>CM060704.1:14138200-15338200 GCA_030686995.1 Artemisia argyi | reverse complement strand
GGTTAGCAAGGCTTTTAGAGTCTATAACTTAAGAACAAAGAAGATTGAAGAGAATTTGCATGTTCAGTTTCTTGAAAATAAAGCAAACATGGCAGGTTCAGGACCAGATTGGCTATTTGATCTTGAAACATTATCCAATACAATGAATTATGTACCTCTCACTTCAAGCACTGGAGACAAAGATCTTGAAGAATCAGAAGAATTCATTGATGAAGATGAAGCTTGCAAAGATGATGAAGATCAAATTGTTATGCCACTTTGGGACTTTGTTGATAATTCTGAAAAGACAAGTGATGCAGATGGTGTATTTAATAAAGAAATTCCTACTAGCAGTGGTAACTCAGTTCCCACTGCTACACCAGAAGTTTCCACTGACAGCCCAAATGTGGAACATACTTCTCAGGAATCACCAAGTGATGATGTAGAGATTTCAAACATGCCTACAACATATGATATTCCTAGCACATCACAGACTTCAATTCACAAAGTGCATCCACTTGATAATGTTATTGGTGAACTTCAATCAGGTGTGAAGACTAGAAGACAGACAAAGAAAGATGATATTCATGGGTTCATAAGTGAAGTGTATGAATCCAAGAAGCATAAAAGGAAGAATGAGTGTTTGTTTTTCTGTTTTCTCTCACAGGTGGAGCCTAAGAATGTTTATATGGCTCTAGGAGAATCTAGCTGGGTTGAAGCAATGCAAGAAGAGTTGTTGCAGTTTAAACTTCAAAAGGTTTGGGTTCTTTGTGACTTGCCTGATGGTATGAAGGTCATTGGTACTAAATGGGTTTTCAGAAATAAGAAAGATGAAAGAGGTATTGTAATCAGGAACAAAGCTAGATTGGTTGCTCAAGGATACACTCAAGAGGAGGGTATTGATTATGAAGAAGTTTTTGCTCCTGTTGCAAGGATTGAGGCTATTAGATTGTTTTTAGCCTATGCATCATTTATGGGCTTTACAGTCTATCAAATCGATGTTAAGAGTGCCTTTCTGTATGGTACTATTGATGAGGAGGTATATGTCTCTCAACCTCCAGGCTTTGAAGATCCTCACCACCCAAATAAAGTGTATAAAGTGGTTAAGGCTCTTTATGGCTTACATCAGGCTCCAAGGAAGTGGTATGAAACCTTAGCTAATTATTTGTTGAATAATGGGTTTCATAGAGGTAAGATTGATCAAACTTTGTTCATCAAGAAAGACAAGGGTGATATTCTACTTGTGCAAGTGTATGTTGATGATATTATCTTTGGATCTACTAAACAAGATATGTGCAAAGAGTTTGAGAAGCTGATGAAAGATGAATTTCAAATGAGTTCTATGGGAGAACTTACATTCTTTTTGGGGCTGCAAGTACAACAAAGTAAAGAAGGCATCTTTATCAGTCAAGACAAATATGTGGCTGAGATCATTAGGAAGTTCAAGAGTTTAATGATGCAAAACCTTCAAATACCCCTGCTGACAAGACCACTCATCTATTGTTGAAGAATGCTAGTGGTGCTAATGTTGATGTTCACACTTACAGATCTATGATTGGTTCTTTGATGTATCTTACTTCATCAAGGCCAGACATTATGTTTACTGTATGTGCTTGTGCAAGATTTCAAGTGACTCCAAAGATATCACATATGACAGCAGTGGAAAAGATTTTTACGTACTTGAAGACTTATCCTAATCTAGGATTATGGTATCCAAGAGACTCTCCTATCGAATTGATCACATACTCAGATAGTGACTATGCTGGTGCAAGTTTGGATAGAAGATCAACTACTGGAGGATGTCAATTTCTTGGATGTAGATTGGTGTCATGGCAGTGCAAGAAGCAAATTATGGTTGCTACTTCAACCACTGAAGCAGAATATGTTGCAGCTGCTAGTTGTTGTGCTCAGATCCTTTGGCTTCAGAATCAATTATTAGATTATGGGTACAATTTCATGAACACCATTATCTATATAGACAATAGTAGTACCATATGCATTATTAAAAATCCTGTACAACACACTAAAACTAAACATATTGAAATTATACATCATTTTATTAGAGATTGTTTTGAGAAAAAGCTTATTAATGTTGTCAAAATCCATACTGCTGACAATTATGCTGATTTATTAACAAAAGGGCTTGATGTGGGTAGATTTCAATACTTGGTAACAGGTATTGGAATGCTCAATCCATAAATTATTGATGTCTAATACTTTTTAGTGTTGCAGGATAGATTTTAGGTACTAATATTGTTTGTATGGTATGTATGGTTTTCTACTAACTTGTATGCGGAGTTATCAAGGGCACAGTGGAAATAAACATACAACAATGGAAAGATTGGTGATAAAAAGCATAAAGAAAGAGTACTTTTATTGATATTATAGAGAAGTACATCACAACCATTCAGAATACATAGTCACCAAAACAGAAAACCATAACAAGACATAAACCTACAACCTAACACCTACTCCATAGGTTTCTTTCCTTTTCCTTCATACTCATGCTTGTCCTTGGATGTCCTCTTTCTCTTGTCATCAAAAGAAAGTTGTTTCCTTGGACAAGCAAGTCCCAGAACTTGCTTGGGAGGCCTTGGTGCTTGGGTAGGCTTTTCAACAGCAGGCCACTTCATGTTGTTTATGGCAGTTGTCAATGCAGTGGTGAGGGCCTTTGGAAGCTCTTTGGAAAGATCAAAGGTTGGATCATTATCATCATCAGATGAAGAGCTTGAATAAAACTCTAGAGATGGAGCAGGACCAGCTGAAATCTTCTTGTTAGGCTTCATGCTTGAGGATGTAGCTGTTGCAGCACTTGGTGGAAAATATCCACTCCATCCAGCTGAAAGTTCTTCAGAATCAGAACAGTAACTGATTTCCTCATCAGATGTGTCATCAGATGAGATGTAGATTAAAGGAAACCAACTCATGATAATGTTTAGGGTTTGTGTTATTGAAGATGATTGTTGATGAGAGATAAAGGTTTTTGAGCCCCCTTTTATATGCAAAGTCAATGCTGAATTCTAATTAATGAAGAATATTTACTCCTACTTGTTTTGGTAGGTTGGAGGAGTAAATTTGGTTATTATCGGGTTGACTTTTAGAAAATATTTCTGTGAATAGTAACTTGGTTAAAAAGTTACTTTGGGTTAATTTTTATGGGTTAAGTTGAGAGTTACTTTGTGTTGCAGCATACAACCCATATTGTTGGAGTCATTGGAGTTATAAGGTGTGTATCATAGACACACAACAAATGGTTATTGATTCACCATGTCTAATCCACATAAGAATCAACTAGTCCAGAGCAAACGGCTCCTGGTAAAGACTTATCAAATCCGTTTATGGTTGATAGTTTACCAAAAACTATATGGTTATCAACTCACCATACTCCAAGTGATCAAGAGTTGGCTAGTTCATAGCAAACGGCTCATGGTAAAGACATATCAAATCCGTTGATAGCTGGTAGTTTGCTAAAAACTATGATAAGAGTAGCAAATTTTCATGTTTTATTCACCACTGCTCTTTGATATGTTGTGAAAATTTTACCACTGCTAGTTCATTAGTTACCACTGCAAGAGTAATTTTTCCACTGGTGAACTAGCCGTTACAACTGTTGTGTCAGTAATCTATTTTTTTGCTAGCCGTTGTAAATATAACCGTCTTTCCTTATTAATAGGGTAAAATCTTTTGTGAATTATCTACTTACTTATTATAAATTATTCTTTTCCAAAGATAATTCTTTCTAAAGATAATTCACATTGCGCAACCTCCTCAAACCCTATTAGTATAAATTGATCATCATACGGCTTGATTTTTATCTTGATTACTAACACTTTTATTCTCTTTTTCACAAATATCATGGCGATTCTAAAATTTGTCGAGGAGCACAACCAAGTGGCCTACTTACAAAAGTTAAACGAGAAGAGTGGCCTTGTTTTTCATCAGATTGTGGATTTTCTAAATACAACTCATATAAGGTATGCCTTAACTATTAATCCCACAATCTATGTCTCTCATATCAAACAGTTCTGGAACACTGTGGAGTCCATAACTCTTGAAGAGGGAGACACACATGAATCTGTGGATGCTCTAAGAGCCACAGTGGATGGGGTAACTATTGATGTTACTGAGTCATCCTTGAGGAGAATTCTCCAATTGGATGATCTCAATGGTATTATCACATTACCCAATTCAGATATCTTTAAAAATATTGCTTTAATGGGGTATGATACATCTGAACAAAAAGTAACTTTCAGAAAAGGATGTTTTTGTCCCCATTGGAGATTTTTAATTGACACTCTTTTACATTGCCTAAGTCCTAAGAAAACCTCTTATGAACAATTTGCATCAACCATGGCTTGTGCAAGCAGTGTTAAATGAGTTTCAACTGCAACCTCACAATAGAATTTATGAGCCTTCCTGTCTTAAGCCAAAAGTTTTTCAAAACATGAGTAAGGCTTTAGATCTTTGGAATGGGGAGGTTCATCCACTTTTTCCTCAAATGCTTGCTAAAATTGCTCAAGTACAGGGTGAAGATGCAACCATCCCAGTTGTATCCCATAACACACCCAATATTGTTGTTCCACCAATTCACCATACCCCTGCCGTAACTCACACTTATGAGAGAAGGCATAAACAGCCAACTTCTCTCATCTCAACATTGCATGTTGCTGAACCTTTTGGTTTAGGGACAAGCAGTGGTGGTTCAAGGCTTAATCCTAGTCCAACTAGGGAAGAGCCTGAATCAATGCCTTATGATTCACCTCTCCCAACAGGTAATGCAGTTGGAAGTGATGAAGGCAGTGTGCAACTACCTGAATTGATGGACATTTGTACAAAATTAGTCAAGCAGGTTCAAGCTCTGGAGAAAGATCTGGCACAGATCAAAGAACAACATGCCACAGAGCTGAATCAATTGAAGAATGAGATTCAAAGATTGCAGAATGAAGTTGAGAATCTCAAGAAGAGGAAACCTGCTAAAGTTGTGTTATCTTCATCATCTTCACCTCAGGATGAATTCTCTACAAGTTCTACTAAAGATTTGGGAGATTCTTCCAAACAGGGGAGGAAAACAGATGCAGAATTTAAGGGTAGGAGTACTAATTTTGAAAAAGAGTTTGCTGAGCTCACTGACTCTGACAATGCTCAAGCAAAAGATGATGTAGCTGAGACTGGGGGGAGGAAATTGGATTTTGAAGATATGGATGCTGATGCTGGTTTTCACTTTGATGATATAGTTGGAACTGTTCAACCAATTTCCACTGAAGCAGAACAAGTTTCCACTGATCACACAATTCCCACTGCAAGTGAAAAAGTTCCCACTGCTACTCAAGAAATTACCACTGCAGAGGAAGAAGCTGCCAGAATAAGATCAGTCAAAGGAAAGGCTATTGTCATTGCTTCAGAACAAGAGCAAACAAGAAATATTTCTAAGAAAGATCAAGCTCAAATTGACTTTGATGCAAGATTGGCAGAGCATGAGCAAGCAGCAGAGTATCAAAGAAAGAGAAAGCTAAAGGAAGATGAAGTTGCTAGTTTTATGGAAGCTAAGAGGTTGGATAAGCTTGAAGCTGTTATGGCAGTACCAATTTCAAGTGTTTCGCCAACTGTCATTGATGAGTGTGTAAATACTCATCATTTTTGTCTTATATGAACTGCCAAAACATACAAAAACACCCAAATATGTATCAAAATACTTAAAATATCTTAGAGGTGTGTTTTATATGTTTCAAACACAAAATATGCAAAAACAAATGAAAAACGTACAAAGTTTGCATAATTGGCAGTTTCAGTCCCTCAAGTTTCATAAATTGGCAAAACTAGTCCCTGGTCACTCAAAACTTGTTCAAATATCATAAAGGTCCTTGGGGATTCACAAGTTGTCATAAATAGTCCTTTAAAGTTTAAAATTGTGAAATTACAACTTTGGTCCCCCAAGTTTCAAAAATGTCAAAATTAGTCCTCAGGTTTTAAAAATGGAAAAATATTAAAAAACAAACCTTGTACTATTCATTAATGACATAATTGGCCCTTTATGATAACTTTTGAGAATTTACAACTTAAACCCTTCAAAAATCAGAAATTACAGGTTTGGTCCCTGGAGTTTGTAGATTTGGCATAATTGGTCCCCGGGTGGTTTTAAATGGAAAACTTACATTTGTGACCTTATACTATTCATATTTGGCAAGAAAGGTCCTTTTGTAAACTTTGGGTCAGTTACACTTTTAGTCCCTTGAAAACAGAAAAATTACAAAAATCATCCTTGGGCTAAAATTAACTACAAACCAAACCTTACCCTTTTTAAAAACCAAAACCAAAACAACCCACTAACCTAAGCCCACCCAAGCCCAGTTACCAAATAAACCCAGTCCATCCCCCTTGTTTGACCCGGTCAAACCCCTAAACCAAAAACCACCCCGTCACTTTCTTCCCCACCAAAACCACCAAACCCCCCCTGCAATACCACTCCACCATCACCACTTGAGTCTGCTACCCCCATCCCTTATCCCTTCACACTTCCCCAACACCAATCACATCACCCCCCTCCTAGGCTACCCTCACAGACCCCAATTGTTTAAAAACAATCTTTCCCGCCAAATTGAGAAAAGGTGCAAGAGTGATCCAAGTGGTATTATTTTTGGTGGGATTTGACAGGTGGGACCCACTGAGCTCAGAGGATGTATAAAATGGAAGAGAGAAGCAGTGAATGAGATCAAGTAGTGTAGTTTTAGTTTTATGTAATCGACTGTAGTGTAATTTTATTTTAAAGTTATAATTCCAGTTAAATTAAGTTGTTTCCAGTTATTTAAGTGTATTGTAAACTATCTTTAACCTTTAATCTCAATCTGGTTCAATTAATTTAGAATTAGCATTTTTGACTGAATTTGACAAATTCAGTCAACTTTGTTAAGTGTTGTTGATTTGTGTTATTCTCAGTTTTATTAATCTCATTCTCAAGTTATGGAAGCTCTCAAAACATATATTTCAATCTCATTCAGTTTATTTCCATTAAGCAAAAATACAAAATAAAATAAAAATAAAATAAAAAATGATGGAACTGGGTGAGCAAGGTGAGCAAGGATGGATGGCAGTTGGTTTAGAGCTCATGGGAGCACCTAGGTGGTTCACATGATTTGGGTTCTCAGTCTCATTTGACTCCTCACAGTTATGATATCATGTAGGTATTTCCATACAATTTGATCATGATTTTTATTAAGTTGTTATTTGATTCTTGTAGCTGTTAATTTTTATGTTTCTAAATTAGTTAAGCCTTATTAGTAATTAATCAGTTAAGCTTGGTCAATAGTTTAGTGGTCTGCTTTGAATAATTGAAAACAGTTTAGGTTTATAGGGGTGTTTGGTTTATGCTTGTGCATCAGTCTCATAGGTAGCTCAGGTCCTTTTTGTGTTTGAAACATGTCTATGTAGGTTATATTAGCCAAATGCAAACAAGAACCAATGGTCTTGTAGCCAAATAGTCAAATTCATTTGTGATCTCATTTTTTTTAGCCATCTGTTAGACTTTTAAGTAGCCAAATCACCATTTTAGCTTTAAAAGTTGATAAGTTAGCTTAATTTAATCTTAGTATAGCTTAAAACATCACAATTAGTCATCTAGATTAGTTAGAATTTCATATTAGTCAAAATTAGTTCATAAGTAAAAAGTCAAATTGCATATCATTTGGCAGAAATCCAAAACTTGGGGGAATTTATTAGAATTTTGTGTAGTGAATTAAGCCTTAAGCTTTCTAGGATTAGTAACCCCCCACCTTAGCTTTAGGAATCAAGCTTTACTTAAATTTTAGGATTTTTCTTGTGGGCCCCACAAGTCACCAAAGTGACTTGCAGGGCTGAGGTCTGCCCTGTCTCAGCAGCAGCAGCACCACCACCACCACTTGGTGGTGGTTTTCTGATCAATCTAGTGGGCCCCAGGCCATGAACCTTGCTTCTTTCAATCCCCCCCCCCTGGTAGACTTCAATCATTGACCTTTGGTTTGACCTTGGAAGCCCTAGGCCCCACTTGAAATCACCAAAGAAAGCTGTCCCACTTTTCAGTTGCAATACAAGTTCCTAGTGCTTTTTAATACCTTATTAGCTTATTCTGAGTTCCCCAATTGTCTTTTCTAGCTTATACAAGTTCCATAAGCTTATTTGGATCAGTTTCAACCCTTGTGGGTCCCACACATGCTAGTTTTAGCCCATTTTGCTTTTTGGTCAACTGTGGTCAACTGTTGAGCTAATTAGCTTGTTCCAGCTTATTTTTAAGTTTCCAAAAAGTTTGTTTTTACAAAAGTTATTTATTTTTATGTATAATATAGGTTTTTAAAATAAAAATCAAGAAAAACAAATAAAAAATTAAGTGATAGTTTCTATTTAATTAAATTTAATTTTAATTTCCATTTTTACATTTTTATTAAGTAAGTTGTGTTTTTATATTTTTAATAATTTCATCTTAGGTTAAAATAGTTATAATAAATTTTTCAGATTTTTATTTGGTCATTTAGTATTTATTAGAATTAATATTAGTTATATTAGAAATTAATTAATAATTAGATTAAAATAGCATAATTAGTTTTTATTAATCAAAGCCTTGTTTTTATATTTTTTATAGCTTTTATATGTTATAAAGTAATTTTAGAAATTTTATTAGAATTTTACTGTTCATTTGCTAGTTTTCTTAATTTAAACTAGTTAATTAGTTAATTAGTAATTAAATAGTAATTAATTAAAAGAAAATCCACAAAAAGACAAAAACACTTAATTTTATCTTTAAAACTTATTTTTAGTTATTTTATAATTTTAGAAATTTTATTTTCATTTTTCTAGTATTTAATTAGTATTAAAATATATTTAAGTGTTTTAATTATTAATAATTAGTAATAATTAGTATTTAATTAATATTAAATAATTAATTAGGGTTAAAATTTATTTTAATTTTCTAAAAATTTTCTTTTACCCTTAGGTTTGTAAAAAAGTCATTTTCACCCCCTGGGTGTTTTCAGATTTCCGTTTTTACTTTTTATTTCGTACGCTTACGTTTTATTTAAACGTGAACGTACGCGTTTTAAGTTTTAAACGTTTCTGGTTTTCCTGACTTTCCAGTATTGTTAGTATAGTGTATTTAAGCTGTTTTCTTTCATATTCCAGTAGTGTAATCATCACAACTCACTTTTATACCTTTCCTGTTCACTTTCACTAATCACAGATTCGTTTTTAATACCATCACAACCTCGTTGGGACATTAACGACCCGGGGAAACCCTATACTTCCACGGAGCATTGATTCTAGGCTATCTTTGACTTGTTGACCTTGGTCAATAATAATAAGACGGTTCGGGACCAATCAAAATTTGGCGCCGCTGCCGGGGAGGTTGTGCGCGTATTCTACACGGTTTTGCGTATTAGTGAACCTGGATATACATCCATTGTATATTTACATTCCCTTGTTCATATTTTCTTATTTTAAAAAACAAAACTGTTTCTGAAAACTTTGTAAAATTAGTTTTCAACAAACACAAAAAACACAAAAACATTTTCTTTTCTATTTGTACAAAACGAGGTGGATCACCCGCGCGTTGCCGCGGGATGTTTTGCCAAAGAATGTAAAAAAAAAAAAAAAAATTAACGGATGAACAGTAGAATGTACAGTAACTAAACCGTTAGTTACTGTACATTCTACTGTTCACTGTGAGTGTATTTACTGTAGCTTCGTGCTACTGTAGCTAGCTACAGTAAATCCTGGTAAATGTTATATTTATAAATGTATTTCCAAAAACCCAAAAATTTCCTTCTTCACCCTCCTACCCTTTTAATTCTCATTTCCTCACCCTCTATACACATTTGATTCTTTCTATGTCTCATCCACACTTTCTGGTTTGCCATTGGTGTGGTAATCCTCATAATGGTGGCAATTGCCCCAGTTGTGGCATGGTAGAGTCAGGAAACGGGTCTGTCTATAACCAGAATCCCTATTCCTACCATGACACGACTGATTCATTCCATCAGTTACCACACCATGATACTCAGCAGTTCTACTGTTGTGAGTACTGTGGTGGTTCACACTACAGTTCTGATTGTCAATCGGGAAACACGCTTGTCTATGAGCAGTTTCCCGATAACAATTATGACTCTAGCACATACGACTCACAGCCTCAACAGTATTACTGTTGTGATTACTGTGGAGGTCCACACTTTAGCTCTGATTGTCAAACAAGGAATCCATTTCCTTGTAACAATTATGACTCTTCGTATCAAGACCAACCTCTACAGTGTCAAACTATCCTAGCAACTCCTCAAATCCAGCAAGACTTTTTAGAAGTTCTTGAGAAATTTAAAGAACTTAAGGAGGAGTTAGCTAATATTTCACTCCGCCAAACTCCAAGTTCTTCTTGTGCATATTGTGGGGGTCCTCATAGTGATTTTCAATGTCAACCTTTCGGTTTTGACACATCTACATCCCCACAATTTCCTTTCATTCCTAATTCTCGTGGGAAAACTATGGCAGAATTACTTGCTGAAGAACGAGAATCTGGAAAAAGCATGGAAGAATTATTGGCTGAGCAACGAGCAGCTAAATTTCGTGCTAACATTCGCAATACTGCTCTAGTTGATGACTATGATGACAGTGATGATGAAGATAACATTGTTATTATTCAAAAAGATTCATCAAGTTCATCAGTTGATATCCCAGCAGTTGAGATTTCATCTCAAACAACTGCTGTCACACCCGAGGTTTCCACTCACTCTCCAAATATGGGGGATGAGCATCTTGACACTGTTCCTCAAAAGGAATCGGACGAATTCATAAAGTCTAGTGTTGAGATCCTTGTCCCAATCCCAGGAGAGTCACAGGGGACTTTGGATAATGTGTGTGATCTACCTTCTCACCCTGAAAATCCAAAAGATCATTTTGAGACCTTCTCCGATTTTAATGATGATTACACATCTTATGGAGAAGTTGAGTATGAGGAGGCACCAATTCCTCATTCGGATGTTGACCCTCTTATTGAGGAGGTCACAAACGAACTTACTCACATCAATCCACTTCCTTTGGGAAATGATGATGGTCTCCTTGACCTTGAAGCCGATGTGGGAGAAAATGAAAATCTTTTAAACTATAATCCCAACATCGAGCTTAGTACTTCCCATGCTGATGAAAATTCTTTATCTTCTGGAGACATCAGTCATGTGGAAGACTTGCCTTCCGAGCTAGTTAGCTTAGAAGAAGAGAATGATGAGATTGACACTGAAATCAAGGATGAGGCACTTCGTGCAACATTATTGAAAGTCAATCTCCTCATTTCTAAAATCGAGGCTTTCAAAGAGAAACCTATTTCATCTCCTATACCCATAAAGGATAGTGACATTCTCTCCGACGACCCTATACCGGAATTTGAAGCCTTTACTTTTGATCCTATGGGAGAGAAGATTAGTGGCATTACCACTTCTCATTCTCATAATTCTCTCCCTGATTATGAATCATTTACCTTCGATGAGTTCTCCTGTGAATTCAAGCACATCAATCCAGAATATGATTCATTCACATTTGATGAGTTCTCCTGTGAACTCACTCATGTCATGACTCCTCCGGAGTTTGATATCCCGGGGGGAGATGCTCTCAATCATGAGAGTTTGCAAATTCCCACCCACCCTCCCGGGATGTTTACGAGCTTAACCTTTGAAATCCAAAATCAGGCTAATGAGCCTGCCTTCGAGGAAGAAGATCTTATCATGATTTTCATCATGGTTTTCTTCCTTTTCTTCACCTACAGGGTGACTTCTCCTGTTCTTCACTCCTTCGGGAATGAAGACATTATCTTTGATCCCGGCATTTTCATTTACCATTATTTTGGGCCGGGATTATGTCTCATCGGTGTGGAACTTTCACGTGCTTCAAATGTTTATCCAAACATCTTGAATGAAAGTCCGATGGAGATTATTTCTTCCACATCATGCTTCCCCATGGACTAATTAATTCGGGGTCGAGTCAAGCTCGCGACTTGGTAAACAAAAACTGAGCATGTTTATAGGGTTTTCACCCTAAGTGTGGGGGAGTCCCCCATGCTATGATTACAGAAGTGAAAATACATAATGATGTTTTCCACGCTTAGCTTGTAATGTTGCCCTTTTACGTTCTAAATGTCGGCATAATAGCCGGGATTTTGAATATTGAGGACAATATTCATGATTAGTGTGGGGGGGGGGGGGGGGGTATTCGCTATTCTAGCGAATTTTATCACATTTTACTATCTTATACCCCCGTTTTTTACCAGAAAATTTTCAAAATTTTTTCACTTGAGCTAAAATTTTTTTTTGTGGTAATCAATCCGCCTTGTCTAAACGACAAAAGGGATTGGCTAGTCCAGGAGCAAACGGCTCTTGGTAAAGACATCTCAAATCCGTTGACGGCTTGCAATTTGCCCAAAATTGCATGGTTCCTCAACTCCCCCGTATCCTCATAAGCAAATGAGTTGGCTAGCCCGCAAGATTATGGCTTGTGGTAAAGGCAGTGGAAAATCCATAATTGGTAATCAGCTCACCAAGATGTTGACTATTTCATCAAGAGTTGGCTAGTCCAGAAGCAAACGGCTTTTGGTAAAGACTAATCAAATCCGTTGACAGCTGGTGGTTTGCTCAAAATCACACGGTTATCAGGTGTGCCACAGTTCTTACACCTGGCTACTCCAGAAGTGATGGCTTTTGGTAAAGAGTTTCAAATCCATTAAATTTTCTCATAAGATTGCTAGGGACTAGCAATAGTTTAGTGTGGGGGATTGATGAGTGTGTAAATACTCATCATTTTTGTCTTATATGAACTGCCAAAACATACAAAAACACCCAAATATGTATCAAAATACTTAAAATATCTTAGAGGTGTGTTTTATATGTTTCAAACACAAAATATGCAAAAACAAATGAAAAACGTACAAAGTTTGCATAATTGGCAGTTTCAGTCCCTCAAGTTTCATAAATTGGCAAAACTAGTCCCTGGTCACTCAAAACTTGTTCAAATATCATAAAGGTCCTTGGGGATTCACAAGTTGTCATAAATAGTCCTTTAAAGTTTAAAATTGTGAAATTACAACTTTGGTCCCCCAAGTTTCAAAAATGTCAAAATTAGTCCTCAGGTTTTAAAAATGGAAAAATATTAAAAAACAAACCTTGTACTATTCATTAATGACATAATTGGCCCTTTATGATAACTTTTGAGAATTTACAACTTAAACCCTTCAAAAATCAGAAATTACAGGTTTGGTCCCTGGAGTTTGTAGATTTGGCATAATTGGTCCCCGGGTGGTTTTAAATGGAAAACTTACATTTGTGACCTTATATTATTCATATTTGGCAAGAAAGGTCCTTTTGTAAACTTTGGGTCAGTTACACTTTTAGTCCCTTGAAAACAGAAAAATTACAAAAATCATCCTTGGGCTAAAATTAACTACAAACCAAACCTTACCCTTTTTAAAAACCAAAACCAAAACAACCCACTAACCTAAGCCCACCCAAGCCCAGTTACCAAATAAACCCAGTCCATCCCCCTTGTTTGACCCGGTCAAACCCCCAAACCAAAAACCACCCCGTCACTTTCTTCCCCACCAAAACCACCAAACCCCCCCCCCCTGCAATACCACTCCACCATCACCACTTGAGTCTGCTACCCCCATCCCTTATCCCTTCACACTTCCCCAACACCAATCACATCACCCCCCTCCTAGGCTACCCTCACAGACCCCAATTGTTTAAAAACAATCTTTCCCGCCAAATTGAGAAAAGGTGCAAGAGTGATCCAAGTGGTATTATTTTTGGTGGGATTTGACAGGTGGGACCCACTGAGCTCAGAGGATGTATAAAATGGAAGAGAGAAGCAGTGAATGAGATCAAGTAGTGTAGTTTTAGTTTTATGTAATCGACTGTAGTGTAATTTTATTTTAAAGTTATAATTCCAGTTAAATTAAGTTGTTTCCAGTTATTTAAGTGTATTGTAAACTATCTTTAACCTTTAATCTCAATCTGGTTCAATTAATTTAGAATTAGCATTTTTGACTGAATTTGACAAATTCAGTCAACTTTGTTAAGTGTTGTTGATTTGTGTTATTCTCAGTTTTATTAATCTCATTCTCAAGTTATGGAAGCTCTCAAAACATATATTTCAATCTCATTCAGTTTATTTCCATTAAGCAAAAATACAAAATAAAATAAAAATAAAATAAAAAATGATGGAACTGGGTGAGCAAGGTGAGCAAGGATGGATGGCAGTTGGTTTAGAGCTCATGGGAGCACCTAGGTGGTTCACATGATTTGGGTTCTCAGTCTCATTTGACTCCTCACAGTTATGATATCATGTAGGTATTTCCATACAATTTGATCATGATTTTTATTAAGTTGTTATTTGATTCTTGTAGCTGTTAATTTTTATGTTTCTAAATTAGTTAAGCCTTATTAGTAATTAATCAGTTAAGCTTGGTCAATAGTTTAGTGGTCTGCTTTGAATAATTGAAAACAGTTTAGGTTTATAGGGGTGTTTGGTTTATGCTTGTGCATCAGTCTCATAGGTAGCTCAGGTCCTTTTTGTGTTTGAAACATGTCTATGTAGGTTATATTAGCCAAATGCAAACAAGAACCAATGGTCTTGTAGCCAAATAGTCAAATTCATTTGTGATCTCATTTTTTTTAGCCATCTGTTAGACTTTTAAGTAGCCAAATCACCATTTTAGCTTTAAAAGTTGATAAGTTAGCTTAATTTAATCTTAGTATAGCTTAAAACATCACAATTAGTCATCTAGATTAGTTAGAATTTCATATTAGTCAAAATTAGTTCATAAGTAAAAAGTCAAATTGCATATCATTTGGCAGAAATCCAAAACTTGGGGGAATTTATTAGAATTTTGTGTAGTGAATTAAGCCTTAAGCTTTCTAGGATTAGTAACCCCCCACCTTAGCTTTAGGAATCAAGCTTTACTTAAATTTTAGGATTTTTCTTGTGGGCCCCACAAGTCACCAAAGTGACTTGCAGGGCTGAGGTCTGCCCTGTCTCAGCAGCAGCACCACCACCACCACCACTTGGTGGTGGTTTTCTGATCAATCTAGTGGGCCCCAGGCCATGAACCTTGCTTCTTTCAATCCCCCCCCTGGTAGACTTCAATCATTGACCTTTGGTTTGACCTTGGAAGCCCTGGGCCCCACTTGAAATCACCAAAGAAAGCTGTCCCACTTTTCAGTTGCAATACAAGTTCCTAGTGCTTTTTAATACCTTATTAGCTTATTCTGAGTTCCCCAATTGTCTTTTCTAGTTTATACAAGTTCCATAAGCTTATTTGGATCAGTTTCAACCCTTGTGGGTCCCACACATGCTAGTTTTAGCCCATTTTGCTTTTTGGTCAACTGTGGTCAACTGTTGAGCTAATTAGCTTGTTCCAGCTTATTTTTAAGTTTCCAAAAAGTTTGTTTTTACAAAAGTTATTTATTTTTATGTATAATATAGGTTTGTAAAATAAAAATCAAGAAAAACAAATAAAAAATTAAGTGATAGTTTCTATTTAATTAAATTTAATTTTAATTTCCATTTTTACATTTTTATTAAGTAAGTTGTGTTTTTATATTTTTAATAATTTCATCTTAGGTTAAAATAGTTATAATAAATTTTTCAGATTTTTATTTGGTCATTTAGTATTTATTAGAATTAATATTAGTTATATTAGAAATTAATTAATAATTAGATTAAAATAGCATAATTAGTTTTTATTAATCAAAACCTTGTTTTTATATTTTTTATAGCTTTTATATGTTATAAAGTAATTTTAGAAATTTTATTAGAATTTTTACTGTTCATTTGCTAGTTTTCTTAATTTAAACTAGTTAATTAGTTAATTAGTAATTAAATAGTAATTAATTAAAAGAAAATCCACAAAAAGACAAAAACACTTAATTTTATCTTTAAAACTTATTTTTAGTTATTTTATAATTTTAGAAATTTTATTTTCATTTTTCTAGTATTTAATTAGTATTAAAATATATTTAAGTGTTTTAATTATTAATAATTAGTAATAATTAGTATTTAATTAATATTAAATAATTAATTAGGGTTAAAATTTATTTTAATTTTCTAAAAATTTTCTTTTACCCTTAGGTTTGTAAAAAAGTCATTTTCACCCCCTGGGTGTTTTCAGATTTCCGTTTTTACTTTTTATTTCGTACGCTTACGTTTTATTTAAACGTGAACGTACGCGTTTTAAGTTTTAAACGTTTCTGGTTTTCCTGACTTTCCAGTATTGTTAGTATAGTGTATTTAAGCTGTTTTCTTTCATATTCCAGTAGTGTAATCATCACAACTCACTTTTATACCTTTCCTGTTCACTTTCACTAATCACATATTCGTTTTTAATACCATCACAACCTCGTTGGGACATTAACGACCCGGGGAAACCCTATACTTCCACGGAGCATTGATTCTAGGCTATCTTTGACTTGTTGACCTTGGTCAATAATAATAAGACGGTTCGGGACCAATCAGTCATTCATGAGAAACCTCCTTTGTTCACTTATGTGCCTACAGAAGAGGAGATTGACTACTTGATTAACAATGATCAAATAATCAGGAAGAAGGCTATTGAACTTATTGAAAATACAACCTTGGATGAAGAACAAAGGTCTGCTCAATTAAAAGACTTCATTCAAATGAAGAATCAGCAGGAACTTGATGAAATCATTGGGGATGTTAGAAAAGGTCAAAAGAAGCCAAGGAAACTTACAAAGGCACAGATCATTGCTGAGATGAAGACTTTTTGTTGCCATGTTGGTAATATGAAGATGGGTCAATTCAAAGGAATGTCACATGATCAGATTGAAGGTATTTACTACAGAATCAAAAGACAAGATAGTAAATTCATTCCAATGGATCAAGAACCTATAGTAATGAAGACAAAAAGGTCTGGAGTGAGTCTTGAATCAAAAGATGCAAAGAAATTTAAGACTCAGGAATCATCTCAAGCAGAAGAGGGTCCTAGCAAGTTGACAGAAGAGCAAGTTACAAACATGTTGTTCATAGAGACTGATGTTCTTAATATTGAACCTCTAGAAATAAAATATCCAGTAGTTGGTTGGGAAATCTATTCTGATAGTTTTGGTGTAGCTTGGAAGATCATCAGAACTGGAAGTGTCACAAGTATTTGCAGAGATTTTGAAGGTATTGTTAGATCTTGTGATAGAGAAGATTTGGATACTTTGTGGAGGATTGTTCAAGATCAGTCAAAGAAGGATGAACTTGTTGATGTCAAAGCTAAGGAGTTATGGGTTCACTTTAGAAGATTATATGAACCTGACCCAAGTGATAGATATTGGAGATTTGAAGCTCATGACATGAGAACCTTGTGGAAGTTCTATGATTCAAGTTCTGTGCATCATCTTTCTACTCAAGATGGAGTTGATGTCTTTATGCTGGCTGAGAAAGAATATCCATTGAGAGCTGGAGTATTGGATGTGATGAGGTCAGTGAAGCTTAGGTGCTGGGAAAGAACTGAAGTCATAGATGATTTGCTACAAAGGATTTATGATCAAAGTGTGAGAGCTGATAAAGAGTTAAGAAGAAGAAGATAAGTGTTTGGAAGAATTCTCATATCCTCATGTTTGCTGAATACTTGAAGAAACTTATTGATTTATTTATTAATCATAAGTTAGGGGAGGATTGTTGGGAATTATACTAACAGTTACCACGGCTAAGTGAAGATGTTACAACTGCTGAAGATTGTACTTGCAGTGGAAACTCATTACCACTGCAAGAACATATATTACCACTGCTTATTAGATAACTGTTAGGAAACGTGTTTTGATAAATATAGAATAGATCTTGTGTATATCTTATTCTATTAGCATTATACTTATCTTGTAGAAGAGGACTCCTTGTGCTATAAAAGGAGATCCTAGGTTAAAAGTTAGATATACGTTTTTCTAGAGCTTCAAGGTGTAACCCTAGTGATATCAAGATCACTCGTATTATTATCATTAATAATATTGGAGCTAATCATTTGTTTACATACATTGTTCTTATTCATAAACAACTGTCTTACTCACAATCAAAACTTCTAAGTGTTACTAAGTAAATTCCGCATACTTAGTGATATAACACAAAGTATCAATCTAACACAGTTCAAGGTATTTAGATCCATCACTGAGTTTTGAGTTAAATCAGTGTAGGGATGAACTCCTTGCTTTAAAACAAGCTAAACTTGAAAGTGTTACTCTACAAATTCAAAATTCTGAACTTGTAAAACAAAACCAAGCTCTTCAAGAAGAACTTAAGAAAGAAAAGGCTGTCATTTGGAATTGGACTCAAAAGAACCCCAAACTCTATGAAACACTGAGTCTCACACCCAGCACCAAAAAGGCTTGCTTGGGTGAAGATCAAGTCACTGATGTGTCTGGGGAGAGTAGCCATTCAACAGCTTTTCTGTCAGCTAACAAACTCACTAGCAAAGAACTTACTCCTAAGCCCAGTGACTAGATTGAAAGAGTCAATCCTGATAGTAAATTGCCAAATTTCAACACTGGAAGAATTCTGGAGCCTGAAAGTCAGGCTATTATGGAGTTGCTAGGAGTTACTGATGAACCCAGTCCTACTGAGTCTATCACTGAGTCTAAGTCTGATTCACAACCACCCATCCCTCCACTGAAACAACTTCAGGGAGCTGCACCCAGTTCTGACCTTGCACCACCAATCTATCAACCTCACTCTCCAAAGGAGAAATTAAGGTTAGGAAGAACTATCCTGAAGAGACATACTCCTGCACCCACTGCAAAAACCTTAAGTATCTACTGATGCAAAACCTGAAAACACTGATTCAAAATATGATCAGTTAGCTGACCTTGTCAGGAAGTTAAGTGAGAAAATTGAGTCCACTGAAAAATTCATTGATTCAAAATCTAAACAACCAGCAACTTCCTCAAGTTCCTCCAAACCAAGAACCTCATCTAGACCTTCAGTGAGATGTGAGCTGTGCAATCATCCAAATCACACCACTGATGCTTGCTACAGAGTCCTGTTTTGTAGGATATGCAAACAAGAGGACCACAGGACTTGTGATCACAACTCTCACTTTGCTTCTCTAAAAGCACAAGGTCCATACAAAACTCAAGGCTATCAATATGCCTCATCTTCCAAACAAAGACTAAAGGCTAAGCCTTTCTTGCCATGTGTTCACTGTGGATTCAATGATCATCTTCTTGATGATTGTATGATGAGCAATTGCTGCAACATCTGTGGTGACCCCACTCATGATGACAGAGGACATGACAAAGTCATTCAGTCCAGAAGAAACACCACTTCCAGCACCTCTCAGTCTACTGAGTCTTCATCTACCACAAAATGTAAAACATGTGGAAGCTCAGTGCATTCTACTTCAGACCATGACTCTCTTGCTAAGTTCAAAAAGTCCCTGAGGACTAAGCCCACTAGAAGGTGGGTTAACAAGAAAAACTAACCCAGTTTACACTTTGTGCATAAACACATCAGGGATCCTGCTTGGCACCTCGACAGTGGATGCTCAAGAAGTATGAATGGTGTGAAGAGTTATCTGCACAAATATGTTGAAGAACCAGGACCCAAGGTAGTTTTTGGTGATAACTCATCAGCTCCCACTGAAGGTTATGGTTCAGTAAACTGCAATGGTATAGGTTTTACAAGAATAGCTTATGTCAATGGTCTAAAGTACAATCTGATAAGTGTGAGTCAACTATGTGATGCAAAATACATAGTTCAGTTTGATGATAAAAGAGGGACCATCTTCAATGCCAACAAGGAAGTTGTGTTGATTGCTCCCAGGAAGGATGATGTTTATGTACTTCACATGTCATCCCTTACTCAAAATGGGACTTGCCTCTTCTCTAAGGCAAGTGAGATAATCAACTGGCTTTGGCATACGAGACTCTCTCATCTCAATTTCAAAAACATCAACAACCTGTCCAAACAGAACAAAGTTCTTGACCTTCCATCCCTGGTGTATGCCAAAGATAAGCCATGTTCTGCTTGTGAAAAAGGGAAACACCATAGGGCATCATTCAAAACAAAACAATCCTTCTCAATCAAAAGCTGCCTGCATCTTCTCTACATGGACTTATTTGGACCTGTCAGTCCCATGTCCATTCACCATGAAAAATATACTCTGGTAATTGTAGATGAATACTCAAGATACACTTGGGTTTACTTCCTGACCAAAAAGAGTCAGGCAGCTGAAACAATCATGTCATTTGTCAGGAACATTGAAAATCAAAATTATGTAAAAGTTAAACAAATTAGAACTGGCAATGGCACTGAATTCAAAAATCATGACCTTGAGTGTTTTTGTGATGAGAAAGGTATTTCTCAAAACTTCTCTTCTCCCTATACTCCTGAACAAAATGGAGTAACTGAAAGGAAGAATAGAACACTCATTGAGGCAGCAAGGACAATGTTAAATGGCTCAGTCCTCTCAAAAGACTTTTGGACTGAGGCAGCCAGAACAGCCTGCTACACTCAAAATAGGTCCATTATTATGAAAAGACACAATAAGACTCCCTATGAGATATTCAAAGGAAGGATCCCTGATATCAGCTATTTTCGTGTGTTTGGGTGTCTTGTGTTTATTCATATTCACAAGGATCACCTAGGTAAATTTGATGCCAAAGCTGATGATGGATACTTCATGGGATACTCTGTAACACCCCCAATTTTAAAATATTTGCAGCGGAATAAAGATTGGGTGTTACTTCATAGCTCACAGTTTTTCAGTAGAAAATGATTATCAATTTAGTCATTTTAAAACATTTATCATTCGAATTTTAAAAATATCAGAGTTTTCAAAATGAGGTCCCAGTGGTTTTAAAGTTTGTTAAATTAGTTTTCGAATGATAGTAAAATTTATAGCGTTTGTAAGAATCCGTGCTCCTCCGTACCATCCTTACTCATTATGGACCTGAGATAAACACATGCTAAAAGTGTCAACACAAAGGTTGGTGAGTTCATAGAGTTTATAAGTAGAGTAGTTGATTTCCAAGAATCAAAAGAGTTTGTGAGTTTATACTATTTATAATAAATGATTTATTATCAAAATCAAAGTGTGAGTAAAATCCATAGTGTTTATAGTCAAAAGCAGTTGATTTATCAAAATCAAAGTTAACATGAAATAGTTTGTTGGTTTGCCCTAACTGGGTCAACACCAAAATAGCTTGTTGGTTTGCCCTAACTGGGTCAACACCAAAATAGTTATGATTTGCCAAGTAATAGTGATTTTCTGGTATATAGTGAACACAAATTAGTCATTTGATAAACCTTAGTTATTGTAGTTCTGTGTCATGACCACAGCACTACTACTACTTGATTTCTCTAAGCCTTATGACACTCATCCGATTAACAGATCTCATCAAATATGATGGATAGTAACAATGGCCCTCTAGATAGGTTTTTGCCATTCACATATTAGATTTCAAATAAAGTGCGTTTGGTGGCTTTCCTCTAGCAACCAAACGGGGATTGTCAATCCCTAATAGATCTATCCATAATTATTTACGTTCATTCTACAAGTGATTAAGGTTCATGATATGAGGGACTTTTTGGCAATAGCAAACTTAGGAAGTAGAAATCAGATATAGCATACAGTTGAAAAGTTACTTGTAAACATGTTTATAGCAGTTATCTCTCCATGAGATATAAAATGCATAAAATAGTGGGCTATGGTCCCACAGTAATATGTAAATAGTTTGAAATACTTTTGAAAGTAAAAGTAGTAGTTGAGCATGTATCTCCGCCAAAGCATTAATAAAACATTTATAAAAACGGGGCTAAGAACTCACCTTGGTGGAATGGAAGACAAATAATAAGTAATATCAACGCAGAATGGGAGTGGCTCCAATAGACAACTACACCAAGAATGGTGGTGAGGAACAACGAAAGTGAACGAGGGGCAAGCGAGAGACGAAGCCAAACAACTCCATAGTAACACCAACTGTTCCGAGACTACTCACGTACACGCCAAACGTCTTAGAACTTGCAAAGTAACCATCCACACCTTTTCGTTCTTCCTCTTTCTTCTCTCCTTCACATGGCAGAAAACAAGTGGTATTTGTGTTTGTGTTTTTGTGAAAATATAGCATGTAGTATTTTGGAGAAGCTTGGCTATCTTCTCGTATTATTCACAGGAGTTAATGGGTTTGGTAATGGTTTTTGTTTATAAGTTTTGTGAGTCTTTTAATGTGTACGTATGGTTTAGATAGCATGGGTTGTCTTCTGCCTTGATTATTCGTACATCAGGAACAAGGAGGATAAATAAGCTGGGCTTTTGTGTTTGCCTTCGAATGGCAGAAGAGAAAGGAGGTTTTCATGTAGGTATGTTTGTACGTATGAAATGAGAGGAGTGAGTAGTGTCTTGTATAGAGCTAGTTTGTATATACAAGTTGTAGAACTATAAATGTGACATGATTGATTTGCTTGGAGGAGGAAAGTCAAGAGGTGGAGTGTTGTTTATAGTTTGTGTGTGTAAGAGATAATCCTGCAAGTATCACATGGCTTTCTTGTGTTTGGCAGGTCGGCACAAGCAAGAAGGAGAGAAATGCTTCTAGGATACACAAGAATCAATAATTCAAGTAACATGTAATACTATGCATGTCAGAGATTTAAGACTTTAGATTACTTCCTTTTTCATCCAAGGACTTTAGGAAATGTTGGAGTGAGCTTAAAATAAGGATATTTGTCCCTTTGATTTTCATACATGTCGACATGCATTTAATTGAGTACACGAGTTATACAATTCGTATTACACACGAATTGTGATGATGAAACATGTTTGTAAACATGTAAATAGGATAGAAAAAATATTAGAATCACGTAGAAACAAACCGGAGTCAAAACGGTTAAGTTTGTGAGAATATATATATGTCGACTAGCTAGGTGCTTAAAGACCAAACACTTTGCCTCTATTAAACGTATCAAACGTTCATCTTAGAAGCTAAATCCTGGCATACTAGTTCTTTGGTGGGAGGACAAATAGGAGGTAGAAAAATATATGCATGTCATGTTTAGAATTTGAAAGAAAATGGAGCGTTTTGGAGGATGTTACTAATCGATTTTTAACAAATAATGTAAGTGAAATGGGCTTTAAAGTTTGGGCTGATGAATAGTAACTATAGATTGGATTTGGGCTGAAAATTAATTAAGGGCCCGTTTAGTATAGTTAAAGATAAATTAGGATTAGTGAAATATTTAAGTTTCGTTAAACGTGTCAAAAATTGGTTCCGTCATTTAGTGATTTTTGTGATAATGTTTTCTTGTCAAAATAATACAATAAAGATAATTTTAAATTCTCCCATAAAAATTGTGATTAAAGATAATGACGAAGATTAATATATAATTAAACGTTTTTAATTATAGGGAAAATCACGGGATGTGATATACTCTCTGGTTTCCAAAGCTTTCAGGGTGTTTAACACTAGGAGACAACAAACTGAGGAAACTTTTCACATAACTATTGATGAGAGCACTGAATCCATCAGGTTCTCCAGTTCCTCAGTGAGAACTCCTATGGTTCCTCCAAATAACTATTGATGAGAGCTCCTCAGTGAAAACTCCTATGGTTCCTCCAAATAACCTTGGTCCTGATCTCACTGGCAAATCAGTGAATCAAACCCTTTACAGAGGAATGATAGGGTCACTGATGTACTTACTTGCCTCAAGGCCTGATATCCAATTTTCAGTCTGCCTGTGTGCTAGATATCAGGCTGATCCAAAAGAGTCCCATCTCACTACTGTCAAGAGAATCATCAGGTACCTGAAGGGTACACCAAACCTTGGTTTGTATTACCCCAAATGCTCAGGATTTGATCTCAAAGGGTACACTGACTCTGACTATGCAGGATGCAATATGGACAGAAAAAGTACCTCAGGATCCTGTCAATTCCTTGGTGGTAAACTTGTGTGTTGGAGTACAAAGAAGCAACAGTCAGTGGCCATGTCCTCAGCTAAAGCTGAATACGTGGCTGCTGCAGGGTGTTGTGCAAATGTACTTTGGATGAAGAGTCAACTGAGTGACTATGGCATTCAGTACAAGATGGTACCCATCTTTTGTGACAACACCAGTGCCATAGCCATCTCAAACAACCCTGTACTTCATCAAAGAACCAAACACATTGATATCAGATACCATTTCATCAGCGACCATTTCATGAATGGAGAAATTGAATTACATTTCATCCCCACAGAGTATCAGCTAGCTGATAATTTTACCAAACCCCTGGATGAACCCACTTACGCCAGACTGAAAGCTGAGTTGGGCATGTTGGATATTGAATCAGGCAACTGATTAAAATTATTCCAACCTGATGTAAATTCTCTTAGGTCCCTGAATAAACCCATTTCTCAGTGATATACTCCTCTTCACTGATCATCAACATCCTGAATGATAAATTCATTCAGGGGGCTCAAGATATCATATGGCAATAAATACCCTAACTAAATACTCCAAGTACTTAGTTAGTAAATGTCCCAGGTAGGTAACTGATTCCTATTAAATATAGGAATATATGTTGCTTATACAACTGGCATCCACATCTTGGGCCCCCTCACCTATCTCACCAATATCACTGAGCATTAAATTCTCTCTCTCACACAAATACTTGTGTGATGACATCACTCTGCAAAAGCATTTTTTGCAGTACCACTCTCTAATCATGGTGCGAGAAAACCGGGGTAATAGGAATCGTGCTAGTTAATGCGGATACCAAACACACTTTGCAATACCATTTTGAATTAATAACAAAACGTTTGATATCCGCAACAGCATTAACCTAATTCATTCCCTATAAATACCCCCACAAAAAAACACACACACACGCTTTCAAAACTTACCAAAACTCTTGCAAAATTTATTCAAGAATAAATCGTTTTTTGTGTGTGTTCCATCTTTGATTAAAACTTATTTTCTTCAAAACCAGACCATTTCTCAAACCAATGGCTTCTTCCAAAGCTATCACATATGCCCCCAACGTGGAATTCCAAGTTCAGGGTGTAGATATGACCAAGAACAATGTGGTGGGGAATTTTTCTTACCCTGAAGGCTTTCCTGCCTATAAAGGGGTAGTATATTTTCTTCAAAACTGCTTCCTCACCACAGCCTTCACCAAAACCCCCTCGGTCATCTATCATGACCTACTGAGGGAATTCTGGTGCACATCAAGGGTTGAAAAACCTGATGTCACCAAAGATGCCACCATCAAGTTCTTAGTGCTCAATGGGACTAAAACCCTCTCCCTTGACTACAAAACCTTCATCAAGGCCACTGGTTTTGATTACACTGAGACCTTTGTGCCTCTACCCAAGGCTGAAGAGGTTATAGTCTTACTGTTGGAACTTGCGCCTTTTGACAAACAGCACCCTGATGTGTCACTAGAGGCCTTGTTAAAAAAGGCCCCTATTGTCAAAACCTGGTTTCCTGCCCCCTGGAGGATCCTGATGTCATTTGTCATTCAGTTCCTTGGGGGCAGCAAATCCTCAACTGAGCAACTGAATGCCACTCAAGCAATGATGGTATTCTGTCTCATGGAGGGTAGAAAAATTGACTTTGGAGAGATCATCTTCAGAGACCTCATCACCAAACTGACCACAGGAAAATCTAGGCAAAAACTTATGTCTTATCCTAGGTTCATTTCTTGTGTGCTTCAGGATCTAATGGGCATTGAGTATGTTAGGCCTTTCATCATGGGCTCAGCACTTGATGTCTTACACAAGGCAAACTACTCAAGAGACCCTACTGAGGTTACAGAAGTCGCCCTGACCACCTTTATGTTAACAACTATTCAGGGCGCAAACAAAGTTTCACCAATTCCTTCTCCCTACAAGAAGGAGAAGAAGACAAAGAAGGGGCAGGGGTCCAGGAAGGTGATTAATCCCAAATCACTCGCCACTGGTACCTCTGTCCCCATGCCTGGCCAAATGGGGGCAACAACTGACCATGACTGCTGTCACCCTCAAGATCATTACCCAGTCATTTACCCCAAAACAAAGGCCAACGGAGGGCACTAAGACATCACACTCAGTGTCCTCGGGCAAAACCATTCCCATAAGCTTTGCTGACATACAAAAGTCAGTGGAGTCGGAATCTACTCAACTCTCACATCCTGTTAAAGGCTCTGGCAAATCACAACCAGGGTCTCAGGGAGAAAGGGGTTCTATATCCTCGGTGGGGCAACACCACTCCACTGAGACGAGGACCCACACCATGTCACATCCCGTTAAAAGCTCAGGTAAATCACAACCCAAGCGTTAGGGAGTAAACGTCCCTAAATCTTCGACAGGCCAGCGCAAGCCTGTTGGAAAGGGGGCCATAACCACTCACTTGCCTAATGAGGACACTAGCAAATCAAAGCTTTTGTCCGAGGGCACAACCATTCTTCCCAAAGACTCAGAGGGACTCATACAACCCGCTGATAGGGACACAACAATCACGATAGGATCCTACTTCACTCCTATGTCGAGCCGTTAGAAGCTCCTAACATGGGATCATTATAATTCTCCTACGCATTATATACAACCAAAAATCATAGTACACCTCTGATCATGTTTCTTAAGACGTTCAAGCATGTTACCAATGGAAATCTGCCAGTTTTCTTAAGCCTAACATCGAATACAATCATCCGTAACAACTATAAACAAACAATCAACCCATAATTAACATCTAGGTTTCACTACATCTAAGCAAACACACAAGAGATCTAGCCAAGCATGTTAAATTCAACACAAGTGTAAGATATATTCAAACAACACATAGACATATTGAATGAATTGAAAGAGTACTTATCTCAATTGAACATGAAAGGTTTCAAAGGGTAAAAACCCTTGAAAAAGCTGTAATATTCGGACTAGGGTTTGTCTCCAAAGTTACACCCTAATTGTTACACTTTAATGAATGAAAATTGCAAAACTATATATAGATTTTACAGGGTGACGGCGTCAAGAAGGAAATTCTGACGCCGTCAACTCGCCGCCCATAATGAAATCGGATTGCCTAGATCCACTATTGACGTCGTCATGTGTTATTCTACTCTGGGCCGTCACTCACATTTGGACCATGAAGGCCTATGGTGACGCCGTCATGTCCATAGTGCAAAACTCCTCTGGATCGTCACGGATTTTATCCACTTCCACCTCTTGTATTACTCTTGACGCCGTCATTAAGAAATTGGTGACGCCGTCAGGTACTGTTCCCAGCAAGGAAAATTAAGACTTTGCCATTTTCATCACTTTTATGCTCCAAAAACGTCCAAAATGCTTCCTTTTCCAGAATTCACTCCAAAAGTACCTAAAATGACAAAAGGAACGATTTAGGGCATTATTTGATCAAATAAATTCAAATTCGGGCTAAAATGACCCCCTAAAAAGGGTTCATTTTTCGCCTTATCACCATCCCTACTTAGTATCGTATATCACATATAATCCACCACAGAACCACCAACAATATAAAACAAGTGATTTTGTTGGTGGTTCTATGAAAAAATCATCACCACATAACCACCACATAATCACATATCACATATAATCCACCACAGAACCACCAACAATATCAAACAAGTGATTTTGTTGGTGGTTATATAAAAAAATCATCACCACAGAATCACCAACATAATCACATATCACATATAAAGACAAAATCCATCACTAAATCACCCACCACAGAACCACCAAGCCAAACCCTAATTTATAAAAAGACAAAAATACACCGTTGGTCCCAAAACTTTCCACGAAACATCACAGGGCACCCTAACTTTCAAAATTCGTCGCCAGATGTCCAAACCTTAGGATTATGAGTCCGATTGCGTCCCTTGACCCATTTGGGCAAGGTCAACGCACGTTTTATGTTCTAGTTTCAGGGGCATAATAGTCCAATCACTATTTAACTACGATCTAACCCAAGCTAAACCCGACAGTCAACTTGAGGGACCAAATGATTGCTACCTTGAGGGACCATGATTGCGTCCCTTAACCCATTTGGGCAAGATCCATGCTTGTTAATTTCATGGAAATTCACCATATTAGTGGTTCTTTCCTCAAATGGGATATTGTTAACATCTCGTTAAGTAGCAAGTTAGTAGATTATATCATGACTAAAATACACCGTTGGTTACACAGTCATTCATTTTCTGGGTGTATGTTGACTTGTGAAAGTCAAACTGGTTAAATCCAAACAACTGCTAAACTGCATATGCAGATGCAAACATGCAATTGAAAGCAAAATACTCGGAAAATCAAGATTAAATTGTCTTAAAATTATCATTTAAAATTTGTTTTGTTACATAATTACATTAATCCGAGGCTTATGCCAAATGTACATCATCGTAACTGAATGTTTCTAAACATTCATCTTCTTCAGTTTCATCATTTATTTATTTTTTTATCCATTTTTTTTCTAATTTCCTAAGTGCAGTCTTCTCTTTCCAATGCTCCTCTGCCGCTGCAGAACGCCTTCCTTGTTTCACTTCAGCATGGCTTCCTGCTGCCTCCTCTTTTCCTTCTTCCTTCTGCTCCTTTGCTTCTTCCTTCTCCTTTTGATCTTCCTCCTGTTCCAACGCAGCTTCTAGTTGATAGTACCAGCTTTCATAACCTTCAACTTTGGCCAGCTGTTGTTGGTTAGATACAGGGTTTTCTGCTGCCACATTTGCTTCAGTAGTTGGTCTTTTGGTCAATTCCTTGTCTTGGACAACATCCGCATCTCTTGGCCGTTTGTTTTCGGACAACATGATTTCAAGTGAATGTGATAGATGTGTTTAAGGTTGATGATATAAGATTGGTATGCAGCAACATGTGGAAGTATCCAATATATACACAAATAATGGGGAAAACAAAGAGTCTGTATTAAATTTTAGAAGTATTTTTTGAACTCTTCGATTCCCCATTATTTGTTGGAAATATACACGCATTTAGACGTAAATAGAGCGTGTCAGGGAAGACACTGTTACTCCCTCGATTTGTCTATGTTGCCGTTGGTATTGTAAAAACTCCCGCCAATTACTAAGTTGAGTGTTCACATTTGGTCCCTCAGGTTGACTGTCGGGTTTAGGTTGGGTTAGATCGTAGTTAAATAGTGATTGGACTATTATGCCCCTGAAACTAGAACATAAAACGTGCGTTGACCTTGCCCAAATGGGTCAAGGGACGCAATCGGACTCAAAATCCTAAGGTTTGGACGCCTGGCGACGAATTTTGAAAATTAGGGTGCCCTGTGATGTTTCGTGGAAAGTTTAGGGACCAACGGTGTATTTTTGTCTTATAAAAATTAGGCGTTTTATTAAATTATTATAGATATGTTGAATTCAACCACAAATCTTTCAATTAACAAACGTTAATTAAAATAAATCAATCAATTTTTGAAAAACCCTCATTTTTTTTTTTCAAAACCCTAATTTTTTAAAACCCAGATTAACATAATCAACGTACCACAGAATCACCACATAATCACATAATCCATCACAGAACCACCAACAATATCAAACAAGTGATGTTGTTGGTGGTTATATCAAAAAATCATCACCACAAAACCACCACATAATCACATAATCCACCACAGAACCACCAACCCAAACCCTAATTTATAAAAATTAGGCATTTTATTAAATTATTATAGATCTGTTAAATTCAACCACAAATATTTCAATTAACAAACGTTAATTGAAATAAATCAACCAATTTTTGAAAAACCCCCCAATTTTTTTTAAAACCTTAATTTTTCAAAACCCAGATTAACATAATCAACGTACCACAGAACCACCACATAATCACATAATCCACCACAGTACCACCAACCCAAACCCTAATTTATAAAAATTAGGCGTTTTATTAAATTATTATAGATCTGTTAAATTTAACCACAAATATTTCAATTAACAAACGTTAATTGAAATAAATCAATCAATATTTCAAAAACCCCCAATTTTTGTTAAAACCCAGATTAATATAATCAACGTACCACAGAATCACATAACACTCTCTATCACACACTCACAACATAAACATCACCAAAACCACCCATTTTAAATCTAAAAACAAGTTTTTAGATCTAAAATGAGAGAGAGAGAGAGAGAGAGAGAGAGAGAGAGAGAGAGAGAGAGAGAGAATGAGAGAGTACTGTGAGTGAGTATGTGTGTGTGGGAGAGTGTTATGTGTGAGTGTGTGTGATAGAGTGGGTTATGTGTGAGTGTGTGTGTGTGAGTTGTCACGCGTAAAAACGCGTTTTTATTTTTTTATTTTTTTTTAAATTTCAAATAAAAAGTGTATTAAAGTTATTAAAAGTAAGTTAAATTTGTATTTGTAAATGTTGTAAATGTAATTTTTGTAAAATATATTTGTATTTGTAAAAGTTGTAAATGTAATTTTTGTAAAATGTATTTGTATTTGTAAAAATGTATTTGTATTTGTAAAAGTTGTTAAATTAAAAAATATATATATATTTGTTAAAAAAGTATGTTATAAAATAGTTGTAGTTATAAGTTGTAAAAAATATTTTAAATGTTATAAAATTTTTTATGTATTTTCAGGCGTTCGGTTCTCACGAGCAAGTAACTGAGTGGGTGCAAAATATAGCTCGTGAGCTCGGTTTTGTCATTGTTAAAAAAAGTACCAAATCAGAAAAAGGTTATTTGTAAGAAATCAATTATAGGTGTTCAAAGGGTGGGAATTATGAACCTGAATGTGCTGGAAAATGGCAAACCAGTATGTCTAAAACGGGTTGTCCGTTCAAATTAGTGGCGAAATATCATAAAACGGGTGGTTTTTGGATTTTGAGGGTGAAGGATAATAGGCATAATCATCCTTTTGCAGAGTCGTTGCATGGTTTCCCATATGCAATGCGATTAAAGGATGATGAGTTCAGTTTGGTCAAAGAATTGACAGATTATAACGTACGACCACGTCATATATTTTCGACAATACAGGGTCGTAATCCGGATAACGTGTCTAGCGTTAGAACTATATATAATGCACAAGGGAAGATGCAGAGAGTCAAAGTAGGTAATAGAACACCAATTCAAGTCCTTTACTCACATTTGATGCATTCAGGGTATATATATTACGAGAGGGTAAATGAGCATAATGAACTTGAGGAACTATTTTTAGTTCACCCCACGTCATATGCTATATGATGTACATTCCCTCAAATCATGCTGATGGACTCCACGTACAATACCACGATGTTTAAATTGCCATTATTGGAAATTATCGGAGTAACTTCAACAAATAAAACATTTTCAATGGCGTATAGCTTTTTAAACAGTGAAAAAGGGCATAATTTTCAATGGGTATTGCAACGTGTGAAGGATGTGATAGACGAAAGATATCACCCTCGTGTTATCGTCACTGAAAGAGACTTAGCGTTGGTTGGGGCATGCAGAGCAGAATTTCCGAACGCTCACAAATTACTCTGTCGATGGCATATAGAGCAAAATCTGCTTCAATATTGCAGAAATAGATGCGGTTCATTAGATGAGTATGAGTCCATTAAATGGAGACGGGATCATATGGTTAAAGCTCCGACACGCGAGAGGTTCGAGCATCATTATGAACGCCTACAACAGCGATTGGTAAACCATGCGGGCACTTAATTATTACTCCCTCCATCTCATAATTATTATTTAATAAATAAGCACCCGAATGACTTTTTATTAATTCATTGTTTTTTTTCTTCCAGATATTGCTTAGTATCTGAATAACTGGTTGCGAGATTACTCAAACATGTTTATCTCGTATATTACCGACCGATATCGCTCCTACGGCCAGACAACAACGTGCAGAGTTGAGAGTCACCACGCGTTGTTGAATTTATCTTTGGGCGGCGCACAGTCCAACTTAGACAGGTTGTTGAGTGATAAGGCGAAAAGTGTACAGCTTTTAGGGGGTCATTTAAGCTCGAATTCGTAATTATTTGATCAATTTATTGCCCTAAATCGTTCCTTTTGTCATTTTAGGTACTTTTGAGAAGAAATCTGGAAAAGAAAGCATTTTGCACGTTTTTGGAGCGATTAAGTAAAGAAAACGACAAAGTCTCAAAATCCTTGTTGGGAACAGTACCTGACGATGTCAAGGCAATACAAGTGACGGTGTCAAGCTTGGCAAAAGAGGTGGATATGAAGAATACACATGAAGGCCCAGAACTATTTCAAGTATAAAATGCCTGACGGCATTGATGTGTGGGAATTGCACCAGGCTTTACCTCTCGAGGGATCTCGAGAAGCTTACAACCCCCACCAGGCAGTGTACCTGATCGTTGTAGTATAGTATAGTGACAAGTACCGGGGGATTGATCATTCAGGTAGGAATAGTGTCGCTAGGATTAGAAAACCTAAATACTAGTTCTAAAGGTGAGGGATGATTATTTTTGTATTTTTATATTTTTTAGAAAGCAAGTAAAAATCTCGGGTTTGAAAATTTTGGGCGGAATTAGTTGTTATTCAACTAACCCAATACTAAGATGCAATCAAAATAAAATACAAAAAATGAAAATAAACTAAATTATACTAGAGTTGTGAGCAATAAATGGAGAAAATGTGTTTACTTAGATTTCAATACTCCCTAGACATCTTTTACACGTTAATTACTTGTTATAGTTGCATGGATGACGGATTGTATTCCTTAATACCATTCATGGGGTATCGCACATAACTCCCCAATTCTATGAGCTCTTATCTCCTCCTACACCATGCCCAGCACAACTATAGGGATTGTAAACAGTGGCTCATGCATTAAATACAACCAATAAAGACTTTAGTGCAATAGGTTCATGTTTCCTAAGACGTTCAAGCATGTTACCATTTGGAGATCTGCCAGTTTTCTTAAGCCTAACATATAAATTCATTCATCCAAAACAAACTATAAACAAGTAATCAACATATAATCAACATCTAGGTTTCACTAGATCCAAGCAAACACAAGATAGATCTAGCCTAGCATGATAGAATTAAGACAAGAACAAGATATAGACAACCAACACATAGACATATTGATTGAATTAAAAGAACACTTATCTTAATTACATATGCAAGGTATCAAGGGGTTGGAACCCTTGAAAAACCTGTAAAATTCGCACCAAGTTCGTACTAGGGTTTCTCCAAAACTTCTCTCCTTAATGTGTAAAAATTAGAAAACTATATATAGGAAATAGGGTCTGACGGCGTCAAGACCAAATAGGTGACGCCGTCACCTCTCCGCCAAAATAATTATCGGACTGCCTTGATCTACTTCTGACGCCGTCATGTGTTAATCATTTCCAGGCCGTCATGCATTTTCCTCTTGACGCCCTTCCTTGTGACGCCGTCAAATCTGTTCTGGATCGTCATGGAAATTGCTCTTGACGCCGTCAGGATGTTACTCTTGACGCCGTCACCTACTGTTCCCAGCAAGAAAAATTAAGACTTTTGCGTTTTCTTCACTTTTATGCTCCAAAAACGTCCGAATTGTTTCCTTTTCCAGATTTCTCTCCCAAAGTACCTAAAATCACAAAAGGAACGATTTAGGGCAATATTTGATCAAATAAATTCGAATTCCGGCTTAAATGACCCCCTAAAAACGGTTCATTTTTCGCCTCATCATATACCCTTACACTTGAGATTTGCTTGTCCTCAAGCAAATGCGCTTTTATTCTACTCAAAATACAAGTTAGGGGTCATTTAACACTAACATAAAAGTAATTACAACAAATAATCGTTCCACTAAAGACCAATAGACAAGCACGGAGGTCATACACTAGCACCTCACAAATAGTGTTTAGATACTCACATCTCTCGGGTGTAATAAAGTATAAATTACAATATGGAAACGGAAGATATCTCTCACTACCTGTCATAGCAAAATAGATTACCATAGGCTTGGGAAAGGATCAAACCTCCACCACATGGCGTAAGCATCTAGGATAAACTATCAAAGAGGTCTTTAAAAGGGTTGTAACGTTAGGTGTAGGGATATGAAATACACGGTTTTGTTGGATAAAGGAAGTTTTACTGGTGGCGAGTTAACAATCTTGGTTAATTACATGTACGATATGGCGTTGCTAAGCCAAGACTAGACTCGACTTAAGCTAATAAATGGAAAATAACAAAAACATAAAATAAACATAGAATGAAACGGGATGGTAGTCCGTATGTTTTTTTTTATTTTTATTTTTTTTTATTTATTTATTTATTTTTTTTTTTTTTGTGCATACACTCTTACCCTACCATCCAAAATAATACATCATAGGGAATGAATATTCCCCTTACACTTGAATCTTTACATACTTTACAATCAACTATTCTAATGACTCGAATTAAGATAATCAAAACACTTGGAGCACTTTTAAGATTAACGTACATATGGGGGTAATAAATGGTGTTCTTCCCCATTACTCCATAAAATAAGTACTTTACCCATGAGTCCCAATCGTCCCAAAACAATATGTACAAGGATATGACTCGACTTAACAACCATGTAATCAATTAGATAGTTAACTTAGGGTTTAACAAATAACAATAATGCACTAAAAATGAGCGCATACAAGGAAGGCTAAGGCGATTTGGGTGTACATTTAAGTGGGGTGTAACAAATTCTTCCTTTAAGTAAAATACTTAAAGTTAGAAACGAAAAGATAGGCTCGGAGGGGTGTACTAGGGGTTTCGTGTACTAAAAATGAGTACAACGCTAAGGGTGTGGGAAAAATTAGTTGACTTAACTAGCCAATTAATATGACTTAAATGGTCAAGTAATTATAATATGGGTTTAACACAAGGGTGATCCTAATGCCTCTTATCATGTAGTAAATCCTACTACACGAATGTAGTCTCACTAGCGGTCTCGGGATGCATCACTAACGCAAGTTCTAGAATCTAAATGCTACCGGTACACTCATAAGCACTAATAGTAAATGCTTTTCCTATCAAATCTAAAGGCGAACCTCACATATTTGGGTGGAAAATTTTTCTGAAAGTACGGTTATGTACTAGTCATACAATCTCCTATCCATGAGACGCTTGCTATGGCTAAAGTTTCACTCCTAAATGTTGTAAAAAATTTTAAATTTGGCGTTAAAATTGCACTAACAAGTATTTCTCATAGTTTTATTACATATCTACCATCAAACAAAACAAACTCAAGTGAAAGTGCATATGTAAGGTATCATCTTTTTACCCTCCCCTTACACTTAAGATGAACATTGTCCCCAATGTTCAAGTAAAGAATGTAAAAGTTAAAAAGTAAAAAGAATGAAATCAAATACTCCCCTGATTCGCTCGGTATGGATAATTAGGTGACCAGGTTAAATCTTCCTCCAAGAAAATGAACAATCAAAGCTTCCCTTTCAGAATATAAATCATCTTCTTGTCATACATGACCTGTAAATCCTGAGAAAATAGACAAAACAACCTCGCATAAAATCGGCGGCATCCTATATAAGTTACTAAATCCTAGAAAACAAGATAAGATATAATGCTTGTGGAATGAAGTTTGCAGATTTCCTGGAGATTATAAAACTTAATAATTCACAAAAACCATAAGACTCCGTTAGAAAAACAAAACCGGTAAAATTTCCAGATTTTTACACCTGACGCCGTCAAGAGTTAACTCATGACGCCGTCAGGATTGACCTGCAGAAATTCTTATGTTAAGTTTCCAGAAAATTTCTGGAAAAACTTGGCCCTACTTCCTGGAAAATCCTGCAAAACTTCATTATGACTCAATACAAGCATTTGACTCTAACAAATACGAATATACATGCTCATTTAATATTGTGGAGAATCATGATCGGTTTGTTTCTTGAAAACATATTTGGGGTTTCCCCTTACACTTATCTTTTGCAAAAATACTTTTAGGTGGAGTTAAGACTAGGCCAAAACAACAAAGTAAAGTATTTCCACTTTTTAGTTTTGAAACATGATCTACCAACAATAAAAATAAAACATGCATACGGAAGCAAATGAAATCAAACAAACAAACAAATAAAAAGGGGCTTGGATTGCCTCCCAAGAAGCGCTTGTTTTTTTTCGAGTCACGAGCCTGACTCTACCCTTATTTAACAAAAATAGGGGAAGTTTTCCCTACACTTAGGATTAAGTGCGGGTGAAAGTAGCGATACACACCCTTATGGTGGAAATATGCCATGTGAGGAAAGAGTGGTGGATGAATTATATGCTCAAAGGGGTGTGCTCCTATCGTCATAACCTTACCTAATTCAATCGGGTTAATGGGTGGATTAATATTTCCTCCCAGAAAGGGATCATTTTCTATCAACTTTGAAAGACTCCTAGTTGGGGATCTACCTTGACCTAATAAACCCGGTTTAAACCCATAATGTGTCTTGTGATCAATCATAAATGGGTGATGTAAGCATGTAAGGTCATTTTCCACTCCTATATTGGCTTCCTCTCTACAAGGCTTAGAGTCCACTACCTTTATCCTAAGACTACCCGGACTATATGGTTTGATGGGTGGATCGGGGCCTATTTCAATTCCTAAATTTTCATCCAAGGATGGAAGATTAGGTAACGGTTTTGGTTGAGGCTCCGGTTCATCAAAACTAGGAACTTCCCTAGAACTAAGCGTAAGGTTATCATTATAAGTATTCAAACCTATATCCTCTAGTTGTGTTTGGTTCAAAGGTTCTACCTCTATTGGGGTTCCTATAGTCTCTTCTACTTCTTCCGAATAAGTCACGGGTTGTGTGTATGCCTCAAATGATGGTAGGACTTGTGGGGTACTTGGTGAGCTTAGATTTTCTACTTTATCATCCATCTTATCAAGATCACCTATATCCTCAACATGTGTTTCATTATAATCGAACCCTAACATTTTCCCAAGTATCTCACGTACTTCTTTAGGCATCTCAACTTCTATGTCCGAATCATAACGATCATCCTCAGTATTCTGGCTGCTATATACAAATTGCCCAAAAGATTCATCATCTGTTTCTTGAGATTCATCATCATCGATCATAAAACCTAGGTCTTTTTGATCAATGTGATCATGTTCGGCTACATCCTCCATCACATCAAGGTCACCTATGTGTTTGTTTTGTACTATGGCATTACATGACAACCACTTAGGTATCTGATTTGTACTAACGTTTGTTGGGTTGTCTACCCTATAATAATATTGGGCACAATCTTCTATGGTATCCCATGCTTCTTCAGCACTTAATTCCCTAAAGTCCCCATTGGCAAAATCCTCAATGCGCATTTGGTCATATTGGCCAACACGATAGTAAAAAGTTCGGGTTAGGAATGCTAAAGTGAAACTATGATGAGGGAATTTTCGGAGTAAATTTCTAAAACGAGTCCATGCATCATATATGGGTTCATCTCGATATTGTTTGAAATTCGAGATGTCAATAGGGTAGAATGGCCTTTGTGGTTGGTGGTATGGTGGATTCGCGTACTCCATAATGGTGAACGGAAGAGTCAATGGAAATTACGAACAAACACACAAAGAAAAACATAGACTAAAGAAAACCTAAAACTAAAAATAAAAATAAAATCTTACTAGAAAGGAATCTAGCAAGTAGACCTAATAAAAAGAAATTCTAACCTAGACAATAACTATTCCCCGGCAGCGGCGCCAAAAACTTGATGCGTGGGAATTGCACCAGGCTTTACCTCTCGAGGGATCTCGAGAAGCTTACAACCCCCACCAGGCAGTGTACCTGATCGTTGTAGTATAGTATAGTGACAAGTACCGGGGGATTGATCGTTCAGCTAGGAATAGTGTCGCTAGGATTAGAAAACCTAAATACTAGTTCTAAAGGTGAGGGATGATTATTTTTGTATTTTTATATTTTTTAAAAAGCAAGTAAAAATCTCGGGTTTGAAGGATTTGGGCGGAATTAGTTGCTATTCAACTAACCCAATACTAAGATGCAATCAAAATAAAATACAAAAAATGAAAATACACTAAATTATACTAGAGTTGTGAGCAATAAGTGGAGAAAATGTGTTTACTTAGATTTCACTACTCCCTAGACATCTTTTACACGTTAATTACTTGTTATAGTTGCATGGATGACGGATTGTATTCCTTAATACCATTCATGGGGTATCGCACATAACTCCCCAATTCTATGAGCTCTTATCTCCTCCTACACCATGCCCAGCACAACTATAGGGATTGTAAACAGTGGCTCATGCATTAAATACAACCAATAAAGACCTTAGTGCAATAGGTTCATGTTTCCTAAGACGTTCAAGCATGTTACCATTTGGAGATCTGCCAGTTTTCGTAAGCCTAACATATAAATTCATTCATCCAAAACAAACTATAAACAAGTAATCAACATATAATCAACATCTAGGTTTCATTAGATCCAAGCAAACACAAGATAGATCTAGCCTAGCATGATAGAATTAAGACAAGAACAAGATATAGACAACCAACACATAGACATATTGATTGAATTAAAAGAACACTTATCTTAATTACATATGCAAGGTATCAAGGGGTTGGAACCCTTGAAAAACCTGTAAAATTCGCACCAAGTTCGTACTAGGGTTTCTCCAAAACTTCTCTCCTTAATGTGTAAAAATTAGAAAACTATATATAGGAAATAGGGTCTGACGGCGTCAAGACCAAATAGGTGACGCCGTCACCTCTCCGCCAAAATAATTATCGGACTGCCTTGATCTACTTCTGACGCCGTCATGTGTTAATCATTTCCAGGCCGTCATGCATTTTCCTCTTGACGCCCTTCCTTGTGACGCCGTCAAATCTGTTCTGGATCGTCATGGAAATTGCTCTTGACGCCGTCAGGATGTTACTCTTGACGCCGTCACCTACTGTTCCCAGCAAGAAAAATTAAGACTTTTGCGTTTTCTTCACTTTTATGCTCCAAAAACGTCCGAATTGTTTTCTTTTCCAGATTTCTCTCCCAAAGTACCTAAAATCACAAAAGGAACGATTTAGGGCAATATTTGATCAAATAAATTCGAATTCCGGCTTACGGTTCATTTTTCGCCTCATCAGGCATCACCAAGGCCGTCAGGGTCATTTTGCAAGTGACGGCCCAGAGCTCAATTTCTACATGACGACGTCAAGACTGGATCTAGGCAATACGACCCTTAATTTGGCGACGAGTTGACGGCGTCATAAGTTATAACGTGACGCCGTCAAGGTGTAATATATATATATATATATATATATATATATATATATATATATATATATATATATATATATATATATATATATATATATATATATATATATATATATATATATATATATATATATATAGTTTTCTAATTTTCATTCATAAAGTGTGGAACTTTTGGAGAGCTTCTTTGTGAAAACCCTAGACGAATTTTCTGTAATAATAAGGGTTTCAACCCTTGTTCCATCCATGTTCAATTGAATATAAGTTTTTCAATAATCATACGATATGTCTATGTGTTGTATGATTCTATCTTATGTTTTTCTTCTTTTTAACATGCTAGGCTAGGTTTTTATTGTGTTTGCTTAGATGTAATGAAACCTAGATGTTGATTATTGGTTGATGGTTTGTTTATAGTTGTTGTGGATGATTGTATTCGAAGTTAGGCTTAAGAAAACTTGTAGACTTCCATTTTGTAACTTGCTTGAACTTCTTAAGAAACATGATCGGAGGTGTACTAGGATTTATGGTTTGTATTTAATGCATAAGCGAATTCTAGTGATCCCATGTTAGGAGCTTTTAGTCGGCTCGACATAGGAGTGAAGTAGGAGCTTATAGAGTTAGGGAATTTCGTACACGGCCCTACGACTGGTATTAAGGAATATAACCCGTCATCTATGCAATTGTAACAAGCTAATCAACCGGTAAAAGATATCTAGTGAGTAGTGAAATCTAAGTAAATACATTTTCTCTTATTACTGTTCACACCACAAATTAGTTTAAGTTTTATTTTATTTTATTTTGATTGCATCTTTAGTAAATTGGGTTAGTTGACTAGCAACTAATTCCGCCCACTCTTTTAAAATCCGAGATTTTACTTGCTTTCTAAAAAATATAAAAATACAAAAAGAATCATCCCTCACATTTAGACCTAGTTTTGTAGACTTTTTAATCCTAACGAAACACTATTCCTGAGTTGAATGATCAATCCCCCGGTACTTGTCACTATACTATACTACAACGAACATGTACACTGCCTGGTGGGGATTGCAAGCTTCTCAAGATCCCTTGAGAGGTAAAACCTTTAGCAAGGTTGCAAAACCACACATCATTGAGTTCGATCGATAAGATTCTAATTGCGCAAGAAAATGCGATAAAAGAGAGTTTTAATAGAAGCATCAACGAGAAAATAAATAACTGTGATATACCACTATTTGCAGAATTGTGGAATAAAATTTCCAAACATGCTTTCAATCTCATGTTCAAAGAACTCCACCTGTCGATCGCTGTAGAAGACTGTAGCCATAAGTTGCGGTCAATTTATGGACTGCCGTGCTTTCACGAAATGCATTACTATAGGATTCATCGTAAGTATATTAATTTTACGACTATCAAGTTAGTTTTCCCCATTAATATCAGTAATTTATATAAGTCACTTTTCATAAATGCAGAATGTCCCATTCCATTGGGTTCTCCAAAAAAGATCAACTGCATCCAATGTACGTTGGAGATGCGGATAGCGAATATTTTATGGAGCAGATTCCAGAGATTTTCCATCCATACATAATAAGTATATATAATGTGGTAGGTGATGGAAATTGTGGATTTTGGTGCGTTGCCCACGGTATTGGTGAACACCAAAATAGGTGGCGCGAAGTTAGAGAGATATTATTGCAAGAGTTAGACCTACATAGGGAGGTTTACATAAGTATGTGGACGCAAGCTGGCTTTAACGGAATTTGCTGGTCAGTAAACTGGTCCGGAAATAGAGCTGCACCGTTAGATCGCTATATGATTATGGCAGACACGGGTTTGGTTATTGCAACACTGATTAACCGACCTGTTGTATTTATATCTATAACACCCCCATTTTAGGATCGCAGCGGAAAGGGACATGGGGTGCTATACATCGATCACATTGTACAAATATAGTAAACAACTTTAAAACAAAGTCGTTTTTAATAAAAGTTCATTCACATTCGATAATTTATCAGAGTCAACAAAGGTCCCAAAAGGTTTTACATAGTACAAAGTTACATACGTTTGAAAATTTTGAACATTATCGAATGAAAGGTTTTTATTTAAACATGGGCCATCAAGTAGATATCCATTCTTTGCGCCGCCCATCCAAGCTGAAGTTACTTACGGACCTGAGATAAACATGCTAAAAAGTCAACATAAAGTTGAGTGAATTCATAGAGTTTAATAAGTAAGCAGTTGAATACAAGCATTATTTATCGGGCGACAAGTATTGCAATTACATGTCGGTTATTCTGATTATAGTATAGAGCTCATGACACCGAACCTTAACCTAGTTTTAATAGTTGCCCCGGCAGGGTAATATTTGCCATTTACCTCAACCTCTCAATATTATGTGACCGTTAAAAGGTGAGCGCTACTCACTCGGCCAGGCTGGTCAATGCCCAATATGCATATTCATAATACTAGCGTTTATACAAAAATAATTAACGGTTCATGATGGGGACTTAATTGGCAAGAATTACTCAAGTGACTATAATCATGTAATCGGGTCCAGCATACAAAAAACTACTTGTATTCAGTTTATAAAACTAGCATGTATCCCCCTCGCGAGGTTTATAAAACTTTTAAGTAAGTAAAGGCGAGGCTATGAACTCACCGAGAGCAAAGAAAGTAGCAATGAACAAGCAAACGAAGGAATAGCCGCAAAAGCTCTACGATGAACCTAATTAATATACGTTGTCTTAGTTTATGAAAATAGATATCGATGTACTTTTGATTATACAGATTATGATCTTACTTAAGCTTGGTACAATATTCCTAGATACATCACAAGGTTTTAGTTAAATTACCTACAAATTATCCAAAAATATACTCTTGCATTTATATAAGTATGAAACTTACATTTGACCCCAAGTTCAATTGCAATGTAAAAGTTCAAATTAATTCTAAGGTTCAAATTTAGTCAATGGGTCAAGTTTTTGGTCAAAAAGGTTCACTTTAAGCCTAAGGGTTCAAAAATATATTAGGGGGTTCAAAATGTTTTAAAGGTCCAACATTATAAAGTGTAAAACACTTTATACTCATTTTATACTTAGGGCTGTTAAAAATTTAATAACTTGTCTAGGTTTAGAAAAATCACCATTTGCAAACCGTAAGTCCACAAGTCTCGTTCTTTATATCCCCGGAAAGGTCTACTTCTGTACTAACGAGATTTGTGGGTCCCACTTGGCCAAAAATTACATAACTTTAGTAAAACAGTCCATTTATCCAAACAATCAATCCATTCAGCTTTCAAATTTTTAATGGTCTCACGAAAAGTGCGATATCTAGAGTTTTACTAACCCGATTTATTCCCCGTTTTCGGCCACGTTTAAGTTAAGATGTCCTCTAAAACTTTTATTCTTTGAGTAACAGAGGGTTATATACAAAAAAATGACTTTTTCACGTTTCAAATCTGTTGCTCAGATTGTGACTAGTTTCACCAAAATAATTTTAATTAAATCATCGTAAGGAGTTATTCGACGAAATACCCGTCAAAATGACCACAAGACATAGGGCTACAACTAAATATTTTTAGTTTATGTCCATTGTCCACTGATTAGAGCAGTTTAATATGTTTATACATGGATGAAAAAAAAATACAGTTTCATGTTTAGCCTTTCTATGGTTCTAAGGTTTTCTAACTTAAGTACCAAGCTTAACTAAGCATTATAACTTATATAATGTTCAAATACATCAAGATAGTGAATAAATGGAAGTATGAAAAGATGAAAAAAATATAACTTGAAGCTTACAAGTGAGATGATGAGGTTTAAGGTAACAAGGTTTCCTAATACTTCCTAGTTTTTATTTCAAAACTAGAACAAGAAGTAAACTAGGTTTTTATATACTTGATAAATCTTGATCTCTTCCCCTTGTTTTTGTTCTTTGCCGTCCACCCCAAAAGTGAGAAAAGGAGAAAGCTAGCTAGGTAAAAAAAAAATGAACTAACTACCTTGTTTTGATATATATTTCTTTTCTAGACAACAAAGGACTATTAATAATTGAGATAAGTAGCATAGTCAAAGTTGTAAGTTGATTGAAATGGGGGGAGGCGTGGGTTTGGTGATGAGTGGATGAATATGTAAGTAAAATTTTGACTTTAGGTGTTATTTAGGTAAATTTTGGCTAGTATAATGTGTTATCGGGTACCGAGTTTGCTAGAAATAAAATTTAACTGTACGAAATAAAGTGTAAAACTTGTGAAAATATTAAAACTTGTTTTCATGATGAATTTTTGAAATATAGATGAGTGATGAAATTATCGGAGGATTTATTTGAGGTTAAAACGTGAAACACGAAATTAAACCGCGCGATAAAAATGAAAAGTGGGCGTAAAAATGAAATAAAATGGATTGTGACTTAAAATAGGATTGAAATACAACAATGGTGCATAGAAAACGTAGACTGAGCATAGTCTGGTCGCGATAGAATTTATTTAAACGTACGCGGATATCTTCCGACGAAGTAAATAAATTAAAATAGATTATTTAAATAATAAACCATTAAAATAATTGATATGAAATTTTTAGAAATGTCACAATATCCCGACGGGGTTGGAATACGTGTTTTCCACTTGTTTACAGTCCAAACTTTTCACAAAGAGCTGACCCCTTGTGATAGCCCGTGTAGGGCCAGACGACTGTGGTCACTACATTTGTCTGACGCTAGACAGAAATTCTCCACTTCCGCATATCCACCCACAATGGAGGAGGCACAGAGCCCAAGATGCATCCCAATGGGAAACATTATATTACGATCGACTAAACATGTTGTAAATAATTATACAGACAAAACATTGTAAATGATTACTAATTTATGTTGTAAATAATTATACCGATAAAATAGGTTGTTGACAAATGTTGTAAATAATTATACCGACAAAACATTGTAAATGATTATTGATTTGTTTAAATGTAAATGTTGGTTTAAATGTAAATGTTGCCTTTTTGTAGAGTATCATGTCTGCATCAGTTATACCCCCTGATCCCGAACCGGCACCACCTAATCCAGAAGAGGAACCCGCACCAGCACCACCTAGTCCAGAAGAGGATCCAGAGATGGATGTTGATGAGATTGCTGCTGATGATGAGGAGGTTCTTCCTTTGCCGCCTTCACCAGCCATATCAGATATCACTTATGAGTCAGACACTTCAGATGCCTTAGGTCATGCACTTGCGACGGAGGTGAGATCTACTTTTGAGGTTGGCGAGTCTTCGACCGCACCACGAGTTTCTCCTGCCGAACTTAGGGCAGAGTTGAGTCGTTTGAGGGAGGACATCTCTTGGTGTCGGGGTCACTATGTGTCGATGTCGCTATGTGTCGATGTCGAGGAGGTTGTGTGAGCGACATTCTGATGTCAAAGGATTGGGGAGGGAAGTAAACATGATAGGAGAGATATAGGTGATGTGTATGGTACTTTGTATGAGCATGCATCTAGGTTGAGTGATTTAGAAAAAGCGGCTGCAGAGTTCCGAGCGCAGTTAGAGTCTTTTGAGAAGAGGATGAAAGAGGTAGAGAAGTTGATGGAGCAGGTGGACAGTGATGGTAGTTAGTATCATAGTTAGTATCTTGATAGTAGTTTACCTTTGTATGTCTTTATTTTCGATGTGTATGTTGTTTGACAAACCTTTGAACTCAAATGTTTATTTATGTAATTTGAATGATTTTTTTTATTATTGCAGAAAATTACTTTGTTTAAATTAGTAATAACATTATTGATTGATGTTGTAAATTATTATGCAAATTCTTTGGTTAGGTGGAACGAAGAAATCATTTCTTGTGTCGATGTGACAGAGGGTTAATTATAGAACGACAATCCTGGAAAAAAAAAACTCATGGGCAACTGTATTATGCATGTCGTTATTCAGTGGTAAATAATCATACGTTTTTATGTAAATATGTAAATAATTTGTTTATTAAGAATAATATTTCTTATAATTTTCTTAAAATGTAATAGCCAGATACAGATGACTATGGGTGTGGATACTTCATGCGGAAAACTGAATTTCAAAGGAGGTAATATAATCAAGCCTCTTCTTCAACACAGTGCTCAAACTGCTTTGCTAAAGCTAATAAGATTGACCAGCTTGAGTGTCAAAACAAGCTGTTAATGACAAGAATAAAGACGCTGGAGATGGAGTTAGAATTGACAAGGAATCCTGAGGATCACGCTTGTCAGTCGGGTGTAAGGCTCCATGATCTTTTAAATGAAATGAATAATCTTTATATGTCGTAGGTGTTGTTGTTTTTAAATAATGTGTTAACGTTGTTGTTTAATTAAATAATAACAGTTGTTGTTGTAGTTATTTAATGCGGTAATGTTTAACATGCTATTGTTGTTGTCAATTAAATAAAAACACATTATATAAACACAATAAAAAACATTACACAAAATACATTACATAAAATAAAATACATTATACAAAATATATTAATATAAAAAAACAAGAAAAGACAAAAGTACTAAAAAGGACGAAAAAAAAAAAAAAATAAAAAAAAAAAAAAAAAAAAAAAGTTCGATATATCACGACCCTTTCATTTTTAGTGAAACACAAACACCCCCTAATTCAACACATCAAAACTCTAACCCCTTTTCTTCTTCTTGACCCTTTACATCCAGAATTCGAGTGGCTTTTTTTTTCTTTCTAAATCCAACAGTAAAAGCGTCAACTGATTCTTGTTTTGAAACCTCTAAACCAAACAACGGGCCCATAGATTCCAGACACATACACGTGTAAAAATCTCATTTGACCGCCTCTTAGTGACTTTAATCATAAACCCGTTACCGACTCATCTTTATATAAACCAGGCCCAAATTCATTCATCATCGCTTGATAAAAAACAACCAATCAAATTCAATCATCAATTCTCTCTCTATCGATTCGTTTTATTTTTTCTTTGATACTGAATCTCGTTTGATGTTGTTTAGATAATAATAATTGGTTATATATGCATCGATTAGGTCAATCATATTTATTAAAGCGTTCTGTGTTATAGTTATTGGATCTTTGTTAATAAGTTAGGTTTCAATTTGTATGTCCTGGATCTGTTCAGATTTATAGTTAGGGGTTTTGATTTGTTTGTTGCTCTGTTGACTGATATGTGATTATGATTTCTTTTAGGGAGGTTTTAGTTTGGTCTGCTATTAATAATTATGCGTTTAGTAGTTAAAATTTATATAAGGGGTGTTTGTTTTGGCCGGCTTATTTGGTTTTGGGCTTATGTTTCACAAGTCTTTTTTTTTTTTTTTTTTTTTTTTTTTTTTTAATTTTCGGGTTATATAAGTTTAGTATGACGTAATAAGGTTATGTAACCTGAAAAGTTACACAAAAAGTAAGCTTATGAACCATAAGCCCAAAACGAAATACGCCATAAGCCAAACACCCCAATAGATCAAGGCTTAATAAGTTTGAAAACATGTTTAAATAGTTATAAGTTGGAGCTTTATATGTCTAAAAAGCTGTGTTGGTCGTAATGGGTTGGAGGAGCTATTGAAGTTCAAATACTAATGCTTAATAAGATGTCGGTTATGGTGTAATTAGCTATTGATGATTTATGGCTGGAGGTCCAAGTTCTGCTTAAGTATAGCTTTGTTATTGGTTGGAGCAAATAATGGGGTAATAAGACGTGTAATTGTGTTCATGTAGTTACTAGTGTATGGTTAATCAACTAGATGCTTAATTAGATATCGGGCTGTGTACCTGTTTTTGGTTTCTTTGATCTGCAATGAACTCTGAATTATCGTAATCAAAGGACTTGTATGGGATGCAATAATTAAAAACTAGTCTTTCAATACTAGAGCTGGCATTAGTCTAGGATTAGGGGATGAGTTGCACGTCTTTTATCAGGAAATTATTATTATTATAATTGATTTACGAGCTCTGATATATTTGCTAACATATCTTGACAGTTTACTGTATTATATTTTGTGGTTTTTGGGTATTTCAGTCTCTTGAGGGATTTTCGGCTTGCGATTGTAGTATACTAAATCTTGAACACTAGTTTGTTGCTTAGCTGATCCAATACGATATAATAGTTGCTGTTCTGTGGTATAATTTGTTTCTAAGGTTCTTAATGTGTTCTGATTTTTTATTTTGTGCAGATGCAAATCTTCGTTAAGACCCTCACCGGTAAGACCATCACTCTCGAGGTCGAGAGCTCAGACACCATCGACAATGTTAAGGCTAAGATCCAGGACAAGGAGGGGATTCCTCCAGATCAGCAAAGGTTGATCTTCGCTGGTAAGCAGCTTGAGGATGGTCGCACCTTGGCCGATTACAATATCCAAAAGGAGTCCACTCTCCATCTTGTGCTCAGGCTTAGGGGAGGAATGCAAATCTTTGTTAAGACCCTTACTGGCAAGACAATTACTTTGGAAGTCGAAAGCTCAGACACCATCGACAACGTTAAGGCCAAGATTCAAGACAAGGAAGGAATTCCTCCAGATCAGCAGAGGTTGATCTTTGCTGGAAAACAGCTCGAGGATGGTCGTACTTTGGCCGATTACAACATCCAGAAGGAGTCGACACTCCACCTTGTGTTGCGTCTACGTGGTGGTATGCAGATCTTTGTTAAGACCCTAACTGGCAAGACTATTACTCTCGAAGTGGAGAGCTCAGACACCATTGACAACGTGAAAGCTAAGATCCAGGACAAGGAGGGAATTCCTCCAGACCAGCAGAGGTTGATCTTTGCCGGCAAGCAGCTTGAAGATGGTCGTACCCTTGCTGACTACAACATCCAGAAAGAGTCAACCCTCCATCTTGTGCTCAGGCTGAGAGGAGGTATGCAGATCTTCGTTAAGACTTTGACTGGGAAGACAATTACTTTGGAAGTTGAGAGTTCTGATACGATTGACAATGTCAAGGCCAAGATCCAAGACAAAGAGGGGATCCCACCAGACCAGCAAAGATTGATTTTTGCCGGTAAGCAGTTGGAGGATGGGCGTACCCTTGCAGATTACAACATTCAGAAGGAATCCACCCTCCATTTGGTTCTTCGCCTAAGAGGTGGTATGCAGATTTTTGTCAAAACCTTGACTGGCAAGACAATCACCCTTGAGGTGGAAAGCTCAGACACTATTGACAATGTGAAGGCGAAGATCCAGGACAAGGAAGGCATCCCTCCAGACCAGCAGAGGCTTATCTTTGCTGGGAAGCAGCTCGAGGATGGACGTACCCTTGCTGACTACAACATTCAGAAGGAGTCCACTCTCCACCTTGTCCTTCGTCTTCGTGGTGGTAATTGAATTGAAGCTCTTGTCTTGTTCGTGGATGTTTCTTTGCGAATGTTTCATGTGTTTGTTTTCAAGTGTTGATGAACCAATGTCGTACTTCGTTTGATTTGAAGTAATAAATAATTCTGTTTGTGGCTCATGATGTTTCTGTGGATGTTTATAAAGCGATTTGTTGTGTGAGCGTAAAAAAATTGTCTCGTTTCCTTGGAACACCTAGTTCAAGTGTGGGTTTGATTTAGTTTTGTGTGAGCATATGATTTGTCTCGTCGCCTTATCTGCATAAACCTAGTTTAAGTGTATCGAGTGTGGCCTGACATGATGTTAATGGCCAACCAAAAATGTTTGGGTCCTATTCTTGGACAATACATGCTATTTGGTGAAGTTAGTTCTACATGAGAAAGATAGTTCAAAGACTTGAGTGACGTATATCAGTAGGTCGCTGTTTGATCTCTGGTATGTTCTGGCATAAATTGGTACAGCAGAACCGAGCATTGATATTGAGTCATAAGCTCCCCAAGTCAGGGTAGTCATGTTTTTTGTAGGTTTAGATGTTGGCAACTCCAATGGTTAAGCTCTTTAGGCATGATCGTATATACCTCTCTTTCTATATATTACACTTGTGATAGTTTTTGTTGACTGGTCTTGGTTGCAGGCGCAGCTTTGATTGTATTGTTTTGGTCCATTCCTATGTTTTCAGATTGTTAAATATGTCATTTCAGTTATGTTACCAAGGGATATCAAACCATTTGTTTCGTATTGTTGCTTAACGTGTAGGGTGTATAGAATCTTCTTTCCAGGTTGTAGTGTCTGAGCAAGAATAGTGGGGCATAGATTTACATATGAATGAAATTTACCCGAGTATAGGAATTCAGAGCCATATGAAACCAGTCCTCCCACCATCCTCTCAACCACCACCAGCGCCAAAAAAAGAGGAATGAATTCAGTAAACCATTCTTATCGCTTGTATGATTATTTAGTTTCTGTCAAACTGTAAAAACTCGTACACACATTGCCCATACGAGATTTCCTCTCGACGCTGATCACGTACAATGACTTGGGAGGTTCTAATAAGCTATGGTAATTTATAGCACGCGCAACTCCAACCTCGTTGAAAATGTTGGGTTAGAGCTTTCTAAGCGTCATGTCTTACATCTTTAGGTATGACGGACACGTCTCTTTTTTTCACATATATATTACGCTAGTGATTACTTTTGTTGACTATACTCTCGGATTTTTGATTCAAAAGTTTTGGTTCAGTTAATCAGCACACTGAACCAGTTGCTTGGCTTCATGTTCCAAACCATTTTATATAGTTCAGTATGCTGGACCCGTTGCCTGGCTTTGATGTTCCAAACCATTTTAAATGGTTCGTATGTTTATGTTTATCTTTTCAGTTGAACTATAACTCCCGTTGCTCATTCTAGATTTCTCTTCAACACTGACTTTGTACAATGAATTGGAGGTTTTACATTGCTACTGAACCAGCTTTGCCCGATTAAGGTTAACTTAATGCATGTCCAATTCCAACTTCATCCAAAATGTTAGGTTAGAGTTTTCTAAGCGCCACTTCTCTTTATCTGCTTGACTTGCTGTTACTTTCCCCCTCGGTGTGGAGATTGCAATGCTCGGGCTTGTTGTCTAGGCAAACAGAACTGCAATCTTAACTTGTAAGCTTAATTAGGGGGTTTCACACAACATCTGACTTCATCTTGACTGGTATGATATTTACGCCTAGGGAATGATTTCCCATGTTACATAAGTACTAAAGTAATTGCAGAGGTAAATGATGTTGGCAATTAGTTAAGTTGAAAATGAACCAAAGGTGGAGGACATGAGAAAGGCCTGGGGGGCGTAATGAATGCGTGATATAAGATAAAACAAGGCCAATGAAGTTGCAGGAGATCAATACAGGATAGCAGAGGTTGGAATGATCTTCTGCAATATACGTACCCACCCGTATTCACTAATACTATATCAACATTGTGCCAAGAGATATATAGAATCGATGTACCAATTTTGGTGAATTTGTTTTGCTTTAGAGATGATGTAATTTGAAAAGTTGTTTGCTTTTGAATGTTGTTTTGTAATGATAATACTAATTATTTGCCTTTTCCATATCTTGCTACCAAATATACAGTTGAGGCTTTAACAGAGTACCTCAAAAGTTTATCCCCTTCAACATTGGATATGGAACTAAGGATGCTTCAGATTATTGATGATGACGACGAGCAAGAACCTGAAAACAGACCCGAGTTGTATATCCTTGAACTTGTGCTTGAGTACTTAATACACGAAATCTCATTCAGAAATAACTTTTGAGTTTATACAGGCTCTGATCCGATTGTTTTTGAAGGTTTGCACTTCTTATACTTGGTTGTTTCACATGCTTCAGATTGCCGATTTTTGAAATCCGTACTAATGTTGGTGTTTGTTCTTGGCAGATACATGGTGAAACTATTAGACGGCAATCCAAGTTACAAGCCAAGGCACAAAAGCTTCTAGAAGCTCAATCTGCTGTTTGGCAGAAGTTGGATGGGATGTTTCAGAGTGCTAGATGCATGGTCACTTTTCTAAGCAACTCACAGTTTTGACTTTTGATCATGTCAACATACACCGGGTGTTCTTGTGCATTTTTGTGTCCCATTTTCTTATGACAAAAACTGTCAGAGGCCTAAGGGGAACTGAAGACAACTCCACAAGGAATCAGACTTGCCATTAATGATGAAAGAGTTGCCTTATGTCTTGAGGAATACAAGCCTGTAAAAATTGGTATATATGTGAATCTATAGGATGCACATTTTTAAGAATTTAAACTAGACATTTTTCTCGATTCAAAGTTTCACCATCTCATCACATACTAGCATTTCATCCTTTCTAGCAAAGGGAATCACTAGCCTTCTGCATTGAAACTTACTCCCTCGTAAATTTGTATGCACAGTTACCATGCATACATTACATCAAACCTTCGATGATGGCGATTGACAATCAAAATCAGTTTTATTTCATTTAATTTTCATGGTTTACATCCAAGAACTAAAAGTCCCCAGATTTATCACAAAGTCAATTGTACAAAGTCTGATAAATTTCATTTAATAAAGCAACCACTTTGAAAAAGTCATCACTGAAGTCTGAAAGCATGCCAAAGTGTAGAATCAAATATTTTCCCAGTAAACGGAAGGATGTCTATAAAACAATGCAACCATTTTATCAGCATTCAGAGGCATCCGACCATACATAGTTGGTATTCTGATATCTTAACATGTTCTTATATCTTTCATCGACAGCCCCGAGTTTATCGCTAGTTACGGCGCCCGACACACTCGGCCGCGTAGTTTACTTTTAAGGTACAAGGATAATGTAGATCCTTATGAGGTCAAATATCTTTCATTTGTAGATGATAATGATGCTTTGACCCAACAAGAAGTCTTTGCCCCAAATGTAACTGACTTCATGAAACAGTTTAATGATTTAAGAGTAATTGGTTCTTCTCATGGTTTGTTGTGTTTCTATAGTCGCTACAAAAGAATGTTTGTTCTTTGGAACCCCTCACTCAAAAAGTCGGTTGGTATTGCTGCTTTACCTGATGATACACCTTTGCCAAAAGATTCTTCTTTTGGTTTTGCTGTTTGTCCTGTTACTCGTGATCCTACCATTATCAAGATCGGACCATTTAATTATGTTTATATTTTTACATTGAGCTCTAGGCGATGGACGGGGATCCCAGGTAGCATTTTGACTACTAGATCAATTTATGTTGTATCATCTCTTGTTGTTATAGATAGGTGTGTTTATTGTGTTGCTCGTGAGGCAACTCTTGTGGATGGTGGTCCGTCCGTTAGCTTTGATGATATGATCGTGTCATTTGATTTGATTGCTAGAGAAATTAAAGTCGTAGACATACCACGTAGCTGTACCACATACAACCCATTTTCTAGACGTTACAATATATCTAAGCTATTGGAGTCTCTTGTTTTCTTTGTATCCTATACCCATGTCAATATTCCAGTTTATCATGTATGGAAGATGGAGCATGATGATTCCTTCACTAAGCTCTTCACCATTAACACACCTGGTTCAACAATAAATAATATATTGGGATTTAGGAAGAATGGTGAAGTTGTAATGGAAACTCAAAAGGCGGGCAAAAAGTTTGCTGCATTCGAGGTATATGAACCAATGGAAACTCAAAAGGCGGGCAAAAAGTTTGCTGCACTCGAGGTATGTGAACCTTGCTCAGAACGCATCAGTAATCTCGGGATTAATGGAGAAAAGGGTTCATTCTTCATGGACTCTTACAAGGAAACGTTACTTCTGATGGATCAATTGGATGGTTGCGTATATCCAGAAATTGATCACGGAGAAGATAGCCATATTGCAAGCCGCTGATTTGCAAAGTGATATGCACTCTCATGAGTGAGGGGATTAGTTTGCAGTTAAGGTGTGTAAAAATCACCTTCATATTTTCATAATTGTTTTAATGTAGACGACCTATGTTATGCTTGGTATCGTATGAGGTTAGATTCTCAAATATTCCAAACACATCGATGGTTATCAAGGTTTATGTATTTGACGTTAGTATGGCTACCGAAAAGAATGCTTTCCATGTAGATGATGATGTTTGTGTTATTTCTAGTCATTGTCTTTTATGCATTCTATAGTATGGACTATGGAGGATGTTCAATATACATGCCTTATTGCTCGAGTAATGATATATTGATAACTGGATAGCATTATTGGCTTAGTTACATTCTCCTCTCATTTTGCTTAGGGGCTATATCAGTTACTTTGTAAATAAAAACATGAGTTTATCAGTCTTTAAATATGCAACATTAACCAGTTGCCTATATCTGTATGTTTGAAACGATTCAATATACTAAACAGGAAATCCTAGCAAGTTGCTAGATAAAAATTAAAATATAATCACACAGGCCTACTATCCAAAAAAAAAAAAAAAAAAAAAAAAAAAAAAAAAAAAAACATATCTAGAGCTGTTACTAGCGTCTACACCAGTTTAGTATCACTAGAGGGACTGCAACTAAGCTCTTACTGCACATGACCCTTGCGACTGTTAGTGTGAACGTATCATGAATACTGCATAGGAAATGAAATTGGTAAAATTAAGATATTATTCAGCTGCGTCTCTTTCTTTCTCTGAACAGAGTTTTTCTTATCATGTGTTTCTCTTTGTCATCATTTCATAGTTCATTATGAGTGAGGACCATGTATTTATTGTATTTGTATCCTCATTAAGGTCATAACTCCTAGCATATTTTCTTGTTTGCATAGAACAAGTCAAAATGTTCGAGGAAAGGAAAGAACACAAACCCGATCCCAAAAGAAAATAAGTCGGCATATTTATTTGTTTGGTTATTTGCATTCAGTGGATGAAATCTTCCTATTTGAATCTTGTAGCTCAGCTTTTCACCTTTCTTCATCCTATTGTGGGGGTATTGCACTGATATGAGAATTTTTGGGTATGTTATGGAACAAGATGGGTAATTTGTGTAACAGGTCAAAACGGGTAATTTGTGGGTATCTTGTTTTTCATCCTATTGTGGCTCAGCTTATCACTTGTATGAGGAAATGAGTTCTGTGATGTGGTATATGTGCAAAATGGGTAATTCATGTAACAGGTCTAAACGGGTATTACGCACTAGAGAAACACGTTGGATGGCTCGAGTAGGCACACAATATTATTTCCTAAAATTGATATTTCAGATTTATTGTATAAAATATAGTTTTGTTTTTAGATATTTTTAATGCAGTAGTAGCAATGGTATTTAGCAAGGTTTTCAAGATCGGGATCCTACCCAGGATCGTTTTCGTCTTTGCAAGATCGTGATCGTAAGATCGGATCGGGATCTTAAGATCCTACTATAATGTCATTTTCTTAATAATTTTGTAATATTATACAAATTTACAAATTATTATATATCATAAACACAAAATTATATGAATGTTCCATCGAATAGTTGTCCTAAATTATGATTATAAAATGTTTAATAAGATTAACATGTTGTTTTTTAAATTCTACAAAAAAATAATCCAGAACTTTGCAGTTTTTTAGTTTGTTATCCGAGAAAAGTAGGATCGGATCGGATTAGATCTTAAGATCCTATGGTCAAGATCGAGATCCTATAAGATCTTAAGCTTTCAAAGATCCTATGTAAGATCCGGATCGTTTTTGCTTTGCAGTATCGTAAAATCGTAAGATTCTAAGATCAGGATCGGGATCCTGACAACCATGGTATTTAGATTACCTGTGGGGAGATTAATATGCTTGGTGGAGAGGTTGTTCCGGAAATCCAACCTGTAGTGATAACCTTGTAGTATAATTTTCAACCTTATAGTACTAGTATATTTTATGCTATAAGGTTTATCATTACGGGTCGTAGTGGTCTTAATTAGAAGCCAATTAGATAATACATTGCTAATACTTGCAGTTTGTTGGGTATTTGGTTCATCGCATAATCATTACATGTTGCAGTTTGTTGATTTGTACACCATTTTTATTTGCAATACACCACTAAACTATGCATAGCAGTGTTGTACTGTGTGCATTACTGATGTAATTTAGTGGTGTATAGCCAAAAAAATGGTGCACAAATCATCTCCCTTTTTTAAACTGTCATTACGGACGACATAACATATACATAAACATAAGTCAACTATTAGATGGTTTATACATATAAAGATGAGTAAACTTCAAAATACATCCATGTGGTTTACCCCATTTCACACTATACATCACATTCCCAATAGTTTGGACAAATACATCCTTTCGTGAGTCACAGTTAACCAATATACACTATTCGGTTAAAATGAGAACTAACGGTGCAAATAATTTCTCCGTTATCTCTTAACGAGATAGACAATATTTACACCGTTAGTCCTCAGGACTAACGATATTTGCACCATTAGTCCTCTATTGTAAATAAACTAAAAAGAGGGCAAGTGGGGATTGAAACCGGGTCTAGGGACTGATATACCAACGACCCAACCATTGGACTACACGTCCAATGGTGAAAGAATACTACCGTTAGTCTAATGGTCTAAGGACTGATATACTACCGTTAGTCCTCTATTGTAAATAAACTAAAAAGGGGGCAAGTGGGGATTAAACCCGGGTCTAGGGACTGATATACCAACGACCCAACCATTGGACTACACGTCCAAATGTGAAAGTGTTGGTCCGATTGAGCTTGTGCAACTCATGAATTAACAGAATAATCATAAACAAGTCATGTTTAGACATTGAAAGAAGAGCAAGTTTACGATTCATGATGGGCAAAATTACAAGGTTACTCAAGAACCCATTTAGACACACTAATAACACTTGGGTGGCTTTTCAAGGGGATAGATGTATTTGATGATGAAACTACTCCAACTTGCTCTTTGAATCATCACTATCTTTTCAATATTATATATGTATTGTGTTGGTGACCTTAGTTCTATTGCTACTTCTTGCTGCCCTACATGTAACACCCCAACCCGTCAAGGGTAAAGATATCACAATAAATAGTGTCCAACAGAGCAAAACACAAGCTTTATACTTTAATAATACAATGAGTACAAGGTTACAAATGAATTCCAAAATAAGGGAATTACAATAATAAAACCATGTCCATAATATAAGGGAACTCTAAGTTTGGTCCACACTCTCTCATCCCCAAAGCTAAACCCCACATCCTAGCTTAAGTACCTGCCGCATGGAAAAGAAAACGCGGTTGAGCATAAAAAGCTCAGTGAACAGATATGATGATAACAAGCACATCAAGTAATAAGATAAGAGAGTATGAATAAAAATTACATATGGTGTCACAAGGTATATCAAAGAATTTTCAAGGTTAAATATGAGTCATCAAGGTTAAGTATCCCGAATCGTCAAGTGTAATAGCAATGATTAACTAGTTTCAAGGATCGTCAAGTATAATGTCAAGGGTTTAAGTATAGTGTCAAAGGTTACCAAGTTTCAAGGTTTCCAAGAATTAAGCAAGATCAAGTGTCAATAGTTTGCAAGGTCAAGTACCAAGAGTCAAGTATCAAGTGTCAAGTATCAAGTATTAGGTATCAAGTATCAAGTGTCAAGTGTTAAGTATCAAGTGTCAAGGCTATCAGGTGTCAAGTGTCAAGGGTCAAGGCTATCAGGTGTCAAGTGTCAAGGGTCAAGGCTATCAGGTGTCAAGTGTCAAGGCTATCAGGTGTCAAGGGTCAAGGCTATCAGTATTTAACCCCCAGGCACACAAATATCAAGTCAAGTATTTCAAGTCAAGTATCCCAAGATGGAGTGATCAACTCCCAAGATGTGAGGGGCTGTAATGCACACACGCCCAGTCACCAAATAATATATATCATGTAGTCCATATCATAATCAAGATAGCCGTAGCCCAAGACAAGTCAAGACAAATCTAGGATGCATCCATACGCCCCTGCTGGCCAATAACAATAATCATAATAATCATAGCAACAGTAGATCACAAGAATCAGGGACGGTGTAGTACATCTCTCCAACCACACTAGAGTACATAACATTGGTGCATCAATGTTATGGTTGTGGCTACTCCACAACAAGTAGCTCCTTGGTAAAATACTGATGGGTCAAGGGTTCATGGTTCAATGTCATGTACAAGTGGTCAAGTCATAATCAAGGGTTCAAGTCAAGGTTCAATTATCAAGGTTCAATATCAAGGGTCAATATCAAGGCTCAATATCAAGGGTTCAATATCAAGCAATATAAGAGAGAGAGAGAGAGAGAGAGAGAGAGAGAGAGAGAGAGAGAGAGAGAGAGAGAGAGAGAGAGAGAAAAGGTCATGAGAGAGAAAGAAGTTGTACTCTTGCTGAAAGAGTACGGAATATCTGTACCTTAGTCCAAACGCAAAAGCAAGGTCAAACAATCAAGAATTAGTGGATCACTCCCGCTTCACCGAACCTAGAACAGAATGGATACGAATCAAGACGAGTTCATTTCACATAAGTTACCTCTTTTAGTTATCTTCCAATTTTTAGAAACTTTCCATAATTAGCAGATTACCCAATTTAGCAAGTTTTCCAATGTTAGAATATTATTATAGGTTAGTTTTAATACCATATCAAGTTTCATATCCTCATGCATCATGGATTTCATTTTATAGTCATTTTCTGAGATTAGGGTTTCGTTAGATCACCGAACATGTTTTAGGGCAAAAAGTGTCAATATAACAAGTTAGGGGTCACAAGTGATGATATTCACATTGTAATACATAAACATAAGTCAAGGATGCCAAATATGTCAATTTTACACTTTACACCCTTTAGTTTCCAAAGTTACAATTTAATCCCTTAATTATTCAAGTTACCATAATTAAACCTTTAATTAATAAAATTATCACATAAGCATCACAACTATACAAAAATGACAATTTCAGTCCCTCAAGTTATTTTAGGTCGAGATATGCATAATTACCCATATTTACATTTTTAGTCCCTCTAGTTATCATATTTATAATTTAAACCTTTTAATTATCAAATTAATATATAAATCACATAATTAATCACATAACCACATAAATCCATCAAGTATCATAAAATGTCAATTTTAGTCCCTCTTATATTAATTCAAGTCGAAATTCATTTAATTACAATAATAGTCCCTCCATTTAAATCAAATACAAATTATACCTTTTTAATTATATAAATTACAATAAAATACTTTTAATTACAAAACTTACACTTTCTACCATTTTTATAATTTATATGAATCACCCTTTATATTTATATAAGTTTCCAAAACAAACCCTTGCATTTATATAATTTCAATTCGTCCCTTTTCATATTTAATTTACAATTTACACCCTTTAATTATCAAAATCACACAACACACCCCCATACTGATTTTATACAGATTTCCCATGTACTTTTATAATTAAAAAAAATAACCCTTAGGTTTAATAAATTACCAAACACCCCCTTATATATCAAAAAGTGCAATCGGTATATATTTAATTTACACACCCTTAACCCTAATTTTTCCAAAACCCTAAAACATTAAATTTTCAATCAATAATATCATAAATGAAACAGTAAAAATAAGAAACCCTAGTTTAATAGGCAAATCGATCCCTTTTCAATTTTTTTTCAAATCGGTAAAAACAAAATAATTCCCACAATGATTTCCAAGCTTCAAATAATTTTTAATCTATTTTATATGAGTAATATAAACATGTATAAGCATCGAAAAATATGAACAAGGCCCAGAAAAATATATGTAGCCGAATATCAATTTTCCTTGTTTTTAGGGTTTTTGATTGTGTTTTAATTCAAACGATTTTTCTGGAGTGCATGGTTATTTTTCCCACGTCTCATATTAATCTTAGAACATATAAAAATTACCTTGTTGAAGAATTAACGAGTGAAAAGGAGCAGAACAATTCTTTCTTCTCGGTTTGGAATAACCGAACAACTAAAACTCCAACCTTCGAACCAAGCTATCCCAGCCACACCCACTATTTTTCTAACCTTCCTTGGGTATGAGAGAAGCCACGAAAATTATTCAAGAACCCCCAAGAGGTATGAGCCGTCGTTTGGGATTTTTGTGGTGTTTTTAGGGTTTTGAAAAATGTATAAAGTGTGGAAATTAAATTGAATCCGTGTATAGGGAGGGGGGTTGAGTGATTTTTGGCCCATAACCTGATTTTCAAACCATTTCCAAGTATATCATGCTATTATCTTTAATTTATGCATTTAAATCATTAAAATGTGTACACAAAAATGTATTTCGGCCCAATTCCAACAAAATAAATGTGTCAAGTATTTTTATGGCATCTATAATATTATAATGTTCATATAAAAATTATCATATGTCATAGGTTGTCAATTATTAAGTGTTTGTGATTTATTTGGTGTTTATAAGTGTTTTATTGAAATTTTTAAATATCAAGGGCATTTTAGTAATTTCACTTATTATGGAATTTGTGGGTTTTACAACTATTCCCCCCTCAAAAGAATTTTCGTCCGCAAAAATGAATGAAGAAATAAGTAACGAAACAAACGAGAGTCTACCAGATTACACAGGAAGATGGGGGTAGCTGGTTCGCATAGACTCCTCGGTCTCTCAGGTAGCCTCACGTGGTGGATGGTTCTTCCAAGGAACTTTAACAAAATGAAAAACTTATTTCTCATGACTCTCTCCTGTCTATCAAGAGTTTGCAAGTGACATATATCTGGTTGAATATGATCAAAAGGGTATGACACCATATGTAGAGGATGATAATTGTATCTTCTGGAAAGTTCATATGAGATACGAACAGAATTTCAAGTCAAGTTAACTGTATCGAGCAGTAGAGATCTCTTCAAAGAGTTTGAGATTGGTGACAATTGTATCGAGGTCAACAGAATACAAAATCGAGAGTTAACTTTTAATCCAATTATCCAACGAACAGATGTAGAGTCAACGCATAGGTAGAATGAACCTAAAGTCTCACCAGTCGCAGAAATTTCAATGGAGTTCAAATTCTAAACTTCTTAGATACTCCCCAAGATATCCTATAACCACAATAAGTGCACGTTATATGATGTGAGTATTATCACGTTGGCCAGGCGTCATAATACTAGCATCATATAAATATGCTCTCATGATGGCCATACTTTATCACGAGTCGTAAACAAACAAGTCAATCTTAGTTCACCTATTACTTCTATCACCTAAGAGGTCAACCGACATCAAACGTCATAACCAAGAGGAACATCCAATAACAAGACAGCGGAAGTCTCAATGAATAACTAGAGGAAAACAAGACTACTCGCAAGAGTAACGGGATTCTAACATATCAACAATCAAGGTACGTTGTCTCAAAAGCATCCATCTTCCCAAAATTTGCCAAATTTCCAAAACAAGACTAATATCAAGCATACGCAGAATGAACACGAAACAGAGATGATATTGGAGAACCTAAATCATCCAAGGATCACATTACCAAGTAACGAAACTCAAGAATTTAACAAGAGTGAGCATTAGTTAACATAAACTTCATCTTCCACACAATCAACTCTTTCAAACAACAAAATGGTTTGTTCCAAAGATCACCGATACTAAACATCAAATGTCTTCAAGTCCAAGCAATCTATCTTCTTTTGTCTATCAATCTAGAAATGACACAAAACTGTGATCTTGAGTCTGATTCATCAAGCCTTCCGCAGTTCTTCTTGGAATGCGATGGAGTAATGCAAATTCTGACATGACATTTAAATTTCTTCATCATCCAGTCTGCTTCCACTCTTAATTCATCTTAGTACAACCAAGATGAATAGGGAAGTGAAACTGCATGTCTTCATCAGCTCCAGGTTCGCCACTTTGCCCAGCTCTTGTTCCTTGCATCGTCAACACTTCTGTCTTGTAAGGAGTGTCTTCACTCTTCATGGTAGCCACTGTTGTTGACAATTCCAGGTCAGGCAGTGAAGTTAATCTTCTCATAAGTTTCTAGTTGACGCAAACTGGTAATCATCTTCCAAGATTCTTCTGTAAGATTTAAAAGACTAGAGTTTCAAATTTATTGTCGGTCTTGATCACTTGGTGCAAATTTCAGATCTTGCGGAATTTAAAGAGATTTTCTAATCTAAGAACACCGTTGTCCAACAATTATCAATCTCCCCAAAATGCACAAGTGGTCGCCAAATTTCAACAAGGTACAAAATAGTTTCCATGTCCTTTCTCGTCTTCGAATGTACTATTACGTCATACCATGACTGTTTGTCCAAGTACTCACGAGAAAACGGTATTTCTCAGTTTCACAAGATGGTCAGAGCTTTAGCTAATACCATTAGCGTCACTAACCGTCATAGTAGTCGTCACGAATACGGAAAGCGATTTCAAAATAACCTCCACTCATAACTCCATTTCAAAACATACCACAATGTCGTACTATACAATTTCTCCAAATATTCACGAAAACATAACCTCATCATGTACACAAAAATAGTTGACGTGATAGCCAATACAATTGGAATAGTTAACTTATTATCACGAAATACAATTACGGCCTCACAATCATCTTAAGAAACCTTCACGTTCACTCTACGTCGTCTCTCCTCTTCTTCACCAATAAAACTGATATACTTCACGGCTTACTCTTGGTTAGTAACCCATTTCTTAGAAGTTCTTTCATTTGTTTCTTCAGTCTTTCAAGTGAAGTCATCGGGAACGGATTTTCAAGGGTAGGTCCAAAATTATATCAAGGTAAACAGAATTGTAACTACATTCATCAAACCAGACGGATAGTTCACGAATTAGGATCAAGTGTAAGGTTTATCAAGAGTCTTTAGGCGGACAAGTCAGCTATTCGAAAAGGTTGGAAGTTTGTTCAGCTTCATAGCCCAAGTGTGCCTTATTGCGAATACGAACATTGTATTGTTGTCAAAATGATACGCGTGGAATGCTAGTTGCTAACACCGTCAATGGGGTCAAAAGATAAGAATTATCCGAAAGAAACGGAATTTATCAAGTCAATTAATTTAGGGTGCAAAACCCTCGTACCAATACTTCCAAAATCATCAAGATTCCCATAACAATTAACTGATGAATACAAACAAGATTGCCGTAACAAAGCGCACAAGAGGGAAACTTAATTCAAAATTTTAATACAATGAGAGTAACATGGAAATGGAAATGAAATTTGAAGTTAAACAAAAGAGTAAAAGAAACTAGTTCATGATTACAAATTCCCTTCATTCAACTTGGATTATAGCGGCTGGTCGCCATAGACTCTAGATCGGAGTCCACATCATTCTCTTCCTTCTCCTCCTCTCTTTCACTAATCCAGCCATTCTTATTATTCTCGTGTTACGGCAAAAGGCGGCTAGAGAAGCCACTTTTGCAATCTCTCTCTTCTTCTTCTGCCAAATCATGGCAATTTCCGCAATACTTGGTGCCAATACTTTTGTTATCAATTGTTGTAGTTTCATACTTCTTTTTCTTCTTGTCCTCCGCCTTCTGGTAGCCCGTAGCATTAACAGTAGTTCCTTTACTTGTACTTACGCGCTGGGTCTGTCTCAAAACATCCTTTATGGCCTGAGACACCATTTTCTTTCGGTCTTCGTTAGGTGATCCAGAGTGACGAGATTTAACCATCTGAACGGTTACCAATTGATCAGGATAGGGAAGTCAAGAATAAACACGAAATGTAAAGGTATGCCGAAGGAAGCCTAATATCTACCCAATCCTCACAGGTATAAACTTAAGTTCGCACAGGGAAGAATCCTAAATCAAGTTCTCAAGGTGTTCATCAATGTTCCTACAGTGGAAACCTAATGGTCCCAAAACTCACAGGTCCAGGTTATGTATTATAAGTCGTCAGCCTGGTCTCTGATACCATAAATTGTAACACCCCAACCCATCAAGGGTAAAGATATCACAATAAATAGTGTCCAACAGAGCAAAACACAAGCTTTATACTTTAATAATACAATGAGTACAAGGTTACAAATGAATTCCAAAATAAGGGAATTACAATAATAAAACCATGTCCATAATATAAGGGAACTCTAAGTTTGGTCCACACTCTCTCATCCCCAAAGCTAAACCCCACATCCTAGCTTAAGTACCTGCCGCATGGAAAAGAAAACGCGGTTGAGCATAAAAAGCTCAGTGAACAGATATGATGATAACAAGCACATCAAGTAATAAGATAAGAGAGTATGAATAAAAATTACATATGGTGTCACAAGGTATATCAAAGAATTTTCAAGGTTAAATATGAGTCATCAAGGTTAAGTATCCCGAATCGTCAAGTGTAATAGCAATGATTAACTAGTTTCAAGGATCGTCAAGTATAATGTCAAGGGTTTAAGTATAGTGTCAAAGGTTACCAAGTTTCAAGGTTTCCAAGAATTAAGCAAGATCAAGTGTCAATAGTTTGCAAGGTCAAGTACCAAGAGTCAAGTATCAAGTGTCAAGTATCAAGTATTAGGTATCAAGTATCAAGTGTCAAGTGTTAAGTATCAAGTGTCAAGGCTATCAGGTGTCAAGTGTCAAGGGTCAAGGCTATCAGGTGTCAAGTGTCAAGGGTCAAGGCTATCAGGTGTCAAGTGTCAAGGCTATCAGGTGTCAAGTGTCAAGGCTATCAGTATTTAACCCCCAGGCACACAAATATCAAGTCAAGTATTTCAAGTCAAGTATCCCAAGATGGAGTGATCAACTCCCAAGATGTGAGGGGCTGTAATGCACACACGCCCAGTCACCAAATAATATATATCATGTAGTCCATATCATAATCAAGATAGCCGTAGCCCAAGACAAGTCAAGACAAATCTAGGATGCATCCATACGCCCCTGCTGGCCAATAACAATAATCATAATAATCATAGCAGCAGTAGATCACAAGAATCAGGGACGGTGTAGTACATCTCTCCAACCACACTAGAGTACATAACATTGGTGCATCAATGTTATGGTTGTGGCTACTCCACAACAAGTAGCTCCTGGGTAAAATACTGATGGGTCAAGGGTTCATGGTTCAATGTCATGTACAAGTGGTCAAGTCATAATCAAGGGTTCAAGTCAAGGTTCAATTATCAAGGTTCAATATCAAGGGTCAATATCAAGGCTCAATATCAAGGGTTCAATATCAAGCAATATAAGAGAGAGAGAGAGAGAGAGAGAGAGAGAGAGAGAGAGAGAGAGAGAGAGAGAGAGAGAGAGAGAGAGAAAAGGTCATGAGAGAGAAAGAAGTTGTACTCTTGCTGAAAGAGTACGGAATATCTGTACCTTAGTCCAAACGCAAAAGCAAGGTCAAACAATCAAGAATTAGTGGATCACTCCCGCTTCACCGAACCTAGAACAGAATGGATACGAATCAAGACGAGTTCATTTCACATAAGTTACCTCTTTTAGTTATCTTCCAATTTTTAGAAACTTTCCATAATTAGCAGATTACCCAATTTAGCAAGTTTTCCAATGTTAGAATATTATTATAGGTTAGTTTTAATACCATATCAAGTTTCATATCCTCATGCATCATGGATTTCATTTTATAGTCATTTTCTGAGATTAGGGTTTCGTTAGATCACCGAACATGTTTTAGGGCAAAAAGTGTCAATATAACAAGTTAGGGGTCACAAGTGATGATATTCACATTGTAATACATAAACATAAGTCAAGGATGCCAAATATGTCAATTTTACACTTTACACCCTTTAGTTTCCAAAGTTACAATTTAATCCCTTAATTATTCAAGTTACCATAATTAAACCTTTAATTAATAAAATTATCACATAAGCATCACAACTATACAAAAATGACAATTTCAGTCCCTCAAGTTATTTTAGGTCGAGATATGCATAATTACCCATATTTACATTTTTAGTCCCTCTAGTTATCATATTTATAATTTAAACCTTTTAATTATCAAATTAATATATAAATCACATAATTAATCACATAACCACATAAATCCATCAAGTATCATAAAATGTCAATTTTAGTCCCTCTTATATTAATTCAAGTCGAAATTCATTTAATTACAATAATAGTCCCTCCATTTAAATCAAATACAAATTATACCTTTTTAATTATATAAATTACAATAAAATACTTTTAATTACAAAACTTACACTTTCTACCATTTTTATAATTTATATGAATCACCCTTTATATTTATATAAGTTTCCAAAACAAACCCTTGCATTTATATAATTTCAATTCGTCCCTTTTCATATTTAATTTACAATTTACACCCTTTAATTATCAAAATCACACAACACACCCCCATACTGATTTTATACAGATTTCCCATGTACTTTTATAATTAAAAAAAATAACCCTTAGGTTTAATAAATTACCAAACACCCCCTTATATATCAAAAAGTGCAATCGGTATATATTTAATTTACACACCCTTAACCCTAATTTTTCCAAAACCCTAAAACATTAAATTTTCAATCAATAATATCATAAATGAAACAGTAAAAATAAGAAACCCTAGTTTAATAGGCAAATCGATCCCTTTTCAATTTTTTTTCAAATCGGTAAAAACAAAATAATTCCCACAATGATTTCCAAGCTTCAAATAATTTTTAATCTATTTTATATGAGTAATATAAACATGTATAAGCATCGAAAAATATGAACAAGGCCCAGAAAAATATATGTAGCCGAATATCAATTTTCCTTGTTTTTAGGGTTTTTGATTGTGTTTTAATTCAAACGATTTTTCTGGAGTGCATGGTTATTTTTCCCACGTCTCATATTAATCTTAGAACATATAAAAATTACCTTGTTGAAGAATTAACGAGTGAAAAGGAGCAGAACAATTCTTTCTTCTCGGTTTGGAATAACCGAACAACTAAAACTCCAACCTTCGAACCAAGCTATCCCAGCCACACCCACTATTTTTCTAACCTTCCTTGGGTATGAGAGAAGCCACGAAAATTATTCAAGAACCCCCAAGAGGTATGAGCCGTCGTTTGGGATTTTTGTGGTGTTTTTAGGGTTTTGAAAAATGTATAAAGTGTGGAAATTAAATTGAATCCGTGTATAGGGAGGGGGGTTGAGTGATTTTTGGCCCATAACCTGATTTTCAAACCATTTCCAAGTATATCATGCTATTATCTTTAATTTATGCATTTAAATCATTAAAATGTGTACACAAAAATGTATTTCGGCCCAATTCCAACAAAATAAATGTGTCAAGTATTTTTATGGCATCTATAATATTATAATGTTCATATAAAAATTATCATATGTCATAGGTTGTCAATTATTAAGTGTTTGTGATTTATTTGGTGTTTATAAGTGTTTTATTGAAATTTTTAAATATCAAGGGCATTTTAGTAATTTCACTTATTATGGAATTTGTGGGTTTTACAACTATTCCCCCCTCAAAAGAATTTTCGTCCGCAAAAATGAATGAAGAAATAAGTAACGAAACAAACGAGAGTCTACCAGATTACACAGGAAGATGGGGGTAGCTGGCTCGCATAGACTCCTCGGTCTCTCAGGTAGCCTCACGTGGTGGATGGTTCTTCCAAGGAACTTTAACAAAATGAAAAACTTATTTCTCATGACTCTCTCCTGTCTATCAAGAGTTTGCAAGTGACATATATCTGGTTGAATATGATCAAAAGGGTATGACACCATATGTAGAGGATGATAATTGTATCTTCTGGAAAGTTCATATGAGATACGAACAGAATTTCAAGTCAAGTTAACTGTATCGAGCAGTAGAGATCTCTTCAAAGAGTTTGAGATTGGTGACAATTGTATCGAGGTCAACAGAATACAAAATCGAGAGTTAACTTTTAATCCAATTATCCAACGAACAGATGTAGAGTCAACGCATAGGTAGAATGAACCTAAAGTCTCACCAGTCGCAGAAATTTCAATGGAGTTCAAATTCTAAACTTCTTAGATACTCCCCAAGATATCCTATAACCACAATAAGTGCACGTTATATGATGTGAGTATTATCACGTTGGCCAGGCGTCATAATACTAGCATCATATAAATATGCTCTCATGATGGCCATACTTTATCACGAGTCGTAAACAAACAAGTCAATCTTAGTTCACCTATTACTTCTATCACCTAAGAGGTCAACCGACATCAAACGTCATAACCAAGAGGAACATCCAATAACAAGACAGCGGAAGTCTCAATGAATAACTAGAGGAAAACAAGACTACTCGCAAGAGTAACGGGATTCTAACATATCAACAATCAAGGTACGTTGTCTCAAAAGCATCCATCTTCCCAAAATTTGCCAAATTTCCAAAACAAGACTAATATCAAGCATACGCAGAATGAACACGAAACAGAGATGATATTGGAGAACCTAAATCATCCAAGGATCACATTACCAAGTAACGAAACTCAAGAATTTAACAAGAGTGAGCATTAGTTAACATAAACTTCATCTTCCACACAATCAACTCTTTCAAACAACAAAATGGTTTGTTCCAAAGATCACCGATACTAAACATCAAATGTCTTCAAGTCCAAGCAATCTATCTTCTTTTGTCTATCAATCTAGAAATGACACAAAACTGTGATCTTGAGTCTGATTCATCAAGCCTTCCGCAGTTCTTCTTGGAATGCGATGGAGTAATGCAAATTCTGACATGACATTTAAATTTCTTCATCATCCAGTCTGCTTCCACTCTTAATTCATCTTAGTACAACCAAGATGAATAGGGAAGTGAAACTGCATGTCTTCATCAGCTCCAGGTTCGCCACTTTGCCCAGCTCTTGTTCCTTGCATCGTCAACACTTCTGTCTTGTAAGGAGTGTCTTCACTCTTCATGGTAGCCACTGTTGTTGACAATTCCAGGTCAGGCAGTGAAGTTAATCTTCTCATAAGTTTCTAGTTGACGCAAACTGGTAATCATCTTCCAAGATTCTTCTGTAAGATTTAAAAGACTAGAGTTTCAAATTTATTGTCGGTCTTGATCACTTGGTGCAAATTTCAGATCTTGCGGAATTTAAAGAGATTTTCTAATCTAAGAACACCGTTGTCCAACAATTATCAATCTCCCCAAAATGCACAAGTGGTCGCCAAATTTCAACAAGGTACAAAATAGTTTCCATGTCCTTTCTCGTCTTCGAATGTACTATTACGTCATACCATGACTGTTTGTCCAAGTACTCACGAGAAAACGGTATTTCTCAGTTTCACAAGATGGTCAGAGCTTTAGCTAATACCATTAGCGTCACTAACCGTCATAGTAGTCGTCACGAATACGGAAAGCGATTTCAAAATAACCTCCACTCATAACTCCATTTCAAAACATACCACAATGTCGTACTATACAATTTCTCCAAATATTCACGAAAACATAACCTCATCATGTACACAAAAATAGTTGACGTGATAGCCAATACAATTGGAATAGTTAACTTATTATCACGAAATACAATTACGGCCTCACAATCATCTTAAGAAACCTTCACGTTCACTCTACGTCGTCTCTCCTCTTCTTCACCAATAAAACTGATATACTTCACGGCTTACTCTTGGTTAGTAACCCATTTCTTAGAAGTTCTTTCATTTGTTTCTTCAGTCTTTCAAGTGAAGTCATCGGGAACGGATTTTCAAGGGTAGGTCCAAAATTATATCAAGGTAAACAGAATTGTAACTACATTCATCAAACCAGACGGATAGTTCACGAATTAGGATCAAGTGTAAGGTTTATCAAGAGTCTTTAGGCGGACAAGTCAGCTATTCGAAAAGGTTGGAAGTTTGTTCAGCTTCATAGCCCAAGTGTGCCTTATTGCGAATACGAACATTGTATTGTTGTCAAAATGATACGCGTGGAATGCTAGTTGCTAACACCGTCAATGGGGTCAAAAGATAAGAATTATCCGAAAGAAACGGAATTTATCAAGTCAATTAATTTAGGGTGCAAAACCCTCGTACCAATACTTCCAAAATCATCAAGATTCCCATAACAATTAACTGATGAATACAAACAAGATTGCCGTAACAAAGCGCACAAGAGGGAAACTTAATTCAAAATTTTAATACAATGAGAGTAACATGGAAATGGAAATGAAATTTGAAGTTAAACAAAAGAGTAAAAGAAACTAGTTCATGATTACAAATTCCCTTCATTCAACTTGGATTATAGCGGCTGGTCGCCATAGACTCTAGATCGGAGTCCACATCATTCTCTTCCTTCTCCTCCTCTCTTTCACTAATCCAGCCATTCTTATTATTCTCGTGTTACGGCAAAAGGCGGCTAGAGAAGCCACTTTTGCAATCTCTCTCTTCTTCTTCTGCCAAATCATGGCAATTTCCGCAATACTTGGTGCCAATACTTTTGTTATCAATTGTTGTAGTTTCATACTTCTTTTTCTTCTTGTCCTCCGCCTTCTGGCAGCCCGTAGCATTAACAGTAGTTCCTTTACTCGTACTTACGCGCTGGGTCTGTCTCAAAACATCCTTTATGGCCTGAGACACCATTTTCTTTCGGTCTTCGTTAGGTGATCCAGAGTGACGAGATTTAACCATCTGAACGGTTACCAATTGATCAGGATAGGGAAGTCAAGAATAAACACGAAATGTAAAGGTATGCCGAAGGAAGCCTAATATCTACCCAATCCTCACAGGTATAAACTTAAGTTCGCACAGGGAAGAATCCTAAATCAAGTTCTCAAGGTGTTCATCAATGTTCCTACAGTGGAAACCTAATGGTCCCAAAACTCACAGGTCCAGGTTATGTATTATAAGTCGTCAGCCTGGTCTCTGATACCATAAATTGTAACACCCCAACCCGTCAAGGGTAAAGATATCACAATAAATAGTGTCCAACAGAGCAAAACACAAGCTTTATACTTTAATAATACAATGAGTACAAGGTTACAAATGAATTCCAAAATAAGGGAATTACAATAATAAAACCATGTCCATAATATAAGGGAACTCTAAGTTTGGTCCACACTCTCTCATCCCCAAAGCTAAACCCCACATCCTAGCTTAAGTACTTGCCGCATGGAAAAGAAAACGCGGTTGAGCATAAAAAGCTCAGTGAACAGAGATGATGATAACAAGCACATCAAGTAATAAGATAAGAGAGTATGAATAAAAATTACATATGGTGTCACAAGGTATATCAAAGAATTTTCAAGGTTAAATATGAGTCATCAAGGTTAAGTATCCCGAATCGTCAAGTGTAATAGCAATGATTAACTAGTTTCAAGGATCGTCAAGTATAATGTCAAGGGTTTAAGTATAGTGTCAAAGGTTACCAAGTTTCAAGGTTTCCAAGAATTAAGCAAGATCAAGTGTCAATAGTTTGCAAGGTCAAGTACCAAGAGTCAAGTATCAAGTGTCAAGTATCAAGTATTAGGTATCAAGTATCAAGTGTCAAGTGTTAAGTATCAAGTGTCAAGGCTATCAGGTGTCAAGTGTCAAGGGTCAAGGCAATCAGGTGTCAAGTGTCAAGGGTCAAGGCTATCAGGTGTCAAGTGTCAAGGGTCAAGGCTATCAGGTGTCAAGTGTCAAGGCTATCAGGTGTCAAGTGTCAAGGCTATCAGTATTTAACCCCCAGGCACACAAATATCAAGTCAAGTATTTCAAGTCAAGTATCCCATGATGGAGTGATCAACTCCCATGATGTGAGGGGCTGTAATGCACACACGCCCAGTCACCAAATAATATATATCATGTAGTCCATATCATAATCAAGATAGCCGTAGCCCAAGAAAAGTCAAGACAAATCTAGGATGCATCCATACGCCCCTGCTGGCCAATAACAATAATCATAATAATCATAGCAGCAGTAGATCACAAGAATCAGGGACGGTGTAGTACATCTCTCCAACCACACTAGAGTACATAACATTGGTGCATCAATGCTATGGTTGTGGCTACTCCACAACAAGTAGCTCCTGGGTAAAATACTGATGGGTCAAGGGTTCATGGTTCAATGTCATGTACAAGTGGTCAAGTCATAATCAAGGGTTCAAGTCAAGGTTCAATTATCAAGGTCAATATCAAGGTTCAATATCAAGGGTCAATATCAAGGGTTCAATATCAAGCAATATAAGAGAGAGAGAGAGAGAGAAAAGGTCATGAGAGAGAAAGAATTTGTACTCTTGCTGAAAGAGTACGGAATATCTGTACCTTAGTCCAAACGCAAAAGCAAGGTCAAACAATCAAGAAGTAGTGGATCACTCCCGCTTCACCGAACCTAGAACAGAATGGATACGAATCAAGACGAGTTCATTTCACATAAGTTACCTCTTTTAGTTATCTTTCAATTTTTAGAAACTTTCCATAATTAGCAGATTACCCAATTTAGCAAGTTTTCCAATGTTAGAATATTCTTATAGGTTAGTTTTAATACCATATCAAGTTTCATATCCTCATGCATCACGGATTTCATTTTATAGTCATTTTCTGAGATTAGGGTTTCGTTAGATCACCGAACATGTTTTAAGGCAAAAAGTGTCAATATAACAAGTTTGGGGTCACAAGTGATGATATTCACATTGTAATACATAAACATAAGTCAAGGATGCCAAATATGTCAATTTTACACTTTACACCCTTTAGTTTCCAAAGTTACAATTTAATCCCTTAATTATTCAAGTTACCATAATTAAACCTTTAATTAATAAAATTATCACATAAGCATCACAACTATACAAAAATGAAAATTTCAGTCCCTCAAGTTATTTTAGGTCGAGATATGCATAATTACCCATATTTACATTTTTAGTCCCTCTAGTTATCATATTTATAATTTAAACCTTTTAATTATCAAATTAATATATAAATCACATAATTAATCACATAACCACATAAATCCATCAAGTATCATAAAATGTCAATTTTAGTCCCTCTTATATTAATTCAAGTCGAAATTCATTTAATTACAATAATAGTCCCTCCATTTAAATCAAATACAAATTATACCTTTTTAATTATATAAATTACAATAAAATCCTTTTAATTACAAAACTTACACTTTCTACCATTTTTATAATTTATACGAATCACCCTTTATATTTATATAAGTTTCCAAAACAAACCCTTGCATTTATATAATTTCAATTCACCCCTTTTCATATTTAATTTACAATTTACACCCTTTAATTATCAAAATCACACAACACACCCCCATACTGATTTTATACCCATTTCCCATGTACTTTTATAATTAAAAAAAATAACCCTTAGGTTTAATAAATTACCAAACACCCCCTTATATATCAAAAAGTGCAATCGGTATATATTTAATTTACACACCCTTAACCCTAATTTTTCCAAAACCCTAAAACATTAAATTTTCAATCAATAATATCATAAATGAAACAGTAAAAATAAGAAACCCTAGTTTAATAGGCAAATCGATCCCTTTTCAATTTTTCTTCAAATCGGTAAAAACAAAATAATTCCCACAATGATTTCCAAGCTTAAAATAATTTTTAATCTATTTTATATGAGTAATATAAACATGTATAAGCATCGAAAAAATATGAACAAGGCCCAGAAAAATATATGTAGCAGAATATCAATTTTCCTTGTTTTTAGGGTTTTTGTATGTGTTTTAATTCAAACGATTTTTCTGGAGTGCATGGTTATTTTTCCCACGTCTCATATTAATCTTAGAACATATAAAAATTACCTTTTTGAAGAATTAACGAGTGAAAAGGAGCAGAACAATTCTTTCTTCTCGGTTTGGAATAACCGAACAACTAAAACTCCAACCTTCGAACCAAGCTATCCCAGCCACACTCACTATTTTTCTAACCTTCCTTGGGTATGAGAGAAGCCACGAAAATTATTCAAGAACCCCCAAGAGGTATGAGCCGTCGTTTGGGATTTTTGTGGTGTTTTTAGGGTTTCGAAAAATGTATAAAGTGTGGAAATTAAATTGAATCCGTGTATAGGGTGGGGGGTTGAGTGATTTTCGGCCCATAACCTGATTTGCAAACCATTTCCAAGTATATCATGCTATTATCTTTAATTTATGCATTTAAATCATTAAAATGTGTACACAAAAATATATTTCGGCCCAATTCCAACAAAATAAATGTGTCAAGTATTTTTATGGCATCTATAATATTATAATGTTCATATAAAAATTATCATATGTCATAGGTTGTCAATTATTAAGTGTTTGTGATTTATTTGGTGTTTATAAGTGTTTTATTGAAATTTTTAAATATCAAGGGCATTTTAGTAATTTCACTTATTATGGAATTTGTGGGTTTTACACTACATGTGCCCTCTTCGCTTATAACCATATGTTGCAATTCTCATGATACGATAACTAACACGAACCCGACACGAAGTTAACCATGTTTAGATTATACAGGTTTGGGTCAAAAACGAGTCCGACTAACCCGTTAAATAAAAATGTTATGTTTGAGTTTAGTAAGCATTAAACAGGTTAACTCATTAACTCGTTTAAGTATATATGCCTTTAAATATAATATATATAACTTAGATTTAACCTTCGATTTGGATTGAAATATACTTTGTTATGTACTTTATATGACACTTAATTAAAATTAGGGCAAATTGCACAAAAAAGGTACCCATCTTAGGTACAATTTCAATTAAAGGTACTACTTTTTTAAATGTTTGACATACAAGTTATTTTTTCATTTTTTTTAATAGAAAACTAGGTTGACTTGGTGGTCGAACCACTTAGAAAAAAAAATACTGTAGTTTTTTTAATAGAAAACCTGGTTGACCCATCGGTCAAACCGGTAACCCGATGATTCGGTGACTTGACCGGGTCGATTAAAAACCCGGTTTTTAAAACATTAGTTTCAAATAATATGTTAAGGGGAGAATACATCAAAGAAAGTTAAATATTTGCAATTTTGCATATTTTTCTACAATACAAGTTTTTTATCATAACGTTTGATAGTGTTTTCGATTTTTAGATTAATATACGAATATAGTTTTGATAAGTACATATCTAAATGACCTATTCTTAATCATTTTATAGAATTAGCAATATGTGAAATAGTGACTAAAATTTCGTCACTAATACTTAATGACAAAATTTCTGGTCACTATTCATGTAATTTAGTGACTAAATAGTGACCACTTATAAGATTCGTCAATAACTTTCTACCGATGACCAAAAATAATGACAAAAAATTATATCGTCACTATTTTGATCTAAATAGTGACCAAAATAAAATGTCGTCACTAAGTTTGGTTACTTTTTTTTTGAAAATTGACTTTCATTTGGGAAATCCAAGTCCAATTTGAAACCCGATGGGGGGGAAAACCTTCAACTTAAGCCGCCCGAAGGCACGACACTTAAATTGAAGTAAACCCTGCCTTCTCCAGATTCGAACCCTTGTGGGTTGAAACCTTCATTGAAGGACTTTGAAATCGTACCGACAGGGCAGTGGTCCACAAGGGAGGACTTCCCGGTTTGGTCACCCAAACCGGTACTACTCTCCACTAGGCACGCTTAACTGAATAAGACATGCCCAGTGGACCACAAGCCCATTGGTACTAAGTTTGGTTACTAAAGGTTTTTTTTCTTGTAGTGTGTCTTCAAATATGCATCCAAACTAAAAGTTGCAATATTTTGAAGGCTACACAGTGAATTAAGCTCTTCTACAAATATGGTGGGTTAGTAATGAGTAGGGGTGCAAACAAGCCGAGCTCTTATCAAACAACTCGAGCTCGAGCTTGGCTCGATCGAGTCGAGCTTTTAGCGAGCTCAAGCCAAATATATTGGCTCGAAAGATATAATGAGGGTTAATTTGAATATTAACCTAATTAGAAGGACTTACTCCATAAAAAATTAATTAACTATATACCCTTCAAACCTTAATTATTCGTACGTATCGTTTTGTATTCTACAATCTAAACAGTGCACACTTCTTGGCCATCACTTCGTGTTCATCGGCCATCAGGCCCATCACTCCATCAAGTATTATCTTTTTTTAATTATTCAACTACTATATACTAACTCTCTAAGTTAGTTATGATTCATTGGTTTAGGTGTATGTCCCTTTTGTAGGGTCTTTTTATGGTTTTCTTCATTGGGTCTCAACTCCTTAATCAACTTGTTTAGGAGTTGGGATAGGGGTGTAAATGTGTAATCATGTATTCATATACATATATTCGAGCTTTTCAAGCAAAGCTCGAGCTTGATCGAAACTGGATCGAGCCAAGCTCAAGCCTGGATGGTTAAAGCTTGACGAGCTATCGAGCCGAGCTTGAGCCTAGTTTTTTTTTCGAGCTGAGTTCGAGCCTTGTCAAGCTCGAGCTTGGCTCAGCTCGTTTGCACCCCTAGTAATGAGAGTGGGTGAAAGAAAAGTGAAGACATAAGCAAAGTTTTTTCAAATTTTCAGCCACTCAATAGTGTCAAACTGTCGTAGTTGCTTACTTTGGCAACTTATTAGACCAACTACAGTAAAATTGAACTTCTTATATAGGAAAACTTAGGGAGGTGATTTACTTACTCCCATAAATGATTGACATATTCAAATTTTGAGTGGTTTGACATTTATATTCTCACATTACTTTTTCTTATTTTCATCATGTAAGGGTATAAATATCAAGACATTTAAAATTTGAGTATGCCAATCAATTATGGGAGTATTGAAATAACCTCCCTTAATGTAAGCACAACCTACGAGTACAAAAGTTTAATGTCTAATGATGGTTGATAAACACCGCAAAACATACAATGTCAAATTGTCAATGTTATACAACAAAAATCATAAAGGAAAACCTAATTTTCACCTCAAGGATGTATACATAATCTAGGATGAGTGGATGACACATCAAATAGAATACCCATATAATCTTATCCTTACTGTTTAGGGTTATGTAATAGGCTAAATGAACATATTCATTGTTTAGCGCTCCTTGTTACAAAAACCGGGCCGGTAAACTTGGATAACCATATAGATTCCCAAAACTAATTAGTGTTATAGAACTACAAAGTACAAACGGGTGACCCCGCCTAGGCAATTTTGACCACATGAACTTTTAATCCATAGGTAACTCAGAAACTTAATATAAACAATAAAGCAGCTGTAAACATAAAAACTACAAATTGCAAATTAAAAATTGAAATAAAAAAATGAGTAAAAGCTATAAATGCTTAACGTACTTTCAAAATAGACTCATTCTACATGCTATACTTTTTTTATTGTCAATTTATTTTGTAAAGCAATATTAAAGATTTCTCCTTATCGGTTGTTTCCTACCAAAAAAGATACAGACATATATACTTGAGAAAAGTACCAAGTTAATCCAAAGTTATATATGACATTCATGTATTTTGGTAGCTTCCCGAAAGTGCCCATTGGGCCTATGCTTGTAATTATCAAAGTCTCACTTGCAATTCTATTATACCCAGAACTCCAGAAGTGAAGAACAATCTGATGACAAAAAAGAAAACTGAGAAAAAGACATCATAGTCAAGTTTCAACTTTCAACAAGCCAAGAGTCAAGATTGCTGTAAATTCCTTGTTTTCACCATTATATTCACAAGAGGTACCATTCCAACTTAGGCCACTGTATATCTACAATTCCTTTTACTTTGGTATACAGAACAACTTAGCCAAATAACACTATCCAAATAAACTGTTATAACATATTTAAGCATCAAGCATGTGTTTAGATAATATCAAGAAGGTAACAATTTAGCATATAATGACTTATTTAGCCATTCTAATTTATGTTCGTCTTCTCTACAGGTCAATTAGATTAGTGAAAATTATCCGGCGCATAAGTACATACTTAGACATTTTAGTTTATGTTTGACTTCTCAAGGAACATATGATAGTTATGGGAGTGCATTCCCAATGACTGCAATCGATTATATGAGCCAACAGTAGCAATAAATGGAGTAAAGATGAGCCAAAACGATCATCAAGCACCTGCACTAGCAGTTCATCAATGTGATTGTTACAAACACCATGTTAACCCCTGCATTGATAAAACTTATTAGCTTCCGTAGAATTTCATAAATCCTAACTCCACAACTTCTTTGTTAGCTTCCAATAGCTCCACATCTTACACAATAGCCATCATTTTCCTCCTCAACAATGATTGGAAATAATACAACCATCTGAGTGATCAATAAGAAGTGATTGGGTGTAGGGGCAAATGAAGAATGAACCCTTTTCTCCATAAATCCCCACATTATTGATACGTTCTGAGCATGGTTCATAAACTTCGAGTGCAGCAAACTGTTCATCCTCCTTTACAGTTGCCATTATAGGTTCACCACTCTTCCTGAATCCCAATAATGTCTTTATTGATGAATCAGGTGTGTTAATGGTGAACAGCTTTGTAAAAGATTTCATAACACCACCCTCCTCCCCCATCATCCATATACAATAACCTGTTTCGTTGACCTCATGAATGTATGTGGACACATCAATAGACTCACCTAGTTTAGAAATTAACATTATTGGTGAAAACTGGTTTGCTAAACTATCTGGAAGGTGTATCTCTTTAAATTCATGGGTAATCAAATCAAATGACAAGATCAAAATCGTAGATCGAGATACACCATCATTAGCAGCAATCCTATCATAAGCAACCCAAAAAATAAACCTATCTATAGCAACATTAGTGTACGAACTAAGTCTAATTGATCCACGAGGCAGATTGCTACTTGGTATCATCTTCCAAGTCTTGGAGCTCAATGTAAAAATTCCAACTAGCCACGTCATGTTATGCGTAGCTATCTTTTGGAAAGACATCCCAACAATAGTTGGATCATAAGTTGAAGGACAAACCCCAAAACCAAAATAAGTAATTCTTTCAAGGTGGCTGTTGAACAATACCAACGGATTTCCTGATCGAGGGGTTCCAAATAACAAGCATCTTTGTTGGCTCTTTCTTGTAACCGTACAAACACCACAAGCCACAAGAGCTACCAATTACATTCGAATATTTTAGCTGTTTAATGAGGTCAGAAACATTTGGAGCAAAGTCTTGTTGCTGTTGGGGGAAAGTGACATCATCTATACAAGAAATATATTTGAACTCACGAGGATGAACAACATCTTCGTACCTTAAAAGCAATTGATGCGACAAACTCGGAGCTGTTGATAAAAGACTTCCATGGTTTGGAAACCGCCCTGCATCGAATGTGTGCTTGCTGATAATTCTGAAAAAGGGTTGGAATGTGGGATTTGTGGGCGTTGCTTAGATGGTTTGGGCTAACTGAGTCATTTGAATGTGTGGATATTGGTTTGACAATGTGTTTCTATCTGCTTGGGCTAAACATAATTTGTTGCAGAGACTTGAAGCCCCTTGAATATTATCTTTACATATACTGTTAAAAAAAATAAAAAATGGTAAGTGGTACAACATTATATTATACTACTTCCGTCCCAATTTATTTGTCCACTTTTAATTTTCAAAGTCTTTGTTTGTCAAATTTGACCTTAAATATATTTGTTTGTGTTATTTAATATTTGATGCAAAATATATGAATTGATTGAGTTTTAAATGTATTTTTAATTTGTATAATTTTCATCAAGTATTATATAACACAAATAATAATATTTACGGTCAAAGTTGACAAAGAAAGACTCAAAAAGTCAAAACTGGACAAATAAAACGGGACGGAGGGAGTACATAATAACAATTGGCAGGAAATGAATGAACAGTGCCACTTGGGCCTTTTTTTTTTTTTTTCGCTTGGGTCATGCCCATTAGCCACTTTGATATGTGATACCCGACCGACCCTGTTCATCGCCACTCACACCTTTATCTCACCTTTTAGATCCACCCGGGTATACCTCCGACTCCTCAACCGCCGATACAACCGATCCGAAAAAACGGGTTAGGAGATAAGCCTGGTGCAAATGTATACTAAAACCATTAGTTTTTCCAATTGTGGATGTGGGGTTGCCATGTGTTCATGTCTACAGTGGCAGCTTCTTTTATATCCACATGATTTTATTGCTTTGGTATATCATATTATGCTTCGGTTAGGTGGCCAGATTTTTTTTGATCAAGGTTAGGTGTAACACTGTCATTAGCTTTCCGGTTTCTTGCCAAGGATTCGCCTAAGGTGTGGTGCCTGTTTGTCTCGCTTTCTATCATTGGTGTTTGGTTGATTTCGCATTTGACCTTTTTTTTTTTTTTTTTTTTTTTTTTTTTTACAGTTGTGTTAGGGGGTGGCAACCTTGCGGTTTGGAGGGCTCGGCATGGTTTGCCGATCGGCATGCGTGATTGCCAGTGGATCGGCAACCACCGAATCGGGATAGGCGAGTTCCAAGGAATTTTTGAACGTTGCATTGAATGTTTGTGGGACGTTGGTGAAGTTTTCCAAAAAAAAAAAAAAAAAAAAAAAAAAAAAAAAAAAAAAAAAATCCCTTTAAAATCTCACATTTACATTTTAAATTACACACAATATTTCAAATTACTATTCCAAACATTCAAATCAATCTCTTTCAAAAAACAACTATGGAGCCTAAATCCAAACATGGTTCAAGCTCACACAAAGGTCGAGGACGTGGGTCTCGATCACAATCCGGTCCATCCCAATTCACGCGTCCGCAACCTCCTAATCAACCTTACTATCCCCAACCTCCAAATCGTACCCAAATTCCAACTTAACCTTACTATCCCCAACCTCCAAATCAAAACTTTTATCCTCTAAATCAACCTCAACAACAACCACAATATTATCAACAACCTCCTCCAATGAATCCGGCCAATTATAATATTTTAATGACTAATGAATTTGATCCATTCAACGACTACCGTGACGGTCGATCAAGACGTGAACCGAGTGTAGAACGTCAATTACCAATTTACGATAATGAAGATGACGAAATTGAATTTGTCCCCGAAACTCAATTTACAAATACAATGGGTAAGTTTTACTAATTTTTTTAGTCGTATATGTATATATATAATTTTTTTAAAATCGTATATTTTTTTTAAATTGTATACTTTTTTTTAAACTCGTATACATTTTTTTTAAATTGTATACTTTTTTTTTAAACTCGTATACATTTTTTTTTATAAATCGTACACATTTTATTTTAAATCGTATACATTTTTTTTAAATCGTATACATTTGATATACATTATTGTTTTGTTATTAATTAGGTGAAGGAGAAAATGATGATGAAGAAATTGTAGAAATACCAAAACCGACTAAAGCTAGAAGCATACCTTGGACAACGGAAGATGAGGTCGCTTTGGCAAAAGCTTGGGTGCATATCTCGACTTGTCCAAGAGTCGGGAATCAACAAAAGTCGGCAAGCTTTTGGGGAAGAATCCTTGAACATTTCTCTCAAAACGTGCCAAATCATGAACGAACACACCATGGCTTGAACACAAAATGGAAAAATATGAATGCCGAAATGAATATTTTTAACGGCCTCTACATCCAATCGGTATATTTTTGAAGTATATATTTTTTTATATAGTTTATATTTGATATGATTGTATTAATTTATATTTATTACTTTTATAATTGTAGAACCGTCTTCGAGATAGTGGTTGTGACGATCTTGACGTGATGAAAAATGCCATGGCCGATTTAAAAAAAACAAAAGGCAAGACTTTTGGACACATTGATGCTTGGGAAATTGTAAGGAAAAATGACAAATGGTTGGAACAACCAATTGTGGGACAAACATCATCGTCTAATTCTGAGAAGCGGAAAAAGTCGTCTGAATCGAGCAACGACAATGTTGAGACAATTATTCTGGATTTGAATGAAGACACTACTCCTACCCGAAAAAGACGGGGCAAAAAGAGCGTTTCTGAGTCGTCCACAAGTAATAGTGTTGCTGCGACTTTTGAAATTTATGCTTCAAAGAAATCACAACTATTCGAGGAGTCGCTAGAGAAAAAACGTGCAAAGGATGAGTTGGCCGAAGAATTGATGGCGGCACAACTACAAGGTGTGAAAGAAAAGGCCTTTATCCGAGCTTTGAAGTTTTTCAACGAACCGCACGATAACATAGAAGATCCGAAAATGCGGGAAATTGCAATTAAAAAAAACGTGAATTCGCAGCAAACTATGGATGACCTTGCAATTTTTAGTTTTATTTATGTTTTTTTTTAAGTATTATGTAATAATCCTTGAATTATTATTAATAAAATAGTTGTTTTCTATTAATTGTTTAATTATGTTTTTTTAATTTAAATTATATAATTCATACACATTTAATGCTTGCCATTAGGCAAGATTGCCACTTAAAAATGAAGATTAGGCAACTTTAGGCAAAAAATTTGTTGGACAACAATGATTGGTTGTTTGCTTTAAAAGATGAGGCAAGGTGTGGCAAGGTTGCCACCCCCTTATGGCTTATAAGTTTACTGCATAGTTACCCTCATTTAATATTAGGTTTTCATAGGTTTATTTAATGTTGTGGGTGGATAGATTGACCAGATTTTCATTTATTGTGCTTAGGGTTTAGACCCCTCACTAATGTTTATAGTATCATTCCTCTTAAATGCTACCCTCTTTAAATCATGCCCCAGGTTTGTAGATGTCCTAACATTGTACACTCCCTCTTGGGAAATTATTGCTGTATTTGGCTGCCCTTTTTTGCCTTTTTTTTTATTTTATTTTTTTGGGGGGGGGGGGGGGGGGGGGGTTACCTACATGCTTCAGGCTAGGCTAGAGGTATTCTTTGTGGATGATGATTGTGATTAGAGAAGATGATATGTGTTTTATATAATTTGTGTTTTTATGTAAAGCCTTTTTGTAACAACTCGCATTTTTGGATTACTATTCATTTTTTACTATTCACTATTAATATTCACTTTTTACTATTCACTTTCACTATTCACTCCCGAAATTTTTATTTCATATTCTCGTAAGTTAAACTATTTTAATGATAATCCGAGAGTTTGACACTCGTCGGATCATTTCTGCAAAAATCACAAAACCGTGTCCGAGATTTACTTTTAGGTTTAAACGTCATTCCAGCATCCCGATATGTCCATAAAACACTATAAACAATAGAAATATGATTTTCTCTCATTTTACGACAATTCCAAAAGTTTTAGAATTTTACGTTTTCCAGTTCAGCGTTTTACGCGAATTACGCGTTTTAGACCCGCGTTTCCAGTTTTAGCAGCGTTTAAGCGATCCGATAGAACTTGTCACTCATTAAATATGCTAAGATAGGTTATATTAATAAGTTTTAACATATTTATAAGTTTCATATTTTTAGGATACCCGATTTTAAGTTTCATGACTTAACGACTTACCGTTAGCGATTACCGAGACAAAACTCACTCCATAAAAGCAAGATATTATCAAAACACATATCTAATCATCCAAGATAGGCATTGAACGAAATTTTAAGCTACATGGGGCATTTTATTGGTCACTAAGTTAAGGATAGGAAGCTTACATAGGAAGCTAAACATTTTGCAAGTAAACTTGGCCACTAAGTCTTGGAAAATATCCTAAGTCTCTAACCTCCTCAAGGAAACTTCCTAGGCACCTTCCTAACCTCCTCTTCATGCTATAAATACAAGCCTAATCCTTTCCTTTCTCTTCATTCCAAACGCCCAACAACAAATCCATAAACCATGATCCTTTGATTTCTAAGTTATAAGTTACATACCAAAGTTGAAGGCATAGTTAGTCTCTACATGAATCAAGAGTTTGTTTGGTGATTCCATGCTTGAATTAGGAGCTACACAAGATGTTAGGGGCTGAGGTTAAATGCTTTTCACAAGGGCTATGTAAAGGTTAGCAAGTGTTTGCAAGAGTTGTGGTGAAGGGTTTGCAAGCATAGGTTTAGTGTTCTAGTTCATACTTGACTTCCTTTCTTTTGAAAGCCAAAAGTTGTAAGAAACCCTAATACCCTTTCTTGCTCAATATCATTTTCATGCTTATTATGTTTCATTCATTCTATATATGGTCTTTGTGTTATGTTCATGATGTATAAAAATTGGTAAAACAAGTTATGGAAACTATATATTAACTTATATTAAGTAATCAAGGAAACTAGTGACTTATATTGAGAACCACGACCAAAATAGAGTAACCATGATATGAGACACTTACCTACTGTTAAAGAGGGTTTTAAAAGGAAAACATAGCAATTTGAATCACCTAAAACGAGTACACGAGTCAAAAAATACGGCCAAAAGAAGTTAGCGAACCTAAAAACCCGAAACTGCCTAATAGCATTTTGATCAAAATTTGGATTTTTTCGAGGCCTTCTGGTCCGATTCATCAAAAAGTTAAAACACGAAAGTTGTCCGGAACGACGTTTTCGTTCAGGGGTAAAGAAGCTCGAACCCTGAAAACGCATAACGAGTGATATTTTTCTTCAAATTCTTAACAGCCCATTTTAATACCCAATTGACCATTTATTGGTTATGGCTAAGTAAAACCAAGGGGTCTAATGACCTTAAAGCCGAGACCAAAACCATGGCTAAGGCCAAGGATGAGTCTCAAGACCATGGTAGCCATGACCAAAGCCACGGCAAGGCCACGGATAAGACCTCAAGGCTTTCTAAACCGAAATCATTATAACTATTATACATGTTTTACATATTGAATACTACAACACTAGGGAACTTCATGTGAGGGGTTCCATTTGGGTAAACGGATCGACGAGTTGCTGGATTTACGAATTAAAGTGTCCTAGCTCCTTGAATGTTTATTACATGACCTCTGAATTATGACGGCCCGAACGGTAGTAAGAGATATACAAACTATACATGTTTCATAAACCATTTTTATTCAACGACTTACACTATATACTAAGTACTACATCATGAATTATATGCAAGACATATATAGGTACTTCTTCGTATTCTTAGACATTACTTCAAACCTAAGACATATCATCATATTCTAGGTTGCGCGTAGAGACTTCCTGGCTTAATCCATCTATCCCGTTATACGTTTTGATATCATTAGTTCAAGGTGAGTCGTAGCCCCTACTCTTTTTATACTCGTTTTAACTCTTTGGGGGAGATACATGCTCAACTACTTGCTTACTTGTACAAATACTCAAAACATTTATACTTGATTATATTATACTTGATTGCATACATACATGACTGTGTTATACTTAATTGCGTTATTCTATTTAGTGGCTAGTAGTTATCTTTGGGAATTGGTGATTGATGCTAAACAGTCAACCTAAATTGACCAAGTATATGGTCAACAAAGTCAAACTACCTAGACCAATGCTTCCGGGTAATATAGTGTATCACCAGGTCGTTATGTCCCGACGAGGTGTGGATTGTGCTTTAGCGTACGTGTGATCGGGTGATTATTCACAGAAAAGGGTTGTGATAAGAATTATTTGAGAATTATGAAATTAAATAGCTTAGGAAAGCTGTGTGATTGATTACTGGTATTGAGATTAAGAAGATTTGAGTTAAAACCGAAAAACGTACGTTTTAATTAAAACGTACGCAGACGAACGAAACAAAAAGCACAACTGATGGACGGGAAAGGTTACAAGTGTAAAATTATTATTTTTACAATCCTAACAAGTAAAGAAAATTTTAAGAAAAAGAAAAATTATTTTTACACTATTTAATATTTAATTATTAATTAATTACTAATTATCTATTTATTAACTAATTAAACTAATTAGAATTATTTAAAATACTAAAAAGGCTTAGAAAATTAAGAAAAATTTTACAAATCTAATTAACCATCATAGGAATCCAAAAAAAATTATAAAAGGTTGATTTTATGTATTTTTAAACTAATTTACTAATTATTAATCTAATTACTAATTAATTACCAATTAAACTATTTATATTATAAAAAATAGAAAATGAACAGTATAAATTCTAGAAAAATTTATAAAAACGTTTTAACTTATATAAAAGCTAGAAAAATTATAAAAACTAGGTTGTACTTATTAAAATCTAATTATGCTATTTAATTACTTAATATTAATTATTAATTAATTAAACTAAAATTAATTCTAAAAACCACTAAAAGACAAAAGAAAAATCTGGAAAAATTTCTAGAATTAATATAACCTAAAAGAGAATTAATAAAAATATAAAAATAATATATTGCTTATAAATAAGCTAAAAAGAAAATTAAAATGATAATTTCTATTAAATAGAAGCTATCATTATAATTAAAGTTGGTTTTTTGTGTTTTTTCTTTTTCCAAACTAATTATACACTAAAAACTAAAACTTTTTATGAAAACACTTTTGATGTAACCCAGAAATAAGCACTTGAGTGCTTATTTACCCAAACAGTTGACTTTTGTTGACTGAGAATGGAATTAAGCTCAAATTGGAGTGTGTGGGGTCCACAATGGTGAAAATTGGTTTCTCTGAGTTGGTTGAACAATATTAAGCAAGTTTCACACAATTAAGCAGCCTGAATAAGCTACAAGACACCAATAAGCACTTTGCTTATGGTGATTCTGAGACAGATTTGGGACAGCCTTTTGAGGCAAAACTAAGTGGGGTCCACTGGTCTAATGGTCAAACTATTGGTCAACTTTTAATCCCTGGTAGGAGGGGGGTTGGGAGAACCCAAGTATGAGGTGTGGGACCCACTAGGGTGGCCACAAACTACCACCAAAGGTGGTGGGGTGAGGGCTGATCTGAGTGCACAGGGTAAATGGTTGCCCTGCAGGTCAGTTCCAAGGGTAATTTGGTCCACTAAAAAAAATCACAAAAATATAACCATTATGGGAATCACAAGTTTAGCTGGTGAGCTATACACACAACAAGTTTCAAAGCTTGAAACCACTCACAAAAACCAAATTAATTCATGCCATTTTGGTAAAAATCTGAGATTGCACTTTTTGACTTTTTAGTAAAACTTCAATTTTTGACTTTTATGAGATTTGATTGGATCTAATGGACTGAAATGGTTGTACTAAGCTATATTATGACTGAATATGGCTAGAAGAACAAATTTTAAACAAAATGAGTGAGGTTTGATGTTCCCAAATCCCAACAGTCCACTGTTAGAAGGTGATGAGGGTGATTTTTGACTTTTGGTGTTTTAAAGGCAAAGTTTATGGACTATATGACCTATATCATACTACAACAATCCAGTGAAACCAAAATGAACAACAAATAACACCAAGATCTTAGCTAACAAGCTTGTTCCAAACACCCTATATGCTAACTGATATGTGAATTTTGCAAAGGAAATCACACTTTTGATCCAATCAACTGATGCACAGAGACAAAATATGTTGTGACAAGCTTATATAATCATACAAGTACCATCCATTACAACTAATTACCTAAGAACTACTATTGAGTGATGAGTGACAGTCAAATTGGTAAATAACTACAAATTTATCACCAATGATCAAATAGAAAACTACAAGCAACAAACCTACTCTAATGACTTATATAAACCCAGAATCTAACAACAAACATGAATATGAGCAAGATGTTTTATGCTACAGTAAATAAGTAAAAAAACTTACAAAAGTGAAATGCCTTAGATCATATGAACCATGGACCAAGTAACCATTCTAATTCCTCCCCTGAGGATCTAAACCAAACCTCCAAAGCTCTCCATGCTTCCAAATCACCTTTTGAATCCAGAATTCAAGCCCAAGCTTATCAGTTTGACTTTCGTTGACCAAGGTTGTTTTTGTGGAATTTTTTAGCTATTCTGAGTTATAAGTTACTAGAAGCTCTTATAAGCTTCTTGGGAGCTTAAGTGACCTAATCTAGTCCATGGTAACAAGAAATAAGAACAATACACTAATAATCGATTTTTTGATATAAACCTACACAATTTGAAATATTAAATAAAACTTATCATTGATACTTGAAAAGGTTCCTTAATACACTGAATTAAATAAAAACATCAATTGAAAGCTTAAGATTACAAAGGAAATTGTAAAAATTACTTAAACTACTTAAATTAAGCTAAAAAATTACTCTCCTCACCACTGCTGCTTATCTTTCTTTTTATAAGGGTCCATTAGGGTTTCTTGATATCCATGAGTACTTCCCACCATTATTTAGGACCATTGGATGACTTCCACTCCATCTTGACCATTGAACCGATTTTGGCGCCATTTTTTCTTTGTTTTTCAGTTGGAGTTGAGTGTGGGCAAAAATGGGCAATTAAAGCTCTTTGGAGTCTAGTTGTTAGTCAATGGAGAGGGTATGGGTGCTGAGGTGGAGGAGGGGGGAGCAGGTTTGCAAGTTGGAGGGGGAGCTGTGGTTGTTGACTTGGTTTGACTGAGGTGGGAGGGAATAAAACGGGGTGGTTTTATTTTTATTATGAAGTGGGTTGGGAGTTTGATGGGCTTTGGAGATGGAGTGGGCTGGAGTAATAAGGTGGAGTGGGCCTGGTGGATTGGGTGGTTTGGTTTTGTTTTGGGTTTGAAAATTATTATGGGTCCGGTTGCTAAGGTAATAAACACAAGGACTGATGCGTGGGAATCGCAACAGGCTTTACCTCTCGAGGGATCTCGAGAAGCTTACAACCCCCACCAGGCAGTGTACCTGATCGTTGTAGTATAGTATAGTGACATGTACCGGGGGATTGATCGTTCAGCTTAGGAATAGTGTCGCTAGGATTAGAAAGCCTAAATACTAGTTCTAAAGGTGAGGGATGATTATTTTTGTGTTTTTATATTTTTTTTTTAGAAAGCAAATTAAAATCTCGGGTTTTGGAAGAGTGGGCGGAATTAGTTGCTATTCAACTAACCCAATACTAAAATGCAATCAAAATAAAATAATAAAAATGAAAAGAAACTAATTTATACTAAAGTTGTGAGCAGTAATTGGAGAAAATGTGTTTACTTAGATTTCACTACTCCCTAGATATCTTTTACACCTTAATTACTTGTTATAATTGCATGGATGACGGATCGTATTCCTTAATACCATTCATGGGGTGGCACACATAACTCCCCAATTCTATGAGCTCTTATCTCCTCCTACACCATGCCCAACACAACTATAGGGATTGTAAACAGTGGCTCATGCATTAAATACAACCAATAAAGACCTAGTGCGCCTCGGTTCAAGTTTCTTAAGACGTTCAAGCATATTACCATTTGGAGATCTGCCAGTTTTCTTAAGCCTAACATATAAATCATTCATCCAAGACAAGAATAAACAAGTAATCAACACATAATCAATATCTAGGTTTCATTAGATCTAAGCAAACACAAAAGAGATCTAGCCTAGCATGATAGAATTAAGATAAGAACAAGATATAGACAACCAACACATAGACATATTGATTGAATTAGAAGAACACTTATCTTGATTAATCATGCAAGGTATCAAGGGGTTGGAACCCTTGAAAAACCTGTAAAGTTACACCAAAATCGTACTTAGGGTTTCTCCCAAAACTTCTCTCTTTAAATGTGAAAAACTAGAAAACTATATATTGGAAAATAGGGATGACGACGTCAAGAACAAAGGTGTGACGCCGTCATCTCGCCGCCAAATACTTCCTCGGACGGCCTTGATCTACTTCTGACGCCGTCAAGGCCTAGGCCGTCACACAAATTACTCTTGACGCCCTGTGTGTGACACCGTCATCAACTACGGATTTTAATTCTTAGGGTTTGACGCCGTCAGGAAAACTCTTGACGCCTTCATGAACTCTCGGATTTTATTATTGAGGTTTGACGCCGTCACCTACTGTTCCCAGCATGAAAAATTGAGACTTTGTCGTTTTCTTCACTTTTATGCTCCAAAAACGTCCAAAATGGCTTCTTTTCTAGAATTCACTCTCTAAGTACCTAAAATCACAAAAGGAACGATTTAGGGCAATATTTGATCAAATAAATTCGGATTCGGGCTTAAATGACCCCCTAAAAGTGGTTCATTTTTCGCCTTATCATATACCCTTACACTTGAGATTTGCTTGTCCTCAAGCAAATGCGCTTTTATTCTAGTCAAAAGACAAGTTAGGGGTCATTTAACACTAATATAAAAGTAATTACAACAAATAATCGTTCCACTAAAGACCAATAGACAAGCACAGAGGTCATACACTAGCACCTCACAAATAGTGTTTAGATACTCACATCTCTCGGGTGTAATAAAGTAATATAACATTATGGAAATGGAAGATATCTCTCACTCCCTGTCATAGCAAAATAGATTACCATAGGCTTGGGAAAAGATCAAACCTCCACCACATGGCGTAAGCACCTAGGATAAACTATCAAAGAGGTCTTTTAAAGGGTTGTAACGTTAGGTATAGGGATATGAATTACACGGTTTTGTTGGATAAAGGAAGTTATTACTGGTGGCGAGTTAACAATCTTGGTTAATTACATGTACAATATGGCGTTGCTAAGCCAAGACTAGACTCGACTTAAGCTAATAAATGAGAAATAACAAAAACTTAAAATGAACATAGAATAAAAAGGGATGGTAGTCCGTATGTTTTTTCTCTTTTTCCTTTTTTCTATTTTTTTTTTTCTTTTTCTTGATTTTTATTTTTATTTATTTATTTATTTATTTTTTTTATTTTTTTTTTGCATACACTCTTACCCTACCATCCAAAATAATACATCATAGGGAATGAACATTTCCCTTACACTTGAATTTTTACATACTTTACAATTAAACTAATCTAATGACTCGAATTAAGAAAATTAAAACACTTGAAGCACTTTTAAGATTAACGTACATATGGGGGTAATAATTGATGTTCTTCCCCATTAATCGAATGGTAACTTTTCAAATCGTCTCATTTACCATTCGAAACATTTTGTATACATTTATGTATCATACTTTGGGATCTCATGTTTGTAACTTTGAATTCATTAATCGAATGGTAACTTTTCAAATCGTCTCATTTAGAGGTCGTTTTCTATAACTTGTACTTTGTATTATGAAGTAGCACCCCAGTGACACAGTCTTCCGCTGCGGTATTTTGGGGGTGTTATAGATTGGTATCAGAGCCTTGGTTATAGAGAACTAGGTTGCATTTAGTGCCTAAACTATAACTGCTATATACGTTAAGACTCTCCTCTTTATTTGCCTTACACACACTACATACGCATATGCTTTTTGTTAGTTGTTGGTTTAGTTCCACGCTGTTAGATGATGTGACTTTAGTATTATAAGGAACCCCAGAATTTAGTCGAGTCATTAAAAATATGGAGCTCAGTAATAACTAATTATTTAACTTGATCATGTGACAGTTCTTGTTTGATGAGACACAAGATTTGAGTTAAATAATATTATTGCTTAGCTTTAGGGATTTGATGACTTGATTATCTTACTATCCGTCTCAGAAAGCGATTTTTGTTGGAAATTCTTAAGTAGGATGATTTAGAATCTCCTTATTTAAATGGATTGAGACGCCTCTTTATTTAAATAAAGAAATTGTAAATCACCGAACCATGAGTTTATGATCCCTTACTTACATAAATTTGGACGCTTCTTTATGTAAGTAATGAGTTATAAATAAATGGGCTTATTTGCATCCGATACGACTCCTTAACCACAATCTTAGATGAATCAGAGTGAACACCACTATTTTAGAGATCCTGAAACCCCAAATTCTCTTAGACACACCGTAAGTAGTTAACATTAACAGAACTTCGGGACGAAGTTCCCTTAAGGGGTAGAGACTGTAACAACTCGCATTTTTGGATTACTATTCATTTTTTACTATTTACTATTACTATTCACTTTTTACTATTCACTTTCACTATTCACTCCCAAAATTTTTATTTCAGATTCTCGTAAGTTAAACAATTTTAATGATAATCCGAGAGTTTGACACTCGTCGGATCATTTCTGCAAAAATCACAAAACAGTGTCCGAGATTTACTTTTAGGTTTAAACGTCATTCCAGCATCCCGATATGTCCATAAAACACTATAAACAATAGAAATATGATTTTCTCTCATTTTACGATAATTCCAAAAGTTTTGGAATTTTACGTTTTCCAGTTCAGCGTTTTACGCGAATTACGCGTTTTAGAGCCGCGTTTCCAGTTTTAGCAGCGTTTAAGCAATCCGATAGAACTTATAACTCATTAAATATGCTAAGATATGTTATATTAACAAGTTTTAACATATTTATAAGTTTCATATTTTTAGGATACCCGATTTTAAGTTTCATGACTTAACGACTTACCGTTAGCGATTACCGGGACAAAACTCACTCCATAAAAGCAAGATATTATCAAAACACATATCTAGTGATCCAAGATAGGCATTGAACGAAATTTTAAGCCACATGGGGCATTTTCTTGGTCACTAAGTTAAGGATAGGAAGCTTACATAGGAAGCTAAATATTTTGCAAGTAAACTTGGCCACTAAGTCTTGGAAAATATCCTAAGTCTCTAACCTCCTCAAGAAAACTTCCTAGGCACCTTCCTAACCTCCTCTTCATGCTATAAATACAAGCCTAATCCTTTCTTTTCTCTTCATTCCAAACGCCCAACAACAAATCCATAAACCATGATCCTTTGATTTCTAAGTTATAAGTTACATACCAAAGTTGAAGGCATAGTTAGTCTCTACATGAATCAAGAGTTTGTTTGGTGATTCCATGGTTGAATTAGGAGCTACACAAGATGTTAGGGGCTGAGGTTAAATGCTTTTCACAAGGGCTATGTAAAGGTTAGCAAGGGTTTGCAAGAGTTGTGGTGAAGGGTTTGCAAGCATAGGTTTACTGTCCTAGTTCATACTTGACTTCCTTTTTTTTGAAAGCTAAAAGTTGTAAGAAACCATAATACCCTTTCTTGCTCAATATCATTTTCATGCTTATTATGTTTCATTCATTCTATATATGGTCTTTGTGTTATGTTCATGATGTATAAAAATTGGTAAAACAAGTTATGGAAACTATATATTAACTTATATTAAGTAATCAAGGAAACTAGTGACTTATATTGAGAACCACAACCAAAATAGAGTAACCATGATATGAGACACTTACCTACTGTTAAAGAGGGTTTTAAAAGGAAAACATAGCAATTTGAATCACCTAAAACGAGTACACGAGTCAAAAGATACGGCCAAAAGAAGTTAGCGAACCTAAAAACCCGAAACTGCCTAATAGCATTCTGATTAAAATTTGGATTTTTTCGAGGCCTTCTGGTCCGATTCATCAAAAAGTTAAAACACGAAAGTTGTCCGGAACGACGTTTTCGTTCAAGAGTCTAGAATCTCGAACCCTGAAAACGCATAACGAGTGATATTTTTCTTCAAATTCTTAGCAGCCCATTTTAATACCCAATTGACCATTTATTGGTTTTGGCTAAGTAAAACCAAGGGGTCTAATGACCTTAAAGCCGAGACCAAAACCATGGCTAAGGCCAAGGAAGAGTCTCAAGACCATGGTAGCCATGACCAAAGCCACGGCAAGGCCACGGATAAGACCTCAAGGCTTTCTAAACCGAAATCATTATAACTATTATACATGTTTTACATATTGAATACTACAACACTAGGGAACTTCATGTGAGGGGTTCCATTTGGGTAAACGGATCGACGAGTTGCTGGATTTACGAATTAAAGTGTCCTAGCTCCTCGAACGTTTACTACATGACCTCTGAATTATGACGGCCCGAACGGTAGTAAGAGATATACAAACTATACATGTTTCATAAACCATTTTTATTCAACGACTTACACTATATACTAAGTACTACATCATGAACTATATGCAAGACATATATAGGGAATTCTTCGTATTCTTAGACATTACTCCAAACCTAAGACATATCATCATATTCTAGGTTGCGCGTAGAGACTTCCTGGCTTAATCCATCTATCCCGTTATACGTTTTGATATCATTAGTTCAAGGTGAGTCATAGCCTTTACTCTTTTTATACTCGTTTTAACTCTTTGGGGGAGATACATGCTCAACTACTTGCTTACTTGTACATATACTCAAAACATTTACACTTGATTATATTATACTTGATTGCATACATACATGACTGTGTTATACTTAATTGTGTTATTCTATTTAGTGGCTAGTAGTTATCTTTGGGAATTGGCTCCCAGTTGTCTTTGGGAATTGGCTCCCAAGTGAGGTCTTCGGAGATGAAGTAGAGACTCACGACTAATTGCTTAATTGTTGTGATGAACTTATACATGTCTTAATCATACTATATATTTAGCAGTGGGTTGTGAACACACAGGTTGCAAGTGTTGTTATGGGCGGGACTTGCAACTGAGTGGATTCACAATGCCTTTGCTGTGTAAACATTCTTTTAAGGCTTTTTCAGCTGTTTTGAAACAAACTTTATGAACTCACCAACCATTGTGTTGACACTTTAGCATGTTTATCTCAGGTTAGTAAGGCGATAGCTAGTGCGTGGAACATAGAGTCAAGCTGCATATTCTGAAGACTTACGCTTTTTATCATTTACCATTCGAAACATTTTGTATACATTTATGTATCATACTTTGGGATCTCATGTTTGTAACTTTGAATTCGTTAATCGAATGGTAACTTTTCAAAACGTCTCATTTAGAGGTCGTTTTCTATAACTTGTACTTTGTATTATGATGTAGCACCCCAGTGACACAGTCTTCCGCTGCGGTATTTTGGGGGTGTTACACTTTTCATTTCGTTGCATCTGTTATTCATGTTCTACTGCCTTTTTTTTTTTTTTTTTTTTTTTTTGTCGTTGATACTAACTTTTGCCGTTTTTTTGTTGGGTCTCTTTTTCCCAAATCTTCGATTACAAACTATCGTTCAATAATGCATTTATTGCTTATATTAATTGATACAAATATGTTGATAGTTCTACATTGCTTCATTTTTAATTTCATTGTACTTGGTATTCGCACAATTGTATATGCATGGAGCAAAAACTGCCTGCGCATTCTAAAAATATTCATAACCACTCAGCTCAAAAACTATTACAAAACAATGACAAAAATATAGATGGATATCTTCTGTATGAGCCGTGTAGCGTTGTTGCACCAACCCTGCCCACCCCTGATACATCTGCACTGGAATGTTTCGCTGCATCACTAAATCGTTCTGGCAAAGGTTACTGGATTTTCTGTTATTCGTTTTTTATATGGTTCTCCTTATTCTGCAATTTAACATAAACAACCTCTAATCCTTATGTTGCTTTGCTTTTTACAGATGGTTTTGAGCAGCCAAAGCCTGCTATTGTAGAACCGCCAGCCGGTCTTGGCCCTCATAGTTATGTCAGGGGATTCCCTGCATCAAGTGCAGACTTGCCGCCTAATCAGATGCATGGTAATGTGGCTTGCCATGGTCTTACATGTTTCGTTGGAAGCTATTTCACAAATACCAACTTTAACTGCTTTAGGTTGTTTCAGCAAACCGGTTAATGAAATTTCCTGCATTATTTTTTTATTATTATTTTTTTGGGTCTGCGGATTGTAGGGCTGTCTTCTGATGGAATTGGTTGTTCACATCAGATGCGTGATGCCAACTGTTCACGGACGACACGTAAAAGAGGCAGGCCACGGAAAGAGGTTGTCCAAACGCAACCTCACCCATCTGATTTGACGAATAGTGTGCGACCTGTTAGTCAACCATCAACTGCTTGCGTACCACTCTCACAGCAGCCTCGCAAGAGAGGCAGGCCGCGGAAAGAGGTTAGCAGTCCGCGCGCCCAGCCAGCTGATTTAACGAACAATGTGCAACGTATTCGTGAGGCATCAACTCCTTGCACAACAGCCTCGAATCAGACTCGCAGAAGAGGCAGACCACCCAAAGAGGTTGCTAGGGGGCCAGTCCAGTCATGTGATGCAACAAATAATATGCAACCCATTGGTCAACCTTCGGCTGATCCCACCGGTAAACATTGCTCCTTTTCTATTTTAGCATGCAATATCTGATTTCCCATTTGCTTCATGTCCAATAACAATCTAGCCTATTGATGATTGTCTTTGCTATTCATAGAGGCAGCTGTATGCCATGCTCACCCACCGCAACAAAGTATGCAACAGAGGGACTCAGCTAGTGACTTGACCAGCAGCCATATGCAAATGCATGATTCGCACACCCATGCGCACATTGTTATCCAGCCACAAGTTCATACACCTCAAGGTGCGTATTTGTCTTTCCTTTTGAATTATCATTTTTTTCGGTGCAGGTTGTTTTGAGACAGTGTTGGCTTTTCGTTTCATGGTTTCTTAAACATGTGCAGGTGTTCATGTCCAACCTAATGTTACGCCTGAGGCTTCCCGTCAAACAGACAGTCGCAAACGAAAATCAAATGCGGGCCGTGTCTCAGCAAATACATGGCTGACTTCCCTCATTTGACAACAGCGGACAGGGCAGATGTGGTGTGCAGAGTTTTTGAGCAAAAGATTAAATCGTTCTTGACATTTATAAAGCAAAGGCGAACATTTGGCAGGGTCACAGGAGGTACGCAACAGTTTTTCCATGCTTTTTAAAAATTTACTTTTTGTTAAGATATATTGCCTTAGTCCCTGCATCCTTTGCTATTTCAATATGCTGCCATAATTTTGTTTGCCTTTTTTTACTATGCATCCTTCAAATTATTATTATTATTTTTACTGTGTAGCGTTGTACACGGTTGAATTCCAGAAACGGGGGTTGCCACATTGTCACACACTCCTTTGGGTTTCTTCATCAGACAATATTGTCGATGCTCAAGATGTCGACCGCTATATTTCGGCAGAGCTACCAGATCCAGATTTTGATCTACGCGCTTATAAAACTGTTTCAGAGCTTATGATGCATGGACCATGTGGGAAGGCCAATTTAAACGCGCCATGTATGCAAGGCGAGACATGTACTAAAAATTTCCTAAAAAAATACAATAACGAAACTTTCTTTGACGACAAAGGTTACCCGCACTATCGAAGAAAGCAGTCAAAAGTTACTGCAACAAAAGGCCAGATGAAGCTTGATAACACCTATGTTGTGCCGTATAACCGTGACCTCTGCTTGGCCTTCGAAGCTCACATTAATGTGGAGTATTGCGGTTGGAGTATGCTAATAAAATATCCATTTAAATATATATCAAAAGGGACTGATCGAATCTTTGCCAAAGTGACAAGATCTCTCATTGAAGCTTCTACTTCATCAGCACAATCGCAGCCATGCATTGATGAAATTCAGAATTTCCTTGATGGCAGGTTCATATGCCCTCATGAGACCTGTTGGAGAATTCTTAAGTTTGAAATACACAGTAGAGAACCAGCGGTGCAGATTCTTTCAGTGCATTTAGAAAACATGCAGCATATAACCTTTCGAGACGGTGACAATTTGGAGTCAATTGTGAATCGGCGCGATCGCAAGGTAACAACACTCACAGAATGGTTCACATACAATCTTGAAAATGAAGAAGTCCGCCATTTGACATACTTACAATTTCCATCCGAGTACGTTTGGTATGACAATCAGAAAACTTGGTCATGCAGAATAACTAACAAATCTTCAATAGGAAGGCTAGCATACGTACATCCAACTTCAGGCGAGCTTTTTTACTTAAGGATGTTGTTGTGCCATCAAAAAGGGTGCAAAGGCTTTACAGAAGTGCAAACAATAAACAGTGTTTTCTATCCTACATATCGCGCTGCATGCCAGGCACTTGGTCTAGTTGGGGACGATAGAGAATGGGATACAGCCCTTCAAGAAGCATGCATTTCAGCATCATCGTCAGAATTGAGGTTCCTTTTTGCACAGATACTCACTCACTGTGAAGTTGCAAGCCCTTTGAACTATGTGATAAATATTGGCGAGAAATGGGCCATGATATTCCAGCTATTATCTCTCAGAAGGTTCGCATTCCCAACTACTATGTCAATGATTCGGAATTACAAGGCTACATATTATATGAGTTAGAGATAATATTGAGTGGTAGTGGCAGATCAGTTCAAAATTAGGCTTTGCAATTGCCTCCGGAAGAGTTGATGGAGCAGTTGAACAACCGCCTTCTAATGGAAGAGAAGAATTACAAAAGAACGGCGCTGTCAGAAGAAAGAGACGAATCCGTACCAAGACTAAACAACGATCAACGAAACATTTATGAACTCACCATAAATGCTTTTAGAGCAGGCATGCAAGAGTTAATTTTTGTTTACGGGCATGGAGGAACAGGTAAAACTTTTTTGTGGAAAATGATCATTAGTGCCTTGCGTTGTGAAAGAAAGATCGTTTTAGCAGTCGCTTCGTCTGTCATTGCTTCTCTACTTCTTCCATCAGAACGGACTGCACATTCACAATTTAAAATTCCACTCGAATTAACAGATGAGTCACTCTGTAAGATTAAAAAAAACACTCAGATAGGAAATTTGTTAAAAGATACCGACCTCATTATTTGGGATGAAGCACCCATGAATGATCGCCGATGCTTTGAAACATTGGACCATACTCTAAGAGACATACTAGATATGCCAGATGTTTTGTTTGGAGGGAAAACAATCATTTTAGGCTGAGATTTTCGCCAAATGCTTCCAGTAAAAAAAGGCGCACCAAAAATGGAAGTTATCGCATCATCCATTGCAGAATCCCACCTATGGGCACACTTTCGGCTCATGACACTTAAAGAAAACATGAGATTATTCTGGTCAGATCTTAATGTAGAAGAGCGAAGTTCGGCACGCACCTTTGCAGCATGGCTTCTAGATGTTGGCGATGGTAATATTGGTCGGCCTGATGAGGAAGACAGCACAAATTCATCTTGGGTTGAAATACCTTCTAGGTATTGCATAGAGGATGATGAAGAAGGTCTATCAAACCTGATAGATTTTATCTATGATCAGCCAACACTTCAGACACCTTTTGCAGTAACTCTACAACAAAAAGCAATCGTCTGTCCAAAAAATAAAACAGCCGATATCATTAACTCAAAAGTTTTGTCAATGGTTGAAGGTCAAGTTAAGACTTATGCAAACTATGATATAGCCATACCAATTGAGAACAACGGAGCAGAAACTAAAATGTTATATCCTCCTGAATCTATTACCACATTTAAGCTGCCAGGCTTCCCGCCACATGAGCTAGAACTTAAAGTTGGATCACCGGTGATGCTTTTGAGGAATGTTAACTTGGCGGGCGGTTTATGCAACGGGACACGTATGATAGTAACACATCTAATGTCAAGGCTTATTGAAGTGCAGATCATCACGGGAACAAGAGTTGGTGAAAAAGTTTTCATACACAGGATATGCTTAGTTCATAAAGATCCAAATCTTCCTTTTGTTTTCAAACGAACTCAATTCCCTATTAAACTCTGTTATGCTATGAGAATTAACAAATGTCAGGGTGAATCTCTAAACAAAATCGCTGTGTACCTTCCTGAACCTGTCTTCGGTCATGGGCAGTTATATGTGGCTCTGTCTAGAGCTATGTCTCCTAATGGGTTAAAAATTCTTATCAAAAAACAAGAAAATAAACCAGCAAATGTCACAAAAAACATTGTTTACAAAGATTTCTTAAAAAAAAATAAAAGTGCAGCCGGCCTTTTGTCACCAAATATATAACTCTTGATATTGCTTTTCTTGATACAAAAAAAAATCTCTCTTTTGTTATTGATTTACCTTTTTTTTCTCTTTCCACCTTTTTTTTGCATTTTTGGATATCTCTTTTTATAAGTCAAAATGTTTTGCCTTTTAAGTTTGCATCTTTTTTTTGCATTCCACATCTGTTTAACATATACAATATCCTGCATATTCTTATGCGTTTAAAAAAATATATATCTGCGTTACCTTTTTGTCATGAATACTCTATAAGATACCATCATAACTACATGTCACTACCTTTTCCTTTAATATAAGTGTTGTATCGTTGATTCATCACATGTATATTTGCTAGCCACTAATTTTCTTTGCTATCTCTCATTATCTTCCTCTTGCTATACTTATTCTCTGTACAATTATAAATTTTTATGATTTTCTTAAAGCTAACTTTGTTTTCATATGATATCAGCGCAATGGAGAAAGATGTACTCGCTGTTGTACCACATCCTCATGAAGGCGAAATTGTTCATACCACCAGTGAACCACAGGTCACAATGATCCGTGAGTTAAAGCCAACATCTCACGGCAAAATACTCGAAGCTATAGTATATAGAAAATGGACTGCAGTCACTTATGGCAAAAAAACAGAAATTGGAGTCTCCGGCAAAAAAAAAAGAGACTGCTTTTTGTTGTATCTTGATAGATAAAGAGGTATGTGTAGTTTCAGCTAACATATACAAAATATACTGTATCTCAGATTTGCCTAACAATGGATACTCATGAATAGGGAAATGCTATACAGGGAAACATGAATGTCAGGGAAATTGATTATTTCAGCCCGAAAATAAAGCTTGGTTCAGTGTACAGAATTTCAGACTTCTTATGTGAGCCAACCAGCAGCTACCAACAAACCATCAACAACAAAACAAGCCTCAAATTTGGAAGAGCAACAAAATTTGAACCTATTGACAGCGAAAGCATTCCACACCACTACTTTGACTTTGTTTCATACAACCACCTTCAGTATAAAGTTGCTAAAGAAGATGCAATGGGCAGGATGCAATACCCAATTCTCACATGTAACCTTTTTCTTATAAGATTTTAGAGCTCCAACAAATTCTAACAATTGTCCTATTTAACTGCTTACAGATTACATAGGGTGTCTGCGCACCACAGGAGAGCTAAAGCGTACACCGAACGACAATCAAGATGTAACTATCTATCGAAAAATCGACATCGAGAATTTAAGGTACATCACCTTATATTTAAAACATTTCTTGGTGAAAAGTAGCCTAACAGCATTTGTCGTTCATCTAATGCGTCATTATCTTGCCAGTGGTAATGTTGTTGAGTTTACAATGTGGGACAAGATGGCTGAAAATTTTGAAGATGCTGTACTTGAAACACTCGAGCAGCCAGTTAAAATTGCTGTCAGCTCTTGCTGAGTGACAAAATTCAGAGGTATTCTATTACTCATCATAAAAGCTTTCACTGCAGATTCTTGCCACGTTCTCAAACACTATCATTGCAGACTACCAGTTGACTTCCACTTCTGCAACACAGTATTACTTAAACCAGCGAATACCAGAGGCTGAGGAAACAAGGGCAAGGTAAAGTCATTAAACTCAAAACCTGATTGTCATATCACCTTCACATAAAGATTGGATACAACATATTGACCATAATCTTTTAATACCAAACAGATTCAGAGAGAAGTACCAGAAAAATCCACCACTTCGGATTTGTAAGACCCCATATGAAGATATCGAAAAAGAAAAATTCCGTAAAAGGTTTCCGTTAAAGACACTTTTAAAACAAGATCCAGGAAGCTATGTAGTAAGTTTCCTGACTAGCGATGACCTACTTAACCATACGTTTTGCCATGTAAAAGTATCACACTTAATGTTTTGCAAAAAAATTATAGGCGGTCAAATTCACAACCGAAGCAACAATAACTAGCATCAACATAAAAAGAGGTTGGTATTATATGTCTTGCAATCAATGTGCTTCCAAGGTAAATGAAGAAGATGGAGCATATCGTTGTCTAGATCATGGGATGCAACCGAAACCATCTTATAGGTAGATACTTTTTAACCAAACTTTTACACAATATAAAAAATAACACATTAAATCAAGGTAAGGCCCTGATCATTTCACTATATGAAACATGCAGGTATAATTTCAAAGCTTACATTGCAGACCCATCCGCAACGGTTCGAGTCACTTTCTTCAGCCCTGCAGCAAATGATATCGTAGGATATTCATGCTCATACTTGCTGGCAAAACATAACACGCAGGACTCGCAAGAAATACCTGAAGAGATTTTTGCAATTGAAGGTGAGCAAAACATTTTCCAGATCCATTACAGCACAACAGCTCAAACAACAGATTTCGTGCTGGATCAAGGTTTTAACAAAAAGGCCAAAAAAGACGAAACAACCAAACTAATAGAAGCAATGTCAGGTAACATCATTTAACCCAACCATTTTTCTTATTCAAAGATATCATTTGCACCAGCCAGTTTTCAATATTTGTTTGTAAATATGTAGCTACACTGCCAACACCTATGGCAATAACAAGTAAAGAAGATGTGGCTGAAAAAAAAGATATAGACGTTGGATCAAGCAAAGCAAAGAGAGCGTTGTTTCAAGATAAGCCAACAGATGCAAAAACTCAGACAGGTGACCCTTACAAGTTTAATAAACCATTTGATTCTACAAAATTTGCATGCACGATATCTTTTATTTAAAACTATCAATTGCTATCTAGGCATGTTCCCACCATCTCTGCCAATACTGGATCAACAAGATGCAAGCGAAAAAAAAATGAAGAGGGTGCTTCAAAAACACCGAAAATGGTCCTATCTGAAGATGACCAAGCAGATGCAGAGAAGGAAATAGGTACACAATCTAAATTTAAAACGCCATTTTATTAAATCGAATATCTTACAATAGTCTGCCATGGCCTTAGTGCACATACTACTACAACACTCATAATAAACGTACACACATGCATAATTGCACACATAAATACCAACATAGATAAAACTTAGTACACACATACTTAAAAATCCATTAACCCCTTAAGTTTCTGAATAAAGATATCATTGTTGCGAGCATTCAGCTCCAGCTCAGCCGCCATTATGCGCATTTGCATAATCTTTTGGTCATCCTTCGCTTGAACCTCTCTTAAATACTCAGCTGTTTTCTGAGCATATGTGTTCCTGACCGTTTCTAACTCTAGGATAAAGTTGCCTCTTTCACGACTGACCCCAAGCAATCTTCCAGCAAGCGCACTCATTTCCTGTGCCATCTGAATATCTTGACCAGATGATTGACGGCAATACAGAACTAGCAGCTCGGACCAATTGCTAGAATTAGACTCGGCTCTAAGCCGGTCACAGATAGGGCGGCTTGACATTCTCTTTTCTTACTTCTTTATCAAAACTTAAAAGATTGAGTAATTGGGATGAAGGGCTGTGTAGAATGTCTTAAATAGATACATAAAAGATAAAAACAAACCACCACGTGCACACATATTAATTTAATATTCGATAAACCAAAGAACCATTTGCATACAAACAAACAACATGGATTCACTACTATTTGCTAGATTTTTTTAAACTGCAATCTACATCTGCAAAATGACATCATTCATATGCCATTACAGTCTTTATTATTCATTTTATTCAGCACAGTGTATTACACATCCATATTACATAAACATAGATTGCATACCAACGCTTAGAAATCGATAAGTCCCTTAAGCTTCATGACAAATACATCCTTATCACGAGCACTTAAATCCAGTTCGGTTGTCATTGTTACCATATGCTCAACCTTTTGACCATCTTATGTTTGAAGCACTTTTAAATGGTCCACCATTTTCTCTGCAAATAAATTGTCTACCGTCTCCAGCTCTTGAATCAAACGACCTCTCTCAGTAATTATAGCAACCAATCTTACACACAGTGAGTTTATTTGTCGGGCCATTTGAATTTCTTCCATTGACGCTTGATGACAATAAAAGGCTAACACCTCTGACTAGGGCTGAGCAAAGGTCTGGAACCGACCCGAACCGACGAGAACCGACCCGAACCGAGAACCGATTTTAGAAAAAACATGAACCGAATCGGTTCGGTTCGGTTCGGTTTTGTGTCGGTTCGGTCCGGTTTACATGCTTTGTGTGTGTGTTTGGTCGGTTTTGAGCCGAACCGAACCGAACCGACCGACCCGAAAACCGACAACCGGTAATACGTAGAACCGAAACCGAACCGAAAATGGTCGGTTCGGTTCGGTTCGGTCCGGTTCGGCTCGGTTTTCCGGTTCGGCTCGGTTCGATCGGTTTTCTGCTCAGCCCTACCTCTGACCAATTGCTAGAATTGGAATCGTTCCTGAGCTTCGCGCATTTAGGTTGCCTTGGCATTCTCTTTTCTTACTGATTTTGCACACCTCAACAGCTGCTCTTAAAAACATTAAGCTCCAAATGGCATCTTCTAAATAGTCGGAATAAAGCTGGGCATTCATTTTCACATGTGTATACTATCAGTATAAAAAAACAAAAGACCTGCACATGGTGTTATTGTCGCCTGCATTCAAATTATACACCCTGCTCCACTATTGGTCACCACCAGCCAAAAAAAAAGACAAGTGCTTAACTAGTTGTCCAGTGACTTTAGATTACATCCACACATTTTCACTCGGTTTGCTTTTCCTACTTACACACCCTCACAAGAATTACTATTTCTGAAGATGCTCTGATCTTCATTCATTAATCCATAGAAAACAACAAAAAACAATGTTGCTTTGTATATTATTATTTTGCTTTTCCCGCTTGAAAGCACTATGTGCCTCACCATCACACAAAAACACTATTTTTTTAAACTCAGTTTTCACGTGTTAGCCAACAAAAACTGCATTCTTCGATTATCTAAAACTAACTACCACCTTTTTTTTATTATGTTTATGCAGCACCACTGAAAGGTTCAACTGCAATCAGAGGAAGACCAAAATCTGCAAGAAAGAACAAAGAAGACTAGGCATTAACTCAGCAGTGTAAATATTAAGACAACTTCTTGCCATTAAAATATGCCATGTTTTGCATCATATTTGTGATTTCGCTGCACAAATATATGCCGAAACATATGCATGTACCACTCTGCTAATCTTTTGTATACGCTTACACTATACCTGCAATGCGTTTAGCTTGCACTGACTCAACTAATCTTTTGTGTGGCACTTAAACTATACCTGCAATGCATATAATTTGTAGGCTAAATCTTTTGTATAACACATGCACTTCACTGCAGAAGTATGCTATGTGCAACAGCTTTGTACCTATTTCTTTTTGTATAACATTACTGCAGCTTATATATACACTCAGTTCCACTCTTTACATTTTTCTTTCACCCTTTCTACTTTCCAACACTTGCTAAAAACTTCTTTAGCAAAACATCCCACAGCAACGCGCAGGTTATATACCTAGTGTATTTTACTTGGTATTTTTGGCTTTGTTTTATACCATTTTTTCATTTAATTGCTAAAGTTTTTATGCACTCTTTTATTGTGATTTTTTTTTTTAGTTGTGTAATGACAAAACTCACAAATTATATGAATATGTTGAGTTCCTTCTTTCATCCATCAACTATCGCAGCTGCATAAAGTGAAGAATAATGTGATAGAGTTTGTTGTTTCTAGCAGTGGCGTAGCCAGGATTTTACTTATTGGTAGGCCGTGATGTACCGTAAAATAATACTCCGTAGTACCAAAAAAAAATCATTTATTAATATAACATAGGTGGTAAACACATTAGCAAATAGTTGTAATATGTAAAATTGTAAATAACTAAAATTACACTAAAAAACATGGTGCAACATGAGCAATGATTATTAATATGGTATATTTATACTTAGAACGGTGGCAGTGGCATCGGCATCACCCAATGGTATGGCCAGCGACATTGTTCCAACGGCAATATTTGCTTCCGCGGTTTGGAGATTTCGAACATTGAAAAGTAACCGTTGGGAGCACAAGAGAAAAAAAAAATCCCTATATATATTAAACTAAAAACACTTCCATTTTCATACTTTCAAACACATACATTTATAAACACAAACATTTTTAAACACATACATTTTTATCATGGATGGTGGCAAATCAAGAGGTGCTTCATCACAAAAAGGTCGTGGACGTGGCAATCGTGGTCGTGTTCGTCCGCAAGCTCCACCACCGATGTATCCACAATACCCTCAATCGGGTTATTATCCCCAACCTCCACCACCGATGCATCAACAATACCCTCATCGTCAATTTCATTGCCCAGATCTAAATGATGATACAACTCCTGTATCCAAGTATTATGTAATGTTATTTTAATTATTAATGAAATATTTATGTTTTTATTAAATTGTTTAATTTAATTTATGAAAATAAATAATAAAAAAATAAATTTAGTTGAGAGGTATGAAAAAGGCATGGTTGACACTAAAAAGGGGTTGAGAGGTATGAAAAAAGGTAGAATGATATTATTGGTGGATTTGGGAGGTATGGATGATTTCGGAAGCATGACTGCCACCCTCATTAGGGTGGTGGCACTCATGCTTCTGAAAAAAACTCATACCTCTCAACCCACCAATAATTTCTATCCACCTTATTCATACTTTTTTCATACCTCTCAACCCTTTTTTTAGTGGCAACCATGATTCTATACCTCAACTAATTTTATTTTTTTATTTTTTATTTTCATAAATTATATTAAATAATTTAATAAAAACATAATATTTCATTAATAATTAAAAGAAAATTACATAATACTAAAAAAAACATAATTAAAAGAAAATTACATAATTAAAAAAAAAGAAAAGAAATAACTAGTTATCGATGTATGCTAAGTTTTGAGGTGACTCCTTTTTCCTATTAGTTCAAATGTTTTGTGATTTATTTTCTTTATAAATTCTGGTGTACAATATAATCTTTTTTCCATATAAAATACGAAAGAAAATTTACAACGAGGGTACAACAACAATTAACCTTTTTCCCATCTATTTAAACAAATCCACTTGTTAGAAAAAACATAGAGCATTTGCCTGAAAAAAAAAATGACTTCACCATCTTCCTATCTTTTGTTCATCGTTTTTTCCTTTGTCTCCCCAACGTCTCTTTCTTTCCAAATGTAACGGTCACAAGAACTCCAAACCGTTGCATTATTCTTTGCCGCCCAACCCATGCCGCTGTTCATACCGCCTAGGTGGCGGCGATGTTTACCGCCGGTATGGGGCCAAACCGCTCCCATACCGCTGCCATTGCCACCACCCTTAAGTTTTGATGACTAATTTGTTTTTAAGTTGGACAAAATGGTATGAATTTGATTAACTTGTAATGGCTAATAAATAGTTATAAGATATACATCACAAATCTTCATGGGTGGGCCAAGACCCATCAAAGCACCCATGTAGGTACGCCATTGGTTTCTGGTTTATTTATGTAGTTTGGCACCTTAGATTAAGGTGACCTACTGACTCATTGAAAAGATGATGTGATGACTTATTGTCAATTGATATATGATTTAATCATCTTTCTTTCTTTGACTTTTGTTTACCGTGAGCATGAAGCTAAAGATTGACAAGTTTAATCATCTCCCCTAAGCTTTTCTTTTATGCAACGAAAATGCTTTGATGCGGTTATTTGTATGACGTTTAGGGTTTTGTGCAATTTCCGCAATTCTTTTACTTTTGATTCGGTAAAGCCTCGTAAGTCCAATATTTTTGATAACATAGTTTCTAGATCGCGTTTCTTTTTTTTTTTTATTTTTTATTTTTTTTTTTTTTTTATTTTTATTAATCGACAGAAGAATTGTAAGATGTTAAGGTGGTTTGGTTACAAAACCCCGCCATTGCTTGTAATATATTGTAGGGATAACATACGATAATCAGATATAACAATAATGATACAATACATGAGAAAGACAGAAAATTATAAACTAAAGTTACAAACATAAATATAAACAAAAAATCAAAGAGATTAGATAGAACCGATTCAAGAACGTGATCGACGCACGTGTTAGACACGCTTCCCTTAAAACAGATTCGCCGTCCATTAGGCGTCTATTTCCCAGGGTACAACGATCGGAACAATACGTTGTATTGCCGGATTTGACTTACATGCCTGAAATTCTCATGGTGGTCAAGTGTGTTCATGTGAAAGTGTGTGTTTCATCTTGGTGCTTTTTCTCATCTATTTTCTACAACTCACAGGTTGTACTTATACACCCAAAAGAAAACCACAGGTGTAATGACTAGTAATTATACCTATTAAACCCATTAAATGACATTCAAAGTCACTATTATAAACATTATTAAGCATGTTAAATGACATTGAAACTGATTGTTATGAAGTCATTAACAACTTTAATATGATGTTACAAGTTTGACTCGTAATGGGTGAGATTAGTTTTATTCCAAACACATCACTTTGAGATTAGATATCTCATTCACACTAAATTTGGTGAAACCTAAATAATTCACCAAAATTTCCAACAATCCCCCACATGAATGGAGATCGATTCTAAAACACACAGATTACCAATGAAAATTTCAACAGTTGAATACTGCATAGGATAGGTAGGTGTTACCCTTTGAACCTTCCCTTGTGAAATATACTTAGCCTACTAGCTGCCAGTAGAACGCGATGTCTTTTAACTGATCTTCTATTTATATAGACGACAATATAAGTTCACACAGGACCCTCCCTGACATAGTCAAATCCTCATAGTCGTGTTCGTTATGGTCATGAACACTAGCCTGGTTCTGCGAGAGCTTTTAGGAATTGCACCCCCACACATTTCCCTTCGAAGCGACCCTACTTCTCTCTCACATAGGTGATTCCAATTGAATCATTAAAAGCTATAAGCTTAACCTCATATTATCACTGTTATAGGAATGGACTAGGAAGTTTACTAACTCCCTTAAATGGATGGAGAATTGATAACTCCCCCACAGTGACCTCCCTCAGTTTATACAATTAGGTTGTCCTATTGAACCCAGATCTTGGGATCTCCAGTCAGCTGGGTTAGGTTTTCCTTCATATAAACTTTTCTGGGGATTTAGTCTTTTATAAGCGGATCCACATTGTTATCATTTGACTTCAAATTGCCAAAAGTAATAACTCATGTTGAGAGTAGTTGTCGTATTGACAAAATATGTCTTGACTCACCATTATACATTGTGATATAAGCCCTGCCAATTCTTTAATAGCTATCACAATGTATACAAATGTTGGTTTGTCATCTTTTATTAAACGTAGACATTTTGTCTCTTATCCAAATTTATCTATAGAGATAAAATCAGATTCCTTTGTGGACCTAGCTATATTTTATGTCTAGAAGACATCCAAAATATAGTAGCCATTTCAAGAGTGTATACATACCCACTCATGATTTGAAATCAAATGGTTATTAATAACATTAATTACACATCAAATAGTTGTTAAGTTTTGCTTTAAACAAAACCGTAACGGTGGTTCTCCCAATATTCACGAGTATATCAAATGGGTAACACCTTCATCTATATTTAGAATAGATGCTGATTGGTGTTATTTGAACTCTAGCTGGGCCGGAATCCTCCACATTGAACCTATCTCGAGAATCTTGTAGAAAGTGTTCTTCCTTTCAATGTCAATCTCGTTTAAGAGATACTATTTTGAGTATATGACATGAATACCCTTAGTAATTTGTCACTACACAAGTTTAATACTTGTGTATATATTCTTTGAATGTTTGCTGTTAATTATTTATTTTTCATATCATAATTAACAAACTCCATGTCTAGCATGCTATAGACAAAGGAATCAAGCATATGAACAGAAGATGCATCATTCTGATTATTCATTGCTTCGTCTACTAACATTCTTCTATAAGACAAATTATTTATGAGGTTCAGTCACCATCTTAAACCACATGTTTTAGGTGTATCTCAAAATAGGTACCTGTGTAAGTCTCACACACACGTCATCCATATTCATTTGTGATTATATAATCACATATGATTACATGCAATCATGTGAATATAATCACATATTATGAATTTGTAATCATTACATCCAATAAATATACGTCTCATAAACAAATGAACATATATATCTCACTTCGATGACCATTACTACAATTACATTAGTTACCAAAACAATGTAATTTGTTGTCATCATTCTACACATATACGAGTTTTATTGACACAACGTCAATATCAATAATCTGTAGCATTTCGGCATTTCTTCTAAAATGACAAAATTAACTCATAAGTATTTATTTCTTTTAGAATAACAACTCGTTTTATTAGTTGCAACAATATTCATAACATAATATTTGCAACGACCAAACCTTCTCATACTCGATACAAAATCGAATGAGTTGTTATTGTTTTAGTACAAATGATTAGCATTGTACCAAACACCTTTAAATATGCAGATATAAGTCACACAATTGTGTATCAAATAACACAAAATTCTACACTCAACAAAGAACATTAATTTCTACTAGACATTTCACCATGTCTTAACGGTTATCATATGCATATCTATCACTATGACAAACTGATAGATCATTAGCAACATGAGTTGCCATAAGTCGTAACTATTATTCTTTTCCTTTAGAATAACAAATAGTTTAGTTATTTGCAATAATGTTTCCAACACAATAATTGCAACATCCAAACTTTCTAATACTCGATACACAATCAAGCAATTTGTATCAACGTTCAAAAACCAGTTTTGTGCACAAATAACTCAGCAACCAAATTGCCCTTTAACGTCACTTTGCAACACATAATTTTAGCAACCAAAAAAAAAACCAATTTTCTGCATAAAATTTTAGTACCCAAAAAAAAACCTTTTAAAGGTACTTTTCTGCACAAAATTCAGCAACCGAACAACCAAATTTCTGCATAAAAATTCAGCAACTAAAATGCCAATACTCTGCAAAAAAAATTTAGTACCAAACAGCCCTTTTAAAGGTACTTTTCTGCACAAAATTCAGCAACCAAACAACCAAATTTCTGCATAAAAATTCAGCAACTAAAATCCCAATTTTCTGCATAAAATTTTAGTACCAACCAGCCCTTTAGTGGTACTTTCTTGCACAAAATTCAGCAACCAAACATACCGTTAAAACCAGTTTTGTTATGCGAAAAAATCAGCAACCAAACGGCCTTTTAAGTTACTTATCAAGCAGTCACAAAATCTGCATAAATTGGGCATAAAATTTCTGCACGAAACAACCCATAAAAGCTGATCCAAACGGTCTATAGTTCTGCATAAAGTAGCCAAAAAATTCTGCACAAAACACCTCAAATAAAAACTGATCAAAAAAGCCTAAAAATTAGCATAACGTGGCTAAAATATGAGCAACCAAATAGCCTTTAGAAATGATTTTTTCTGAATAAAAATTTAGGAACCAACATCCCCTCTACAAATTCTTTTCTGAATAATATTTCAGCAATCAAACCACCCTTTAAAACAAACTTAATTTTGCACATAATATAAACAACCAAAGAACCATTTAAAGGTTTCTTAACCGCAGAAAGAATCAGCAACAAAAACCTATTCCGCAATGAAAATTATTAAGTACAAACATTTCACTAAACACACAAAGAATATAAATAGAAGTGATCATAGAAAGTGATACAATCACAAAATAATATTTTGTAATCACATATCATAAAAAACAAGACAACATTTTATGTTCTTCAATAAATATGCATCCACGTTAATTAACAAGGTTCAATGTTTAAATCACCAAAATGATTTGTAATGGAATAGTATTCCTCGAAATAGAGTGCACCCGATAGATCTCTCAAAATTCTACCATCTCAACTCCACACACTCTTATTCGACACATTTCTTGACAACACAGTAGGCAAGAAATTAGATTCATCATTAATAGAGTGAATCATCACATCGACATCAAGAACCATCCTCAAACAGTGAATGATATAGTAATACTCTATATTCTTGAAATGATATTGTATCAATTTTTCTGATTAAACTTTTTAGCAAAAAATAATAATAAATCTGTTTTAAGATTGTAGGGATAGCATACGATAATCAGATATAACAATAATGATACAATACATGAGGAAGACAGAAAATTATAAACTAAAGTTACAAACATAAACATAAACAAAAAATCAAAGAGATTAGATAGAACTGATTCAAGAACGTGATCGAGGCACGTGTTAGACACGCTTCCCTTAAAACAGATTCGCCGTCCATTAGGCGTCTATTTCCTAGGGTACAACGATCGGAACAATACGTTGTATTGCCGGATTTGACTTACATGCCTGAAATTCTCATGGTGGTCAAGTGTGTTCATGTGAAAGTGTGTGTTTCATCTTGGTGTTTTTTCTCATCTATTTTCTACAACTCACAGGTTGTACTTATACACCCAAAAGAAAACCACAGGTGTAATGACTAGTCATTATACCTATTAAACCCATTAAATGACATTCAAAGTCACTATTATAAACATTATTAAGCATGTTAAATGACATTGAAACTGATTGTTATGAAGTCATTAACAACTTTAATATGATGTTACAAGTTTGACTCGTAATGGGTGAGATTGGTTTTATTCCAAACACATCACTTTGAGATTAGATATCTCATTCACACGAAATTTGGTGAAACCTAAATAATTCACCAAAATTTCCAACATATATAACTTTGTTCTTGCTAGTTTTCCCTATATAATTTTTGCTGATAAAAAAAAATAAAAAAATAAAAAATCTCCCTTCTTTTTAATCATTTTTCAATTCATCCTTCCTTTCACTTCCTTTCCCCTCTAAATAAAAACTGTAGAATAAGTGTAAACCACTACCAAGGTGGAAAATCTCGTGTGATTATAAAGGTTGAACAATATTTTAGAGTACAACATATTCGACTGAAAAGCAACAAAAATTTTCTCATTGTTTATTGTTTCGTACCATTTTTTTCGTGTTTGAGATAGATAAAATATAGCAACAATAAATGTTATATGTGCTAAACTATGAATAACATAAGTTACATATGACATTCATGTATTCTGCAATTTCCCAAAAGTGCATTGTTGGGGGCTTACATGTCACTTGTAATTGTCAAAGAACCACGAGCGTCACTTATTATAGGAAAATGATTGACAAATTGACATGACTAATGTTAAACCTAAAGTATAAGCAATTATTCCAACTTTAGCCGCTATCTGAGAGTTACAAGACCAAAAATATTATGAAAGAGATCACCTTGTTTTCACTATATTTACAAACCGCACCATTTGAACTGTGGCCACTCTCCACAATTCCTTTTATACCTATACACATAAGCACATCTGACCTGAGAACTGAAACATGTTGGAATGGAGAACCGATAACCGAATAAATATACTCAGTCGGTTTCTATTTTGTGGTGGTTCGTTTTGTTTTGATTTAAGCGGTTTGGGTGGTTATGTTTTTATTATTTTTTATTATTAATATATATATATATATATATATATATATATATATATATATATATATATATATATATATATATATATATATATATATATATATATATATATATATATATAGGGTGGGGTTATTCTAAAAAGGGCCTTATAATAAAAAGTGTAGGAAAGATTGTGGGAGTGACATGTGTCACCCCCTTGCCACATCATATGACACATCATAGGACACGTATCACCCCCCCCCCAACCCCCCACCGAAAAAAAAAATTTTCCCACCAAAAAAATTTTTTTTTTTGGGGCAAAAAAATTTTTTTTTTCCCGCCAAAATTTTTTACTGCATCACAGTTATAAAGTTACTGCATCACGGTTATAAAGTTACTGCATCACGTTTACTGCATCACAATTATGATTTTACTGCCTCACGGTTACTGCATTCATGGTTTTAATGTTACTGCACCATGGTTATAAAGTTATTGCATCATGGTTATAAAGAAACTGAATTATCATAAGTTTTCTGCATCATATATGTATGTAACGGCATCACAATTAAAATACGATTCTTTTTTAAGTTTTGGTGCATCTTTATTATAAGTTACTGCATCATAGTTAATAGTTTAGTGCATCAACTATGTTGCAGTAACTTATAACCTTAATGCACTAAAATTTAAAACTGTGATGCAGTAACTTTTATAAGTGTGATGCAGTAACTTTATAACTGTGATGCACTAAAAAATTTTGGCGGGAAAAAAAAATTTTTTTGCCCCAAAAAAAAATTTTTTGGGTGGGGAATTTTTTTTTTTTTTTTTTTTTTTTTTTTTTTTTTTTTTTTTTTTTGCGGGGGGAGGGGGGGGGGGGTGACATGTGTCATATGATGTGGCATAGGGGTGACACATGTCGCCCTCACAATCCTTCCTACACTTTTTATTATAAGACCCTTTTTATTTTAACCCATACCTATATATATATATATATATATATATATATATATATATATATATATATATATATATATATTCATTTTTGGCCCGAACCTAAGTTATAGATATTTGCAATGGCTAGCAAGTGCAAAAAGAAAACACAAAATTTTTGGATATGTAAAAGACGCTCAAATATTTGTTTGATGAACGTAGCATACTTTTTTAAGAACTTTGAGATAGCTTTGGTTTTCATCAATTGGGTTTAGTTGATCGTATTGCTTGTGATCAATGGCGGAACTAGAACATTCCCGTGCCCCTACATAGTTCCGCCAATGCTTGTGATGATGGCAACGAGGTGGTTGTTTCTTTATGTCGTCGCTCTAGATGATGATGTCAAAATTATGTCTACATCAAAATCATCAAAAAAACACATAATTCCTCCAATGTGCACTGTAGAAATTATGTCGTCCATCTTCGTGCTGTTCCTCCAATTAAGAGACGATGATAGCTGCTAAAAAAACTCACCTCTAATATGCTTTAATGAATTTCTTAAAAGAAAAATTAATAATTGAATATTATGTTAAATGAATGCAACTTTGTTAAATATTGGTTAAATGTTGGATTTTACCGTATAGGTCACATGATTTTTGTTAAAAGAATTTCTCAAATATATTTCTGGATTATAAAAGTTTTTGCACTTGAAACTGCAATCTTCGCTTGCTTAAACTAACATTGATCACTTTAAAAATGAACCTTTAAACGTCGCCTTTAAATCCTCACAAGTCACGATCATATTCATTACATCTTCCCTGAGCAATATCGAACCACAATTATGTATAAAGTTAGATCGATAAATGGTTTTTCAGTCAAATTATTCTTTCACTTGTCCTTGTACAGTTTAATCTTTGTCGTTTTTGTCCATACTAAGGAGTAATAATGTTAAGATAATTAGATAAGAATTGTACAGCTGTTACATGAAAATGAACACACATAGTTAACAAATATCTATAGTGATGTCCAACTGAAAAAACTATATGGCTTTATATGTACATTGTTCTATTCAAATCCAATGCAGAATGACTAAAAAACAAGGCCATGGCCTTATAATAAAGGTGGCCTAAACATAATTAGTTAAAGATTTAAGTATTTAACCACTCTAACTAGAGTTCATATCAATGTATTTCAATCAAAATTTTGAAGCTACGGTGAGAATAAATGAAAGCAGTTTGTAGTCTAAATAATTAATGAATGAAGTGAGTTGATTAAAGGAGGCTCAACACCCACTAGCTCCGCCCTGGCCCAAAACACTGTTAACACCAAAAGTGAACAACAAGCTGATTACAAAAAGAAAATGAGAAAGACATCATAGTGAAGTCTCAACAAGCCAAGAGTCAAGATTGATGTAAAAAGAAATATTTCTTAAAAGTGCATGACCAAAAACATACGTGAAGAGAATTGAACTGATGAGTGATCATGTAAATTCCTTGTTTTCACCATTGAATTTACAGCCGGTACCATTCCAACTTAAGCCACTATATATCTACAATTCCTTTTACTTATTATACACAACAACTTGGCCAAATAATACCATCCAAATAAACTGTTATAACAGATTTAAGCATCCCTGCTTTATGACCGGAAAGACCCTATTCAAGCACGTATTTAGATAAAATCAAGAAGGTAACAATTTAGCATATAAAGACTTATTTAGCCATTTCTAGTTTATGTTCGAGTTCTCTATAGGTCAATTAGATTAGTGACTACTGTTATATCAAAGTAGAGGAAATTTATTCAGCACATAAGTACATACACATTTTACTTTATGTTTGACTTCTCAAGAAGAAATGATAGTTAAGGGAGTGCATTTCCAATGACGTTATATGAGCCAACAGTAGCAATTAAAGGAGTAAAGATGAGCCAAAATGATTATCAAGCACTTGCACTAGCAGTTACATCAATGTGATTGTTACAAACACAATGCATAGGTAGAACTTACATTAGCTTCCGTAAAATTTCATAAATCCTTGCTCCACGACTTCTTTGTAAGCTTCCAAAACTCGTCATTCCTAGCTCCACATCCATAGCCATCATTTTCATCCTCATTTTCGTCCTCAATAATCGTTGGAAAAAACACAACCATCTGAGTGATCAATTAGAAGCAGCGCTTCGATGTAAGGGCAAATGAAGAATGAACCATCTTCTCCATTAATCCCAATACCATTTATGTGTTCTGAGCATGGGTTGTAAACTTCGACTTCAGCAAACACTTCACCGTCCTTTCCAGTTTCCATTATAGGTTCACCACTCTTCCTAAATCCCAGTAATTTACATATTGATAAATCAGGTGTCTTAATGGTGAATAGCTTTGTAAAAGATTTCATAACACCACCCTCCTCCCCCATCATCCATAGACAATAACCTATTTCATTGACCTCATAAATGTGTGCAGACACAACAAGAGACTCACTTAGCTTAGAAATGGAGAAATTTAGTGAGTTATCTAAACTATCTGGAAGGTTTACATCTTTAAATTCATGGGTAATCAAATCAAATGACAAGATGAAATGCTTATTTTGAGATACACCATCATTAATAGCAATCCACTCAGAAGCAACCCAAAAAATAAACCTATCTGCAGCAACTTGAGTTGACGGTCTAACTCTAAGTGAATCACGTGGCACATTGCTACTTATCTTCCAAGTCTTGGAGCTCAATTTAAAAATTCCAACTTGCCACGTTTTGTTATGCTGATTTTTCCTAAAATACATAGACATTACAACAATAGTTGGATCATAAGTTGAAGAACAAACCCCAAAACCAAAATGAGTAACGTTTTCAGAGGTGTTGTTGAGCAAACGAGGCACAACGATACCAGCGGATTTCCTGATTGAGGGGTTCCAAATAACAACCATATCTGTTCCCGAGCTGGTGTAATCGTGCAAACACCACAAGCCACAAGAGCTACCAATTACTTTAGAATACTTAAGTTGTTTCATGAAGTCAGTAACATTTGGGGCAAAGTCTTGTTGTTGTTGGGGGAAAGAGACATCATCTACGAAAGAAACATATTTTACCTCATTGGAATTAACTTTGTAGCTTAAAAGTAAACGATTAGTGTCGCGGGCGCCGTAACCAGTGATAAACTCGGGGCTGTCGATGAAAGACTTCCATGGTTTGGAAACGGCCCTGCATCGAATCAATGACTTGACATCAGAAACTTTTTTGATGATTTCCAATTGGATTTCGAATGGAATGTTGTCTGACATTTTGAAATTTTATTAGGGTTTCTGAAACAAGTGTGCTGAAAAGGGTTGGGCTAACTGGCTATATTTGGTTTGACAATGTGTTTCTATCTGCTTGGGCTAAACATAATTGTTGTACACTTGTAGCTCCTTGAATAATATCTTTCCTTATACTGTTAAAAAAAAAATGATAAGTGTAAGTGGCACAACATGTATTTTACTTGGTATTTTTTGCTTTGTTTTATACCATTTTTTTCATTTAGTTGTTAAAGTTTTTATGCTCTCTTTTACTGTGAAAGAAATTCTAACACTTGTTTTGTAATGACAACTCAAATATTATATGAATATGTTGAGTTCCTTCTTCCATCCATCGACCATCGCCGCTGCATAAAGTGAAAAACGATGTGATAGAGTTTCTTGTTTATGGTTTATTTATGTAGTTTGGCACCTTAGATTAAGGTGACCTACTGACTCATTGAAAAGATGATGTGATGAGTTATTGTCGAATATATGATTTGCTCATCTTTCTTTCTTTGACTTTTATTTATTGTGAGCATGAAGCTAAAGATTGACAACTTTAATCATCTCCCCAAGCTTTTTTATTATGCAACGAATGCGGTTATTTGTACAGTGTTTTGGGTTTTGTGGAATTTCCGCAATTCCTTTATTTTTGATTTGGTAAAGCCTCGTAAGTCCAATATTTTTGACGATGTAGTTTCTGGATCCTTTTTTGGCTTTGTAATCAACGGAAGAATTGTAAGATGCCGAGGGGGTTTGGTTACAAAACCCCACCATTGCTTGTAATATGTAACTTTTTTCTAGTTGCTTGCTAGTTTTCCCAAAAAAATCATCTCGCTCTTCTTTTTAATCATTTTTCACTTCATCATTCCTTTCACTTCATTTCCCCTCTAAATAAAAACCAGAGAATAAGTGTAAACCACTACCAAGGTGGAAAACCTCATGTGTTTATAATGGTTGAACAATATTTTACAATATATTCGACTTAAAAGCAACAAAAAATTTCTCATTGTTTGTTATTTCGTACCATTTTTTCGTGTTTGAGCAAAAATTGTTTCATACCCTAAAGGATAAAATATAGCAACAATAAATGTTAAATGTACTAAACTATGAATAGCGCAAGTTACATATGACATTCACGTATTCTTCACTTTCCCAAAAGTGCATTGTTGGGGGCTTACATGTCACTTGTAATTGTCAAAGAACCACAAGCCTCACTTATTATAGGAAAATGATTGACAAATTGACATGACTAATGTTAGACCTAAAGTATAAGCAATCATTCCAACTTTAGCCACTATGTGAGAGTTACAAGACTAAAAACATTATGAAAGAGAACACCTTTTTTTCACTATATTTACAAATCGCGCCATTTGAACTGTAGCCACTCTCTACAATTCCTTTTACACCTATATACATAAGCACATCCGACCTGGGAACTGAAACATGTTGGAATGGAGAACCGATAACATAATCAATATACTCGGTCGATTTCGGTTTTGTGGTGGTTCATTTTGGTTCGATTTAGGTGGTTTATGTGGGGTTTTATTATTATTATTATTATTTTCGGTTTTGGCCCGAGCCTAACCTAAACTGAAACACACAAATAATCAAAACTGATGACCAAACCGGTCTTTGGTGGTTCGTTTCGATTGGATCTGTTCAGTTTGGTTATTCGGTTCAGTTTGGTTCTCGGATGGTCATGTTTAGCCCTACCCAACTATTTAGCACAGATAAGACCATCCAAATAAACTAAATGTATAAACATTACTATATATGTTAAATACCGTGGATTCGGTGCGTTTTCATTGGTTGGCTGCCTCTATTAAGTCCAACATTTGATTGGCCCAGCCCATTGCACTTTAATAAGTATTATAATATTAAACAAAATGTTAGCCCATTATCAGTCTCTGTTAAGTCCACCAATATCTTACCAGGCCTGCTTTTGCCCTTTGTCGACTTTAATTTTGGATAAAGGATCGTTGCATACTCCAGTTTGATAAGGATTTTTTTGTTTCTTTATTCATATGTAAATTCATATGTCATTAAAATAATTTGGGTGATCTTATTATTCTCAACGTGAATTAGTAAGCATAGTATACGTATAAATCAAATGCGTCAAATATATTTTAGACCTTCCTAAAGCCTTTTCCCAGTTGGGCCTAGGCTTGTAATTATCAAAGAGCATCACTTGCAATTCTGTATGGTGGTTGTTTGCTACTGTATTCTATAAAAATGAGTTAAATGGTAAACCGTTGTCCGTTGATAATTGACAATGTAGTCAAGGAATGTTATAAGATTTAAATAATGAACACGTTGTACAGGTTGTGTGACCATGTCAAACCACTGTGCAAACTGAACTTTTCTTGTGAATGGTAGATGTTCGGATATAAACGAGGATAGTCAGGAAACATAGATATGATAACTCAAACATTCGTTAGCTGGTCAAGAATGTTTTATTCTCATAATCTTAATGTTGCTGGAGTACCAATTGACATCACTATTGCTCCAGCGCGTCATTTCATCGAATAGTTATAATACGCACTAGACGAACACAGGCTTAACGACGCTTGGAACTTACACGAACAACACATGCACAACATGGAAGGGTTTCCCAGGAAGTCGATTGTGAACAAGCTTGTTGCAACTTTTATACAAAATCTAGAGCTTCAGTGGCTTAATAGAGCTTACAATTTAGTACAAAAAGTCACATGGGGGGTTACAAGGTATATGCGATTACGAGATAAGTTGTCCAATGAATGCAACAACTATTATAAGCCATTGAAACCGAACATTGGTTTGCTCTACCTAGTTGCTGATACAAAAGAACTCACAAATTATACTCCATATACAGCATCATCATCTGGTATCTTTCGTAATTTTTAAACTTTTGGTATTCATGTGTAATTTGCAACTCATATATAAGAACTATAAACTTATATCAGTAAGTTATGTTTTAAAATGTTACCAACGAGATATAACAAACCCGCGCGTTACAGCGGGTACGAAAAGATTTATTTTACATCAGTTTAACAATAATATGTTTTTCCAATAAAAATTGTTACCAATCGTGCGTTGGAGCAGGTACATATTTAGGCATTTCCATTTATGTTTGACTTCTCAGTGGTCAAATAATAGTTAAGGGAGTGCACTCTGCAATGGGTTATATGAGATAACAGTAGCAATTAAAGGAGTAAAGATGAGCCAAAATGGTCATCAAGCACTTGCACTAGCAGTTGCATCAAAGTGATTAATACAAACACCATTATAATCCCAAGCATTGGTAGAACTTACATTAGCTTCGGTAGAATTTCATAAATCATAGCTCAACAGCATCTTTGTAAGCTTCCAAAACTCATCATTCCTAGCTCCACGTCTTCCACCATATCCATCATTTTCATCCTCAATAATCGTTGGAAATAATACAACCATCCGAGTGATCAATAAGAAGTAGCGTTTCAGTGTAAGGACGAATGAAGAATTAACCATTTTCTCCATAAATCCCCAGATTATTGAAGTGTTCTGAGCATGGTTCATAAACTTCCTGTGCAGCAAACCGTTTGGGCCGTTTGGCCTTCTTTAGAGTTTCCACTATAGCGCTCTTCCTGAATCCCAATAATATCCTTATTGATGAATCAGGTGTGTTAATGTTGAATAGTTTTTTAAAAGATGTCATAACACCACCCTCCTCCCCCATCATCCATACGCCATATACTTGTCCATTCACCTCATTAGTGTATCCAGACACAACAAGAGACTCATTTAGCTTAGAAATGGAGATACATCGTGAAACCCGGTTTACTATACTATCCGGGAGGTTTACCTCTTTAAATTCATGGGTAATCAAATCAAATGACAATATCAAATGCTTATATTGAGATACACCATCATTAGTAGCAATCCTATCATAAGCAACCCAAAAAATAAACCTATCTGTAGCAACAACTTGAGTTGGCGATACAAGTATAATTGATTCACGAGGCACGTTGCTACTTGGTATCATCTTCCAAGCCTTGGAGCTCAATGTAAATATTCCAACTTGCCACATCTATTGGAAAGACATTCCAACAATAGTTGGATCATAAGTTAAAGGACAAACCCCAAAACCAAAACGATTTATTTTTTCAGAGGTGGTTTTGAGCTCATGAGGCACAAGAATACCAACGGATTTCCTGATTGAGGGGTTCCAAATAACAACCATATCTCTTTCCGAGCTGATGCAAGTCCACAAACACCACAAACCATGTGAGCTGCCAATGACTTTAGAATATTTAAGTTGTTTCATGAGGTCCGAAACATTTGGAGCAAAGTCTTGTTAGGTCAAAATCTCATTTTCATCATCTACAAAAGAAACATATTTTACCTCACGAGGATCACAAGCTTTTTTGTACCTTAAAAGTAAACGACGCGGTTGAGTTTCGCGGGCGCCGTAACCAGTGATAAACTCAGAGCTGTCGATTAAAGACTTCCATGATTTTGAAACTGCCCTGAATCGAAGCAATGACTTAACATCAGGAACTCTTTTGATGATTTCAGTTTGGATATGAGAGGGGATGTTGTCCGACATTTAGAAAATTTTTAGGGTTTTTGACAGGTGTTTGGAACGTAGAAATTGGGTTAGGAGTTTGGTCTAACGGGGTGATATAGTGATATCCAAATTGGGTTCTAATAAACACAATATTACCCAAAGCTACCCTCCTAACACCTAATTACCAAAAATGACATTTTCCATTTACAAAAATTTACTTAGAGCGTAAATTGTGTTTGCTCTCTGTCCAATTTTGCACTCCAAGTGTGCTCATACTCATTTTAATAAATAAACCCAGCGTGCAAATTTTCTTGCTCCATGTGACGTGTAACATTCCTAGCCAATAAATGTGGTGTGCAAATAAGAAAGGTGGAGCGCAAAATATTAAGGAGAGCAAACAAATTTGTGCTCCGTGTACACGTGCCACGTTCCCGTCCTCTCTTTTAACAAAATGTGGCGTGCAAACAAATTTACGCTGTGTATATGTGTCAGTTTTAGATTTGTTTTTAATTTGTTAAAAGTATACGTTTAATCATCTAAAGTAAACAATGGCTTGCAAATTTTAAGGGTGAGCAAACCATTTTTGAGCGTATAGTCGACTTTGGTAACTCGGTTTTCAAATGATTCATTTTGGTGAAACGAATATCTATGATTAACCCCTTACCGTTTTGTTAATCGATTCCTTGATAATAACTATAGTGAGTTATTACATCGTTCTTGTACACACGAATTAAACCGTATTAAGTTTATGCTAGTAAAACCACAAGATTGATTTTTGATTTAACAAAAATCGACTAACAACCCTAATGGGTGTTGGTCGAATGGTTTAGGAGTAAAGAAAGAGAGAAAACACTTTAGGGTTTAGTGTGTGCAAGAAATTAGCAAAAACAATTGAACCCTTGAAGTGTTTATATATTAATTGTAATTTTGGTGGACAAGTTAGGGCAAAAGGTAATCCCCTTTGGGTTGGGTTCGACCGGCCATACCACCTCATGGGGTGTTCTGGAACCTTCTTGTCATCCAATTACAATCCAGTCCCTATTCTTTGCCCGTTAGTCAATTCCGTTAAGTACTAATGACCAAATAATAAATATATATACATAACATTTAATATATATATTAATTATTTATTTCTTAATACTCATTTGTAACGTGTGCAATCCCGGGGTCTCGAGTTCGATTATAAACATATGAATATTAATATTTATTCACAAACTCTAACAATTACTGTATCCATTATTCTTTTTGTCATAATTCTTTCATGAAAGTACATTACTACAAATCCTTCTCTTAATGACCAATTCTTAAGTTGACATTAGAAAGTAAACTATTTAACTATCAATTTGCAAATTTTTTATAGAGGTTTATAGCTGCGTGCCTGAGTTGATGGCATCAATGCTGCTCAAATAAAGTTAATGGCATCAATCATCTATATATACGTTCATTCAGTCACAAGCTTATTGATATACACTCCCTAGTTTATACGCGACTCATATATGGAAAGCAAAGCGGTATGTTTCTGCGTAGTTGTGGGGGTGCTCGGAATAATATCAGCCATTGTCGGTTTCGTTGGAGAAGCAACTAGGGTTAAGGTTACAATCAAAATCGATAAGTTTAAACTACCATATACTTCTGCTTAATTGTAGTTTCATATATCTTTTGAATCTATACCAATAAATATACATTTTGTGGCATGTATTATGCAGGGTTCTGAGATTCGTTCCAGAATTTTTTATGATGGAACTTACTTGAGTTACTGCTCTTCTTCAATTAGACCGTCTCTCTTATTGGCAATCATAGGAATCGTGTTCGCAATCATTACACAAATTTACATAAGTATTACATTTGGGGGATGTAAATATTTTCGACACGATCCTAATTCCACCACCAAGTCCAAACTCTTTTTAATATTGTCATGGTATTAGACATTTAATCTTGCCCTTTTCTAGATATCAGGACTATCTTTACATTGATAAATTAAACTAATTTAGTCTTTAACATACAGGATAGCTACGGTTGTAGCTGTGGTTCAGTTTTCAAGAGCTGTGTCAGAGAGTAAACCTGGTGGATATGCTGATTCACATGGCGATCTTCACTGTTATATTCAGCCTGGTATCTTTGCAGTAGGAGCTATTTTTGCTCTTTTCAGTGCCATTTTTGGGATTGCTGCTTATGTTACCGTAAGTGGATCACCACAAACCACAACAACTCCTCCAGTTGTTGGAATCCCGGTGGGTGCAAATATTGATCCAGAGAGAAATCCAGTACCTTACCCTCCTCCGCAATACCCTCCTCTGCCTCATCCGCAATACCCTCCTCCGCCTAATCCGCAATACCCTCCTCCGTATTAAGAGGGAAAAAGAAACAAATAAGGGTGTTGAGTTTATTCTTTTTACTTTATACGGGTATGTCTTGTACTTTTGTATTTCTTATATCTGAATGCGAGCCAATTTTTCTATATGGGTATGTCTTGTACTTTTGTATTTCTTTTAACTTAATTGTGTAAAGGATAATTGTTTCTAAATGTAATGAAGTTACCACTTTTTAATAAGTTGTGTATGTATTTTTTAATTTTTCTAAACAATGCAAACATTTTACTAATCATACTATTATATGCATAATTTAATATTTTGGCTAGAGTTATTTACATAAATCATCCTTGTGGTTAGGACCAAATTGCAATATTGGTCCTTACTGTCAGTTAGAGTTATTTACATAAATCGTCCTTGTGGTTAGGGCCAAATTGCAGCAGTAGTCCTCATTGTCGGGTTACCACGTGTCACCACCTGAGTGGTGCCACGTGGCATCGGGTCGGGTCGGATGACGGGTCGTGGCGCCACGTGGCACCACTCATGTGGTGACACATGGCAACGTATTAATAACTCCCACTTTTCTCTCGCTCGGATTGGAACGTGGTCGTCACTTGGCTCGTAGGTGAGAGTGATGCCCAGCTAGGCTGGAGCATACTCTCATTATAGTTATGCTCTTAATTTCATTTTAACCCTTTTTTACTTCGGTCCGTTTTTTATTTAATAAAATATTCAAATATACTTTGGCCTATCAATTTAAAATAATTATGGACCGGTCCAAAAATAATAGAAAACACCGTCGGACTCGTTTTCCGCGCTCTTTCCAATTGTGTGCTCGGAGAATTTTTCGACTTCGTTTGAATGTCGATAAACGTGAAAACATCATCCATAAGTATTTTATCAAGATTCATACGATGTTTTTGCGTATATCGAGATTCAGTCGAAGTTGAAAAAATTCCCCGAGCACACCATTGGAAAGAGCGTGAAAAAACGAGTCTGACGGTACTTTCTATTATTTTTGGACCGGTGCATAAGTATTTTAAATTGATAGGCCAAAATATATTTGAACCTTTTATTAAATAAAAAAAATGGACTGAAGTAAAAAGGGTTAAACGGAAATTAAGTGCATAGCTATAATGAGAATATGCTCCAGCCCAGCTGGGCATCACTCTCACCCGCTAGCCAAGTGACCCGCGTTTGAATCCGAGCGAAAGCAAAGTGGGAGTTATTAATATGTTGCCACGTGTCACCACCTGAGTGGTGCCACGGGGCGACATGACCCGACCCGAAGGTGGTGACACGTGGCGACCCGACAATGAGGACTACCGCTGAAATTTGGCTCTAACCACAAGGACGATTTATGTAAATAACTCTAACTGACAGTAAGGACTAACGCTGCAATTTGGTCCTCACAAGGATGATTTATGTAAATAACTTTAACAAAAATATTAAATTATGCATATAATAGTGTGATTAATAAAATATTTGTATTGTTAAGAAAAATTAAAAGATACATACACAACTTAGCAAAAAATGATAACTTTGTTACATTTAGAAACAATTATCCCAATTGTGTATATTTGACTTTCTTGATGTAGCAAGTATCTTGTATGCAAGCCAATTTTTATAATGTCCTCGATTATTAAAACTTTGCATATGAAAAGTATGAAATAAAGGGTTGACTCGAAAGGGAAATGTACGTTTTGCGACAGAGAGCCTACAAGATGTACATAAGCCTAAACCAGATGATCACCACCTATACTTGAACTGTTCTCCTATCGAACTCGCATCTGTATCATAATCAATCAGGTGTAGAGTTAATGCGTGAAATTAGAAAGAAAGGATGTGATGTACTCTGTCTCCAAAAGGTTTAAATCCGCAAGGAAACTCGACACCGTGCACCCCTTTAGGGTGTCAACTAACCCTTCCCCAACGACCTGGCCCCAAGCAATGAGTACATGTTCTAGTTATTAGTCTACATTGAGTCATTCATGATAAGTTGTATATTCGAAGTGATCATAAGCAAAGAGATAAGACCGATTAGTTGTATATTAGCTGTACAGTAAAGTTGATTAGTATGTGATTAGAGGGTGATTGCCCATTTACCCAAAATAGATCATAGATAGACTCTATATGTATCATGTTTCTCATTGTTGTGATCAACAAATAAGATCAATAAAATATCCCTTTTCATGTTATCACAGCCAACCAACAACTTCTCCTAATCTCTCCTCCTAAAGTCATCTCTGCCTCCCCCCCCCCCCCCCCCCCCAAACTACCGATCTCAATTTAAACCCCACCATCAAACTCGGCAAAAATGACCGGCGACAACCCTCCTCCAACCCCTCCTCCACCTACTTCCGTCGATAAACTCATTCCCTTTAGCATCATTAACAAAGTTCCCGTCCAATTGAGTCTTGAAAAACACAACTACACCACATGAAGTTCTTTCTTTTTGATACACCTTGGAAGTATAGGTCTCAAACCTCACGTAGAACAAAATAGAGAAAATACCACCAAAATGTATTAAACTTGTCACCATTTTCAATTCTATATACTAATCTTTTTTTTTTCTTCTAAACAATAACTAAACTCTCTAAAATGGTCTATTGTGTGTACCCGATGGCTGCCCTTGCCACCTAAGCATGCCCGTACCACGTGGAAAATTTGTTATATTTTAATTTTGATTAAAAACGGACCGTTATATGGTTTCCCCAAATCCACTTCTTCCCCCACTCAATAATATTCACAAATAACGCCACCAAACCCTAACCCTAATCGAAAAAAATGCCTTCTTCATCTTCTGCTACTTCTCACCATGGATACCACCAAGATGTCTCCAATTTGACTCATTGCAAATGTCCATACCCCATTCCTGTTCAAGTGGCTTGGACTCCTGAAAATCCTGGAAGACGATTCAAGGGTTGTCTAATTCGAGATAAAAGGAGGAAGTGTAAAGTGTAAGGATTCCTTGATGAAGAACTTCCAAGTGATTACTATAAAAAATTGGTTTTTGATCTACATGAGGAGAACAAGGAACTCAGGAACAACCTCAACAGAACAAGAGGTACTCCAATTGATTCAAACAATGAGATGGTTATGGTCAATCAGTCAAACAAGCAAATGTTATTGCTGTATGATGTGAAGGATGATTTGACTTGTATTAAGGCAAAAAATTAACTCAAGTGACAGGCTAATGGCTGTGGTTTGTATGTGTTTGTTGTTTCTTTGTCTTGCAATAGGTTACCTAGTTTTAGCTTAAGGAAAATGTAGGGGTTATTGTTATCTACTATTTTGTGTCTGCTTGTATTTTGTAAACCTACAATATAAGTTAATGAAATATCTGTTTATGGTTGTACAATATAACATTTATTGAATTTGGTTGACCACAATAGTTTACATAAGTGAAATAACAACAAATGTGTAGGATACTCTTTAAGTCACAAACATGTTAGCAAAGTGGTATGTGGCGTTGAGAATTAGAAGAGGAGGAAAGAAAGAGTGGGAACCTTGAGAGAGAATGAGAGAAAAAGCAAGATTAGATTACTAGTCAAACGAAAGGTCCAACCCTCTACCTTGGTGGGAGAGAGGTATTTATACAAGAAATAAAAACGCCCACACCCGGGCTGTGGATCAGGCATACAGTGGGTAAAGACCCGTCCTTCTTCCACGGTGTTACTTAAACTAAACTAACATCTAATTAACTAACTATGAGCTAACTTAAATGCTATTACATCAATTAGGTGACCGAGTCTTCTATAAGAATAATTGTATTCCTAACAATCTCCCCCTAAGCGAGGTCACCTTTGGAAATTAAGCTCTTTGATCTTCAAGCATTCTTTAGACTTTGTAGCTTGTAGGATCTGATTCTTCACTTTAGCCTCACTTTGTACAACAAGCAATGATCTTGTGATTTGAGTCCCTTTGAAGTGAGTGATCTTTGAGCTTTCTTTGAGATCATCAGCCAAAGTAAATCTCCGAGCTCATCCTTAGTCGTATTGCCTTCAGGTGATGTTGTGACTTTGGGACCATCATGCTCACACCCTTCTAGATCAGGAGACTTTACATCAGAGTTGTGGATCAGGAGACTTTTCATCAGAGTTGCGAAAACGTTGTTGGTAGTCTCTCAACATTCGTTGTAGTAAGTCTCTCATCATTCATGATCATCATTGATAGTGAGTAGGATGTGTGAGCATGAGGTATGGATTGACACGATTCAGCTGGAGTTAGGAACCATCAACGCCATCTTTTTATGTGTCCCTGAAATAAAACAGTTAGCAATAAAGATAGAGAACGAATATGGCTTTGTCATTCATTCAGCGAGGACAGACTACCCTCCGATTCTGTGAGAACCGACCTGTGATCAGGTAGAGACTCTGTTAAAGAAGACTCTCCTTGACAGGAATTTCCAGCTTGTAGTAATGAATCTTCCAAAGAATCCATTTCAGAATCTTCATACTTAGCATGTTCTCATACCGGAACGTCTCAAAGCAGATAGCACGGTAGAGTGAATCGGTGAATTGACATTCATTGATTGATGAGAAATTGATTTATAGAAATCACTCGCGTGTCAAATAATAAACATTTTTGAGACACGACGAGAGTTTTATACTTTGAACCACATTTCCATCAAAAATACTTTTGTTTGAAAGATTATACACAATCAATGTGCTCGAAAAATTAGTTTGTGAGCACATTGAAAGGTTTTTGCAAAAGTATTCGTCAATCAATTAATCTATGACTAATATGCATGTTTCGTCATGGATTCATGCATAATAATTACCAATTAGGTCATAGGATACGTTCAATTAACACATAAACATGTAGCCAATCTAGGGTTTCTAATCCAATTAATATTAATCACAAGCCCTAATTTGGATAAAGGAGTAATCGCCTCCCCCCCCCCCCCCCCCAAATTTATTAGGGTTTCAAAAAAATTTAAACCCTAGATCTAAAAATTAGACTTAACATGTATCTAAAACAATCAAAATTCGTTTTTTATGTGTTTTATGTAATCAATTATATGTTATAGCAAGCTCGTGATACCACTGTTAGAATTATTAAGCATAACAATCACATAAACAGGTAAACACATATGCGGAAGCGAAGGAACATCTATAACATATAAAAGATTAACATAAATATAAACAAGAACGTACCGTGGGATTCTAGCTGAACAAGAATCAAACTTTACTAAACTTGAACAAGTGATGAACCCTAATTAGGGTTTATGCGAATCAATGATTAACCCCTTACCGTTTTGTTAATCGATTCCTTGATAATAACTATAGTGAGTTATTACATCGTTCTTGTACACACGAATTAAACCGTATTAAGTTTATGCTAGTAAAAACACAAGATTGATTTTTGATTTAACAAAAATCGACTAACAACCCTAATGGGTGTTGGTCGAATGGTTTAGGAGCAAAGAAAGAGAGAAAACACTTTAGGGTTTAGTGTGTGCAAGAAATTAGCAAAAACAATTGAACCCTTGAAGTGTTTATATATTAATTGTAATTTTGGTGGACAAGTTAGGGCAAAAGGGAATCCCCTTTGGGTTGGGTTCGACCGGCCATACCACCTCATGGGGTGTTCTGGAACCTTCTTGTCATCCAATTACAATCTAGTCCCTATTCTTTGCCCGTTAGTCAATTCCGTTAAGTACTAATGACCAAATAATAAATATATATACATAACATTTAATATATATTAATTATTTATTTCTTAATACTCATTTGTAACGTGTGCAATCCCGGGGTCTCGAGTTCGATTATAGACATACGAATATTAATATTTATCCACAAACTCTAACAATTACTGTATCCGTTATTCTTTTTGTCATAATTCTTTCATGAAAGTACATTACTACAAATCCTTCTCTTAATGACCAATTCTTAAGTTGACATTAGAAAGTAAACTATTTAACTATCAATTTGCAAATTTTTTATAGAGGTTTATAGCTGCGTGCCTGAGTTGATGGCATCAATGCTGCTCAAATAAAGTTAATGGCATCAATCATCTATATATACGTTCAGTCAGTCACAAGCTTATTGATATACACTCCCTAGTTTATACGCGACTCATATATGGAAAGCAAAGCGGTATGTTTCTGCGTAGTTGTGGGGGTGCTCGGAATAATATCAGCCATTGTCGGTTTCGTTGGAGAAGCAACTAGGGTTAAGGTTACAATCAAAATCGATAAGTTTAAACTACCATACACTTCTGCTTAATTGTAGTTTCATATATCTTTTGAATCTATACCAATAAATATACATTTTGTGGCATGTATTATGCAGGGTTCTGAGATTCGTTCCAGAATTTTTTACGATGGAACTTACTTGAGTTACTGCTCTTCTTCAATTAGACCGTCTCTCTTATTGGCAATCATAGGAATCGTGTTCGCAATCATTACACAAATTTACATAAGTATTACATTTGGGGGATGTAAATATTTTCGACACGATCCTAATTCCACCACCAAGTCCAAACTCTTTTTAATATTGTCATGGTATTAGACATTTAATCTTGCCCTTTTCTAGATATCAGGACTATCTTTACATTGATAAATTAAACTAATTTAGTCTTTAACATACAGGATAGCTACGGTTGTAGCTGTGGTTCAGTTTTCAAGAGCTGTGTCACGGAGTAAACCTGGTGGATATGCTGATTCACATGGCAATCTTCACTGTTATATTCAGCCTGGTATCTTTGCAGTAGGAGCTATTTTTGCTCTTTTCAGTGCCATTTTTGGGATTGCTGCTTATGTTACCGTAAGTGGAGCACCACAAACCACAACAAATCCTCCAGTTGTTGGAATCCCGGTGGGTGCAAATATTGATCCAGAGAGAAATCCAGTACCTTACCCTCCTCCGCAATACCCTCCTCTGCCTCATCCTTAATACCCTCCTCCGCCTAATCCACAATACCCTCCTCCGTATTAAGAGGGAAAAAGAAACAAATAAGGGTGTTGAGTTTATTCTTTTTACTTTATACGGGTATGTCTTGTACTTTTGTATTTCTTATATCTGAATGCGAGCCAATTTTTCTATATGGGTATGTCTTGTACTTTTGTATTTCTTTTAACTTAATTGTGTAAAGGATAATTGTTTCTAAATGTAATGAAGTTACCACTTTTTAATAAGTTGTGTATGTATTTTTTAATTTTTCTAAACAACGCAAACATTTTACTAATCATACTATTATATTATTATATGCATAATTTAACATTTTGGCTAGAGTTATTTACATAAATCGTCCTTGTGGTTAGGACCAAATTGCAATATTGGTCCTTACTGTTAGTTAGAGTTATTTACATAAATCGTCCTTGTGGTTAGGGCTAAATTGCAGCAGTAGTCCTCATTGTCGGGTCACCACGTGTCACCACCTGAGTGGTGCCACGTGGCATCTGGTCGGGTCGGATGACGGGTCGTGGCGCCACGTGGCACCACTCATGTGGTGACACATGACAACGTATTAATAACTCCCACTTTTCTCTCGCTCGGATTGGAACGTGGTCGTCACTTGGCTCGTAGGTGAGAGTGATGCCCAGCTAGGCTGGAGCATACTCTCATTATAGTTATGCTCTTAATTTCATTTTAACCCTTTTTTACTTCGGTCCGTTTTTTATTTAATAAAAGATTCAAATATACTTTGGCCTATCAATTTAAAATAATTATGGACCGGTCCAAAAATAATAGAAAACACCGTCGGACTCGTTTTCCGCGCTCTTTCCAATGGTGTGCTAGGAGAATTTTTCGACTTCGTTTGAATGTCGATAAACGTGAAAACATCATCCATAAGTATTTTATCAAGATTCATACGATGTTTTTGCGTTTATCGAGATTCAGACGAAGTTGAAAAAATTCCCCGAGCACACCATTGGAAAGAGCGTGAAAAAACGAGTCTGACGGTACTTTCTATTATTTTTGGACCGGTCCATAAGTATTTTAAATTGATAGGCCAAAATATATTTGAACCTTTTATTAAATAAAAAAAATGGACTAAAGTAAAAAGGGTTAAACGGAAATTAAGTGCATAGCTATAATGAGAATATGCTCCAGCCCAGCTGGGCATCACTCTCACCCGCTAGCCAAGTGACCCGCGTTTGAATCCGAGCGAAAGCAAAGTGGGAGTTATTAATATGTTGCCACGTGTCACCACCTGAGTGGTGCCACGGGGCGACATGACCCGACCCGAAGGTGGTGACACGTGGCGACCCGGCAATGAGGACTACCGCTGAAATTTGGCTCTAACCACAAGGACGATTTATGTAAATAACACTAACTGACAGTAAGGACTAACGTTGCAATTTGGTCCTAACCACAAGGATGATTTATGTAAATAACTTTAACAAAAATATTAAATTATGCATATAATAGTGTGATTAATAAAATATTTGTATTGTTAAGAAAAATTAAAAGATACATACACAACTTAGCAAAAAATGATAACTTTGTTACATTTAGAAACAATTATCCCAATTGTGTATATTTGACTTTCTTGATGTAGCAAGTATCTTGTATGCAAGCCAATTTTTATAATGTCCTCGATTATTAAAACTTTGCATATGAAAAGTACGAAATAAAGGGTTGACTCGAAAGGGAAATGTACGTTTTGCGACAGAGAGCCTACAAGATGTACATAAGCCTAAACCACATGATCACCACCTATACTTGAACTGTTCTCCTATCGAACTCGCATCTGTATCATAATCAATCAGGTGTAGAGTTAATGCGTGAAATTAGAAAGAAAGGATGTGATGTACTCTGTCTCCAAAAGGTTTAAATCCGCAAGGAAAACTCGACACCGTGCACCCCTTTAGGGTGTCAACTAACCCTTCCCCAACGACCTGGCCCCAAGCAATGAGTACATGTTATAGTTATTAGTCTACATTGAGTCATTCATGATAAGTTGTATATTCGAAGTGATCATAAGCAAAGAGATAAGACCGATTAGTTGTATATTAGCCGTACAGTAAAGTTGATTAGTATGTGATTAGAGGGTGATTGCCCATTTACCCAAAATAGATCATAGATAGACTCTATATGTATCATGTTTCTCATTGTTGTGATTAACAAATAAGATCAATAAAATATCCCTTTTCATGTTATCACAGCCAACCAACAACTTCTCCTAATCTCTCCTCCTAAAGTCATCTCTGCCTCCCCTCCCCCCCCCCCCCCCCCCCCAACTACCGATCTCAATTTAAACCCCACCATCAAACTCGGCAAAAATGACCGGCGACAACCCTCCTCCAACCCCTCCTCCACCTACTTCCGCCGATAAACTCATTCCCTTTAGCATCATTAACAAAGTTCCCGTCCAATTGAGTCTTGAAAAACACAACTACACCACATGAAGTTCTTTCTTTATGATACACCTTGGAAGTATAGGTCTCAAACCTCACGTAGAACAAAATAGAGAAAATACCACCAAAATGTATTAAACTTGTCACCATTTTTAATTCTATGTACTAATCTTTTTTTTTCTAAACAATAACTAAACTCTCTAAAATGGTCTATTGTGTGTACCCGATGGCTGCCCTTGCCACCTAAGCATGCCCGTACCACGTGGAAAATTTGTTATATTTTAATTTTGATTAAAAACGGACCGTTATATGGTTTCCCCAAATCCACTTCTTCCCCCACTCAATAATATTCACAAATAACGCCACCAAACCCTAACCCTAATCGAAAAAAATGCCTTCTTCATCTTCTGTTACTTCTCACCATGGATACCACCAAGATGTCTCCAATTTGACTCATTGCAAATGTCCATACCCCATTCCTGTTCAAGTGGCTTGGACTCCTGAAAATCCTGGAAGACGATTCAAGGGTTGTCCAATTCGAGATAAAAGGAGGAAGTGTAAAGTGTAAGGATTCCTTGATGAAGAACTTCCAAGTGATTACTATAAAAAATTGGTTTTTGATCTACATGAGGAGAACAAGGAACTCAGGAACAACCTCAACAGAACAAGAGGTACTCCAATTGATTCAAACAATGAGATGGTTATGGTCAATCAGTCAAACAAGCAAATGTTATTACTGTATGATGTGAAGGATGATTTGACTTGTATTAAGGCAAAAAATTAACTCAAATGACAGGCTAATGGCTGTGGTTTGTATGTGTTTGTTGTTTCTTTGTCTTGTAATAGGTTACCTAGTTTTAGCTTAAGGAAAATGTAGGGGTTATTGTTATCTACTATTTTGTGTCTGCTTGTATTTTGTAAACCTACACTATAAGTTAATGAAATATCTGTTTATGGTTGTACAATATAACATTTACTGAATTTGGTTGACCACAATAGTTTACACAAGTGAAATAACAACAAATGTGTAGGATACTCTTTAAGTCACAAACATGTTAGCAAAGTGGTATGTGGCGTTGAGAATTAGAAGAGGAGGAAAGAAAGAGTGGGAACCTTGAGAGAGAATGAGAGAAAAAGCAAGATTAGATTACTAGTCAAATGAAAGGTCTAACCCTCTACCTTGGTGGGAGAGGGGTATTTATATAAGAAATAAAAACGCCCACACCCGGGCTGTGGATCAGGCATACAATGGGTAAAGACCCGTCCTTCTTCCACGGTGTTACTTAAACTAAACTAACATCTAATTAACTAACTACGAGCTAACTTAAATGCTATTACATCAATTAGGTGACCGAGTCTTCTATATGAATAATTGTATTCCTAACAATCTCCCCCTAAGCGAGGTCACCTTTGGAAATTAAGCTCTTTGATCTTCAAGCATTCTTTAGACTTTGTAGCTTGTAGGATCTGATTCTTCACTTTAGCCTCACTTTGTACAACAAGCAATGATCTTGTGATTTGAGTCCCTTTGAAGTGAGTGATCTTTGAGCTTTCTTTGAGATCATCAGCTAAAGTAAATCTCCGAGCTCATCCTTAGTCGTATTGCCTTCAGGTGATGTTGTGACTTTGGGACCATTATGCTCACACCCTTCTAGATCAGGAGACTTTACATCAGAGTTGCGGATCAGGAGACTTTTCATCAGAGTTGCGGAAACGTTGTTGGTAGTCTCTCAACATTCGTTGTAGTAAGTCTCTCATCATTCATGATCATCATTGATAGTGAGTAGGATGTGTGAGCATGAGGTATGGATTGACATGATTCAGCTGGAGTTAGGAACCATCAACGCCATCTTTTTATGTGTCCCTGAAATAAAACAGTTAGCAATAAAGATAGAGAACGAATATGGCTTTGTCATTCGTTCAGCGAGGACAGACTACCCTCCGATTCTGTGAGAACCGACCTGTGATCAGGTAGAGACTCTGTTAAAGAAGACTCTCCTTGACAGGAATTTCCAGCTTGTAGTAATGAATCTTCCAAAGAATCCATTTCGGAATCTTCATACTTAGCATGTTCTCATACCGGAATGTCTCAAAGCAGACAGCACGGTAGAGTGAATCGGTGAATTGACATTCATTAATTGATGAGAAATTGATTTATAGAAATCACTCGCGTGTCATATAATAAACATTTTTGAGACACGACGAGAGTTTTATACTTTGAATCACATTTCCATCAAAAATACTTTTGTTTGAAAGATTATACACAATCAATGTGCTCGAAAAATTAGTTTGTGAGCACATTGAAAGGTTTTTGCAAAAGTATTCGTCAATCCATTTCCTGGAACAAGTTTGATTCGTTGTTGAATCGCACCATCGTTGCTTTCCAGTTGTCACTTGATCATTGATCCAAGATGGATCTCACATGTCACCTACCAAGAGCTTGAGTGATGTTCACTCTAGAAGGATTTCCATATTCGTCGTGAGTATTTTCATATCACTCGGATGTTCTGGCAATACCACAAGGATAATGCGTAGGACTCTAAATATTTTATCTTATTTTCCCCGTTGTGTGAAACAATAAGCATATTTGGAATGTGTCCTAGTGAGATTTATGGATGATCTCATGGCTCTAGACTCAATAGTGTGTTTTGATCCGCTCCTGGAGACTGGGGAGGCGTTTCCTGTTTAGGTATCAACATAGCTCGCAATGAGCGGTCGATACATTGCACAGGGTTCCCCGTGAGAATGAAACAAGCTATTTTAAGAGAACTTGAGTGGTTTGGAAGTTTAGTTCAGTGCGTCACTGGGTCCATGACGTCTTGTCTTCAATACCAGTGTTACCTTAGCAACCACTAGTAGCATATGAAGTTGAACCCGGTTTCTGCCCTAAGGTTGAATAAATGGAGGGCTATTTCTTTTCACCCTTTCTCATTTCATTTCTTTTTCATTCTTCAACCCCTTCAGTGCTTACCGAGACTTTATCACTAGAACCTTGTTGGGTTTGTTCCAGTCCTAGCTCTATCTCAGTCGGCACTCTTCCCTTTCTCACTTTTCTCCTTTTTTTTCAATCATTTCTAAGGACTTCTAATCTATCTAGTGGATTGTCCCTAGGAAGATCCTTCCGGTTCTGGTGGATCATGGGAACTTATACCTAACCTTAATCATCCTTATAACTCCATGCATAAAGATAAATGGTCGGTCTTTGGTATTACTTCCACAAACGCCTTTTACTCCCCCTCAATATGTGCATTGATATACGAAAGAGTTTAGCACATATGTGGGAGCCTATTATTGAGTCGAAAAGATCACGTTTGATTATCCGATTTCATATTTAAATCACATTCTCTCCCCCAATCAAAAATTTCAAATCTTTTTGATATTTTGGATCTCAATTGATTTAAATAAGTTAGAAAACGTTTGGGAGAGAAATGTTGTCAGTTTTAATATTTTCTGATAAATGGAACCTTTTTCAACTCCCCTCAATCTGTGAGGGAGGTTGTTATGTGTCAGATTTGATGAGTTTACAAAAGATTTGAAGTTATAATGAAAACTCTTAGAAATGTTCTCATTTTGACATATAACCATCACAAATTGTATTATTGCTTGTTTTGTACAAAGTGGAGAGTTTTGATGAAACATAAAATTTTGAAATCACTCTCCCCCTCAATCAATGACCCATTTATATTTATGAAGAAAAATTGTTGGCATTGATTGAGTGATGAATTTTATGAAACATTTCATTTTGATTTCCGAAAATTTCATGGTAACACCAAGTTTTGCACAAATACTTCCTGGAAAAATCATAGAAGGGAAAGTATTTGGGATAAAAAGAAGACTTCTCTTCTTTATCAAGAAATAATGCATTGAGGCGTACATTATTCCGAAGAAACATGGATATAAAGTAATCCATGCCCAGGTGAACATCACCCGGTAAAAGGAACAACCGTCTTTTTGGCGACGTGTTTTCCCCATTTTGAAAAACGGGTTGCTATCTGAAGTAATAGCAAACCTTGATTTTAAGTCCGGGTTACAGCCTGAAATGACTGCAAGCCATAATTTTGGAAGAATATTTTGAGATACGACATGTTTTAGAAAATACTTTATTTGAAACCGAAAAACTCTTGCTCAAGCATATGTATGATTCTGTGTCATTATTGAATGACATTTCTAGAGTCCTACATAATATTGATTACACAAGAGACATGTTGTGAGAAGAATATTTTTGGATTTTTCAGATTTTTATGGTTTTTATAAGTTTTATAATTTTCTATTTTTCTTTTTGTTTTTAAACTATGTACAAAGGATATGTGAGAAGAATCCTTCACTCCTCACTCTCTTCCTGAAGACACTTAAGAGTTTCTGGAGTGAGGCTCTTCATTCCAAGTCGCGGAAGAATGAACTGAAATCTTTCGCGAGAGAGAGCCTTTGTAAAAATATCAGCCAACTGAAACTCCGTCCTCAAAAAGTAGAGTTCCACTATCCCTTTCTCCACTTGTTCTTTGATGAAGTGATGTGGAATGTCAATATGCTTGGCTCTGGAGTGCTGGACATTGTTGCAACACAAAGCAATTGCACTTTTGTTATCACAGTACATAGGGATTTTGTTGAAGTCAAACCCATAATCTGATAGTTGAGATCTCATCCATAAAATTTGAGCACAACACGTGGACATAGCAATGTATTCAGCCTTTGTGGATGAAATCGATGTACACATTTGCTTTTTAGATGACCAGCTTACAAGTTTCTCTCCCAAGAATTGAGCACCTCCTGACGTACTTCTACGAGTATCTTGACACCCCGCATCCATTGCATTGTATTTAGGGTACCAAAGACCCATGTGAATGGTCCCTTGAAGATACCTAAATATTCTCTTAACTGCTTCCAAGTGCTTTTTAGTAGGCTTGGATTAATACCGAGCACACATGTAAACTGCAAATAGAAGGTCTGGCCTGCTTGTTGTGAGATACATGAGAGATCCAATCATGCTTCTGTATTTGGTTTGATCAATAGGTAAGCCTAATGGATCGTCATCAAGTTTGGATTTTTCAACCATTGGAGTATCTACTGAGTCACTAGAATCAAAGCCAAATTTCTTCAAAATGTCATTAACGTATTTGGCTAGATTAATGAAGATGCCACTTGGATTTTGTGAGATTTGTAACCCCAAGAAGAATGACATTTGTCCCATCATAGACATTTGGAACTTGCAACTCATTTCTTTTGAAAATCGGTCACATTCATTGGAATCGGACGATGCAAAGATGATATCATCTACATAAATTTGAACATGAAGCAGATGGTTTCCATTCTTCCTGGTGAACAAGGTAGGATCAACAACACCCTTGGTGAATCGGTTTGCAAGAAGAAACTTTGACAAAGTATCGTACCAGGCTTTAGGAGCTTGCTTTAGACCATATAACGCTTTCTTCAAACGATAAACATGATTTGGTCGTTCATGATCCACGAACGCTTCTGGCTGAGTAACATAGACTACTTCTTTCAAATCTCCATTCAGGAAAGCAGTCTTAACATCCATCTGATAAACAATCATGTTACAGCTAGCAACATTGGCAAGGAAGATTCTGATGGCCTCGATACGAGCAACTGGTGCAAATGATTCTTCAAAGTCAATTCCTTCTTGCTGACTGTATCCTTTTGCAACTAGCCGAGCCTTGTTTTTCAGGACGTCACCATGCTTATCAAGTTTTACTTTGAAGATCCACTTGAGAGCAATGATCATTGCACATTCTGGTGGCGGTACTAATTCCCATACATCAAGGCGATCAAACTCATGGATTTCTTCTTGCATAGCAGTGAACCAGGATACTTTAGTTAGCACATCCTTGAAGTCTTTGGGTTCGATTTTGGATAAGACGGAATTGAAGAAGCACCACAAGGCATCGGTAGCAAGCAGTTTTCTGGTGGACACCGGTCGTGAGGGATTTCCTATGATGTTATCAATTGGGTGATCATTGGTCCATTTTCTGAGATGTTCATGAGGTTGAGGGTAGTGAACCGATATAGTAGTATTTGATTCTTCTGATGATGATGCTTCGTTGGAGGGTTCAGGAGTGAAAACATTAACAAATGGTTCATCTTCAGGTGGAGCAAAAGGATTATCTTCACATGAATTATCTGCTGTCGTTCCTTGACGTTCAGAAGAAGGTAGTGCATTTGACTCATGTTGTGAGTTGCTAGATTCTGGAGCATCCTGATCAAGTGAAATGGAAGTGGATGGACCATTGGTGACATGAGGAGCATCTACAGCCATATCATTAGGTTCTGCATCCTGTTGTTCAGGATCTTGAGGTTGCTGCGACTCGAAGTACTCATCAAACATGGGGTCAAATAACTTCTTCAATTCTTTACAAGTAGGAGGAACATAAAGAGTAACAGGTTTGGGAAGCTGTACAAGTCCTGAACTAATTGGTCCAGGAGATAAAAGATTTGGTGAGGGTCCAGAACTGGTGTGTCCTGAAGCCGTATGCTCTATCAGCTCATCAAATGTGACATGGATTGTTTCCATGATTTTTCGGGTTCTTTTGTTGCAGATTCGGTACCCTTTTCGATCTGGCGCATATCCAACGAATACCTGATGAGGCGAAAAATGATCCGTTTTTAGGGGGTCATTTAAGCCCGAATCCGACTTTATTTGATCAAATATTGCCCTAAATCCTTCCTTTTGTGATTTTAGGTACTTGGAGAGTGAATTCTGGAAAAGAAGCCATTTTGGACGTTTTTGGAGCATAAAAGTGAAGAAAACGGCAAAGTCTCAATTTTCCATGCTGGGAACAGTACATGAAGGCGTCAAGAGTAATCCCATGACGGCGTCAAACCTCAAGAATTAAAATCCGTAGTTGATGACGGCATCACACACAGGGCGTCAAGAGTAATTTGTGTGACGGCCTAGGCCTTGACGGCGTCAGAAGTAGATCAAGGCCGTCCGAGGAAGTATTTGGCGGCGAGATGACGGCGTCACACCTTTGTTCTTGACGCCGTCATACCCATTTTCCTATATATAGTTTTCTAGTTTTTCACATAAAGAGAGAAGTTTTGGGGAGAAACCCTAAAGACGATTTCGGTGCAACTTTTACAGGTTTTTCAAGGGTTCCAAACCCTTGATACCTTGCATTGTAATTGAGATAAGTGTTCTTCTAATTCAATCAATATGTCTATGTGTTAGTTGTCTATATCTTGTTCTTGTCTCAATTCCATTATGCTAGGCTAGATCTCTTTTGTGTTTGCTTAGATCTAATGAAACCTAGATATTGATTATGTGTTGATTACTTGTTTATTCTTGTCTTGGATGAATGATTTATAAGTTAGGCTTAAGAAAACTGGCAGATCTCCAAATGGTAACATGCTTGAACGTCTTAAGAAACATGAACCGAGGCGTACTAGGTCTTTATTGGTTGTATTTAATGCATGAGCCACTGTTTACAATCTCTATAGTTGTGCTGGGCATGGTGTAGGAGGAGATAAGAGCTCATAGAATTGGGGAGTTATGTATGCCACCCCATGAATGGTATTAAGGAATACAATCCGTCATCCATGCAATTATAACAAGTAATTAACGTGTAAATGATATCTAGGGAGTAGTGAAATCTAAGTAAACACATTTTCTCCAATTACTGCTCATAACCTTAGTATAATTAGTTTATTTTCATTTTCAGCATTTTATTTTGATTGCATCTTAGTTTTGGGTTAGTTGAATAGCAACTAATTCCGCCCACTCTTTCAAAACCTGAGATTTTACTTGCTTTCATAAAAATATAAAAATACAAAAATAATCATCCCTCACCTTTAGAACTAGTAATTAGGCTTTCTAATCCTAGCGACACTATTCCTAAGCTGAACGATCAATCCCCCGGTACTTGTCACTATACTATACTACAACGATCAGGTACACTGCCTGGTGGGGGTTGTAAGCTTCTCGAGATCCCTCGAGAGGTAAAGCCTGTTGCGATTCCCACGCATCAAGTTTTTGGCCCCGTTGCCGGGGAAATAGTTATTGTCTAGGTTAGAATTTCTTTTTATTAGGTCTACTTGCTAGATTCCTTTCTAGTAAGATTTTATTTTTATTTTTTTTGGTTTTCTTTAGTCTATCTCATTTCTTTGTGCCTTTGTTAGTAAATTAAACTCATTGACTATTCCGTTGACCATTATGGAAAACGCGAATCCACCCCTTTCCCCTAGAGAAGTGGCTGTATTACGTGAACGAATTGAGAGTGAGATTAGGGAGCTTAGAGAGCTTAATAGGTTGATTAAGATTGAACTCGAACATACATTTAGTGACCTAGCAACCGCCTTGTATTCAAATAAGGACCTAGGGCCTAATGACTTTGTGAATGTTGTTGAGGGACTAGAAGAGGAGGAAATGGATCCGAAGCTTAACGACTACTTTAATCTATACCCCACTAAGGAGGAGATTGCATATTATAATAATCTTATTGATAACCCGCGATCTCCTTTCACCATAATTGAACCTAAGATCAAGAGAGGCGATCCTAAGAATGCTAAGATACCATGTATGATTGGATATAGGCACATTAGCAATGCTTACATTGACTTTAAATCTCCAATCAACATTATGTCCTCAACGGTTTATAATGATATAGTGAAAACAAGACTTGAACCTAGAAGGAATCCCAAGTACCCCGGTGGAGTTTGTAACTTTGTCGGGAGAGTTAAAGGTTTACGTGTCTTTGTTGGTAATTTCACTTTTGTCACCGACTTTATGATTGTGGAGGATCTTGCTAATGTTATTGATTGTCGATTATCCAATGTTGTGTTTGGCAAACCATTTGTTGAGGAGTCTAAGTTAGAATATGATGAGGTAGAAGGCACGATCCGGTTTGCAAGTAACACCGATAGTATCACTTATAGGATGCCTAATAGGATGAAAGAATTTCGCTTTATATCTCGTTTTGATAGGGACAACGTTGGTGCTTTTGAGGATATTGATGAGAAGGATAAGAAAAAGGGCATGGACTATGTATGGGAAAAAAGGAGTCTTTACTACAAAGATTGCTTGGCCCTTGGACCAAAGTATATAGTCGATGAAGAATTTGCCCAAATGATTATGGGGGCGGTTGAGAATAAGGTGATTGGTTTCTACAAGGAATATCTACAATCGGAGAGTGGAACCAATGATGAAATCACGTAGTAACCCATGACCTTGAGTCTAGCTACAAGACTCGTAAATAAAGAAAAGCGCTTCTTGGGAGGCAACCCATGTTTTGTGTGATTTTATTTGTTTGATTGTTATTTGCTTCCGTATGCATGTTTTATTTTTATTGTTGGTTGATCATGTTTCTCAATTAAAATGTGGAAATACTTTACTATGTTGTTTGGCCTAGTCTTAACTCCAACCTAAAAGTATTTTTGCAAAAGATAAGTGTAAGGGGAAACCCCAAATATGTTTTCAAGAAACAAACCGATCATGATTCTCCACAATATTAAATGAACATGTATATTCGTATTTGTTAGAGTCAAATGCTTGTATTGAGTCATAATGAAGTTTTGCAGGATTTTCCAAGAAGTAGGACCAAGTTTTTCCAGAAATTTTCCAGAAACTTAACATAAGAATTTCTGCAGGTCCATTCTGACGGCGTCAGAGGATTACTCTTGACGGCGTCAGGAGTTAAAATCTGGAAATTTTACCGGTTTTGTTTTTCTAACGGAGTCTTATGGTTTTTGTGAATTATTAAGTTTTATAATCTCCAGGAGATCTGCAAACTTCATTCCACAAGCATTATATCTTACTTTGTTTTCTAGGATTTAGTAACTTATATTGGATGCCGCCGATTTTACGCGAGGTTGTCTTGTCTATTTTGTCAGGATTTACAGGTTATGTTTGACAAGGAGATGATTTATATTCTGGAAGGGAAGCTTTGATTGTTCGTTTTCTTGGAGGAAGATCTAACCTGGCCATCCTATAATCGATACCGAGCGAATCAGGGGAGTATTTGATTTCATTCTCTTTACTTTTTCACTTTTACATTCTTTACTTGAACATTGGGGACAATGTTCATCTTAAGTGTAAGGGGAGGGTAAAAAGATGATACCTTACATATGCACTTTCGCTTGAGTTTGTTTTGTTTGATAGTAGACGTGTAATAAAACTATGAGAAATACTTGTTAGTGTAATTTTAGTGCCAAATTTAAATTTTTTTACAACATTTAGGAGTGAAACTTTAGCCATAGCAAGCGTCTCATGGATAGGAGATTGTATGACTAGCACATAACCGTATATTCAGAAAAATTTTCCACCCAAATATGTGAGGTTCGCCTTTAGATTTGATAGGAAAAGCATTCATTATTAGTGCTTATGAGTGTACCGGTAGCATTTAGATTCTAGAACTTGCGTTAGTGATGCATCCCAAGACCGCTAGTGAGACTACATTCGTGTGGTAGGATTTACTACATGATAAGAGGCATTAGGATCACCCTTGTGTTAAACCCGCATCATAATTACTTGACCATTTAAGTCATACTACTTGACTAGTTAAGTCAACTAATTTTTCCCACACCCTTAGCGTTGTACTGATTTTTAGTACACGATACCCCTAGTACACCCCTCCGAGCTTATCTTTTCGTTTCTAACTTTAAGCATTTTACTTAAAGGAGGAATTTGTTACACCCCACTTAAATGTACAACCAAATCGCCTTAGCCTTCCGTGTATGCGCTCATTTTTAGTGCATTATTGTTATTTGTTAAACCCTAAGTTAACTTTCTAATTGATTACATGGTTGCTAAGTCGAGTCATATCCTTGTACATATTGTTTCGGGACGATTGGGACTCATGGGTAAGTACTTATTTTATGGAGTAATGGGGAAGAACATCATTTACTACCCCCATATGTACGTTAATCTTAAAAGTGCTCCAAGTGTTTTGATTTTCTTAATTCGAGTCATTAGTTTAGTTGAATGTAAAGTATGTAAAGATTCAAGTGTAAGGGGAACGTTCATTCCCTATGATGTATTATTTTGGATGGTAGGGTAAGAGTGTATGCACACAAAAAAAAAAAAAAAAAAAAAAAAAAAAAAAAAAAAAAAAAATCAAAAAAATCAAGAAAAAGAAAAAAAAAATAGAAAAAGGAAAAAGAGAAAAAAACATACGGACTACCATCCCTTTTCATTCTATGTTCATTTTATGTTTTTGTTATTTCTCATTTATTAGCTTAAGTCGAGTCTAGTCTTGGCTTAGCAACACCATATTGTACATGTAATTAACCAAGATTGTTAACTCGCCACCAGTAAAACTTCCTTTATCCAACAAAACCGTGTAATTCATATCCCTATACCTAACGTTACAACCCTTTAAAAGACCTCTTTGATAGTTTATCCTAGGTGCTTACGCCATGTGGTGGAGGTTTGATCCTTTCCCAAGCCTATGGTAATCTATTTTGCTATGACAGGTAGTGAGAGATATCTTCCATTTCCATAATGTTATATTACTTTATTACACCCGAGAGATGTGAGTATCTAAACACTATTTGTGAGGTGCTAGTGTATGACCTCCGTGCTTGTCTATTGGTCTTTAGTGGAACGATTATTTGTTGTAATTACTTTTATATTAGTGTTAAATGACCCCTAACTTGTCTTTTGAGTAGAATAAAAGCGCATTTGCTTGAGGACAAGCAAATCTCAAGTGTAAGGGTATATGATGAGGCGAAAAATGATCCGTTTTTAGGGGGTCATTTAAGCCCGAATCCGACTTTATTTGATCAAATATTGCCCTAAATCGTTCCTTTTGTGATTTTATGTACTTGGAGGGTGAATTCTGGAAAAGAAGCCATTTTGGACGTTTTTGGAGCATAAAAGTGAAGAAAACGGCAAAGTCTCAATTTTCCATGCTGGGAACATTACATGAAGGCGTCAAGAGTAATCCCATGACGGCGTCAAACCTCAAGAATTAAAATCCGTAGTTGATGACGGCGTCACACACAGGGCGTCAAGAGTAATTTGTGTGACGGCCTAGGCCTTGACGGCGTCAGAAGTAGATCAAGGCCGTCCGAGGAAGTATTTGGTGGCGAGATGACAGCGTCACACCTTTGTTCTTGACGCCGTCATCCCCATTTTCCTATATATAGTTTTCTAGTTTTTCACATAAAGAGAGAAGTTTTGGGGAGAAACCCTAAAGACGATTTTGGTGCAACTTTTACAGGTTTTTCAAGGGTCCCAAACCCTTGATACCTTGCATTGTAATTAAGATAAGTGTTCTTCTAATTCAATCAATATGTCTATGTGTTGGTTGTCTATATCTTGTTCTTGTCTCAATTCCATTATGCTAGGCTAGATCTCTTTTGTGTTTGCTTAGATCTAATGAAACCTAGATATTGATTATGTGTTGATTACTTGTTTATTCTTGTCTTGGATGAATGATTTATATGTTAGGCTTAAGAAAACTGGCAGATCTCCAAATGGTAACATGCTTGAACGTCTTAAGAAACATGAACCGAGGCGTACTAGGTCTTTATTGGTTGTATTTAATGCATGAGCCACTGTTTACAATCCCTATAGTTGTGCTGGGCATGGTGTAGGAGGAGATAAGAGCTCATAGAATTGGGGAGTTATGTATGCCACCCCATGAATGGTATTAAGGAATACAATCCATCATCCATGCAATTATAACAAGTAATTAACGTGTAAAAGATATCTAGGGAGTAGTGAAATCTAAGTAAACACATTTTCTCCAATTACTGCTCACAACCTTAGTATAATTAGTTTATTTTCATTTTCAGCATTTTATTTTGATTGCATCTTAGTTTTGGGTTAGTTGAATAGCAACTAATTCCGCCCACTCTTTCAAAACCTGAGATTTTACTTGCTTTCATAAAAATATAAAAATACAAAAATAATCATTCCTCACCTTTAGAACTAGTAATTAGGCTTTCTAATCTTAGCAACACTATTCCTAAGCTGAACGATCAATCCCCCGGTACTTGTCACTATACTATACTACAACGATCAGGTACACTGCCTGGTGGGGGTTGTAAGCTTCTCGAGATCCCTCGAGAGGTAAAACCTGTTGCGATTCCCACGCATCAATACCCCAATATCAACCTTAGCTTTAAGCTTCCCTAAGTCTTCACTATTGTTAGTTGGATAGCACAGGGCACCAAACACACGAAGAAAGGAGAGATCAGGCTTTTTGAGATGCACCAGCTCATAAGGTGTCTTGTTGTGGAGAGGATGTATCAATGACCGATTTTGAGTGTAACATGCAGTAGCTATAGCTTCAGCCCATAGAAACATTGGTGTCTTTGAGAATATCAGCATAGTGCGAGCAGCTTCAACTAGTGTGCGATTCCGTCTTTCAACAACTCCATTTTGTTGAGGAGTTTGAGGAATACTCTTTTGATGACTGATGCCGATACTTTCATAAAATTGAGTGAGTTGTTGGTTAACAAACTCAGTTCCATTGTCAGTACGAATGATTCTAACGGTTTTGTTGAGCCTTACTTGCAACTGCTTGATGATTTTGATGATGATTTCGGGAGTTTCATCCTTGGATCTTAAAAACTTCACCCATGTAAATCATGAGTAATCATCCACAATAACAAGAATATATCTTTTCCCATTGAAGCTTTGCACTCTCATGGGTCCGCACAGATCCATGTGAAGGGTATGGAGCACTTCAGTGTTGGAGTTGGTGGGTTTTGGTTTGTGAGTGTGTTTCTTGCTTTTACCCAATTGACATGCTGAGCAAAGATGATCTTTTTCATACTTCAATCCGGGCATGCCTCGAACAAGATCTTTGCGAGAAATTTCATTAATGGTGCCGAAGTTTAAATGGTTCAAACGACGGTGCCATAACCATGATTTGTTCTTTGAGGCCTTAGAGAGCAAGCAAATAGGAGAGGACCGCATCATGTCTTTAATAGAGATGGTAAACAAGTTAGTACCACGACTTCCCTTAAGAAGATCAACTCCATCCAATTCTCTAACAAAACATGTGTGTTTTCTGAAGGCCACTTCGAGATCAGAATCACAAAATTGTCCAACAGAGAATAGATTATGTCCAAGTCCTTCCACATAGTAAACCCTAGAAATCACGCTGTCACCAAACACATAGTCACCATACCCCATAATGGCTCCAAAGTGGTCGTTTCCGAATCTAACTGTCCTGATAAACTTTTTCACGAAATTTCTGAGCCGAGAGCGATCCCCAGTCATATGTTTTGAGCAGCCTGAGTCCAAATACCACAGGACGATTTGTACGACCTGCATTTGAAACCAGACAGATATAGATAACTGAAAAACATGGATCCCCAAGTGTAATTGGGATCCAATTGGTTAGCACACGCATACTTAAGAGAGGCAGGATTAGTATTTTCATTGGCTTTCTCAGAGGAAACGATACTAGTAGGTGCTACTGACTTAATATCAAGGCATTGAGTCACTAAAGGGAATTTTCTACCAGTTGCCTTCCATTTCTTAACCGCTAAAGACTTAGGATCGGGCATATTTGTCAATGGGCACTGGCTTCCTAAAGTGAACTTTCTTCCAGTAGGTTTCCACTGATATCCTACATTGGTAAAAACTTTTCCTGTTGCTTTCCAAGTATGGTTTTCTAGTTTGTGTGTCTGAGCAAAGTTAACTGTGGATTTGTAAGAAGAAGTCAAAAATGACACAACACATTCATCATAATTACCAAAAATTAAACAACCATTACAAGTCTTACAAGTAGCATTAGAATTCGAATTATTTATAGTACGCTTAACGCAAATACTAGAATCAACACGATTCTTTTCACTCAAGTCAATCTTATTGTTCCTAAGGTGGTCTTCTACTTTCTTTCCTTGAGCACTCTTAGCTGGCGAAGTCCTATCATTCCTTGTATCACCTTTAGGCATTGACCCGCTAGCTTTAGTGACATTGCTTACTCCTGTAGAATTGACGATGGGAACATTAGATTGTTGTATTATTGTTAGGTTTCTAGGTGGTGATGTGCCATGATCAGAACTAGCCAAAGGTATATCAAACGTAACATGCTTTTTCGAACTCTTAGGTAATGATGTGCCCTTTCTGTCTCGCATGTTGGTAATCTTGGGGCACGTACCTATGGCATTTTCTAACAATTCTTGTGACCGTTTGGTGAGAAAGCTAATGTCTGATAATGTGTTATCAGAGGGTCTCACCATCCTATCTTCTTCAATGGTCTCACGAGTCAAATCAAGGCAATCCTTAAGATGTCTAAGGTAATCACTATGGACTAACTCATTGTCACTTGCACCGACCGGCATCTTCCCTTTCACCTTGGTCTTTAGATTCTCAATTTCATTAAGCAAAGAAGTTATCTTTTCATTGGTTTTATCATGAGTGATCTTAATTGAATCATATAACTCTTTGTAATGTTGTTTTACTTTGGAATTTTCAGCTTGAAAACAATCATGTTCATGTTTGAGTTTGTTGATCATGTTTTGAAGTTGAAAACTCTGAGAATCTGCAGACTGAGGTTTATGGGTGTCGATCACATCATACATGGGAGATTTCATTTGGGCAATTTGAGTCCTCAATTTCCTAATCGTGTTAGTGTGAGCTTGAATTTTTTTCATCCCTTTTTGCCAATTCAAAATATGTATCAAATTCAGGAACATCAGAAGATGCTTTTGCCTTTGATATTTTAACCCTTTCTTCTAAATGTTGATATTTTAATTGTAAGTTAAGATTATCAATTTCTAGTTTAGAAAAGTGTTTGACCATGTTGTCATGATTTTCAAATTCTCCCCCTCAAGCTCAACAACACGATTTTGGAGATCATTCAAAGCAATAGACATTTCATGAAAATGACAAGCATTTATCGAAGAATCAATAGCAGTATAGAACACATATTGAGTAATACATTTAGCAATCAGATTGTCATTCATGATAAGAATATTTTTCCTAGCTATCTCACTATGCTGAAGATCTATTGCAGTTTGTTTCCCCTTATTTTCCATATTTTTAAACACCTCTTTCATTTCTTTTAGTTCAACATCAAGGGACTGACGTAAACCCTCAAAGTGTTCTTTGATTAGTTTAAAAAATGAGATGACTTCAGTTAGGTAACACTCCTTAGTAAGCTCAAATCCCCTTTCACCCTCAGTTATTCCCATTGGCGTGATTCTCTTTTTGCATGTTTTATCAAAATCAGTGAACATTTGACACAGGGCATATATGCTAATAAGAGTTTTGCATTGCGTGGGAAGTGACAACTGAACTAAGTGCATTGGTGTATTGGGGGGATACACCGTTGGGGCAGCTAACTTTTGAGGAATCTTGGCCTTAAGTTCCTCAGCTTTCATTTTCTCAACATCTAATGGCCAAAATACCTGTTCTGGTGTTAACTTTGTTTGAGGTGCAAAAACAGTCACTCGGTTTTGTTCATAATAATCATGGGGCTTAACAATGACACGGTGTTTAATGCACTTGGTATCCTTCATTTTATTATCAAATCTTTCTCTATTGGCAGAATCAAGATCATCCAATTCTTTATCAGACCAACAATTTGGAGGGGCATGATTGGGTGTAAGCATAACCTTGGCATCATACAGGGCAGGTTGAGAGGCACTAATGCTCTTAAGGTAGTTTGTTTTAGGCATCCCTAAGTCCTTATCACTATGCTTATCCCGCAGTTTAATGTGCTTTTCAATTATTTGAGCTGTTTGACTGGTTTGGCCTTGGATATACAACTTATTTTCAAGTTTGTTTTTCAACTGCTTTGGATTAGAAAATTCATTTAACAGTTTAGTTTCTTTTTCCTGAAATTTACTTTTTAGAACACTTAAACTCTCCTGAATTTCCTGTTTTTCTTTAACAGCACGATCAAGTTGATTTTGAACAGATTTTATCTCTTGTTTAAAGGCCTTTTCCTTTAAGTTATGTCCAGTTATGTATGCTTGCATGTAACATTCTCTAATGTAAGAACATGTATGGAATTGTGTTTAGGAAGACTGAATGTGTAGATTTCTAGTGAGAAGTTAGAGAGAGAAAGAGATGGAACCTTGAGAGAAAGCTTGTAATATGTTAGATTCAAAGTGAAGGTCCAACCCTCTCCACTATACAAACTACTAAACGCCCCATAAAATGGGTTATGGATCGAGCTGACAGTGGGTAAAGACCCGACCCGACTTCACAAATATTAACTACTACTAATCTACGTACTAACTACTATGATAAATACTACGAGCTATAACATGCTAAGCTATACTCGAGGTGACCGAGTCTTCAGATGAATAAACGTATTCCTAACAATCTCCCCCTAAGGGAGGTCACCCCGGAAAATAAATATTGAATCATAGCATTCAAGTCTTTGAAGACATCTTTGTAGCTCGTAGCCTTTTGATTCTTCATCGTTGTGATCTTTGTGCTTTAAGTGGTAGACTCTAGATGACTTGTTCAATGTGATGGATGATCTTTAGAAATAACTCCAAGTTCATCATCCAAATGAGTGTCTGAAAGTCATCCTTGAGTGGTGACGTCTCCATGTGATATGAACATCTTTGTGGTGGCATGCTCACACTTTTAGGATCATGATCATCTGCATTAGAGTTGCGGAAGCATAAATGTGGCCCAATCACTGATCATGATATCTTAGATGGTGATGTAGAAGTGTGAGCTTGTGGTGATGGATCAGCATCTTTTCAGCAATCAACTGTAACCGTCCGAAATTCCTGCAAGCAAACAGTTAGCAACAAATCTTCCGGTACTTATAGGTTTGGAATTAGAGATCATCAACAGCATAGTGTGGAGACTCCTTCTAACCCTTACCAAGACCGTTCTCAATCGGCAAACCCTGAGAGGATTTACACGAACTACCTAAGTAGATCAACGATTGGGTGAGTCGTTGGAGATCACTTCACGACTGTTGACCATTTGTAACCACTGCGACCACTAAGCGTAATCCACAAGGAATTACCTAAGTGACCTGCTTTCAGGGCTGCTTGATGTTGACCCAGGCAGGAATTTCCATTCAATCATGGGGAGTTACATGAGCAACATCCCTCATAAATGTTCTGGCAGATTGCTAAGATCTGCATAGGACTCATAAGTTTACCACTGGTGTCCTTAATGTTGAACAACCAGGGTAGAAGTAGCACGTGTTCCTATGAGATCTTTTTATGCATCTCGAGGCTCTAGACTCAATAAGTGCATTTGGTTTTCCTATGCGGAGATTAGGGAGAGGTCTCCTGCTTCAATATCAACCATCTCTAAGAGATAAGTTGATAGATTACACCGGTTCCCCGTGAGAATGAAACAAGTTCTTTTAAGAGAACTTGAGTGGCTAGAAGGTTTAGTGCAATGTGTCACTGGGTCCATGACGTCTTGTTAAGGTTGAATAATTGGAGGGCTATTTCTTTTCACCCTTTCTCATTTCATTTCTTTTTAATTCTTCAACCCCTTCTTTCTCCATTCTCACATTTCTCATTTTTTTCATAATCATACCTATGGACTTTCTAGTACTATCTATTTGGTATTGTCCATGGGTAGATCCCTCCGGTTCTGGTGGATCATAGGATGGTTTTCCTAACCTTAGCCACCTTATAACTTCATGACTATCCTATGTTGCCATAAACCAAATCATTGAAAATTTTCTCAACGTGTTTATGATTGAGAAACACATTTTGTTAACACATTGAGAGTTTTGTCATTTTCAAATGCTCACCCTTAACATGTGCACAGATGTTATGATAATAAATTTGCACATGTCGGGAAGAGTTGCACTTTAGAATTGATCCACCTTTAGTAGACATGAACAGGCATTCGAGACACGCTTACATCACTAGTTAGACTAGCTTGAAATTATTACCCGGCCTGGTCAAGTCCACAAAGGTTTCTCGAAACGGTACACTCTACTCAGACAAGTCCTCTTCGATACACGTTTACATCACTGGTTAAACCAGCTTGAAATTATTACCCGGACAGGACAAGTCCTTTCGAATGATGATGGTTCTTTTTTTTGTTTCGTCAATACATTGGTTAAGTCTGAGTCTCGATCTCATAAGATGCAAGGATCCTTTTTCACAAATCATTTGCTCCCCCTCAATATGTGCATTGATATACAAAAGAGTTTAGCACATATAGGAGAGCATACATTTAGGTTCAACACATCACATTTTAATCAGATTTTCATATTTAAATCACATTTTCTCCCCCGATCAAAAATTTCAAACCATTTGAGATTTGTGATCCCAAGTGATTTAAATAAGTTTAAAGATTTTGGGAGAAAGATGTGTAAGATTTAAGAATGACTGATTTTGAGAAGATACATTTGCTCCCCCTCAATCCTAGAGGGAGCATGTTACGTGTTAGAAGTGATGAGTTTATAAATGATTTCGAGTTTAACGAGAAACTCATGAAAAAGTCATATACTAACACATAACAAGCACACTTAATTCACTGTATATAAGCACAAAGATCTTGTTTTGATGATAGATAGTTTTTGAAATCATTCTCCCCCTCAATCGATGACGCATTTTCAATTAAATATTTTGCACAAAAGATTAATCTTTTAGCATCGATTGAGTGGCAAATTTTAAAAAACATTTCAAGTTTGTTTGATCTTCAAAAACCATGGTACTACCAAGTTTGGAGCAAATACTTTCCCGAAGAATCATTGAAGGAAAAGTATTCATGTTGTAAAGAAGACTTCTCTTCTTTTACAAGAAATGATGCACTGAAGCGTACATCAGATCGGAAAGGCACGAATATAAAGTAATTCATGCCTTTGTTAGGAACAGTCGTCTTTTTGGCGACATACTTTCCCCAATAAAAAGATCGGGTTGCTATCTGAAGTAATAGCAAACCATAATGTTACAGATATATAATCAAGAATGAAAACACGCACACTACATATGTGCATCATAGCAGGACAAGTTCACATGATTACATAGTTACAAGTCATCAAAAGGTACATTCAATTATTACATAACATAATGAAGCACAGCTCAGATGGTGCGCTCCATAAGCCTGTAGTCCCCTTCACGAATTCTACCACCGACAAAGCATTCCATACTTTGGAAAATTCTTCTTTCCAGCAAGAGTTTTCGGATGGCTTGAAGGAATTGCTTGTTTCTTTGGAACACCTCTGCAGTCCAGAATGCTGTGTACTTCCCATCCTTAGCAATTATGTATTTCTTGGTCCTTAGATTCAGAGCAGCTTCCACCTGTTCGAGCATTCCATCACTGAAATGGTAAATCTCTTCAATTCTCATCAGCATCCGAGTGTTGAAACTGTCAGTGAAGACCATAGCTCTAGGAGTCTCAATGACCGTGTAATCTCTCCTGAATTCCATGTCACTTGCTTCCCATTGAGGTCTTGTGAGATTAAGCTGAGTCAGATAGCTTTCGATACCAAGCTGAAAGTCCTTCACCCTTTGTCTGATAACAAGGCCTCGGATCCACAGAGTGACAACAGAGATGAGAGTTTTTCTTTCGAGTGTAGGAAGGTGATCTAGCTTTCCTTGGAGATGTAACAGGTAGAGATCTTCAAAATCGTTAGGATGTAGATGCTTGAAATCACCTTCAGATATGACATGCTCCCAATAGCGTGACCGTCAGAGAACAATCTTTTTCATGTAATTGTAGCCACAGGTGGGAAAGAGTTCAACTCGGATGACACTCAGAATTCTTTTCTTTGAGTAGGCAGCTTTAGGATCACCAGCTGTAGTGTGTCGAGCAATATAGAACTCACGTTTCTTGAACCACCAATGTGAGATGCCAAATGATGCAGCAATATCATACTTGCATTCTTCATCACTTCACATTTGATCCAGTACCATTTGTTCCAGACCGATATTCGTGTAACGGCCAGCCTTCATCTTGGTGATGGATAGTGCATGTTTGTTGCCGGAAAAAAGGTACTCAAGGTCTTTGTTGAAGAAGAAGTCAGCTTGAATCGTGATTCGACCTGGAGATCCTCCTAGAGGAAGTGGTTTCCCGAGATTGTAGTCGCTGATTACATCATCAACTTGATCAGTCATCATCTTGTGACATTCTTCCATTTGGTACTGTAGATGCACCACGTCAGGGTGGAAGGCTTTGACAATTTCGTAAGCAGGTCCTTTCAAGTCCTTTTTGGTGAGTTTCGTCAGTCCTCTTTTCTTGCAGTACCATTGGATGAATGCTCCCATGTCTCGTGTCTGAGCAAGTAAGGAGTTGGCAGGTGGAGGAACATAATTCTCAGCAACAGCATTTGCCCAGTTATTGTCAGGGGAAGACTGATCCACAGAGGTGACCATCCATTCCGGTTCAGGTGTGTCGGATCCCTTTTCGACTTCATCGGGTTTCCACCATGTCCTCATTGTTTCTTCAGTGATGGTGACTGCAGTAGAAGGAGAGCCATCACTTCTTGTGTACAATTTCCACCACTGATCCCGTTTCGGCTTAAGAGGTGCTGTGTTATCATCATCATCTTCATCTTCAGCAGACGAAGGGTCTTCGTCAGGAAATCCAGTATCATAGCCCAGATCATGCTCTATAGACACCGACGGCACATTACGGGTTTCGGTTGTCGTCTATGCTTCGTATGTGACATGTTGGGAGGACTTGGAATGACTGGATTCAGTTGTAGGGTCAAGATGATCCTTCTAAGAGGATGACTGAGGTGCGTGAGGAGGTGGCAGAGATTGACTTGTACCAGCCACATCAGATGACTCAGGAGTTCCAACTGATCCTGAAGATGGTGGAGGAGGAGGTGGTTGAGGAGGTGCCCCTGACGGTGGTATTGGGATGTTCACTTTACGTTTCTTTCTTCTCCGTTCTTCCGCCAAGTCTTTCTCTAGCTCATCAGCGTTGTCAACCATCATAGAACGTTCCAAGGACTCATACAGCTGTTGATGTACCTCATGAGCTTTGTGTTGGTTAGTTTCAAACATTCGTTGATGCAGCAGATCTTTCACCTCAAAAGTGGACAAGTCTCTGAATCGAGCTTTGAGCGGTGCCTCCATGGCAAGTTTAACTGCATCAGACACCTGATCGTCAACAACATCACGCACCAATGCATCAATGTTGAGATGTTCAAGCTTAGAAATTCTAGACGCTTGATGGTGGATGACTTGATACAGGTTGAGCTGTTGGAGATCTTTAAGTACGTCCCTGTGCTTGTCAAGCGTGGTCCTGATGTCTAGAATTTCATTATTTGCCCTCTCAGTAGTAGACAGGGCCCTTTCAACTTGAGATGACAGGTTTTCTTGAGTGCTTGGAGGGATGGTGGTAGTGGGTGCAGTAGTGGAGGTATCTCTTGATGATGTAGTGGTGGGAATCGGTAGGGTCATAGTGGGAATAGCATATGTGTCTTGTTCGATGGGAATATTTACCAAAGATATGACTTCACTCTCATTGGTAGGTTTAGAGGTTTCCTTCCCTTCATGTTTGTCATCGACATCGAGATCCCCATAGGTGAAATCATGATCTAATTGCTTGAATGAGGAAAGAGTTCCCGTTGATGTATCTGGTTCAATAAGCAGCTTTTGTTCGTCAGATTTCATCTTTAGATTCACTTGAATGCCAGGATAAATGGATGCCACAAAATCATCTTGCAAGGTCGATTAGGGTTCAGTAGTGGGTACTAATTCTGGTGGGGGTGAGTCCCTAGATGACTTTTCCAAAAGTGGATCGATGGTGGCAGTTACGGGAACCTTTTCTACATTCTTAGAAGCGTTTAAGTCAGACTCTGAGTCACTGGATTCAATGAAGAGCTCATGACTTTGTGGCTGCTCCTGTGTGTCTTCAGAGGAAACCTCCTTAGGTTTAGATGACTCTGGGGATCGTTTCTTGAATACGTACTGAAGTTCTTTTGATTTTGAGGTAGGTGATGAGATGTGAAGGAGTGTATGTGCAGCTTGTTCCTCGGTGACAGCACTCTTACCTTTCCCAATAGTATCAGGTAATTGCATCAGTTTACCAGGCTTCGGCTCTTTGATACTAACCCCAGTCATAGGATGACCAGAGGATGTCGCACTAGGTTTGAGGCTTTCTTCCACGGCCTTCTGTATGTCAGCAGCTTCTGCAGGTGTTAGTGTCTCATGAGGATCGGCATCAGTTATAGTGGTTCGAGCTTTCTTGCTTCTCTTGGACCCGGGTTTACTTGTGAGTTTACTTCTTTTGGGTTTCTTGGTGCCACTTGAAGTTACCTTAGTAGTATAAGTTTCTTTGCATTTCTTTGACGTTATTTTGGTTGTTGTGGACTTGACGGTTGATTGTTTGCGAAAAGCAGTAACCTTGTTAAGATAGCTCTTGTAGTAAGATGCGTCAAGAATATTACCGGAGATAAGCTCTTCGGGAATATCCATTCCAAATACTTCCTGATCCGTACCCTTAGCAACAAACTTGAGATTTCCCACACAGTGTTCATCGGATGCCAAGTGCACAGAGGATCCGGTTCTAGGATGTAGATCATGAGTTTGTTGAAGGTGAAGTATAATGAGCTTTGTAAATCGGACACTGGGGATTCGAGACTTGTATTTCCACTTCTTGCTTTCTTTGTGAGTTTCCAGCTTCATCTTGTCATCTAAGAAGGTATTAATTGAGTGAGCGAATTCTTCCCAAATTCGTTCAGCAAAGTCAATATTTTTTCTATTGACTATACCCCACAGAATCTGTAGTGCAGGAGCACATAGTCTTTCATGACCAGATGTCTTCCCAGTGAGACAAAGGTTGATGAGTGTGATGATCACTCTCCAAGGTTGGTGCATTTCATTTGTGGACATAGAGGATAGTGTGGTGACCTCCTTAGGATACCCAAGATCGTTGACAAGCTTCAATAGGGCATCGCGATTTGGAGGGGATGAAAATGGATTGTCAGGAAGGATCGGGTTGATCTGGAGTGCATCCCTGAGTATTTCTTTAGAGATCTCAAACCATTGTTCATCGAGTTGACAACGGTATGTGTTGTTGTCCTTGTTGTGGGTCATGGTGTTCCAAAATTGCTGGATGTAAATCGACGGAATTGATGATGATACTGTGAAAGCCCTGAAGAAAGAAGTGTTCTTCAAAATATCCACAACAATCTTGTATATGGGATTATTCTGAGGTTTATATGTGTCAATGTAGAGGTTACTTTTCCCAATGGTGACCCATTCGTTGTAAGATAAGATTTCATCATCTGATCATGTGGGTGGAGGTGATACTAGACCCAGTTGAGCTGGAACATTAACATCTGCCATTTAACTGCATGATCACAATAACACACCACGATAGGTACACATGTATGGTTAGAGGTTAGTTAGATCTCTAGCTAGGCGAACACAGCAGTGTCATGTAAAACAGCTTAAACACATGAGATAAAACTAAACATGTCTTGCAAGTGTGCCCATAAAAAATGATGAAAGTACACATACAAATGAGAATGAAAACACTCGAGACACACACCGTATTTATACCAAGAAACAACACATAACCAGCCAATACAGCTTATGCACACAAGGTATAACCACACATCAATAAGACATAAGCAAGTAAGCCAACAAGTGATAAACCCACATATAGCCGAAACAGGTCGCTACCCATGATCATGGACAACACGCTAGCTATAAGTTACAACTCGCTATATTAGCCAATATGTCAACTCGCTAGCATATATATAGGTCAACTCGCTAATCAGTTAAACAGATACAACTCGCTAACATACCTAAACCATCCCTCTAACAGGAGTTTTGATCAACTCGCTAACAGAAGTTTTAATCAACTCTCTATAAGGTATTTAGATCAACTCGCTAACAGAGTTTTAATCAACTCGCTAACAGAAGTTTTAATCAACTCGCTGTCAGGGATTACGATCAACTCGCTACCAAGAACTTCAATCAACTCGCTAACAAGAACTTCAGTCAACACACTAACAAGAATATCAGTCAACTCGCTATTAAGAATTTTATCAACACTCTATCAAGAATACACCTTAGCAGATTATCTCACTAACAAGAACTTCAATTAACTCGCTAACAAAAGTTTTAATGATCTCGCTAACCATAGTTACAACCAATTCGCTAACAAGGATATTAACCAACTCGGTAATATGAAGTACATCCAACTCGCTATCATGAATATACTCAACTCACTATCAAGAATACACCATAATTGATACGTGGGAATTGCACCTTCGAAACAGGTTTTACCTCTCAAGGGATCTCGAGAAGCTTACAACCCCCACCAGGCAGTGTACCTGATCGTTGTAGTATAGTATAGTGACAAGTACTGGGGGATTGATCGTTTAACTCAGGAATAGTGTCGCTAGGATTAGAAAGCCTACTAAACTAGGTCTAGAGGTGAGGGATGATTCTTTTTTTATTTTTTATATTTTATGGAAAGCAAGTAAAATCTCGGGTTTTGAAGGAGTGAGCGGAATTAGTTGCTAGCCAACTAACCCAATTAACTAAAGATGCTGTAGAACCGTAGAGGGGGGGGGGGGTTGAATACGGTTTCTTTGGCTTTTTAGATGTTTAAAAACTTTAAGCCAAAGAGAACACCAAGTGGTTGTTCAATAATCCAATCAACCACAAACACAACCAAAGTATATAAAGCGAGTAAAGGAAGACATCACGATATATACTGGTTCGGGATGGGGGGTTATACCATCTGTATGTCCAGTTGCGAATCCACGACACGATACTATTCAACTAGTATAATCCTTTTGGTGGACTACAAACCGTTACAATTCACTCCACCAATATTCACCAATAGCGATGCTCACAAAGAAGGAGTTACTCCCACGGTATTCCTCCCTCGGAAACCACCCTCAAGAATTTCGTGATTCGACTTAACCTATGGGTCACCAAGACCACTACCAAAACTTCCCACGGAAGTATCAAACCCCAACTAGATCCCCAATGATCTAGGCTTGGTCACAAAGACACAAGACTTCCCTTTCAAACAATTGAATGATTATAAGTTTGTTCAACCAAGTCCAAACCTAACCTAGAGATTCGATTGTAGTAGAAAGGGTAAAGATAAGAAGACCCTCGACAAAATCACAAGAGTGGATTAGGTTCTTGTGATTCTTCCCTTGCAAAGAAGAAGTATTCTTTCAATAGATGTTAGTGTGAAAGATTAAGAACACATGAGATAGAATTAGAGGATTAGAGAGAAAGAATGTAGAGAGAAAGAATAATGGCAAGGGGTGAGGAATACAAGAGGCAAGAGTGATACTTATAGTCCAAGATCCAAAGTGGTAAAATTTTACCGAGGCCGGCGTGTCACCCACACGTCAACGCGTGGGCAGCGCGCCAGGCGTCTGTAAGGATTTTCCAAAACTTTGGGTTTTGATCCTTTAAGTACCAATCCTTGCTAAACCCCCAATTGTACTTCACACTAAACCTTAACGTTAATCAATCTAAGGTTTACCAACTCAAATAGCCAATTTGAAAAGTCATTTGTGAAGTCTTTATAAGAAAACCAAATACCAAGGGTAGAAGAGAAGAAAGGGTAATTTGGTAGGAGTATAAAAGGTATTCCTCACATGGCATAATAGAGAAGAGAGTATGCCATGGATTAATCCTCAAGGGAAGGGTTAAGATGTAACTATGGTTAGGGTAAAGGTTTAGAGGTTTAACCATGGTTAGGTATAGAAAGGTTAAGTGTATAGAGCATGAACCATGGTTAGGTTAAAGAGAGAAGTGTATAGAGAATGAACCTTGGTTAGGTTAAGAGGTTTACATAAGGGAATGATCCATCCTTGGTAAGGTTAAAAGGTAACCATGGTTGGGTTAAGAAGTTTACACAAGGGAATGTTCCATCTGTGGTGAGGTTAAGAGATAACCATGGTTGGGTGTAAAGAAGTAACCATAGTTGGGTTAGAAGTATGTTGGTTAGATCAACCAAGGTTGGGTTAGGGTTGTATGTTGAGAACTAACCATGGTTGGAAGAGGTGAACCATGGTTGAGTTAGAAAGGATATTCCAAAGGAATATACCTTTGCTTGGGGGAAAGGTTTGATGGAGGGTTGAGATTGTTTTGGTTTGAAATAGAAGGTTAAGATGTGTTGTAAGAGATTGGATGGTTGAGATAGTTTTGGTTTGAAATGGATGGTTGAGATCATAGTATCCTTTGGCTTGGAGAGGAAGGGTGATCCAAGGGTTGAGATTGATTTGGGTTTGAAATGGAGGGTTGAGATTAAACACATGTGGTATAATAGAGAAGAGATTGGATGGGTGGTTGAGATGTGTTTAATTTGAATTGGATGGTTGAGATTGGGGATGTGTAAGGAATATAAGAGATGTGTAAGGTTTGTGTAAGAGATGTGATGTTGTAAGTAGATGAAGGGTTGAGATGGATTGAATTTGAATTCAATAGTTAGGATTGAAAGTGTGGGGGAGACAAAAAGTACACTTTGTGTAAGTGTTGTAAGGGAATGTTGGAAAGGATATTTGAGAAGGATTGTGGGAGATTTGGTGGTTTTGGGTTTAATTGGTTTGAGGTAAGTGGTATTTAGTTTGAAGAAGATAATTAAAAAAGTAATTAAGAAGAAATAATCTAATTGTCATTAAGAAGAAAAGATTTAGACAATTAAGATTATAAGTTGAGAAAATCATAAGTTACTTATTAGTTCAAGTAACACAACGTCGAGAATCCATAATTTCATACCTCGTGACTATTCACGACTCGACGTTCTCAACTAATACTTTGGTTCAAACAAGTTAAGTGCTTTGCCTTAATGTAAAGCATAACCCAAGTGGGAAAGGATACGTTTACGCAAAGTGACCTTTGACTTAGTTTGACCAATAAGGGAGTAAACCCGTTACGTAATTAGAGAAGATGTAAGCACGGGATATGAGCATATGAATGCTTTCACATGATGTTACATGAAATAAATAAGCTCCCTAAGTTTAGAAAAGCCTTGGCTAGAGGCGATAGCTAGAAAACATGAGTTGGCGTTTTCCCGTAAGTGGGTGCTTTAAAAGTTGGATCTCTCTAATCCCAAAACTCATTTCGAGTGTTCTCAATTAAGCACATAACATATTCATACCTGTATTGAAAGATCCACATTTGTCAGTTAAGGGGAAAGCGGACTTTCAAAATTCGCTTGGAACCTTTACAGACTCATGACGCGTCACCCGCGCGTTGACGCGCGGGCAGCGCGCCAGGAGCAGATATCGGCTCCGGCGATTTTGAGCTAACGTTTGTTATTTTATATGTTTCAATGGTTTGTTTGTCATCATTAAAATATAAAGAGATCTTGATCATGTTGCCTCAACAGATGCAATCAAAATAAAATAAAAGAAATGAAAAATAAAACTATTATACTAATGTGATGGAAACAATAATGAGGAAAGTTGTGTTTACTTAGATTTCATTACTCCCTAAATATCTTTTACAGGTTGATTAGCTTGTTACAATTGCGTGGATGACGGGTCATATTCCTTAATACTAGTCGTAGGGCCGTGTACAATATTCCCTAACTCTATAAGATCCTACTTCACTCCTATGTCGAGTCGTTAGAAGCTCCTAACATGGGATCATTAGAATTCTCTTACGCATTAAATACAACCAAAAATTGTAGTACACCTCCGATCATGTTTCTTAAGATGTTCAAGCAAGTTACCAATGGAAGTCTGCCAGTTTTCTTAAGCCTAACATCGAATACAATCATCCGTAACAATTATAAACAAACAATCAACCCATAATGAACATCTAGGTTTCACTATATCTAAGCAAACACAATAAAAATCTAGCCTAGCATGTTAAAGAGAAGACACGCGTAAGATATAATCAAACAACACATAGACATATTGAATGATTTGAATGAATACTTATCTTCAATTGAACATGGAAGAATCAAGGGGTTGAAACCCTTGAAAAGCTGGTAAAATTCGGACTAGGGTTTATTCCCTCAAAGTTGCACACTTACAATGAAAAATTGCAAAAATATATATAGATGTTACAGGCTGACGGCATCACGTATTAAATTGTGACGCTGTCAACTCGCCGCCAAGATAGAAATCGTATTGCCTACATGTAGGATTTTACTCTGGGCCGTCACGTATGTTTGGACCCTGACGGCCTAGGTGACGTCGTCAGGTCCAATGCACTAAAAAGGTTCTGGCCCGTCACGTTATAAGCTCCACATCCACCTCTTTTGTAACTCTTGACGCCGTCACTTGGAGAAGCTTGACGCCGTCAGGTACTGTTCGAGCAAGGAATTTTGAGACTTGGCCGTTTTATTCACTTTTACGCTCCAAAAACGTCCAAAATGCTTCATTTTCCAGATTTCTCCTCAAAAGTACCTAGAATGACAAAAGGAACGATTTAAGGAAATATTTGATCAAATAATCTCGAATTCGGGCTTAAATGACCCCTTAAAAGCAGTACACTTTTCGCCTCATCAATAATATCCTACTTGAGACAATCAAACTATCAACAGACACCACATAACACTCAATACAATCAAAGCATTATAACCCCTCCATATAACATGGGAGACCCACTACATTGATTAACAAAGAAATCAAACTCAGATTAAACGTGAGGCGCAAAAAAAATGACGATTCTCACAAATGACGAGATAATAGAAAGCAGAGGTGGGATAACAACATACCATTCAACAGATCAAAGTCCAATAAATGTAACGCACCAACAAACACTACACACTAATCCACCAGTGATATAGAAGCGCGACCTAGACAAAATCAAACAATGACTAAGCCTAGTATAACAAGAAGTAAACCAGACCAAGTAACGATCATCATAAAGAAAACGTTATATTAAAACCTGGATTGTTAGGATGGAGCGAGAGAGCACAGAGAAACAAAGAGATTGGAGCAGCGAGTTGGGGTTTTGATTTGAAAAAAACTTTAGAGGATAACTCGCTGAACAAAAACTATATATATATATATATATATATATATATATATATATATATATATATATATATATATATATATATATATATATATATATATACAATTTGCACTTTTGTAAAGTGACCAATTAGACCCGCTATTTAGTACTCCCTATTACACTTTTGAAGAATGACCAAACAGTCCCTCACTTTAAATAAAAAAAATAGATATTTCACATTTGGCATGTAAGAGATATTACACATTTATCATGAAATACTGTCATATTCCACATACTAGTATCCCACACAACCGAATCACATAGAAAGCACCACGGAAGCCTATGATAAACTACACTGACATAATCAACATTCCTGAATTCTACTCATAAACCATCAAACAGAGATACACCAAAGATGCATATATCAGAATACACTCCCCCTCAATCAATGACCAGAGTTTTTAAGAATCCAAAAAAATAAAGGTTGTTGATTGACCCGAGATATGCATGGATAAGAGGTGAATGAGCAGGTTGCTATCAGAGATAATAGCAAGCAATACTAGCATGTTTTAAACTTATGTTCGAACTTCATTTAAAGTCCCGTGCCATTATTGAACGACATTTCTAGGACCGTAAATGTTATCGATGCCAGGAGACTTGCCAAAACAAAAAAAATTATGATAGCTAAAATTTATGAGTTAGCTAATTCTACATGTAACTGTATATATATATATATATATATATATATATATATATATATATATATATATATATATATATATATATATATATATATATATATATATATATATATATATATATATATATATATATATATATATATATATATATATAAAGGATACTGGATGAACGATCTCAGACGTTCATACACATCATCTTCACTGAAGTCCGAGTCCTGATAGGAAGATTACCAGGAGTCATCATGCAACGTTCAACATTGTCTGTTCATCTGAGTCCCTGTGACTGTAGAGAGAGGTCTTTTAGGTCGCCAAACTTTAAGCTTCTCTGTAGGAGATCCTGCACATAAGACAGCCGACCCTGCACCAACATGAAGATTTTGCTTGTCTTGACATGAGTTAGTGTTGTTAGAGTCCCGTACAGTGGGGGTCATACCGCTAACTTTGTAGTTTTCAGTAGACCTTATAGGTATCCAACTTAGACCAATCAACTTAAAGATTCTACCCGTAGGGACCCACTTAAGGCAAGTTTTGGAGAGCATATAATCTGACCTTCCCAGTCCAAAGGAGGACTGCCTTAGAGATGGTGAACTGAGCCTTATGGGATATTTGTTCTTAAGTGATGGAATTCTACCCCTGTTTGGGATGCCTACATTCACTTCACTGTCTTTCCTGATGAGATTCTCGAGAGACTGCACAACCTTATGATGACATTGCGAAGTGACTGGTTTTGATAATTCCTGTTTAGTACCAACTTGGGGGGCACACCTCGATTTAGAAAACTTTGGTCGATTCGTATTAAAGGCAGACAATTGTCTAGTGGCCCTAGGTTTTCTATGTGGCAGGGACGGAGGTGCTCCCAAGATAGAAGGTTTATCAACTTAGTGTTCACATCTTTCCTGGTCAAGTTTACCAATTCATTCTTTAATGTTGTGATCTCGAAGTCTTTCTTTTGAAGTTTAGTTTTGAGCTCATCATTGTGTGCAATCAAGGACTGCGTGTGTTTGGCAATTTTTGATCTCTCTTCCTTGATAAATTCATTTAGAGTTTTTCCGTGTCTTTTCAATGTTTCATTTTCATTATGCAACACAGTAACCTTGTGCACTAACTCAGTAATGGTTGTAGAGTCAATGTTGTTGTCATGTGTAGCCTTGGCCTTAAGATTACAACACATATCATTCATCTCATTAATATGGTGTTTAAGGTGGTTGATTGTCAAGTCTTTGGTTTCAATTTGAGCCTTTAACTCATTTATCATGAAATATTCGCAGACCTTAGGAAGTTCCAAGTTCTTGCGTGGTTGGTTGATTAGAAACTGTTCTTTATTTTGTTTCATTGCAATTTCAAGTGAAATGCAGTGCTTTTCCAATTGGGAAAATCTGTTAGAAAGTTCCTTAAAAATGTGCATATCAACCGTTTCATTAGATTTTGTGAGTTTATTTGAAACCAAAGAATCTGACCAATCACCATTAGAAGCATCCTGGTCACATTTCTCCCAAATAGGATTCATGTAGATTGAACTAGACTTGACATCACTACCAGTCTCTTCCAATGAGCATGAATCATAAATGAGAAGATCCTGATTAGGATGCTTGTCATAATCAGAAACATGAACCTCTGTAGATTGATGTTGCTTTGTGACATGTTGGTGTGAATCATCCTTTTCATGTATAGAGAAGCCTGCAGAGGATTCACTACAAGTCCTTTCAGCAGCGACAGCCACACTTATTGGTAGGATATGTGCACGTGCCTTAATGAACTCCTTAACATTCCTAGTGATCTGGAGTAAAGTGACTCTGAAGGCATCCACCTCTAGTCCAGTATGATCAGCAAACCGTTTAATCGTCATTTGAGAATCATAGTCATATTCCATTGTGAATCTTGAGTCAATGAATGCTTGGAGTTGTTTGAGAATCACCCTGTATGCTGTAGTACAACAGTTTTCAGAGAAATCAGCTTTGTCCATTTGTTGTTTCAGTTGATCCAGGTACAAGGTCATTGTGACGGTAAACGACTCAATGTCATGACCAAAGAGTGTCACGAATGCACGTCTATATCCTCCAGAGTAGCCAGATTTTTCAAACAGTCTTTCAATGTGGGTGTAAAGCAGCTTGAAGCATTGGGCACAACTTTCAAATATTTGTAGTAGCCCAGTTGAGTTCAGACCATCGTTAGATTGATTGCTTGCCATGTTGAGGTGAGTGAACGAGTCTTAATACCAGGTTTTAAGCACAGGTGTAATTCGTGTTTGGGTGCAACAAGTCAGATTACAACCGCTCAACAAGTAACAAGTCAAGTCATAAGTGTAGCCTTACAACATCAAGTTACTGTTCAATTAGTCGTAACAACTTAAGTCGCAACAGCGCACAAGTTTCACTAATGTTTTTGAACCAAGTTACTAGTACCACACCACTACTTGCCACAAAAAAGTTCAACTCGCTACAAGTAGACCAACTGTCTAGAAGAAATCAACACGCTATAACGTATCAACCCTCTGACCACACCAACTCACTGGAATAACCAATTCGCTAGTCTGCTCAAACCTCTAACTCAGTCAACTCTCTGAAACTGATCAACTCGCTACACACCATACCAACTCGCTAGTTAAATCAACTCGCTGGGACTTATCAACCCGCTAGCCTGATCAACTCGCTGGAATAATAGGACAGAAATGTCACTGTCTAGCGTTTTGGCTTTATGTCCCAAAATAGCAAAGCGCCAAGAAGTTATCCACGATATTCATCCACAGCCCACAAAGATGATGAAATGATAAAACCAAAGACAATACAAGGTGTCTACACTACTCCTAAGTAAGAAAGTACAAGAAGAAAGCCAATAAAAACACCTAACGAGATCGATCAAGTGAGAAAACCACTAACTAGGTTCGAACCATCCATGAACATAAACCAAACTATAAATTTGAGCATACCACGAATCTTAGGATAGAACCATGGCTCTTGATACCAATTGTAACATTCTCTAATGTAAGAACATGTATGGAATTGTGTTTAGGAAGATTGAATGTGTACATTTCTAGTGAGAAGTTAGAGAGAGAAAGAGATGGAACCTTGAGAGAAAGCTTGTAATATGTTAGATTCAAAGTGAAGGTCCAACCCTCTCCACTAGTGGAGAGGGGTATTTATACAAACTACTAAACGCCCCATAAAACGGGCTGTGGATCGAGCTGACAGTGGGTAAAGACCCGACCCGACTCCACAAATATTAACTAATACTAATCTACGTACTAACTACTATGATAAATACTACGAGCTACAACATGCTAAGCTATACTCGGGGTGACCGAGTCTTCAGATGAATATACGTATTCCTAACATTGCATTTTCCAATCCATTTTTTGTTCCCGTTCGGTTAGCTCAAATTTTTCACGTTGTTCATAACACCTAACTTGATCCTTAAGAATATTTATCCTAGTGGTCAGTGTCACACCTCACCAAGGCGGAAAACGCGAGAGTGTAACTTCATGGATATCATCACAACACCTGGTGTCTAATAGAGAAAACACTACATGCACATAAATAGAGCAAGTACAACACGAAGTGCTGTAACAATACCCAAACACCAAAATAAATAACCAAATATAATCCAAAAATATCTTCAATAAACTCCAAGGTACGAAATGAAAATCGTAATCGTATCACAACCAAAATTCAAACAAAATCAAATCCAAACATAAACCAAATCCTTCCAATGCAAACTAGGTTTCGCCTAATTGCTGCTCTCTACCTTGGTCTTAGAATGCTCACCTGAAAATGATGCTTAAAACGTCAACATAATGTTGGTGAGATTCATAGGTTTAGACACACACCGTAGGCAACCGGTTAACTGTGATTATACCACATAGCATGACAGCAAGACAAGTTATTATATACGTAAACACATAATCACACAATTAAAAACAACCAATCGGACGGAACGTGTCCCCCGATCCATTTAGTTAGGACGGAACATGTCCACCGATCCAATTCTTTCATCAATTGAGTCGCAATGCGCGAGCAATAGGATAAACATCCTCCCAATTGAATTCCCACACAAATTTCACCACTTGGGTATAGTTCTACCCTTCTCATCTCAGGTACAGTTCTACCCTCGATTCCCACACAGTTTTCATCACGCAATAATCACTTAGCATGCAAACATATATAATAACACTGGCGAGTCCATGCATTTAAAACACATAATCACAGTAACTTTAACACAAGCATCATTTCCATCCCAAGTTTAAAAACAATATAAAAGTGGGACTATGAACTCACCTCAACTTTGCAGCTTCCAACAAACACAAATCACAATCTATACAACACAAACAAGTTTACGTTACACACGGTCAAGCTATAAGCTATAACCCATGTAATACTCATATGACGGATGTCTAAGACTCATATGACCCACCATGGATCTCCTAGACACCATACTAACCACTACCATAACTTAATACTTACTAAATCCCTTGCACTCTTAAAATCAGAAAACGCAGAATTTTTGGGTACATTCGCCCACATAAAATCACGACAAATAAAGCTCAACAACTCACACCAAAAATTCACCATGGTATCTCATAAGCATAAAAGCTAATCCCAGAAGGCCATGGACCAATAACACACACAAATAGTCAAAAGAAAATCAAACTTGTCAACTACTCAAATTCGGATCTGAACGCACACCAAAAAGTTTTGATTTACATAAAATACTTCCACAAGTTTTTATCGCGAATCCTTTTCATGGTAGTCTAATATAACCTAATACTTAACTATTCCAGAAGGCCTACTCAAAATACCACTTTTACAACCACAAAACACCCTCAAAGTTTTACCCAAAATCTGTCCCGGTTTGACAGCTTTGACACCTTAACAAAGAAAAATCAAAAGACCGACTTCCCTACTTTAAAATCGATCGTGGCTGGACTTTTTGGAAAGCTCTTTCATTATACTTCAATTTAGACCTAAAATTCGTGACTTAACTCTTCACCATCTGTTATTTACACTCATATCTTTACAGCCATAGTTTTCTGTCCAAACCCTAACACATAATCTAACGCGTTTTACACTCAATTCCCTTAACCATTAACCATATTATTGACATCTAATCATCCTAACATGTTTTACTTCATAAATTTACAGAAGTATATAAACCCTAACTCCATCATAATTTATATTACACGAATTATAACAATAAAACATTAATTGAATGAAAACTAGTATCAAAAGTATACCTTACGCTTGATTTTTGGCTTCAAGAGCAAAACCCTAATTTTTCTTTTTCTCTCCTCTTGGGGATCGACCAAATATGCAGGAAAAATAGGTTTGGGAGTCTTGATTTTGTATTTATATTAATTGGTGGATAATTACCTAACTTAGAGTTGTAATTGGGTTACAATTGGGTCTCTTTTTCCCCCCTTCTCCCCTTGGCCTATCGTACAACCCCCCCCCCCCTCCATATTATTATTTTTTTTATTAAATTAAATTATTACACAACAAACCTCATACTTTTCATATTTTTTGCATTCCCATAACAAAACCTAACGTCTTTCGTGATAAACCTTAATTTTACGACAAACCGGAAAATATTCATTTTCAAAATAAAGTTTCCAAAAATAGATTTTCACACACTCCATAAACATTTCTCACAAAAACAACATTCCCGTAACTTACTAACGCTCAATTACTTGAACGAAGACTCGTTACGCAAAACCTCAAAATGCCAAATATACACAAGCCATTTCTACACCACATGGGTGATCAAAATGAACTTTTCCAAAATCAACATCATCAAAAATCACAATAACAACCACAACGCGAAGGGATTTAGTGCTAACCCAAATACTAATCACACTATAACACACAATAACACTCATATACCCATATAACTACTCAAACCACACCAAACAAAGTTAGATTAACTCAAGGCTAAAAGTCTAACTAACCTGCTAAAATCACGGTTGTTACATCATCCCCCACTTAGGGAAAGCTCGTCCCGAGATTTAACAGCTCGTAACATCAGACTTCTCAGCAAACAACTTAGGATACTTAGCTCTCATTTGATCATCACGCTCCCAAGTAAACTCAGGACCACGTTTGGAATTCCATCGTACCTTTACCAATGCAATCTTACTACACTTCATACTCTTAACTTCTCGGTCCATAATCTCAACAGGTTCCTCCACAAAGTGAAGCGTTCTATCAACCTTAATCTCATCTAGTGGCACATGCAAACTAGCATCCGCCAAACACTTCTTCAAATTAGACACGTGAAACGTGTCATGCACACCACTTAATTCCTCAGGCAATCTCAAACGATATGCCACAAGTCCAATCCTTTCCGTAATCTCAAATGGCCCAACATATCTAGGTGCTAACTTGCCTTTCTTACCGAAACGCACAACACCCTTCCATGGTGACACCTTCAACATCACAAAATCCCCAACACTAAACTCCAAAGGTTTGCGGCAATTATCCGCATAACTCTTTTGACGATCTCTCGCAGCCTTAAGTCTTTCTTAAATCCGAAAGACCATATCTGTAGTCTCTTGCACTAATTCAGGTCCAATTAACTGGCTCATCCCAACCTCTGCCCATAACACCGGTGATCTACACTTCCTTCCGTACAACATCTCAAACGGTGCACATCTAATGCTTGAATGATAGCTATTATTATAAGAAAACTCAGCCAAAGGCAAATGAGTATCCCAACTTCCTACAAAATCAATAGCACAAGCACGAAGCAAATCTTCCAATGTCTGAATCGTTCGCTCACTTTGCCCATCGGTTTGTGGATGATAAGCAGTACTCATATCCAACCGTGTATTCAAAGCCTTTTGCAACGACTGCCAGAACCGCGAAGTGAACCTACTATCCCGATCTGAAATGATAGACACAGGCACACCATGCCTTGCCACAATCTCATTAATATAGATTCTTGTCAACTTCTCCATCTTGTAATCCTCACGAATGGCCAGAAAATATGCAGACTTCGTCAATCTGTCCACAATGACCCATATCGTGTCATGTCCATTACTTGTGTGAGGCAATTTAGTAATGAAATCAATAGTTATATTATCCCACTTCCATTCAGGAATTGGCGGCTGCTGCAACAATCCAGAGGGTTTCTGATGTTCAGCCTTAACCTTCAAACAAGTTAAACATCGACTAACATACTCAGCTATCTCCCTCTTCATTCCCGGCCACCAATAAGCATCTCTAAGATCATAGTACATCTTATCAGACCCTGGATGAATCGAGTATCTCGTCTTATGAGCCTCATCCATGATCACCTTTCTCACATCTCCCACTAGTGAAACCCATATTTGATCTAAGAAATATAGTCCACCATCTTCCTTTCTCTCCATCTGCTGATCCAAACCACGCAACATTTCAGCCACAAGGTTCTCATCCTTGAGAGCCTCCTCTTGTGCTACCAATATCTTACTCTTAATCCCTGACTGCAATGTTATGCTCATAGCTCGCACACGTCTTGGCTTAATTCTTTCTTTTCTAATCAACGCATCAGCCACCACATTCGCTTTTCCAGGATGATAACGAATGTCGCAGTCATAATCACTTAACAAGTCCATCCATCTTCTTTGACGCATATTCAACTCCTTCTGATTAAAAATATGCTGAAGACTCTTATGATCGGTATAAACTGTACTCTTCGTACCATACAAATAATGTCTCAAATTCTTGAGAGCAAATACCACCGCACCCAGCTCTAGGTCGTGAGTGGTATAATTCTTCTCATGAACCTTGAGTTGTCGGGATGCATAAGCTATCACTTTTCCTCTTTGTATTAGTACACACCCAAAACCTTGATTGGATGCATCGCAATACACCACAAAATCGTCCGGTCCATCAGGTAACGCTAGCACAGGTGCATTACACAAACTATGCTTCAATATCTGAAAAGCCGTTTCTTGCTCATCTCCCCATACATACTTCTTATTCTTCTGAGTCAACGTAGTGAGAGGCTTGGCAATCTTTGAAAAATTCTCTATGAATCTTCTGTAATACCCTGCCAATCCTAAGAAAGAGCGTATTTCGAACGGCGTCGTAGGAGCCTTCCAATTCTTAACCGCCTCAATCTTGCTAGGATCCACATAGATACCCTCACTATTTACTACATGTCCAAGAAAGTGTACTTCCTCAAGCCAAAATTCACATTTTGAAAACTTGGCGTACAGTCTCTCATTCTCCACCAAGCCAAGTATTAACCTCAGATGGTCCCCATGCTCTTCCTTCGACTTGGAGTAAATCAGAATGTCGTCAATGAACACAATTACGAATTTATCCAAATAGGGCCTACACACACGATTCATCAAATCCATGAATACCGCTGGTGCATTAGTCAACCCAAATGGCATAACTGTAAACTCAAAGTGTCCATAACGAGTTCTAAAAGCTGTCTTGGGAATATCCTCCTCATGCACTCTCAACTGATGATAACCAGATCGCAGATCTATCTTTGAGAAAAATCTAGCACCCTGTAACTGGTCGAAAAGATCATCAATTCTAGGTAGAGGATACCGATTCTTCACCGTCAACTTATTCAACTCTCGGTAATCAATACACATTCTAAACGAACCATCTTTCTTCTTAACGAACAAAACAGGCGCTCCCCACGGAGAATGACTAGGTCGAATAAACCCCTTATCTTGAAGTTCTTTCAACTGTGCAGCCAACTCCTGCATCTCCGTAGGTGCCCATCGATAAGGAGCTTTCGCTACCGGCGTCGCTCCCGGAATTAACTCAATACGAAACTCCACCTGTCGTATCGGCGGTAATCCGGACAAATCCTCAGGAAAAACACCCGAAAACTCACACACTACTGGAATATCCCCCACTTTGAGTTCCCTAGACTTCGCACTCATAAGGGATTTCGAATTCTTCTCCACGCTTTCTCCTTGTACTCGCAGCACACCACCACCCTCTAATGGAATTCGAACCACCTTTTCATGACATATAACTTCAACTTTATGCCTAGCCAACCAATCCATCCCTATTACCACATCAAAGCTACCATGTCCTAAGGGTATTAAGTCAATCTTAAACGCAACACCCTCTAACACGATAACACACTCACGAATAACCTTATCAACTTCTATTTCTATACCACTAGCTATTTCAATCAAAATACTAGGTCTAAGTTCACTTAACTCAACACCCAATATTCTAGCAAATTCAGTAGTAGCAAAACAATAATCCGCACCCGTATCAAATAAGGTAGTAGCATAAAGACCATTGAGAGAGAACGTACCAGTAATGACGTTCGGGTCTTGACGTGCCTCATTTGCATTCATGGTAAACGCCTTCCCTTTTGATGCATTCCTATTATAGCCTTGACCTCCTTCAATAGCCAACTGATTTCTCATCTGCCCAGGTGCCCTATTCATCTTGGGACACACGTTGCGGAGATGATCCGTGCTACCACACTCATAGCATGCCCTCCGACCAAACCCTGAGCCAACCGAGTTGATTGGAGTCGCTTGGGTAATCACAACACGGCATTCCCTAGCAAAATGTCCAGGTTTGTTACACCTGAAACATACACAACACGGCACATGCTCGGGATGCACACCAGTGCACTTAGCACATCTTGGGGCATTACTAGCATACCCTCTCTTATCATTGTTCCCTACCAACTCCGTAGGAGTCATCCCTAGATAACCCGTCGCCATTATAGGGTTCGCTGCCACGAATCCCTTTCCATTTCTTGCCTTCTTACTGTCAACCTTAGAACCAACCGTCTTACTAGTTTCAACCTCCTCTCACTTCTTCTCTCCCGACTTTGCTAGTGTTCCACTCCTAACCGCTTCATCTGTCAGTGCCCCAGCCTTTTGAATAGCACTTAGAAGCGTTGTCGGCTCAGTCGCCCTAACCATCGAGTGAATCTGTGGAACCAATCCACGGATATACCTCTCAATACGCTTCAATTCAGGAGTTACTAGATGAGGAACCATCCTAGCTAACTCATGAAACCTATCAGTGTACCCCATATGATTAGCTCCAACCATAGTATGATTCCACAACTCTTCTTCCAATTTTTGCATCTCATTGACTGGGCAAAACTCCTCCACCATTAAGGCTTTGAAGTCCTCCCAAGTCATACCCAATGCCGCAACTCGTCCCCTAGCCTGAAGTTGCGTGTTCCACCAGGTCAACGCCTTGTTAACCAAAGAACTAACCACATACTTAACTTTCTAGCCCTCACTACATCCACTTATATCCATCACAGACTCCATTTTCTCTATCCATCGAGTGAGTGCAATTGCACCACCCTTTCCATCAAATTCCTTAGGCTTACAGGCCATGAACTCCTTGTAAGTACACCCATTATTTCCGCCTCCTCCACTTCCAACACCATCAGGATGAGCTCCACTGCCTAACTGCTCACTCAATTGAGTCACAAGTTCAGGCATTAAAGCTTCTAGCTGTTGATTGATCATTTGTTGAAAGATAGGGTTGCTCTCACCAATAACAGGTGTCGACTTTCGCTTCTTTGGCGTCCGATAAGGTCCACTTATTGGTGACTTATGAGTAGGACGTCTCGATCTCTTTGGCGCCATTTCCTGCACACGCAGGACAATAGAACCATTAGACACCACTTCCGATATACCACCATCATAACATAATTCCCATCACATGGGACACGCATCACAAATACCGGAAATTAAATCTTACTACACGTAAGCATGTCATTCTTGCTCAACGTAAGATTGACCGTAAGCCCACATGCGTCGTGATACATTCATAACTATGTTGGCCACCACAGTTATAGATGCATCCTTTCACGTGTGTGCTTGCTTTCAATGCTACGCCTCACAAAATAACACCTTAGCATAATAAACACACAAACTAATACATTAATAACACATAATACACCAATGACCACATAACATACACATAAGATATTCAAACTCAAGCCTTATTATTAATAATGGGGAAAAATTCCCATAGTCCATTGGAATCACATTCCAACATACAATCAACGTCAAAATAACTCAACAAAACCATAAACATTAAAAACATAACATTGAAAACAAGTCATACGCGGTTCGAGTCCTATCTAAGACCTAAAACGGTGTACACGCAGTGGACTCCAAATCCGAATCCACTTCCTCCTCTTCGCTCACCCATCCATTCCTATTTTCATGATTCTGTGGTAAAGGATGTCTTGCAAAATCATCTTCACGATTTCTTAACTCTTCATCTATCCTATCCACAAAATCATACAAACCTCGGGGTCTAGCCCAAACTACCCCATCGTCTTCCAGAAACTGAGGACATCTACACGGGTACTTGGTGGTGAAACCTTCTTTATCAGCTACCTTTGTCTCATATCTCTCCACCATTTCCCCATTCACATTCTCGAGTGTCAGCTTTTCTTCAATCACACATGGTACCATGCTAGCGGGGACCAATATCCTCCTGTTGGTTCTCTTCGTCTTCCCAACCCTTTTACGTAGGGTTGAGCAAAGGGCCGGAACCGACCCGAACCGACAAGAACCGACCCGAACCGAGAACCGATTTTAGAAAAAACATGAACCGAAACCGAACCGAATCGGTTCGGTTCGGTTCGGTTTTGTGTCGGTTCGGTCCGGTTTACATGCTTTGCGTGTGTGTTTGGTCGGTTTTGAGTCAAACCGAACCAACCCGAAAACCGACAACCGGTAATACGTAGAACCGAAACCGAACCGAAAATGGTCGGTTCGGTTCGGTTCGGTCCGGTTCGGCTCGGTTTTCTGGTTCGGCTCGGTTCGATCGGTTTTCTGCTCAGCCCTACTCTTACGTCCCTTAACGACTACTGTGGTCCAACAACATGTCTTTCGCGCAGGAGGTGCCATTCTATAAATGACACACACACAATACTAAGTACAGGATTCGATAGACGTCCAAAAACTCGATAAAATAGCTCATGTATTAGGAAAATAGACATGTAAAAGTATTATACTTACACATAGGTCCTAAATGCAACTATATGAGGGATTCCTAATCTATAGACTAGGTTAATCCACTTAATTCTCTATAACCAAGGCTCTGATACCAATCTGTCACACCTCGCCAAGGCGGAAAACGCGAGAGTGTAACTTCATGGATATCATCACAACACCTGGTGTCTAATAGAGAAAACACTACATGCACATAAATAGAGCAAGTACAACACGAAGTGCTGTAACAATACCCAAACACCAAAATAAATAACCAAATGTAATCCACAAATATCTTCAATAAACTCCAAGGTACTAAATGAAAATCATAATCGTATCACAACCAAAATTCAAACAAAATCAAATCCAAACATAAACCAAATCCTTCCAATGCAAACTAGGTCTCGCCTAACTGCAGCTCTCTACCTTGTTCTTAGAATGCTCACCTGAAAATGATGCTTAAAACGTCAACATAATGTTGGTGAGATTCATAGGTTTAGACACACACCGTAGGCAACCGGTTAACTGTGATTATACCACATAGCATGACAGCAAGACAAGTTATTACACACGTAAACACACAATCACACAATTAAAAACAACCAATGGGACGGAACGTGTCCCCCTGATCCATTTAGTTAGGACGGAACGTGTCCACCGATCCAATTCTTTCATCAATTGAGTCGCAATGCACGAGCAATAGGATAAACATCCTCCCAATTGAATTCCCACAAAAATTTCACCACTTAGGTACAGTTCCACCCTTCTCATCTCAGGTACAGTTCTACCCTCGATTCCTACAAAGTTTTCATCACGCAATAATCACTTAGCATGCAAACATATATAATAACACTCGTGAGTCCATGCATTTAAAACACATAATCACAGTAACTTTAACACAAGCATCATTTCCATCCCAAGTTTAAAAACAATATAAAAGTGGGACTATGAACTCACCTCAACTTTGCAGCTTCCAACAAACACAAATCACAATCTATACAACACAAACAAGTTTACGTTACACACGGTCAAGCTATAAGCTATAACCCATGTAATACTCATATGATGGATTTCTAAGACTCATATGACCCACCATGGATCACCAAGACACCATACTAACCACTACCATAACTTAATACTCACTAAATCCCTTGCACTTTTAAAATCAGAAAACGCATAATTTTTTGGTACATTCGCCCACATAAAATCATGACAAATAAAGCGCAACAACTCACACCAAAAATTCACCATGGTCTCTCATAAGTATAAAAGCTAATCCCAGAAGGCCATTGACCAATAACATACACAAATACTCAAAAGAAAATCAAACTTGTCAACTACTCAAATTCGGATCTGAACGCACACCAAAAAGTTTTGATTTACATAAAATATTTCCACAAGTTTTTATCGCGCATACTTTTCATGGTAGTCTAATATAACCTAATACTTAACTATTCCAGAAGGCCTAGTCAAAATACCACTTTTACAACCACAAAACACCCTCAAACGTTTACCCAAAATCTGTCCCGGTTTGACAGCTTTGACACCTTAACAAAGAAAAATCAAAAGACCGACTTCCCGACCTTAAAATCGATCGTGGCTGGACTTTTTGGAAAGCTCTTTCATTATAATTCAGTTTAGACCTAAAATTCGTGACTTAACTCTTCACCATCTATTATTTACACTCACATCTTTACAGCCATAGTTTTCTGTCCAAACCCTAACACATAATCTAACGCGTTTAACACTCAATTCCCTTAACCATTAACCATATTATTGACATATAATCATCCTAACATGTTTTACTTGATAAATTTACAGAAGTATATAAACCCTAACTCCATCATAATTTATATTACACGAATTATAACAATAAAACATTAATTGAATGAAAACTAGTATCAAAAGTATACCTTACGCTTGATTTTTGGCTTCAAGAGCAAAACCCTAATTTTTATTTTTCTCTCCTCTTGGGGATCGACCAAATATGCAGGAAAAATAGGTTTGGGAGTCTTGATTTTGTATTTATATTAATTGGTGGATAATTACCTAACTTAGAGTTGTAATTGGGTTACAATTGGGTCTTTTTTTCCCCCCTTCTCCCCTTGGCCAATCGTACATCCCCCCCCCCCCTCCATATTATTTTTTTTATTAAATTATTACACTAAAAACCTCATACTTTTCATATTTTATGCATTCTCATAACAAAACCTAACGTCTTTCGCGATAAACCTTAATTTTACGACAAACCAGAAAATATTCATTTTCAAAATAAAGTTTTCAAAAATAGATTTTCACACACTCCATAAACATTTCTCACAAAAACAACATTCCCGTAACTTACTAACGCTCAATTACTTGAACGAAGACTCGTTACGCAAAACCTCAAAATGCCAAATATACACAAGCCATTTCTACACCACATGGGTGATCAAAATGAACTTTTCCAAAATCAACATCATCAAAAATCACAATAACAACGACAACACGAAGGGATTTAGTGCTAACCCAAATACTAATCACACTATAACACACAATAACACTCATATACCCATATAACTACTCAAACCACACCAAACAAAGTTAGATTAACTCAAGGCTAAAAGTCTAACTAACCTGCTAAAATCACGGTTGTTACAGTCAGAGTGTCATTGGTTGCAACAGCAGTGTACTCATCAAGTTCACACACATTGTCATCAACAGAGGATATATTAATTTGTACAACAGGGTCGACGTTGTGCTTTACATATTGTTCATATGGGACGATATTGCTATTTCCCATGTTAGCAATATCTAATTCTGCAACATTTGTTTGTTGTACTTCGTTATATATCTTTTGTTCATGCATCACATTATTGTCACAAACAACAGAAGACATTCCACAAGATACGTCAGAATTACTGTTGTGATCCGAATGTTGCTCAGTTGGGTAAACATTAATGTTCTCCAATTCAGCCTCATTTGATTCACCAACAATATTTTGTCGTATATTGTTGAAGTTCTTTTGTTCATCATTAATTGCACATTCATCATATAATTTCAGTACCTCAGATATGATGGATGATTTGGAGGGACTAGATTGCTATGAGGGTCAGACAACAGATGATAGATTAGCCATGAAGATTGTCTGAGCAGTGGGTTCGTCATCAACATCTGAGTCAAAAGCATCACAATCCTCAGCCTGGAAGATGTTTGGATCATTAAGAGCTAAGTCTTGAAAAGGTTGTTCATCCACATCATCATCAAATGTCTTTCCATCATCCCCAGCAATAAAAACCAATTCTTCCTCATTTAGCATAACTCAATTCTCTTGAGCTTGCATGAGCAACATTTTGTCCTTGAAGTAATCTGAGTTCTAAGGACATTTTGGCTGAGTGCAGTTTCTGGCGATGTGACCTAAACCCCCACAGTTGTAACATTTTGGTTGCCTTCCTTGTCCCTGATTCACATTTCCAACTCTGTTCTGCAAGTTACCTCGTGCAGCATTCCTTTGATTCACATTTTGTCTGCCTTGAACGTTCTGCACCATCACTCTTCCATCTTCCACAATAGCCTGATTACGTAGATTTGAGGAAGCTCTGAGTTGATTGTTGGTTGGTGGGAGTGCAGCTCTGAAATGTTGAACAAGTAGAGACACTTGGTTGGAAAGATTGTCAATCATCATATCAGTATGAGAATACCCTGAGTCGAGATGGGTATTCATGGCAGTAGGTGACTGTAGAGATGAGCGATCCACTGATGACACATGTTGAGTAGTTGGCAACATACTAGTCATGAAAGCAAGTGAGTCATTGGTGGCAGTTGGATTGAGCTTCTCTCTTAATTGACGATCATATGCTGCATGCTTCTCATGTTGTTGTAAGTATGCAAACAACTGTTCATAGTTCGTATTTCTCAATCCTTTGTTGAGCTTGACTGCAGTAACAAAGCGATCCCACTCAGGTGACATGTTGTTCACAAACTTAGAGTTGAGTTGGATGTTGGGCATTGTCATTCTGATCATTCTCATGTCATTAACCAGCTTGTGAAATCTTACATAGTAGTCGGTAATGTTTTCATCAGGATTCATTTTGAAATGCTCAAACTCATCATACAACTGAGACTCACGGTCTTCTTTGGTCAGCTCCGATCCAGCCAGAAGCATTTTGACATTGTCCCAAACAGCTTTAGCTTTAGTGTTCAAGTTGATTAGCTTGTACACATCTTTGGGTAACCCTTGTATCACAATGTTGGAGGCTCGAATATCTGCATCATAACGCTTCTTTTCAGCCTCACTGAGGTCATTGTAAGTACGTGGCCTGTCAATTCCATGGGTGACAGATCCATCCTCAGCCGTGGAGATAACATCTCTGGTTGTACCCATCTGCATTGGACCTTCATCAGTTGATCGCAGAATGTTCTCACCATTTTCCTTACCCAGGCAATAAAGTTTGATTCTTTGTGCCCACGATTCATAGTCGGTCCTATCTAGCATAGGAGGTCGGGTGTCGGACCCTGCAGCTTGAATGTCATCAGAAACAGTTGCCACAGCACTAAGCGAGTTAGACTTAGAGAGAGAAACCAGATGAGTCACAAATCGCACTAAGTGTCAAGTCGCGACAAGTCAAGTTACAATATATCCGATTGAAATTAGTCAAGTCGTAAGGGTTAACTCACAACGTCAGATCACAATCAGATTAATCGAAACGACTTAAGTTACAGCAATTCACCAAATACAAATTGTTAACCAATCACAAGAACCACACTACACACTTAAATGCTAAAAGTGTAGAGGTACACGCAAGTACGAGCAAACCGCTAAGAGCAAACCGCAAACTGCAGGTAATCACAATCAATAAGTAATCGCAGGATTAGGCAAGGTAACCGCAAGGAGCAAACCGCTATAAGGTGCAAACCGCAGGATGAGTTAAAAGCTAGGAGCAAACCGCTATAAGGAGCAAACCGCAGGATGAGTTAAACGCTAGTGAAGTAAACGCAGAAAACGCAAACCGCAGGAGCAGACCACAAACAACTAAACGCTAACCCAAAACGTTAACATAAACCGCAAGATTTAACCGCAAACCACTAACGTCCAAAACAGTCACTGTCTTGCGTTTTGTCCTTATACCCAATAAAGTAAACGCTACCAAGCAAACCTCTAGATTCCTTAGCAAACCATAATTAAGAAACGAGGCAGAATAGCAAACCGCAACCAAGCATACAACTCAAAACCAATCACAACTTCAAACTAACGTTAGATATAGCATACCCAACTGAAAAACAATGTAGTACTAACACAAATGATCACAAAAGTACATCCATAACATATCAAATAACACTAGAAAGATCAAACCAAGATGTTTTCAAGAAAACTCTTCTAACTCACAAAAACTACACAAAACCACACCAAATATGATTTACCAAGGCCCTAAGGTGAAACCTTGGCTCTTGATACCAATTGTAGGATACTATTTAAGTCACAAACATGTTAGCAAAGTGGTATGTGGCGTTGAGAATTAGAAGAGGAGGAAGAAAGAGTGGGAACCTTGAGAGAGAATGAGAGAAAAAGCAAGATTAGATTACTAGTCAAATGAAAGGTCCAACCCTCTCCCTTGGTGGGAGAGGGGTATTTATACAAGAAATAAAAACGGCCACACCCGGGCTGTGGATCAGGCATACAGTGGGTAAAGACTCGTCCTTCTTCCACGGTGTTACTTAAACTAAACTAATATCTAATTAACTAACTATGAGCTAACTTAAATGCTATTACATCAATTAGGTGACCGAATCTTCTATAGGAATAATTGTATTCCTAACAAAATGTGACCCTGATTTTTTGGAGTTGGTGATGCAAATTGACCACTGTACTGCATTTGTCAACATCACATGACTGCAACATTGCATGCCTGCAACAAAAGCCCTTTTGCCCACTGTTTTTTTCTACACTGCCACATTTGAATAGTTTTTCCCATTTCTTAAAGAGTAAACTATTTCCCTCATTGTGTATTTGTGTATATAAACCAACTAGACACAAGAAACTCCCACAAACCAAGTTTAGCTAGTATCAGAATGACTTCCAATCTCAAAGGTTCTGATCATTTCCACATTGCATTTTCTTTCTCTTAACCTTTCTGTTTTATAATGTTAATACAAGTTTATTTAGTTTGTTTGTTCTTTCTTTGCCAGAAGCAATTAACATTAGCAGTAGTGAATCAAGTGGATGGGCTGGCTACTTTCCAAGTTCCTATTCTGGGTCAGTGAGAACAAAAGAAGATGCTAGGAAGAAAAAAGCTCCTAAACATGTCATCAAACCTGAATCATGGAAAACTATACAAGGTGATAAGAGGGTTCATGTTTTAGGGCTGCCTAACAAACAGTTTGCTCAAGACAATGGCATCAAAACTTGGCAACCAAAAAAGACCAAAGAGTGATGAAAGGAAGAGGGCAAAAAGATGTAATGTGTAATGAACCTTTTGAATAATACTGTTGGTATTATCTTCAATAAATATGTAATGAACCTTTTGAATTTATGAAGTCAATATTATGCTAATTAGATTAATACCATTTGAAATTGATAAGTCCATTACATACTACAAATCAATGGTGTGCACCACATATAGATTCACAAAAAGATAGACCAAATTTGTGCACACCATTGTAAATAACAGTATCATAGATATATTTTAAACAAAAGACAGCTAGTTCATGGAAAGTTTCAAACTTGGTACATAATCTAATAAAAGGTTAATGAAAGTTAATCCACATGTAGTGAATTGGCATGTGAAGAACCAGCCCCTTGAACACTCTTGGCAAGCTTCTTTTTTAAAATCCTTTGACTTGGTTTCCTTGGTCTAACATAGTTTCCTCTTGCTCTCATATTCCCAGCTTGTGCTTCTCTGACTTGGTTGTTAGCTTGTTGGTTCACTTGAGATTGTTGAGTAGATGGTTGAAATTCTTCCTTGTTGTTGACTACCTGCAATGCTTGTGTAGCATGTTGTTGGCTATCTTCAATTGGGTTAGAAGCAGTTTGAGGTTGCCCCTTCCTAGCACCATTAACCTTTCTGCTTCTTTTAACACCCACAGATCTCTTGACACCCACAGTTGATGTACCTGTTTGAAACAAAGATCTCTTGACTCCCACAGTTGATGTACCTGCACTAGTAGGATTACCCAATGGAACCTCAATTCTAGCACCTTGAGTTGCTGCTCTAGGTGGTACTACATGTTGGTTTAAGGTGCTTCTACTAGTTGTAACACCAACTGTTGCAGCTGCAACATTGTTGTTTTTCCTTGGTCTTCCTCTTCTAGCAGGTGGTTTTGGTGGTATCAAAACAGTGTCATTAGAACATGATAGTCTGTTGTGACCTTTTTGTTGGCAGTTGCTACATGTCATCTCCACACCAAACCTTGAAACTTTACTAGGGTTTTTCCTTTCATGTGTTGCCCTTATTCTTTGTTTCCTAGGCCTACCAGGCATTTTTTGGGGTTTTGGTGGTAACACTTTAGAATATTGGCTAGAGTCTGGCCAAAAGATCATACCACCAACAGGATTCATGTATTGGTGGTATATTTCATGGTTGGTTTGTACCTTAAAACAAGCTGGGAGATAATCCTCTGGTTTCTTGTTTATTCTTAACATAACAGATATAGCATGACAACATGGGACACTTGACAGTTGCCACATTCTGCATGAACATGTTCCCACATTCTCATCAACCCTAAATGCATCACAACCATTTCTAACCTCATATGTGTCCCCACCAGCAGCAATGACATGCCAAAACCTACATTTTAATATTAATTATATAAGTTATTGTAAAACACATGTATCTCTAATTCTAAATGAGTAAACAAAACTAAAATTTACATACCTGTGATTATCTTTGTTGAACTCAAGCCTTTTCTGAATGTTTGGGCAAATTCCACCATCCCATTTTTCCATAATGTTCCTCATAGTACTTAACCTTTCCATTACAATAACCCTCATGGACTCCAACATAGTTATCAAAGGCTTATTTCTAACATCTAACAATACTGAATTGAAACACTCACTAAAACCATTCTCAACAGCCTCACAATTAGTACCTAGCCTAAAGAATGCTCTTGACCATGTTTTAGGATCTTTTTTAAGTAAATACTCATGTGCACCAGCATTTGCTTTCTTAATTCTTAGCATTATCTTATTGAAAAGCTCAGAATAACTTGCCTTAGATGCAGCCCAAAACAATAGTCTGAATTCTTCACCACTGTATTATTTTCTGAAACCCTCATAAATGTGCCTGGCACATTGTCTGTGCTCAGCCAATGGCATCACATCTTTCACAGCCTCAATCAAACCCTGCATATACAAATAGTCAATAAAAGTGATATATCAAATAAAAACAAGTATGATATTGAACATGTGAATGTACCTTGTGTTGATCTAACATAAGTGTCAGTCCATTCCCATTGGGCATACCAATATCTTCCCCAAGCAACTCTAAAAACCATGTCCAATTATCCTTATTCTCAACATTGACTATTGCCCATGCAATAGGAAATATGTGATTGTTTCCATCCCTACCAATTGCAGTTAATATTTCACCTACATTTGGTTTCTTTAAAAAGCAACCATCTAATGCAATTATAGGCCTACAACCCAACATAAATCCTTTTTTCAATGCACTAAAGCAACAATAGAACCTATCAAAGTATGTCTTCTGATAAGGCAAAAAGTGTACCACTTTTAAGGGGTCATTTAAGCCCGAATTTGTAATTATTTGATCAATTATTGCCCTAAATCGTTCCTTTTGTCATTTTAGGTACTTTTGAGAGGAAATATGGAAAAGGAAGCATTTTGGACATTTTTGGAGCGTAAAGTGAAGAAAATGATAAAGTCTCAAAATTCCTTGCTAGGAACAGTACCTGACGACGTCAAGGGTTTACTAGTGACGGCGTCAAGCTTGGCAAAAGAGGTGGAAGTGTAAAATACACGTGACGGCCCTAAACAAGTTTAATGCAAAAGACCTGACGGCGTCACCAACGCCGTCAGGGTCCAAATACAAGTGACGGCCCAGAGCTTATTTCTACATGATGGCGTCAGAAGTGGATCTAGGCAATACGAATTTCAATTTGGCGGCGAGTTGACGGCGTCAGAAGCCATAACATGATGCCGTCAGGATGCTTAGTCTATATATATTTTTCCAATTTTTCTTTGTAAAGGGTGGAACAAGTTGAGGAACATAAAACATAATCCCTAGGTCGAATTTCCTGCATATTGAAGGGGTTTCAAACCCTTCTTTCTTCCATGTTTGAATAAAGATAAGTCTTCCAATAATCATTCAACATGTCTATGTATTGTTTGATTCTATCTTATGCTTGTCTTTCTTTTAACATGTTAGGCTAGGTTTTTATTGTGTTTGCTTAGATGTAGTGAAACCTAGATGTTGATTATTGGTTGACTGCTTGTTTATAATTGTTACGAATGATTGTATTCGATGTTAGGCTTAAGAAAACTGGCAGACTTCCATTGGTAACTTGCTTGAACGTCTTAAGAAACATGATCGGAGGTGTACTATGATTTTTTGTTATATTTAATGCATAAGTGAATTCTAATGATCCCATGTTAGGAGCTTTTAGTCGGCTCGACATAGGAGTGAAGTAGGATCTTATAGAGTTAGGGAATATTGTACACGGCCCTACGACTAGTATCAAGGAATATAACGCATCATCCATGCAATTGTAACAAGTTAATCAACCGGTAAAAGATATCTAGGGAGTAATGAAATCTAAGTAAACACAACTTTTCTCATTATTGTTTCCACCACATATTAATTTTAGTTTCATTTTATTTTGTTTTATTTGCATTTGTAGTTAATTGGGTTAGTTGGCTAGCAACTAATTCCGCCCACTCCTTCAAAACCCGAGATTTTACTTGCTTTCATTTAAAATATAAAAATACAAAAAGAATCATCCCTCGCCTCTAGACCTAGTTTAGTAGGCTTTCTAATCCTAGCGACACTATTCCTGAGTTGAACGATAAATCCCCCGGTACTTGTCACTATAATATACTACAACAATCAGGTACACTGCCTGGTGGGGATTGCAAGCTTCTCAAGATCCCTTGAGAGGTAAAACCTTTTGCAATGTTGTAAAACCACGCATCAAGTTTTTGGCGCCGCAGCCCGGGGAATAGTTATTGTCTAGGTTAGAATTTCTTTTTATTAGGTCTACTTGCTAGATCCCTTTCTAGTAAGATTTTTATTTTTATTTTTAGGTTTTCTTTAGTCTATCTCATTTCTTCATTTCTTTGTTTGTAACCCTTACCATCCGACATCATGGATGGTGGTAATATCTTTGAACCCATCAACCCACCACTTCAAAGCCACCCACAAAACCCACCACAACCAAACCAACCTCCTAGACCCCGAACTTTAGGAGAGTATTCCCGTCCTAGCCACCAAGGCTATCGAAACACCATTGAGCTCACTCAAGGAGCCAATGTGTCTCCCTTGCGATCCGACACCATCCGGTTGGTGCAAAGCGGATTTGCATTCCATGGACTTCGTTCCGAAGATCCTAATCAACATCTCAAGGATTTCCTTAAAATCGTAGATTCCATAGACCTTAATGTTGCAACTAGAGAGATGACCCGATTACGTCTATTCCAATACTCTCTACGTGACCAAGCTAGTCAATGGCTTGAGCGTTTACTCGCGGGATCTATCACCTCTTGGGATGATCTCACTTCTCGTTTCCTTGCTCAATTTTTCCCACCGGGGAGAACTACCAAGCTTAGAAATGATATCTTGACGTTCCAACAACGTCAAGGTGAAACTCTCTATGAAGCATGGACTCGTTTCAAGGACTTACTCCAAAAAGTCCCTCATCATGGCATAGATCTTTGGCTCCAAGTCCAAATCTTCTATAACCATATCGATCTCTCTACAAGGCGAACCATTGACCAATCGGTCGGTGGCAAGCTTCATGATCTAAGTGCGGAAGAATCATGGGAACTCATAGAAGATCTTGCTCTCTATGACAACGAAAGTTGGAATGATCCCCGTGATTTGAACAAAATGGTCAAGGCAATATCTTTTCCTTCGAACAATTCTAGCACTCCCGACCGTAGGATCATGGAACTTGAGGACCAAGTCAAGTTTCTCATGAAATCCTACGAAGCTCCTAAGCCTTCAAGCCAAGTGAACAAAATCACTTCTTCATGCGAATTATGTAGTGGTCCCCATGACACTCGTGATTGCGTGGAACTCCCCGGACAAGCTTTTGTGGATTACGCATCCTCGCGTTCCGACGAAGCGGGAGACAAGTGGTACACTTTCAAACCCGAGCCAAACCCTTACGGTGATTCCCACAACTCTTCTTGGAAAAATAACCCGAACCTTAGGTGGAAGCAAAATCAAAACATGCCCCAAAACAATTCTTCCAATCCACCTAATCGTTACCAACCAAACGGTCCACCCTCTAACCATACTTTCAACAACAATCCTTCCAATAACTATGGTAGTACCAATAATCTTGAAGGATTGATGTCAAAGTCTATGGCATCTCAAGAAGCTCGCATAGCTAAGTTTGAATCCGAATTCAATCAACGACAAACGGAGATGACATATAAAATTGACAACCTATTGAAAGCCCTCAACAACCAAGTGCTAACTACACCTAGGAAGGACACTAGGGACACGAGTAGCGGAACCCAAACTAAGGACCCCTCATCATCCAAGCATGTCCACTTTGTCAATGTTGTCACTATTAAGCCAATCAATAAAAATATTGAAGGAAGTGATAGCGATGAACTGGACCTAAGGATGAGATTAGGGAAGTTGATGATGTTAATGAAGAAAAATTAAAGGAAGTAGAAAATGAAGAGGAATACTTTGATAAGTTACCCACCAAGGAAGAACGGGAATACCATAAGGATCTATTCGATGACCCCGAGACACCATACGTCCTTGGTTCACCACTTATTAAAGCGGGTGATCCCTCTAACATCAACATACCATGCAACATTGGGCATATGCATGTGTGGAAAGCTTACATCGATCTTAGGTCTCCCATAAACATTATGACTAGGACCTATTATAATTGGGTAATGAAGAAGCAACTTGGATATAGGATGATGCCTAACACGGGTTGGATGAGCAACTTTGTGGGAAGAGTGAAAGGATTACATGTCTTTGTTGGGAACTTCACTTATGTCACCGACTTTGTGATTGTAGAGGATATTCGTCCGGTAATAGATGGTTGCTTAAGTCAAGTAGTGTTCGGAAAACCGTTTGTTGAGGCCTCTAAGATGAATTATGACCCGTCCCTAGGGATAGTTAGATTCAAGGATGAGAATGATGAAATTGCTTACCAAATGCCGTATAAGATTGAACAATTCTGTCTTCTAATAAACCTTGAAAAGGAGCACAAGCAAGCGGTTTACTATAGGAATGATGAGGATAGACGTAGGGGAGTAGACTATGTCATGAGTAGGATATTTGGTTTCTACAAGGAATGTTTGCAACTAGGTCCGGAATACAAAACTAAGATTGAGGATGACCTAGAGAATGTAACCAATGATGAGGTCACGTAGTTGTCCATGACTTTGAGTCTAGCTACAAGACTCGTTAATAAAGAAAAGCGCTTCTTGGGAGGCAACCCATGTTTTGTGTGTTTTTATTTTTATTTGTTTCCGTATGCATGTTTTATTTTTATTGTTGGTGGCTCATGCTTCAAAGTAAATTGTGAAAATGCTTTATTTTGTTTTTAACTTCGTCTTAATTACATATAAAGGTATTTTACAAAAGCTAAGTGTAAGGGGAGACCCGAAATTTGTTTCTAAGAACAAAAATGATCGTGATTCGCCACAATATTAAATGAGCATGTATATTAGTAATTGTTTGAGTGAAATGCTTGTATCGAGTCATAATGATGTTTTGCAGGATTTTCCAGGAAGTAAGACATAAGTTTTTCCAGAAATTTTTCGGAAACTTAACAAAAGATTTTTCCAGGAACATTCTGACGGTGTCAGGAGTTACAACCTGACGGCGTCAGGAACCAAAATTCTGAAAAATTTTGCGAGTTTTGTTTATACCAGAGTATTAAAGTTTTTGTTGATTATTTAGTTTTATAAACTCCAGGAAATCTGCAAACATTCATTCCACAAGCATTATATCTTAATTTGTTTTCTAGGATTTGTTAGTATATATAGATTGCCGCCGATTTTATCCGAGGTTGCCTTGATTGTTTTCTCAGGTTTAACATGTTATATATGACAAGAAGATGATTTATATTTCTGGAGGGAAGCTTTCAAAGATTCATTTTCTTGGAGGAAGATCTAACCTTGTTGACACACTATCCACACCGAACGAATCAGGGGAGTATTTGTTTTCATTTTTTTACCTTTTACTTTTACATCCTTTAATTAAACATTGGGGACAATGTTCATCCTAAGTGTAAGGGGAGGGTAAATGATGATACCTTATAGGATACAATTGCACTTGAGTTTGTTTGTTCGATAGTAGGTGTGTAATAAAACTAAGAGAAATACTTGTTAGGGTAATTTTAGCGCCAAATTTAAAATTTTTTACAACATTTAGGAGTGAAACTTTAGCCTTAACAAGCGTCTCATGGATAGGAGTTGTATGACTAGCACAAAAAAACCGTACCACTCAAAAATTTTATCAAAAAAGGTAGTGACCACCCGAGTATTAGATTAATTGGCTAAGGCGCCAGCGCTAGTGTATGACTTGGTGACCATCCATTATGCAAGTAATGCGCCAGCGATCCAAGAAGTGCATTAGTTAGCATCCGTTAGTTGAGGCATCAAAGACTCGTATTGGCCTTCTACTAAGTGAGGTTCGCCCCTAGACTTGTTAGGAGAAGCCTTAGAGCTTATGAGTGTACCGGTAGTACTTAGATTCTAGAACTTGCGTTAGTGATGCATCCCGAGACCGCTAGTGAGACTACGTTCGTGTGGTAGGATTTACTACATGATAAGAGGCATTAGGATCACCCTTGTGTTTAAACCCGTATCATAATTACTTGACCATTTAAGTCATATTACTTGACTAGAGAAGTCAATTAATTTTTCCCACACCTTAGCGTTGTACTCATTTGTAGTACACGAAACCCCTAGTACACCCCTCCGAGCCTATCTTTTCGTTTCAAACTTTAAGCATCTTACTTAAAGGAAGAATTTGTTACAACCCACCCAAATGTGCAACCAAATCGCCTTAGCCTTCCGTGTATGCACTCATCTTTAGTGCATTATTGTTATATGTTTAAACCCTTAGTTAATTATCTAATTGATTACATGGTTGCTAAGTCGATTCATATCTTGTACATACTGTTTTGGGATGATTGGGACTCATGGGTAAAGTACTAGTGTTATAGAGTAATGGGGAAGAACATCATTTATTACCCCCATATGTGCATTAATCTTAAAAAAAGTACTCCAAGTGTTTTTGATTATCTTGATTCGAGTCATTAGAATAGTTGATTGTAAAGTATGTAAAAATTCAAGTGTAAGGGGGATGTAAATCCCCTATGATGTATTATTTTGGATGGTAGGGCAAGAGTGTATGCAATAATCAAAAAAAAATATAGAAGAAAAGAAAAAAAGAAAAAAAGAAAAAAACATACGGACTACCATCCCGTTTCATTCTATGTTTGTTTTATGTTTCTGTTATTTTTTATTTATTAGCTTAAGTCGAGTCGAGTCTTGGCTTAGCAACGCCATATTGTACATGTAATTAACCAAGATGATTAACTCGCCACCAGTAAATGTTGCCTTTATCCAACAAAACCGTGTTTTCCATATCCCTACACCTAACGTTATAACCCTTTAAAAGACCTCTTTGATAGTTTATCCTAGGTGCTTACGCCAAGTGGTGGAGGTTTGATCCTTTCCCAAGCATATGGTAATCAATTCGCTATGACAGGTAGTGAGAGATGTTTTCCATTTCCATATTGTGATATATACTTTATTACACCCGAGAGATGTGAGTATCTAAACACTATTTGTGAGGTGCTAGTGTATGACCTCCGTGCTTGTTTTTGGTTTTTAGTGGAATGATTATTTGTTGTAATTACTTTTATATTAGTGTTAAATGACCCCTAACTTGTATTTTGATTAGAATAAAAGCGCATTTGCTTGAGGACAAGCAAATCTCAAGTGTAAGGGTATTTGATGAGGCGACAAGTGTACTGCTTTTAAGGGGTCATTTAAGCCTGAATTCGTAATTATTTGATCAATTATTGCCCTAAATCGTTCCTTTTGTCATTTTAGGTACTTTTGAGAGGAAATCTGGAAAAGGAAGCATTTTGGACGTTTTTAGAGCGTAAAAGTGAGGAAAACGACAAAGTCTCAAAATTCCGTGCTGGGAACAGTACCTGACGACATCAAGGGTTTACTAGTGACGACGTCAAGCTTGGCAAAAGAGGTGGAAGTGGAAAATACACGTGACGGCCCAGAACAAGTTTAGTGCAAAAGACCTGACGGCGTCACCAAGGCCGTCAGGGTCCAAATACAAGCGACGGCCCAGAGCTTATTTCTACATGACGGCGCCAGAAGTGGATCTAAGTAATACGAATTTCAATTTGGCGGCGAGTTGACGGCGTCAGAAGCCATAACGTGACACCGTCAGGATGCTTAGTCTATATATATTTTTCCAATTTTTCTTTGTAGAGGGTGGAACAAGTTGTGGAACAAGTTGAGGAACATAAAACATAAACCCTAGGTCGAATTTCCTACATATTGAAGGGGTTTCAAACCCTTCTTTCTTTCATGTTTGAATAAAGATAAGTCTTCCAATAATCATTCAATATGTCTATGTATTGTTTGATTCTATCTTATGCTTGTCTTTCTTTTAACATGTTAGGCTAGGTTTTTATTGTGTTTGCTTAGATGTAGTGAAACCTAGATGTTGATTATTGGTTGATTGCTTGTTTATAATTGTTACGGATGATTGTATTCGATGTTAGGCTTAAGAAAACTGGCAGACTTCCATTGGTAACTTGCTTGAACGTCTTAAGAAACATGATCGGAGGTGTACTACGATTTTTGGTTATATTTAATGCATAAGTGAATTCTAATGATCCCATGTTAGGAGCTTTTAGTCGACTCGACATAGGAGTGAAGTAGGATCTTATAGAGTTAGGGAATATTGTACATAGCCCTACGACTAGTATTAAGGAATATAACCCGTCATCCATGCAATTGTAACAAGTTAATCAACCGGTAAAAGATATCTATGGAGTAATGAAATCTAAGTAAACACAACTTTTCTCATTATTGTTTCCACCACATATTAATTTTAGTTTCATTTTATTTTGTTTTATTTGCATTTGTAGTTAATTGGGTTAGTTGGCTAGCAACTAATTCCGCCCACTCTTTCAAAACCCGAGATTTTACTTGCTTTCATTTAAAATATAAAAATACAAAAAGAATCATCCCTCACCTCTAGACCTAGTTTAGTAGGCTTTCTAATCCTAGCGACACTATTCCTGAGTTGAACGATCAATCCCCCGGTACTTGTCACTATACTATACTACAACGATTAGGTACACTGCCTGGTGGGGATTACAAGCTTCTCAATATCCCTTGAGAGGTAAAACCTTTTGCAAGGTTGCAAAACCATGCATCATCTTCTCATCTGGATTAACAGTCACACCTAGCTTAATTGTGGAACCCTCATTTGAATCCAATATTGCCTTACCATAAGACCTAATCATACCATAGTGTTCCTCAGTTGTTGCCTGCCCTTCATGCAAAGCATATTGTTTGGCATTTCTACATTGACCAGGGCTAATAGTGCATTTATATTTTTTCAACACTAGGTTTGCAATCTCATGTAGTTTGATATCTGGATTCTGCCTAATCTTGTTCCCAAATTGTTTGCCTATCCACTTGTAGTTAACTAAACTTCCATACTTAAAACTCCTAACACAGGTATGCTTGTCTGTCACAGAGATTACTTGGAATGAGTTTTCTTTAAGCATCTTTTTACCATAGCATCTGAATGGGCATTCACCATGTTCATTCCTACCAACACTTGGGTATTTATTCCACTTCCTTTGCTTACCTTTCTCTGCATCCTTTAGAGTTTCAGGTCTTTGACCACACTTGGCAATTACCCGTTCAGCTGAGCTTCTATAGAACCATAATGAGTATCCATTTGCCAGACCATAAAAAGTTAAGCATTCCTTGAACTGGTCTGCGTTAATGTACTTTTCACCAACCTGTGAAATGAAAACAAGATATTTAGTATATAATTTGGTTGTAAGTAATATAGCTATAATGTTCACAAGGCATAAAGTATACCTCAGGTTTTCTCAACTTCCAATGGGTCTGGTTATCATGAGATGGATACTTGTCATCATTGGCCTCCAAGATAGTAAAAGGATCTGTCAACCCATCATCGCCTTGTCTCAACTGATACATCAAGTTATCCATATACTCTTTATGATCTCTAACAATGTCAGTCTCAGCTACATCATACACCCTGGTTGATCTAGGACAAGGATGCTCTTCTGTGTTAGTGTATGGCTTAGTTGGTATTGGGTTAAGTTTTGCCTCAGTCTTTCTTTTTCTAAGTGAAATGAGCTCAACCTCACCCTCTGATAGATAGTTTACAGACTTGTCAGAGTACTCACTATCAGAATCATAGTCTTGAGGAACCTCAAAAATTTGTTGCAAATCTATGTCACTATCAGAATCACTATAATCATATAATGAAGGGTTCACATTTTCATTTATTACAATACCAACATTCCTCATCCTAGGATCCTTTCTACTTTGACCTTTCTTACCTTCATGTACCATGATGGCTTTTCCTTTGTCCATAGTTACTTTACACTGACCAACAGACCCATGACCCTTATTTTGAGTACCATTACCCTTATCTAGAGTCCCACTACCCTGATAAGGATTGACACTACCACTATGACCATTTCCTAAACCATAATCAAGTAGCTTAGTCCTGGCTGCTTCCTCCTCAGCCCAAGCAACTAACTCATCTACACTCATATTACCTGCATCTTTTACTGGTTTTTTCCTAGACTCAACCTCATCATCAGAACCATACACAGTCATGTTCTCAGTGTAAAATGGCTCTAACTCCTGAGGCCCATGTGCTATGTACACATGTATAAGCCCATAAGATTCAGCAAAGGCATACATAGAAGACAAATCTTTGTCATTATGTATTATTTTCAAACCCTTGTCAAGTTCACATTCTGGCAGCCTAAAGAACAACTGATAAAGGGGGTCATCTGTGTGTTTTCTTAAATGATTACAAACACCTTTAAAGTCGAGTTTGTTGTCCTTTTTAACTGTGAATCCACCAACAACCCCATTTACATACCTGAATGGAGTGAACTCAAAGGTACCACCAAAATGTACATCAAACACCAAATAGGATGACAACGTAGATGACATGCTGCATAAAATAACACAAAAACCCTAAATTAAACTACTTTTTTAAATGAATAGTATTGTTTGAACAAAACCCTAAAAAATTACATAAAAAACAAGAAATTTGCACAATTCAAGGTGTGTAACTAATAGTATATCATATTTTGTACCTGTTGCATGGATTATTTTAACTCAAACACTGAAAACGACAATGAATCGAGCAAGTGGTCCAAATTGGGGATTAGGGCTTTTGTGTCGAAATTGGGGAAAAAAGTGGTCCAGTTTCGGACAAAAAAATTATATATATTTCTTTAATTAGTGGAATGTCCACTTGGATATTTAGAATTATATAAAAAAAATTCCATCGTGTATTATCCACGTGGCATGGGTAATACGGGCAGCCATCGGGTACACACAATAGACCATTTTAAAGAGTTTAGTTATTGTTTAGAAAGAAAAAAAAGATTAGTACATAGAATTGAAAATGGTGACAAGTTTAATACATTTTGGTGGTATTTTCCCAACAAAATACTTCGTCTAGTGCTCCCTCTCCGGAGTGGTGTAAACTTGACGATCTCATCAAGATGTGGATGCTTGGATCCCTTTGTGATTTACTACAAGAACAAGTGGTCTCCACTCTGGACAACGCAAAAGCCTTGTGGGATCATCTTAAGGGGTTGTTTCATGACAATAAAGCGGCTAGAGCCATTAGCCTTGACAACGAACTACGCTCCATCAAGCTTGGAAGGTTGTTCATTAACGACTATTGCACTAAAATCAAATCAACGGCAGATTGGATGAAAAACCTAGGCTCGCCCCTGAGTGATAACAACCTGATCACATACGCAGTCAATAGACTAGACCCTCGTTTTGTCACCATTGCTAAGATTATTCATCACCGCGAACCCTTTCCAACCTTTGATACGGCACGGAGTATGCTCCTTCTCGAGGAGTCCACGTTTCATGTTGAAGCTGGGACATCCAACACTCTTGATAGCACATCGTCATCACCGACTGTTCTTGTTACCGATGCCTCGTCGAACAACAAAGGTACCAACTTCAAGGTAATAAGTCTCATGGTGTGTCTAATATGTGTAATCACTTTAATAAAGGGATGTGTAGATTCGGGGACCGTTGTAAATTCATTCACGACCACCAAAACTGGGTAGGCTTGCAAACTAAAAATAATACTGGGACACATAATAATCGCATGCATGCTACATCTCCTATTATACAAAACGCAACAAACTGGGCCCAACCTGGTTTCTATCAAACGTGTATGCCACAACACCAGCCTCATTACCACTCTACTTTGGACCATTAGTCTACCTCATAAGTCTTGGTTTCCCCTTATACCCCTAACAGTCATACGGCCCAACACACTCACACCCTTATACAGCCCAACAGCCCCTCTATTCGGTCCAACAAGCTGCCTAACAGTACCCTGCATAACAAGCCCAGTACCAGCAGCTTGTTAACACCAGTCCAGGACTTCTCAAACCTGCACCTGGAATTTACTCGTCACAAGCTACATCACTTCCTAGTTCAATTAGCACTATGCTTGAAAATTTTCATGATTTTTCATCATCTACAAAAGCTTGGCTTGAAAATTTCATGCTTTTTCATCATCTACAAAAGCTTGGCTCGAAAATTTCATGTTTTTCATCACCTACAAAAGCTTGGCTTGAAATTTTCTACTCTACTTATCAAGTGTTCTTCCGAAATCCTCTTTGTTAAAGTTTTCTTTCACATAAAGAACCATAATCTTCTTAGTTATCATCACACATCTGATCATTATTCCCAATGTTCATGTACATTATTCCACCGTTATCAGCAACAAAAATCACAACATGTTTGAATACAATTCCCAACATTTATGGATATGATCATCACGACATGTCTGAATACCATTCACCACACATGATAAAAATCAACCACAGGAATGTAAATCAACATTGGTATGTAGCAAACCAAATACCATAATATACATTAATAAGTTGTTCGTTGTTGTTATCAAAACACACAAATGTCACAAAGTCGCTTATTAAGTATTACATGTTTCTGTCATTGTTTGTCTTGTACTACATAGAACACTGATTTTTGGTCTTCATTCCTGACGCCTTACGTTCTCCTTAATCATGACAAGCTCGTCCATTAGTGCTTGAATCTCCCATCTGTGAAATTCATAGGCTCCCATAATCCTTTGCTTCAACCTCTCAGAGTCGGTTCTCATAATATGCTGGTGGTGGTACAGCTGGAGTATCGCGATTTGCTGCAGCGGTAGAGGATTCCCCAGTTTCATAAACCCTTGGAGGAAAACTTGGTAGGTGAGAGGGAATGTTTCCTGGAGGTATCATCCTCTTGGAAAAAGGTGCTTCTGGAAAGGATTGCGTAATTAAGTTGAACCAAAATTCTGGTGTACCTTGTGGTGGAGGTGGTGGTGGAGATGGTGGGATAGCCTCATAGTGTTCCTGTGACGATGGTGGTGGTGATCCGAAAGCATCAAGAGGGGAACTCGGTGACAGTCGTTGATACCTTCGACGAGGAGTATTTATATGTATGGGGCTGGTAGGAGTTCATCTAAATGGCCTCATAAATGGTTTGGGCTCAAAGGGTTGCAGGATTCTGACTCTCCTTTCTCGGAAAACTCGAGTAGATGGAGGTGGTGGAAGAGTAGGTGGAGTTACCGTACCCGGGTCAGGCGACCAACGCCATGTTGACACAAGTCTCCCGTCAGATGACGAGGAGTCGGGGTTGTCAGTTGGTACGTTTGGGGCTACCAATAGTGCAGAGGTGATCGGCGGGACGACTGACGAAGCAGTGTCTTCAACCTCAAGTTCAGAAGAGGACATGGTGCAGTGCAGGGGTGTAGACATGGTACTGTAATAACCCAGTTAATAGTAATATAAGTTGCTAATCTACCATTTAGCATATAGTTTATAATGTAACATGCGCAACATTTCTAATCAAATGTTGTAGTTAAGTAGGCATGGAGGGCTCGCAGTGGTGTGGTGTAACCGGTCCGTTTAAAAAGTATAGTTATAGTCCAGTGTTTTGAAAATACACTTGGTTCTCTATAACCAGGGCTCTGATGCCAATCTGTAACACCCCCAAAAATTTGATTTGACAGCGAAAGACTAATTTGGGTGTTACATTGAGGATCACAATCATAATTATAGAAACGACACAAAATACCTTTTTGAGTTCATTTTATTGAATTCAAATGCAAGGATGTTTAATAGACATTACATCACATTATAGGTTTGAAAGTGACTGTTTGTTTATTTGTTACACCACTGATACAAGGTCAAATGCCCACTCCATGCCTCCTGAGCTTTGCTTCAATTACATGAGATACATGCTAAAAAGTCAACAAAATTGTTGAGTGAATGATGAGGCGAAAAATGAACCACTTTTAGGGGTCATTTAAGCTCGGAATTGAATTTATTTGATCAAATATTGCCCTAAATCGTTCCTTTTGTGATTTTAGGTACTTTGGGAGTGAATTCTAGAAAAGGAAGCAATTCGGACATTTTTGGAGCATAAAAGTGAAGAAAACGCCTAAGACTTAATTTTCCATGCTGAGAACAGTACCTGACGGCGTCAATAAGAAAATCTTGACGGCGTCAAGAGTAAAAGTGGTGACGGCCCAGTGCAAACCTGACGGCGTCACAAGAAGGGCGTCAAGAGTAATTTTGGTGATGGCCTGGAGACGGATTACACATGACGGCGTCAGACCCAGATCTAGGCAGTCCGAGGAACTATTTGGCGGCGAGATGATGGGGTCAGACATTTGTTCTTGACGCCGTCACCTATCAAAATCTATATATAGTTTTTCTATTTTTCATTCTAAAGAGAGGAACTTGTATGGAGAAAACTAGGGTCGAACCTTGTAAACCCTAGGTCGTATTTTACAGTATTTTCAAGGGTTTTCACCCCTTGAATCCTTTCATGTTCAATTGAGATAAGTCTTCTCTTAATTCAATCAATATGTCTATGTGTTGGTTGTCTATATCTTGTGCTTGTCTTGATTTCAACATGTTAGGCTAGATTTATCTTGTGTTTGCTTAGATCTAATGAAACCTAGATGTTAATTATGTGTTGATTACTTGTTTATGGTTGTATTGGATGAATGATTTCAATGTTAGGCTTAAGAAAACTGGCAGATCTCCATTGTGTAACATGCTTGAACGTCTTAGGAAACATGAACCGATGTGTACTAGGTTTTATTGGTTGTATTTAATGCATAAGCAAATTCTAGTGATCCCATGTTAGGAGCTTCTTAGCCGGCTCGACATAGGAGTGAAGTAGGTGCTTATAGGATTGGGGAAGTAAGTACGCCACCCCATGAATGGTATTAAGGAATACAATCCGTCATCCACGCAACTATAACAAGTAATTAGCATGTAAAAGATATCTAGGGAGTAGTGAAATCTAAGTAAACACAATTCTCCCATATATTGTTCACTCCACATTAGCTTAATTTTAGTTTATTTTCATTTCTGTTATTTTATTTTGATTGCATCTTTAGTATTGGGTTAGTTGACTAGCAACTAATTCCGCCTAACTCTTTCAAACCCGAGATTTTTACTTGCTTTCATAAAAACATAAAAATACAAAAAGAATCATCCCTCATCTCTAGACCTAGTTTTTAGGTTTTCTAAGCCTAGCGACACTATTCCTAGCTGAACGATCAATCCCCCGGTACTTGTCATTATACTATACTACATCGATCAGGTACACTGCCTGGTGGGGGTTGTAAGCTTCTTAAGATCCCTTGAGAGGTAAAACCTGGTGCAATCCCCACGCATCAGTGAATCCACAGTGTTTATGTTTGAAAATAATTGAACCATTCCAAGTATTTCTAAAACAGTTCAGTTGTATAGTTCCGTATGCTATTGCCATAATTCTCATGAACTCAACCTTAACACGTAATATCATTAACTGATAGAAGTGCCCTTGGGTTGGAGCTTGACAGTTTCTCCTAGTTTACCTCAAATAAAGTGCATTTGTATATCAATCCGTCTAGCACAACGGCTATCCATCCGGCTAGTACAAATGAGCTGCCAACACCAATAGATCTATTCACAGTATTCGCGTTCACTCCTACAGTTCAAGTGACTAAGGTTTATGAAGTAAGAGACTTTCATAAAGTGGCACAGTTGGTCTTATGCAATATTCCGTTTGCATACATAAAGTGAAATACGTGTGTTCAAAAAGAGTAGCATGTATCCCCCCACATAGTTGTAAAACATGTAAAAAGTGGGACTACAGACTCACTCAGATGAGTGTGTGTTCGCAAACAAGTAAGTCAAATGCAACTGGTGTATGGCTCTAAGACGCAACCTGGATAATGTGAGAAACCTTAGTTTCTTATGATAAGTCGTGCCTGACTTATAGAGTTGTGTCACCCTTGCAGGGTATAGTGTTTCAGTGAAATGAGTGTTTATTCTGTTCCATGTTCTTGGTGAAAGTTTACTTAGTAAACCTTAAGAATTCCAAAGGTTTACACTTTAAACCTTAGTAGTGAAACTTTATAGTTTTAGTCCTTGATCTTTGTGAAAGTGACATATTGGTATAATATGTCAGAGGTGATCTTTTGTTATCTAGTTAACTTTCAAATATTTACTTTTGTTATTATTGTTATTTAAATAACCATTTCCACTCAAATTAGTGAAATTACCATTTTACCCTTGTACTTTGTAATATTTACATTTATAGTCCATATGTTTATAGAAATGACCCTTTTAGTACCCCCAAGTTTGTAATTATTACATTTCTAACTTTACTTTGTCAAAATGACAGTTTTGACACCTTTGTTCCAATATTTACACTTTTAGTCCTTGTACTTTCAAAGTTTACACTTTTAGTCCTTATGAATAGTATATTTACATTTTTAGTACCTCCATTATCAATATAGTCAATAAATGACAAAAACATTGTAAGTGTATTGTTTTAGAACCAATTTTATAGAAATTACAGTTTTGGTCCTTATGTTTCATAAGTTTTGCAAATTTAGTCCTTAATATGAAAAAGGTTTATTTTTAAGTCCTTATACTTCCACCAAAATAGTTTATATTTACTGTTGGCAACCTCAAGTTATAAAAATTACAGTTTCTACCCTTAGTTTCCACAGTTGGCAGTTTTAGTCCCTTAACTTTATACCATTTTGCATTTTTAGTCTAAAACACCTTTTTAGCTTATGACTCCATTCCAATTAGTTTATTAAGTTTCCAGGAGCTTAGAAATTTAGGTGTGAGCTTATCAGTTAGCTTATATGAGCTTAAAGCTTATTTGTTAAGTTAATTGGGCTTTATTGCCTGTTAAGCCCCATAGGGTGTTCTGTGGGTCCAGTGGGCTTCCAACTGGTTGCGGTGGTTCTTGGGCTCAGGTTTGACCTTGCCATTATGAGGAGGGGGTTGGTGGGCTGAGGAGCTGGCCACACGATGGGTTCAGTTTGATGGGCTTAAGCCCATTAAGGGTTGTGTTATGGTTCTGTGTACGAGACAATCAACTCAAGCTTTCTGCTTTCTTCTCGGTATGAAACAGTGAGCGAGGTGAGTTTGTGTGTGAGTATTTTGAGTTGTACATGAGAATAGATTGCATGGGAGTATATTATCATGAGATAGGAACAACTTGGAAGGACAAAGGGAATATGGCAGTAAGATAACGAGTAGGGGGTAGAGTAGCTTGATTGGAGGCAAGTTGAGTTTCCAAGTGTTTCTTTGGGTCGGTTCATGTGATGACGAGGATTTGAGCTTTTAGAGGATCGATTTTATTTCAAGTTCCATGTATACGGGTGAGCAAGAGTAGTATTGAAGTCCCTTGGTCCTTGTGAGGTCAAATGGTCTAGTGTGAAAGTGTTTGGAGTTATGTTTTGGTCGCAGAAATATCAAAGGGTCCGTTTGGCACATCAACATGACCAAAACTTATGATTGTGGTCGAGTAGTGATCTAGGGGTGTTGTGATAGAATATTGATAGGTTTATAAGACCTTTAGAGTCATTTGAGAGAGTTGTAGAAGTCGTGGTACGCTTGGGAGTCTAAACGAATGAATACGTGACCAAAATAAATATGTATGGGTCGAAATATTTGATAGGAGGTCTTGTGAGCTTATACATGGTTTTAGCTTAGGTAGTTTGACTCAACATGAGTAAATATTGATCTCTATTCGCCTTGGGAGGTTCCATGCACGCTTGGGTGAGTTGTGACCATTTATACGTACGTTTGTATATATATCGAGACAAATAAAATGAGTTGTGGCATGTTTGTGAGTTTGGTGAGTGGTGTGTCCCCTAGAAACGTTTAGGAACTCATTTGAGAGTGTTTAGAACTCTTTGGAATCAATGGAAATGCGTTTTACACAATGTGACCAAAGTTGGGTACGTTTGGGATATGTGGTGACCTCGTATAGCTTTTTAGTTTACTGTTCATACATACGTATTTTATCAAAGAATTTGTTGATCTCGATTCTTTTGATGGTACACAATGAGGTTGTGCCTTTTATTTCATGTGTTGTTTGTAAGATTCACGAATAGGAAGGCCAAAGTAAATGTGTGTGCATGTGTAGTCGTATAACATATATGTTATATGGATTGGGCTCGTAGTGGGCTTATAATGGCTTCTTCATTAGTTCTAAAGCAGCTATTTGCTTCTCGTTCCAACCTTGTAACCAGATCATACAAAAGAACTCAAAAATTATACTCCGTATATAGCATCATCATCATCTGGTACCTTTCGTAATTTTCAAACTTTTGGTATTCATGTGTAATTTGCAACTCATATATAAGAACTATAAACTTATATCAGTAAGTTATGTTTTAAAATGTTACCAACAAAATATAGCAAACCCGCGCGTTACAGTGGGCAAGAAAAGATTTATTTTACAGAAGCTTAACAATAATATATTTTTCCAAAAAAAAATTGTTGCCAATCGTGCGTTTGAGCAGGTACATATTTAGACACTTCCATTTTTGTTTGACTTCTCAGGGGTCAAATGATAGTTAAGGGAGTGCATTCTCCAATGGGTTATATGAGCTAACAGTAGCAATTAAAGGAGTAAAGATGAGCCAATGATTATCAAGCACTTGCACTAGCAGTTACATCAAAGTGATTAATACGAACACCATTACAATCCCAAGCATTGGTAGAACTTACATTAGCTTCGGTAGAATTTCATAAATTATAACTCAACAGCTTCTTTGTAAGCTTCCAAAACTCATCATTCCTAGCTTCATGTCTTCCACCATATCCATCATTTTCATCCTCAATAATCGTTGGAAATAATACAACCATCCGAGTGATCAATAAGAAGTAGCGTTTCAGTGTAAGGACAAATGAAGAATGAACCATTTTCTCCATAAATCCCAAGATTATTGAAGTGTTCTGAGCAAGGTTCAAAAACTTCGAGTGCATCAAACGCCTTCTTTAGAGTTTCCATTATAGGTTCACCACTCTTCCTAAATCCCAATAATCTCTTTATTGCTGAATCAGGTGTGTTAATGGTGAATAGTTTTGTAAAAGATGTCATAACACCACCCTCCTCCCTCATTATCCATATGCCATATACTCGTCCATTGACCTCATTAGTGTATGCAGACACAGCAAGAGACTCCCTTAGATTATGAATGGAGCAATATCTTGCAAATTGGTTTCCTATTCTATCCGGGAGGTTTATCTCTTTAAATTTATGGGTAATCAAATCAAATGACAAGATCAAATGCTTATATTGAGAGAAATCACCAATAGCAACATCCCTATCATAAGAAATCCAATAAATAAACCTATTTATAGCAGCTTGAATTGGCGATCCAAGTCTAATTGATTCACGAGAGAGATTGCTACTTGGTATCATCTTCCAAGTCTTGGAGCTCAATGTAAAAATTCCAACTTGCCATGTTGTGTTATGCGTATCTTTCTCCTGGTATGACATTCGAACAATAGTTGGATCATAATTTGAAGGACAAACCCCAAAACCAATTTGAGTCATATTATTAGAGGAGCAGGTGAGCACACGTGGCACAACAATACCAACGGATTTCCTGATTGATGGATTCCAAATAACAATCATATCTGTTGGCCCCTTGTAACCATGCAAACACCACAACCCACAAGAGCCACCAATTACAAACTCATAGTTAAATTGTTTTATGAGCGAAGGACCCTTTGGAACAAAGTTTTGTCGGGTCAAAAGCTCATTTTCAACATCTACAAAAGAAACATATTTTACCTCACGAGGATCACCAGCTTTTTTGTACCTTAAAAGTAGACTATGTGGCTGAGTGTCACGGGAGCCGTAACCAGTGATAAACTCAGAGCTGTCGATTAAAGACTTCCATGATTTTGAAACGGCCCTGCATCGAATCAATGACTTGACATCAGAAACTTTTTTGATGATTTCCAATTGGATTTCATAAGGAATGTTGTCTGACATTCTGAAATTTTATTAGGGTTTCTGAAACAAGTGTGCTTGCTGATAATTCTGAAAAGGGTTTGGAATGTGGGCGTTGCTTAGATGGTTTGGGCTAACTGGGTCCTTTGTTAATTATAAATAGAATATACTAAACCCCAAATTTGAACGGGGGCAATAGGAAATTATTACAGAGTCCGTTTTTTGCTAATTGGGCCTCCAATTGGTTGGTTTTAAATTGTAATTTACACAGTAAGGCCGCATAGGGACTTAGGTCCCATTTACTTTTCACTTAATGAGCCGTATGTGGAAAAATTGGGTCCACCAAGCCATATGTTGACGTTTCTTTTTTAAACTTTGCTAAATGAGCATCTAGATGGGGAAGGTGTCAAAATTGCACTCCTCCCGAACCAGAGCCTCATTTATCATATTTTGTCATTTACTAGACAATTATACCCTCATCTTCATTCTTGCTCATATCACACATTATTTCCTTACCATATCAATCAACACACCATGAAAACCCTCTTACCATCCTTTAATCATTGCTGCTTCACAACGGTCTTCTTGCTTCTCCACTCTAACGCCCACACAAGTCTCGATGATGACCTTTGTGTTTGTTAAATTTGTTCATCTTCCTGAGATCTAAGTATTTGAGAGTTGGGTTACCCTTAATTTTTAGAAAAAGACACACATGCATTTAGATCTTGTGATGTGATGTGTTGCTCGATTGTTCTATAATGGATATTATATTCATGAAATTTATTAATATACACCTTTATGGGTTCTTGATTTTTTATAAAATTTGATTATTGTTTTATGTGTTTCTGGGATATTTTTGTGGTAGACATTTATGAGTTCTTGAATTTTGATTATTAGTTGTATTTTCTTTATCTAAGCATTTATGTATCTACTGCAAATATTCATGGCATTAGTTTTTTCTTTCATCACAAAAGGGTATAATTGTCAACTAGTTTTTATTGAAGACAGAAAAAGAAACAAACATTTTTTATACATCACTTGTTCTAGAGGGACTGGTTTGTGGAACTAGATAATAGATCCACACAACACTTAATCTCATAAAAAAAGAAACGGGCCCTAAGTGGACAATTGGGCACAATGTGATTGGTTGAAGTGTGGTAGCAAAATGACTGTTCATGATCCGTTTGGTGTAATCCTTCCGTAATATATGGAAAACAAGGTTTAACATTTGTAATCTACCTAATTCATGTACGATGGAAGCATGGTTTACCATGAGTGCCACACCTAATTAATTTTGTACTACCATTTATATGGAAAATCTGCCACAATTACTGTCTTTGACATTAAGCCTTATCACCAAAAAAAAAGATAAAAAAGCCACACAAAACTGTTAGTTGTACAATAAATGTGATTGATTTTTGTCTTGTGATTGATTAGGGGGTGGCAATGTTGCCTAAGGATGCCTCAAGTTTTATTTTAATTAGCCAATAAAGAGAAGCCAACACATTTCATGCCTAACCATGCCTCAAGTATCATTTTTAGTGGCAATGTCATGTCTAACCATGTCATGCCTACATTTAAGGTTCAACTTTTGAATTTATTAAATGCACAAGGTCTTTGCCGAATCAGTAATGGTTACCGATTGAGATCCCGATTTCCTCATGCCGATCCACTGGCATTGTTGATGCCGAGTATTGCCGACCTTTGCCGACTCACGTTGCCACCCCCCTTAGTTATATATTTAATGTGATTAGAGAGTGAGTGCTATTTACCCAAAATAGCCTATGGATTCACACTATATGTACCTTATCAATTGGTATGGAATTGACACAAAACACTATTATCTCTAATATATTACTCAGTACATGGTATCAGAGAAATAAACGATCGTATCCCTAAACCTAAAACAGCTGATCCTCAACTTAAACAACCGCCATTTTAAATTTTCTTTTTCAGCCGTCGGCTTCGGCTAACGGTCCAGAGCACGTGTATCCTTATCTCCATCGCATATACTTTATCCCGACACAAATCATTCCTTCAATCGCCAAACAAATAACAATCCCGATGTTGAAAAAAAAAATTCCCTATGCTTTTCAAATCACTCCTGTAATCACGTTTGTTTTGTGTTGGTGATTTGTGCTAAGGTCACAAATCTACACGATTGTTAATCACGTGACGACGGAGAGAAGTGGCGGCAATGGTAGATTTGGGACCGACGGGTGGTGCTGAAACTGCTGAGATTGAAAAAGGGTGTGAAGGTGTTGGTGAAGATGAGTGTTTAATGAAAAGGATACTTGTTGCTCATATCGACTACATATGCACATAGAAGAAAAATCCATGAAAAAGTTTAAATCTATACTCATGCAAAATGCTTTCAACTACTTACACCAGTTATATCTTGCCCATCCAGAACTTTAGTAGACCAACTTATTATTAAAAAGCAAAGGAATCTCCTTTTTTTTTTTATTTCCTTGCGGGGACACCATACCATTTCAAGCGGCAAAACACATTGCTAGTTTTCCTTATATGATTTTTGCTGATTAAAAAAAAAAAAAAAAAAAAGTTCTCCCCTCTTCTTTTTAATCATTTTTTCACTTCATCCTTCCTTTCACTTCCTTTCCCCTCTAAATAAAAACAGGAGAATAAGTGTAAACCACTACCAAGGTGGAAAACATCATCTATACTACATTATAATGCATTTGGGACTATTTTATTAATAGAAATGGTTAATATTCATATTTTTTTCTTGTTTGTTATGGAAAGATTTCAAAATTAATTTGTTAGGAATCAAGTTGGTTAGGAAGTTTGTTAGGAAGCGGTTGGTTGTTCAAACTTAAATTATTTGGCTTAACCATCTCTAATATCTCTACTTATAAAGCATGAAGACAACTAGATGTGCAACCAAATAACGTAAAATATAAAGCATGAAGACAACTGAAACATGTTGGAATGGAGAACCGATAACCGAATCAATATACTCGGTCGGTTTTGGTTTTGTGGTGGTTTGTTTTGGTTCGATTTAGGCGGTTTAAGTGCGCTTTTTTTTTTTTTTTGGCCAGAGCCTAATCTAAACTGAAACACAAATAATTAAAACTGATGACCGAACCAGTATTTGGCGATTCGTTTCAGTTGGACCTGTTCTGTTTGGTTATTCGGTTCAGTTTGGTTCTCGGATGGTCATGTTTAGCCTACACAACAATTTAGCACAGATAAGACCATCCAAATAAACTAACTGTATAACATTTACAATTATAATTCATGTATTTTGGTAGCTTCCGAAAATTGCCCAGTTGGGCCTAGGCTTGTAATTATCAAAGAGCCTCACTTGCAATACCCGAAAGTGAACAACAAGCTCATACCAAAAACTCAGAGAAGCAGTATTCTGTGCTTTTCGAAATGCTTTTTAAAACAGCTTATGCGATTGTTTGATGGTGAAATAAAAAGTTATGTATAATGAGGTTAGGGGCAAGGGGTGTTTGGTAGTGTGTAGCTTATACGTTGTTAAAACACTAGGTGTCTGATTGTTGTTTTTGCTGTCAAAATGGGGGTGTTTGATAGCCATTTTTGCTGTAAAAAGAGGGTTGTTTTTTGGTTGATATTTTAGATGTCAAAAGTGGGTTGTTTGGTTTCCATTTTGCTGCCAAAATGGGGCAATTTTGCTGTTGGTTTTTGCTTTCAAAACAGTGAAGTATGGTGATTGTTTACTGTATTCTGTAAAAATGAGTTAAATGGTAAACCGTTGATAATTGACAATGTAGTCAAGGAATGTTATAAGATTTAAATAATGAACACGTTGTACAGGTTGCGTGACCATGCCAAACCACTGTGCAAACTGAACTTTTCTTGTGAATGGTAGATGTTCGGATATAAACGAGGATAGTCAGGAAACATAGATATGATAACTCAAACATTCGTTATGCTGGTCAAGAATGTTTTATTCTCATAATCTTAATGTTGCTGGAGTACCAATTGACGTCATTATTGCTCCAGCGCGTCATTTCATCGAACAGTATAAAACGCACTAGACGAACACACTTAACGACGCTTGGAACTAACACGAACAACACATGAACAACATGGAAGGGTTTCCCAGGAAGTCGATTGTGAACAAGCTTGTTGCAACTTTTACACACAATCTAGAGCCTCAGTGGCTTAATAGAGCTTACAATTTAGTACAAAAAGTCACGTGGGGGACACAAAGTATATGCGATTACGAGATATGAGTGCAACAACTATTATAAGCCATTGAAACCGAACATTGGTTTGCTCTACCTAGTTGTGGATACAAAAGAACTCACAAATTATACTCCATATATAGCATCATCATCTGGTACCTTTCGTAATTTTCAAACTTTTGGTATTCATGTATAATTTGCAACTCATATATAGGAACTATAAACTTATATCAGTAAGTTATGTTTTAAAAGGTTGCCAACGAGATATAACAAACCCGCGCGTTACAGCGGGTACGAAAAGATTTATTTTACAGCAGTTTAAAAGTAATATGTTTTTCCAATAAAAATTGTTACCAATCGTGCATCGGACCAGGTACATATTTAGACATTTCCGTTTATGTTTGACTTCTCAGGTGTTAAATGATAGTTAAGGGAGTGCCATTCTGCAATGGGTTATATGAGCTAACAGTAGCAATTAAAGGAGTAAAGATGAGCCAAAATGATTATCAAGAACTTGCACTAGTAGTTACATGAAAGTGATTAATACAAACACCATTATAATCCCAAGCATTGGTAGAGATTACATTAGCTTCGGTATAATTTCATACATCAAGGTCAACAGCTTCTTTGTAAGCTTCCAAAATCATTCCTAGCTCTACGTCTTCCACCATATCCATCATTTTCATCCTCAATAATCGTTGGAAATAATACAACCATCTGAGTGATCAATAAGAAGTAGCGTTTCAGTGTAAGGACGAATGAAGAATGAACCATTTTCTCCATAAATCCCCAGATTATTGAAGTGTTCTGAGCATGGTTCATAAACTTCCAGTGCAGCAAACCGTTTGGGCCGTTTGGCTTTCTTTAGAGTTTCCACTATAGCGCTCTTCCTGAATCCCAATAATATACTTATTGATGAATCAGGTGTGTTAATGTTGAATAGTTTTTTAAAAGATGTCATAACACCACCCTCCTCCCCCATCATCCATACGCCATGTAGTTGTCCATTCACCTCATTAGTGTATCCAGACACAACAAGAGACTCATTTAGCTTAGAAATGGAGATACATCGTGAAACCCGGTTTACTATACTATCCGGGAGGTTTACATCTTTAAATTCATGGGTAATCAAATCAAATGACAATATCAAATGCTTATATTGAGATACACCATCATTAGTAGCAATCCTATCATAAGCAACCCAAAAAATAAACCTATCTGTAGCAACAACTTGAGTTTGCGATACAAGTATAATTGATTCACGAGGCAGATTGCTACTTGGTATCATCTTCCAGGTCTTGGAGCTCAATGTAAATATTCCAACTTGCCACATCTTTTGGAAAGACATTCCAACAATAGTTGGATCATAAGTTAAAGGACAAACCCCAAAACCAAAACGATTTATTCTTCCAGAGGTGGTTTTGAGCTCATGAGGCACAAGAATACCAACGGATTTCCTGATTGAGGGGTTCCAAATAACAACCATATCTCTTTCCGAGCTGATGCAAGTCCACAAACACCACAAACCATGAGAGCTGCCAATGACTTTAGAATATTTAAGTTGTTTCATGAGGTCCGAAACATTTGGAGCAAAGTCTTGTTAGGTCAAAATCTCATTTTCATCATCTACAAAAGAAACATATTTTACCTCACGAGGATCACAAGCTTTTTTGTACCTTAAAAGTAAACGACGCGGTTGAGTTTCGCGGGCGCCGTAACCAGTGATAAACTCAGAGCTGTCGATTAAAGACTTCCATGATTTTGAAACTGCCCTGAATCGAAGCAATGACTTAACATCAGGAACTCTTTTGATGATTTCAGTTTGGATATCAAAGGGGATGTTGTCCGACATTTAGAAAATTTTTAGGGTTTTTGACAGGTGTTTGGAATGTAGAAATTGGGTTAGGAGTTTGGTCTAACGGGTGATATAGTGATATCCACATTGGGTTCTAATAAACACAATATTACCCAAAGCTACCCTCCTAACACCTAATTACCAAAAATGACATTTTCCATTTACAAAAATTTACTTAGAGCGTAAATTGTGTTTGCTCTCTGTCCAATTTTGCACTCCAAGTGCAAATTTTCTTGCTCCGTGTGACGTGTAACATTCCTAGCTAATAAATGTGGTGTGCAAATAAGAAAGGTGGAACGCAAAATATTAAGGAGAGCAAACAAATTTGTGCTCCGTGTACACGTGCCACGTTCCCGTCCTTTCTTTTAATAAAATGTGGCGTGCAAACAAATTTACGCTCAGTGTATATGTGTCAGTTTCATATTTGTTTTTAATTTGTTAAAAGTGTACGTGTAATCATCTAAAAAATGGCTTGCAAATTTTAAGGGTGAGCAAACCATTTTTGAGCGTATAGTCGACTTTGGTAACTAGGTTTTCAAATGGTTCATTTTGGTGAAACGAATATCTATGTGTCTCATCTGGAAAATGACACAATAATAAAAGAACAAGGTGGGATCGTATACCAATTTGGCCCACAGTTATATTCTTAGACTTCGTTTACAGAAAAGAACTTGACAAAAAAAAAGCTTTGAATTTATATAAAACTAGCAGGGTACCCGCGCGTTGCGGCGGCGGGTACCCTGAAATAAAATTTTTCAATGAAATTAATAAAAATGTTACGGGAAGTCATTCCGACACCTAAATTTGCTTGGTCACAGCCTTGTGTGTCGAGTCGAGTTTTATTGAGTCAAGTCTTGGTCACAGGTTTATGTCTAGGTTAAGATGGACGGTTGTACATTATGTTTAAATAATTGTAATATTGGGTGTATGGGTGTTTTTAATGCTATTAATGTAGAATGATGGTTGTACATTGTGTTTAAATGATTGTAATATTGGGTGTATGAGTGTTTTTAATGCTATTAATGTATAATAAGGGTTGTACATTATGTTTAAATAATTATAATATTGGGTGTAGGAGTGTTTTTAATGCTATTAATGTAGAATTCTAAGAAAAGTGGTATGAATTTCGATTCATGCTAGTTTTTGTTGTACACAATGCTTTGGTTGTTGTAATTATGAAAATTGTTTGCTTTAAAGTATTGTAAACCATGCATAAGTTTTTGTACATCTGAATTTTTTGGAGAGAAAATCCTTCCTCCATTATAAGAGAGGTGGCAATCATGCCTCCCAAAAAACCACATACCTCCCAACCCACCAATAATATTACTCCAACTCACTTATACCTCTTTCATACCTCTACATCATTTTTTAGTGGCAATGGGTGCTTCCATACCTCTAACTAATTTTATTTTTTTATTTTTTATTTTCATAAACAATTTAATAAAAACATAAATATGTCATTAATAATTAAAAAACATTACATAATACTTGAAAAAAAACATAATTATTTCTAAAAATCGGTAGGCCATCCATATTTCGCCGCGTACTCACGTTTTTTCTTAATAGTGATATCTCGCATAACCGGATTGGTTATCTGCTCGTGCGGCTCGTTATAAAACTTTATCGCCCGAATCATAGCCTTTTCTTCAGCATTAGCGAGTTGTGCCGCCATCAACTTTTCGGCCAATTCATCATTTGCACGTTTTTTTTCCATCGCCTCCTCCAACATTTTTGATTTTTTTGCCATGTAGCTCTGGAAGTTCTCAACAACACTATTCTTTGTCGACGCCTCACTATCGAACTTTTTCCCTTTTCTTTAACGTGTAGGCGTTGTGTCGTCATTTAGATCGGGAATAACAGTTGTGTCGACATTGTCATTGCTTCCCAACTCGTAGTAGCTAGATTCCGACGACTTTCTTCGTTTGTCGGAATGTGATACCGAAGATGCTTGAACAAAACATGGTTGTTCCAACCATTTGGCTTCTCCCCTAACAACCTTCCATGCTTCAATATGCGTAAAAGACTTGCCCTTATTTTTCTTATCATAATCGGCCATGGCATTAGTCATGACGTTTATATCGTCACACCCACTCTCACGAAGACGAGTCTACATATAAATTAAAACAACTATATAAACTAAAACAAGTATATAAATTAACACAAGTATATACTTTAAAAATTACTTGTTGGACGTATAGCCCGTTAAAAACACCCATGGCGGCATTCACATTTCCCCACTTTGTGTTCAAGCTATGATGAGTTCGCGGAGTATCTTTCACGCTATCCTTGAAATGATCTAAAATTCTAGCCCAAAACCAATCTCGACCTTGTTCATTCCCGACTTTTTTACATGTCGAGACATGAACCCACGCTTTAGCCAGAGCAACCTCTTCGGCCGCCGTCCAAGCCTTTTTATCCGCTTTAGTTTTTGTTTTCCCTTTAACGTCTTGAACATCTTCATCTACTATATCAAATAATAACGTATACAATTAGAACAAATAAAATTAACATTCATAAAAAATTAATAACGTATAAAATTATAACAAATAAAATTATAAAGTATAAAATAAAAAAATTAATAACGTATAAAATTATAACAAATAAAATTATAATGTATAAAATAAAAAATTAATACCGATTTGCGTTTGTTGTTGCGTTTCGGGAACATACTCAACATCAACATCATCGTCACCATATATAGATAGTTCGCGTTCAACGCTTGGTTCACGACGCGAAGGACCTTCACGGTAGTCAATAAACGGGTCGAACTCACTTGTCATTGTTATATTATATTGGCTTGGATTCATCGGTGGTGGAGGTTGGCTATAATATTGTTGTTGAAGGTATGGATTCATCGGTGGTGGAGGTTGGGGATAGTAGGCCGATTGAGGGTATTGTTGATTCATCGATGAAACTTGCGGACGAAAGCCCCGACCACGACCTCTTGTTGAGGATGAAACACCTCTTGATTTTCTTTGATCCATGCTACAATTTTTTTGCTTTCTTGTAGATATAGTGTGTTTTTTTTGTTTGAAATGGAAGTATTTTTGAAAACATGAAAGTATAGTATTTATAAAGGATTTTTTTTTGTTTCACTTCCAACGGTACAAAATTGCCCCCAACGTTCCACTCATTAAGGCTCAAACGTTCCAAAACTTTACAAACCGTTGAATCATGTATTGCCGCCCACCCAAACCGCTGGAGCATACCGCTATGGTGACGGCGGTGTTCACCGGCGGTATGCCCCCAAACCCATGGCATACCGCTTTCATTTCCAGTACCCTAAGTAGTATAGATTTTGTTTATTATACCTAAAAAAATAGTAAATCAGTCCATTTTATAGAAATTTTTTACTAATATCATATTGTCAAAATTAACAACAATATTAGGCATGATATCCTTATTCTCATTCCTAGGGATGGCAAAAGCACCCAAAACCGACGGGGAAAACCGAAACCCGAACCGGTTGGGTCGGGTTCGGAGGCGGGTTGGCGGGTTTGGATGCAGGTTTGGGTATTGATATTATTTTTTAGCCGGGTACGGGTTCGGGTACGGGTTTTGGTAATACCCGCCCGATTACCCGTATCCGTTTACACGAATCTATACCCGCTTTATTGATATTATAATTAACTAGAATATATATGTATTATATATAATTTCTTCCATTATATTTTTTTATATACGTATCTCTATTACATAACATATTTTATTTTTTACATGAATTATTCAAAAGCATTAAATCGTTTGATACTATATTCATTTTTTTTAACTTTAAAAAAATGATTATATTAGGGTGTTTTCCTTTGTTTTTCGGTGGATTTTAGTGTCACTTAAAGTTAATACCGTCATTTTCTCTATATATTATTCAATTATATATTATTCAATTGGGGATAACCGAAACCCGCGGGGAAACCCGAAAAACCGATGGATAATATTAATCGGGTACCCGACGGGTTTTGGGGCGGGTTTGGGTATGGATATTATAAACGGGTACGGGTACAGGTTCATTAAAACCCGACCCAAACCCGACCCGTTGCCATCCCTACTCATTCCATACTATAATCATTACTATACCGATAGTGATTCCTTATAACAAACCAAACGCACATTAAGTCTTTCGTTTAATGAATTTTCTTAACTTTAAAAGGTTCAAGAATGATAATGTAAAAGTACTCCAACTTTTAAAAGGTTTGGGGTAACATAAAAAAAATACAAGAAAGAAGACGTTAGAGTAGGGAAAGTTGATGAAATTTCTTTATACACGATTAAACAAAATTGAAGATTTCCCTTTGGATATCAAAAGGGATGTTGTCTAACATTTAGAAATTTGTCAGGGGTTTTTACAGGTGTTTGGAATGTAGAAATTGGGTACTCTAGTCTAAATGGGTGATTTCTACATTAATTGGGTTCTAATAAAAGAACAAGGTAGGTTCATATACTAATTTGTCCCACAGTTGTATTCTTAGGGTCCGTTTGATTTATAAGTGGGGTGGGATCAGGATTTGGATTTGGTGTAGGTTTAGAAGAGAGAAATTAAAATAACTTATATAAATTTTAAATAAAACATATTATTTAAATTTATTTTATTTTATTTTTACAACTAATAATGAATAAAGAGTGGTTATTATAGATTTTGGGCGCACAAAATAAAGAAAAAAATTCAAAATGTCAGAAAAGAAAGTGTAAAGAAAGTTTTGAGATAGGTTTGTCAAAAGTGATATATAGGGGTTGAGTAATTTCGAAAGATATTTAACCTTATGGGGACTGACAACATCTTTGTACGTTAAAAGTAAACGATGCGGATGAGTGTCACGGGCGCTGTCACACCCCGCCACGGCGGAAACGCGTGGGTGTAACTTCATGGATATCATCACAACACATGGTGTCTATATAGAGAATAACTACATGCAATAAAAATGGCAAAGTATAGACACAAAGTGTCATAACAATACCTGAAAGAAAACAACATGATAAACTCCAAACACTCAGATAAACCACTTCCAATGCAACTAAGGTCTCGTCTAATCACCTCCTTCTATCATAGCCTTAGAATGCTCACCTGAAAATGATGCTTAAAACGTCAACATAATGTTGGTGAGATTCATAGGTTTAAGACTCATACACACTAGGCAACCAAAATCACTGTGATTATAAAATATAGCTGGACAAATAATTACTGTTATCATATAAGCTACATGCATCCACAAGGCAACATCACACATAAGGCAACCATCGGGCGGAACGTGCCCACCGATCCAAATTCACAACATACCGGGCCGGAACGTGACCCCCCGCTCCAAATAATGGGTAAATTAATACCCTCCGATCGGACCACACAGAATAAAAGTGAGTAGGAGTACTACTCTCCAATTTGGTCGTATGCACGAGCAACAGGGTAAGCACCCTCCCAATTGGACCACACAGAATCACACAACATAACATTATCATTCACATATAGCATACATACGATAACATTATAAGTCCAAGCTCTTTAACACACACATAATCACAGTAATTCAAACAATTTAAGACAAGCATCATTCCCATCCCAAGTTTAAAACAAGGTAAAAATATGGAACTATGAACTCACCTCAAACCTTGCAACTTCCACAACACAAATCACAAATCTAAACAACACAAATAAGTCCACGTTACACAAGGCTAAGCTAAAAGCTACAACCCATGTAATACTCATATGATGGATGTATAAGACTCATATGACCCACCATGGATCTCCTAGACACCATACTAACCACCACCATAACCTAACACTCACTAAATCCCTTGCACTTATAAAACCAGAAAACGCAGAATTTTTTGGGTACATTCGCCCACATGAAATCACGACAAATAAAGCTCAACAACTCACACCAAAAATTTACCATGGTCTCTCATAAGCATACAAGCTAATCCCAGACGGCCATGGACCAATAACACACACAAGTACTCAAAAGAAAATCAAACTTGTCAACTACTCAAATTCGGATCTGAACGCACACCAAAAAGTTTTAATTAACATAAAATACTTCCACAAGTTTTTATCGCGAATCCTTTTCGTGGTAGTCTAATATAACCTAATAATTAACTATTCCAGAAGGGCTAGTCAAAATACCACTTTTACAACCACAAAACACCCTCAAACTTTTACCCAAAATATGTCCCGGTTTGACAGCTTTAACACCTTAACAAAGAAAAATCAAAAGACCAACTTCCCGACCTTGAAATCAATCATGGCTGGACTTTTTGGAAAGATCTTTCATTAAACTTAAATTTAGGCCTAAAATTTGTGACTTAACTCTTCACCATCTGTTATTTACCCTCACATCTTTACAGCCATAATTTTCTGTCTAAACCCTAACATGTTTTACACTCAATTCCCTTAACCAATTACCATATTATTAACATCTAATGATCCTAACATGTTTTACTTCATTAATTTAAAGAAGTATACAAACCCTAAATCCATCATATCAATTATTACGTGAGTTGAAGTAATAACTAAGTAATTATATGAAAACTAGTGTTAGAATTATACCTTGAACTTGATTTTAGCTTCAATAATAAAAACCCTAATTTTTCTTCTTCACCTCTTGCTTTGGTTGATCATAATTTGCAGGAAAATAGAGTTATTGGTCGTTGGTTTGGCTTATATGGGTAGGGGTTGGGCTTGTTTGGGTTGAACTAGGATTCCTTGGGCCTAAGTGTCATATTTGGACTCATATTGGGTTTCCTTTTTCCCCTAAAAACCCTCTAGCCGATTTTTATAACACATACATATATATTTTATTTTTTTATTAAATTTATTTATTACGCTCAAAACCTCATACTTTCTATATTTTATAACAACCCGTAACGATAACTAACATCTTACGCGATAAACCTAAATTTTACGACAAACCGGAAAGATTATCATTTTCAAGACAAAGTTTCCAAAAATAGAATTTCACACTCTTTTTGAAATATAACTCATAAAAACAAACCCCTCGTAACTTGCTAACGCTCAAACGCTTGAACGAAAATTCGTTACGCAAAAACACCAAAACTACACAAGTCATTTCTACACCACAAAGGTGATCAAAATGAATTTTCCCAAATCACAATAAAAACCATTTACACAAAGGGATTTAGTGCTAAAACTCACCTATATCACTTATATATCACTTAAATCACCTAGGACACACCAAACAAACGTCAACCGAGTCAAGACTATCAGTCAAACTGACCTGCTAAAACCACGGTTGTTACATCATCCCCCACTTAGGGAAATCGCGTCCCGAGATTTCAACTACTCGTCTCACCAAAAGCATCAGCAAAAGAAAATTTATGGGTATTTAAGCGGAAAAATACCACCCCATAAAATCACAAAGAAAGAATCTCAAAAATGCGAACCGACTAAATACTCGAATTCACACGATAGAAAACATACCGACACTCCAACAATACACGAAAATAGATACACTACACCGATCAACAACACCAAAGATTTAAACGACTTCTCACAGATAGGTACGATACCCCCGAACCAAATGAGAATCCAAATGGTAACCGCAAGACGCACTCACAAATAATAAATACCCATAAAACAAGCATTTATGAATACCCCGCATCTAACTTCCACGATCTAAATCCAACTACAAACGATCTGCTCACCAACCACATCTGTAAACAAATTTGAGTACTTAAATATCATCTGATCCTCACGTTCCCAAGTAAACTCAGGACCACGCTTAGAATCCCATCATACCTTTACCAACGCTATCTCACCACACTTCAAACCCTTAACATCTCGATCCATAATCTCAACAGGTTTCTCGACAAAACGAAGAGTCTTGTCAACCTTACATTCATCTAATGGCGCATGCAGACTAGCATCCCCAAACACTTCTTTCAATTAGATACGTGAAACGTATCATGTGCACCACTCAATTCCTCAGCTAACTCCAACCGATATGTCTCAAATCCGATCCTTTCCAAAATCTCAAACTGTCCTACATATCTTGGTGCTAACTTGCCTTTCTTACCGAAACGTATAACACCTTTCCAAGGAGGTACTTTTAACCTCAAAATATCACCAACACCAAACTCTAAGGGCTTACGACACTTATCCGCATAACTCTTTTGGCAATCTCTCACTGCCTTAAGTCTTTCCTTGATCTGAAAGACCATATCCGTAGTCCCTTGTACCAGTTCAGGACCAATCAGTTGGCTCGTCCCAACTTCTGCCCATAGAACAGGTAATCTACATTTTCTTCCATACAATACTTCAAACGACACATTCTTAATACTAGAATGATAACTATTGTTATAGGAGAACTCAACTAAAGATAAATGCATACCTCAGCTTCCTCCAAAACTCAAACACACCCATGCTCTCATCATACCATCCAACGCCTGATTTGTACGCTCACTTAGTCCATTCATTTAAGAATGATAAGTCGTACTCGTCTACACTATCTTAAGGCTCCATAACACGTTTACCACTATCGCGAAGTAAGTATTTCATCATGTTTTTTGCGACACCCCATGGCTCATTACCAACTCACCGAGCAAAAAGTCTCGCCTAATCCTCCATACATCTCTTGCAAAGGTAATGATATGTCTTATCCATTATCGGATGTATCAAATACCTTGCATGACTGTTGTCCTTACGCTTCCTCTCAATAGAACCAATAGATGGTCCCCAAAGTACATTCCTCCATCTTCGTTCCTTTCCATTTACTGGTCTAAACCAAGTAATCATTCTTCTTACATGTTCTCATCCTTGAACCACTCTCTCTAGGCTGTCAACATCATCCCCGTAACTCCGAACTGAATTATCATAATCATTGCTCACCAACATCTAAGTTTCACTCGTTCACTCCCGCTCAACGCTCTTACCACGATGTCCGCCCTTCCTTGACAGTGGCGAATCAGACAATCGTAGTCACTGAGAAATTCCACACCCAACTTCTCTTCGACATATATTAGCCTCTCGTCAAATATATGCTAAAGATTCTTATGATCTGTGTAGATAACACTTTTTGCTCCATACCAATATCATCTCCAAGTTCTACTCCCCAACTCTAAGTCACGTATCACATAGTTCCTCATAGGGGTGTCATTCGGGTCAACCCGACCCGATAAGCCTCTAGCGGGTCGGGTCTATCGGGTTTTCGAGACATAAAAATTAACCCGCAACCCGATCCGATAAGGAATCGGGTTATCGGGTTCGGGTCTATCGGGTTATCGGGTCTATCGGGTCGGGTCTATCGGGTTCGGGTTATCGGGTTTAGTTCAAAAATTATAAGACTTTTAATGTGTTATTATAGCTTATCGGGTTATCGGGTCAACCCGATAACCCGATAACGAAATAATTAAGACCCGCAACCCGACCCTATAAGGCTATCGGGTTATCGGGTTGACCCGATAACCCGATAAGGTATATTGGACCCGAATCAACCCGACCCTATAAGGCCTTATCGGGTTCGGGTCGGGTTCGGGTCGGGTCGGGTCGGGCCGACCCATATGACACCCCTAGTTCCTCATATGGTTCTTCTACCTCCGCGATGCCTGAAGAATGTACATCTTGAAGCTGAACTTCTCACTTGGACACTTGGCAACATCCTCTTCTTCTTCAACGAACAAATTGATAATCAAAACGACAATTTATCCTAAGTAAACGACGGGAACCATGACTGGTCAAAACCAAAATGCATATCAAACTCAAAGAGCTACAAATTATCGACTCGTGTAGTAATCGAATATCAAAATCAAAGCTAGAAAACACAATGAGAAATTTCACCAATAAAAGTAGACACGGACAAAATGTTCATGAAAACCCATATAAAGAAGATATAAAATACACGTACCCATAAAACATCCACAAGCGTACCTCAACGAAAGAAAAACTCGATGAACCAAATACATAACAAGTTTGGTAAATAAGAACCATAGACAGTTCTTATTCCCATACTCGACCTTCCCAAAAACAAATAAACATCGGTTTTTTTTTTCACAAGACATATCTTAAACTTATACATTTTTTTTACAAAATATATATATAAACCATTTTATGTAAGACATCAACATAACCCTTTTTTTTCACACTTCATTTCCCATAAAAATATTAGTTTCCATCAAACGACCTTGAAATACTCTAAACGAATTTGTAAAATGCCATAAAAACTCTAACACAACCTCTTAATCGAACACGAAAGACATTGAAGAATTCCATAATCAAAATAATCCTCAAACGAACTCATACCAGTGAACACTCACGCAAATACATTGCAAACCAAACGATGAACTTACAGACTCATTCGTACAACGATCAAACCAAAATCATAGAAAAACACCGATACTAACAGGTTACAAAACATATCACAAAATTCAATTTGGTGTGTGTAAATGAGGGATCAAATACCCACACCAACTCGTCATGAACAAACAATGCTTGAAGAATAGTATAACATTCATTCGAGGAATGAATGTATGGAATAACGAAAGAAACGAACCAGTATCCAACACCTATCACGACGTCAAATAGAGAGAATATGGCATATGTACCATCATGGTATGAATGGGAATGCCAACCAAAGAAATTAGGTATACAAACAGAGCGTCTAGCAAACGAATCAACTTAAATACCACAACATAAGTACCCACCAATAATTGAGGTATCAACATATGATAGGTAGGATGGAATCTTACCACCTACATACCCCAACATATAACGACTGCCCAAATGGTTAAGAGAATACTTCTCTAACCATACAGCCATCACCAACATGATATCACATACCATCTACCACAACATATAACAACAAACATCAATCAATGCAATAATGGTCACAAGTCCACGTGTGTGATACCCTTATAATTATGTTCGCGATCATAGTTATAAGCCTATTCCACACGCATACTTACTTCCAAAACCACACATCTCAATGATAACGTACATATACCACATAGCACCTAATACACCATGCAATCCATGCCATCATACTTGCAAGTCCACTTGTATTGTATTGCGTGTATAATTATGTTGGCCACCATAATTATCTATGCCCCCTTTCATAAGTGTACTCCCTCCTATGACAACACATCATGCAAACAATCACGCAAACAAAAACAAAAGACTTTGAAAACAATAATCTCACATGGAACAATTCCATCGATCACGTAAACTCTATAATCACAATCACTTGGATAAGGTCGATCCAATATCCAAGAGTAATCACGCTCCAACATGGCTCCTGACGGCGAAAGACAATATACGAATTCCAAAACATAACACAAAACAAAAGACGCCGCATACTGGCTCAAACTCCATTCTCGCACTTGCCTCCCCACTCAAATCGGTAAAACTTACTACTCGCTGTGGACTCCAAATCCAAATCCACATTATTCCATCCTAACTCCCCTTCATCTTTACTCAACCACTCCTTCCTATTTCCTATACGTTGAGATAGTCGACAACATGTAAAACCACCTCTATTCTTTTCTTCCAATTCCACATGATCCACAAGTGCATACAACTCACGAGATTTAGACTAAACCACCTCTCCTTCCTATGTGAAGTGAGGACACTACCAAGGGTATTTGGTAATGACTCCATCTCCAGAAGTCATCGTGGTTCCAAACCTCTCCACTTCTTCTCCACCAACGTTTCCCATAAACGTCCTCTCCTTGTCCGAACATGGATACATGCTACCGAGAACTCAGATTCTGCGGTTAGTCCGCTTCATCCTACCACTTCTCTCGCATCCAATAGCGACAATGGTAGTCCAACGAAGCATCTTACGCGCGGAAGACGATATAATAAAGTCGATATATACAATACTACGTATAGGGAATAGAATAGACGTCCGAAACTCAATAAAACATCTCATAAATATAGGAAAATAAACATGTAAAAGTATTATACTTACACATAGGTCCTAAATGCAACTATATAAGGGACTCCTAAGTTATAGTCTAGGTTCAACCACCTACTTCTCTATAACCAAGGCTCTGATACCAATCTGTCACACCCCGCCACGGCGGAAACGCGCGGGTGTAACTTCATGGATATCATCACAACACATGGTGTCTATATAGAGAATAACTACATGCAATAAAAATGGCAAAGTATAGACACAAAGTGTCATAACAATACCCGAAAGAAAACAACATGATAAACTCCAAACACTCAGATAAACCACTTCCAATGCAACTAAGGTCTCGTCTAATCACCTCCTTCTATCATAGCCTTAGAATGCTCACCTGAAAATGATGCTTAAAACGTCAACATAATGTTGGTGAGATTCATAGGTTTAAGACTCATACACACTAGGCAACCAAAATCACTGTGATTATAAAATATAGCTGGACAAATAATTACTGTTATCATATAAGCTACATGCATTCACAAGGCAACATCACACATAAGGCAACCATCGGGCGGAACGTGCCCACCGATCCAAATTCACAACATACCGGGCCGGAACGTGACCCCCGCTCCAAATAATGGGTAAATTAATACCCTCCGATCGGACCACACAGAATAAAAGTGAGTAGGAGTACTACTCTCTAATTAGGTCCTATGCACGAGCAACAGGGTAAGCACCCTCCCAATTGGACCACACAGAATCACACAACATAACATTATCATTCACATATAGCATACATACGATAACATTATAAGTCCAAGCTCTTTAACACACACATAATCACAGTAATTCAAACCATTTAAGACAAGCATCATTCCCATCCCAAGTTTAAAACAAGGTAAAAATATGGGACTATGAACTCACCTCAAACCTTGCAACTTCCACAATACAAATCACAAATCTAAACAACACAAATAAGTCCACGTTACACAAGGCCAAGCTAAAAGCTACAACCCATGTAATACTCATATGATGGATGTATAAGACTCATATGACCCACCATGGATCTCCTAGACACCATACTAACCACCACCATAACCTAACACTCACTAAATCCCTTGTACTTATAAAACCAGAAAACGCATAATTTTTTGGGTACATTCGCCCACATGAAATCACGACAAATAAAGCTCAACAACTCACACCAAAAATTTACCATGGTCTCTCATAAGCATACAAGCTAATCCCAGAAGGCCATGGACCAATAACACACACAAGTACTCAGTGGCGGACCCAGGATTTTCCATGGCGGGGGGCAAAATTTTTTTTTTAATAAAATTCGTGATGCACTTTAATAAAAATGTCAAAAAAAAATTTCTTACACTAAAAACTAAGGTTTTTACATTTTTGACTTCAAGGTGGGGGGCAATTTGATTTTTTAGAGGGGTGCACTTTAATAAAAAGGTCCAAAAAAAATTTTTTTAACACTAAAATCAGAACTTTTTCGGCTAATCGTGGAAGGCACCGCCCCCCCCCCCCCCCCCCCCCCAAAATCTATGCTTGGGTCCGCCCCTGTAAGTACTCAAAAGAAAATCAAACTTGTCAACTACTCAAATTCGGATCTGAACGCACACCAAAAAGTTTTAATTAACATAAAATACTTCCACAAGTTTTTATCGCGAATCCTTTTCGTGGTAGTCTAATATAACCTAATAATTAACTATTCCAGAAGGGCTAGTCAAAATACCACTTTTACAACCACAAAACACCCTCAAACTTTTACCCAAAATCTGTCCCGGTTTGACAGCTTTGACACCTTAACAAAGAAAAATCAAAAGACCAACTTCCCGACCTTGAAATCAATCATGGCTGGACTTTTTGGAAAGGTCTTTCGTTAAACTTCAATTTGGACCTAAAATTCGTGACTTAACTCATCACCATCTATTATTTACACTCACATCTTTACAGCCATAATTTTCTGTCCAAACCCTAACACGTAATCTAACGCGTTTTACACTCAATTCCCTTAACCAATTACCATATTATTAACATCTAATGATCCTAACATGTTTTACTTCATTAATTTACAGAAGTATACAAACCCTAAATCCATCATATCAATTATTACATGAGTTGAAGTAATAACTAAGTAATTATATGAAAACTAGTGTTAGAATTATACCTTGAACTTGATTTTAGCTTCAATAATAAAAACCCTAATTTTTCTTCTTCCCTTCTTGCTTTGGTTGATCATAATTTGCAGGAAAATAGAGTTATGGGTCGTTGGTTTGGCTTATATGGGTAGGGGTTGGGCTTGTTTGGGTTGAACTAGGATTTCTTGGGCCTAAGAATCATATTTGGACTCAAATTGGGTTTCCTTTTTCCCCTAAAAACCCTCTAGTCGATTTTTATAACACATACATATATATTTTATTTTTTTTATTAAATTTATTTATTACACTCAAAACCTCATACTTTTTATATTTTATAACAACCCGTAACGATAACTAACATCTTACGTGATAAACCTAAATTTTACGACAAACCGGAAAAATTATCATTTTCAAGACCAAGTTCCAAAAATAGAATTTCACACTCTTTTTGAAATATAACTCATAAAAACAAACCCCTCGTAACTTGCTAACGCTCAAACGCTTGAACGAAAATTCGTTACGCAAAAACACAAAAACACCAAAACTACACAAATCATTTCTACACCACAAAGGTGATCAAAATGAATTTTCCCAAATCACAATAAAAACCATTTACACAAAGGGATTTAGTGCTAAAACTCACCTATATCACTTAAATCACCTCGGACACACCAAACAAACGTCAACCGAGTCAAGACTATCAGTCAAACTGACCTGCTAAAACCACGGTTGTTACAGGCGCCGTAACCAGCGATAAACTCGGAAGTATCGATGAAAGACTTCCATGGTTTTGAAACGGACTTGAATCGAACCAATGACTGGACATCTAGAAGTTTTTTAATGATTTCCAACTGGATGTCAAAAAGGATATTGTCTAACATTTTGAAATTTTATGAGGGTTTCTGAAACAAGTGTGCTGATAATTCTGAAAAGGGTTGGAATGTGGGATTTGTCGGCGTTGCTTCTTAATTTACTTAATATGAAAAAAAAACCTGAATTAATTAAGTTATATGAAAACTGTTTGTTTGCAACTTAATATAGAAAGATGACTGAAAATATTAAGTAATAAAACTGAGGTTGTTTGCATTAAGTCATCTCTTAATTAAACATGACTTAATAAAAAAAAATAACTAACAAGATGGTTTGGGCTAACTGGGTCTTTTGTTAATTGTTATCCAAATGGAAACAATTCTACATTGGGTCATTTGAATATGAGATTTTGGATATTGGTTTGACATGTGTTTCTATCCGCTTGGGCTAAACATAATTGTTGTAGACTTGTATGCTGTTAATTTAAAATAAAATAAAATAAAAAGTTGATAAGTGGCACAACATGTATTTTACTTGGTATTTTTTGCTTTGTTTTATGCCATTCTTTCATTTAATTGTTAAAGCTCTTTTATTGTGAAAGAAGTTCTTACAGTTGTTGTGTAATGACAACTCACAAATTATATGAATATGTTGAGTTCCTTCTTCCATCCATCAACCATCGCAACTGCATAAAGTGAAGAACAATGTGATAGAGTTTGTTATTTCTGTTCTGGGTTATTTATGTAGTTTGGCACCTTAGATTAATGTGACCTACTGACTCATTGAAAAGATGATGTGATGAGTTATTGTTGATTGATCTATGATTTGATCATCTTTCTTTGTTTGACTTTTGTTTACTATGAGCATGAAGCTAAAGATTGACAAGTTTAATCATCTCCCCTAAGCTTTTCTGTTATGCAACGAAAATGCTTCAATGCGGTTATTTGTATGGCGTTTTGGGTTTTGTGGAATTTCCGCAATTCCTTTATTTTTTATTCGGTAAAGCCTCGTAAGTCCAACATTTTTGACGACGTAGTTTCTAGATCCTTTTTTTGGCTTTGAAATCGACGGAAGAATTGTAAGATGTTGAGGGGGTTTGGTTACAAAACCCCGCCATTGCTTGTAATATGTAACTTTTTTCTAGATATAATTTTTTATGGAAAAAAATAATAAATAAATAAATAAAAATCTCCCCTCTTCTTTTTAGTCATTTTTCACTTCATTCTTCCTTTCACTTCCTTTCCCCTCTAAATAAAAACCGGAGAATAAGAGTAAACCACAACCAAGGTGGAAAACCTCATGTGTTTATAATGGTTGAAAAATATTTTACAATATATTCGACTGAAAAGCAACCAAAAATTTCTCATTGTTGTTTTGTACCATTTTTTTTTGTGTTTGAGAAGAAATTGTTTCATACCCTAAAAGATAAAATACAGTAACAATAAATGTTAAATGTACTAAACTATGAATAACGCAAGTTACATATGACATTCATGTATTCTGCATCCCAAAAGTGCATTGTTGGGCCTGGGGGGCTTACATGTCACTTGTAATTGTCAAAGAACCACGAGCGTCACTTATTATAGGAAAATGATTAACAAATTGACATGACTAATGTTGGACCTAAAGTATAAGCAATTATTCCAACTTTAGCCGCTATCTGAGAGTTACAAGACCAAAAACATTATGAAAGAGATCACCTTGTTTTCACTATATTTACAAACCGTACCATTTGAACTGTAGCCACTCTCTACAATTCCTTTTACACCTATACACATAAGCACATTCGACCTGAGAACTGAAACATGTTGGAATGGAGAACCGATAACCGAATCAATACACTCGGTCGGTTTCGGGTTTGTGGTGGTTCGTTTTGGTTCGATTTAGGCGGTTTAAGTGGCTTTTTTTTTTGGCTCGAGCCTAACCTAAACTGAAACACACAAACAATTAAAACTAATGACCGAACCAGTCTTTGGCGGTTCGTTTCAGTTGGACCTGTTCTGTTTGGTTATTCGGTTTAGTTTGGTTCTCGGATGGTCATGTTAGCCCTACACAACAATTTAGCACAGATAAGACCATCCAAATAAACTAACTGTATAACATTTACAATTATAATTCATTATTTTGGTAGCTTCTCAAAATTGCTCAGTTGAGTCTAGGCTTGTAATTATCAAAGAGCCTCACTTGCAATTCTGTTAGGCCCAATACATTGTAATACCCAAAAGTGAACAATAAGCTCATAACAAAAACTTAGATAAGCAGTATTCTGTGTTTTTCAAAATGCTTATAAAAACAGCTTATGCGATTGTTTGATGGTGAAATAAGAAGTTATGTATAATGAAGTTAGGGCAAGGGGTGTTTGGTAGTGTGTAGCTTATATGTTATTAAAACACTAGGTGTCTGATTATTGTTTTTGCTATCAAAATGGGGTGTTTGATAGCCATTTTTGCTGTAAAAAGAGGGTTGTTTTTTGGTTACTATTTTAGATGTAAAAAGTGGGGTTGTTTTTTGGTTACTATTTTAGATGTAAAAAGTGGGGTTGTTTGGTTTCTATTTCGCTTTCAAAACAGTGAAGTATGGTGGTTGTATGCTACTGTATTCTATTAAAATGAGTTAAATGGTAAACCGTTGCTAATTGACAATGTAGTCAAGGAATGTTATAAGATTTAAATAATGAACACGTTATACAGGTTGTGTGACCATGTCAAACCACTGTGCAAACTGAACTTTTCTTGTGAATGGTAGATGTTCGGATATAAACGAGGATAGTCAGGAAACATAGATAAGATAACTAAAACATTCGTTATGCTGGTCAAGAATGTTTTATTCTCATCATCGAACAATTATAATACGCACTAGACGAACACAGGCTTAACGACGCTTGGAACTTACGCGAACAACACATGAACAACATGGAAGGGTTTCCCAGGAAGTCGATTGTGAACAAGCTTGTTGCAACTTTTACACAAAATCTAGAGCTTCACTGGCATAATAGAGCTTAAAATTTAGTACAAAAAGTTACATGGGAGGACACAAATTATATGCGATTACGAGATATGGTTGTCCAATGAATGCAACAACAATTATATGCCATTGAAACCGACATTGGCTTGCTCTTCCTAGTTGCTGATACAAAAGAACTCACAAATTATACTCCATATATAGCATCATCATCTGGTACCTTTCGTAATTTTCAAACTTTTGGTATTCATGTATAATTTGCAACTCATATATAGGAACTATAAACTTATATCAGTAAGTTATATTTTAAAATGTTACCAACGAGATATAACAAACCTGCGCGTTACAGCGGGTACGAAAAGATTTATTTTACAGCAGTTTAACAATAATATGTTTTTCCAATAAAAATTGTTACCAATCGTGCGTTGGAGCAGGTACATATTTAGACATTTCCATTTATGTTTGACTTCCCAGGGGTCAAATGATAGTTAAGGGAGTGCATTCTGCAATGGGTTATATGAGCTAACAGTAGCAATTAAAGGAGTAAAGATCAGCCAAAATGATTATCAAGCACTTGCACTAGCAGTTACATCAAAGTGATTAATACAAACACCATTATAATCCCAAGCATTGGTAGAACTTACATTAGCTTCGGTAGAATTTCATAAATCATAGCTCAACAACATCTTTGTAAGCTTCCAAAACTCATCATTCCTAGCTCCACGTCTTCCACCATATCCATCATTTTCATCCTCAATAATCGTTGGAAATAATACAACCATCCGAGTGATCAATAAGAAGTAGCGTTTCAGTGTAAGGACGAATGAAGAATGAACCATTTTCTCCATAAATCCCAAGATTATTGAAGTGTTCTGAGCAAGGTTCAAAAACTTCCAGTGCATCAAACGCCTTCTTTGGAGTTTCCATTATAGGTTCACCGCTCTTCCTGAATCCCAATAATCTCCTTATTGCTGAATCAGGTGTGTTAATGGTGAATAGTTTTGTAAAAGATGTCATAACACCACCCTCCTCCCTCATCATCCATATGCCATGTACTCGTCCATTGACCTCATTAGTGTATGCAGACACAGCAAGAGACTTCCTTAGATTATGAATGGTGCAATATCTTGCGAATTGGTTTCCTATTCTATCCGGGAGGTTTATCTCTTTAAATTTATGTGTAATCAAATCAAATGACAAGATCAAATGCTTATATTGAAAGAAACCACCAATAGCAACATCCTTATCATGAGAAATCCAATAAATAAACCTATCTATAGCAGCTTGAATTGGCGATTCAAGTCTAATTGATTCACGAGGGAGATTGCTACTTGGTATCATCTTCCAAGTCTTGGAGCTCAATGTAAAAATTCCAACTTGCCATGTGTTATGGGTATCTTTCTGCTGGTATGACATTCGAACAATAGTTGGATCATAAGTTGAAGGACAAACCCCAAAACCAAAACGAGTCATATTATTAGAGAAGCAGGTGAGCACACGTGGCACAACACTACCAACGGATTTCCTGATTGATGGGTTCCAAATAACAATCATATGTGTTGGCCAGTTCTTGTAACCGTGCAAACACCACAAGCCACAAGAGCCACCAATTACAAACTCAAAGTTAAATTGTTTCATGAGCAAAGGAGCATTTGGAGCAAAGTCTTGTTGGGTCAAAATGTCATTTTCATCATCTACAAAAGAAACATATTTTACCTCACGAGGATCACCAGCTTTTTTGTACCTTAAAAGTAAACGACGCGGTTGAGTTTCGCGGGTGCCATAACCAGTGATAAACTCAGAGCTGTCGATTAAAGACTTCCATGATTTTGAAACTGCCCTGAATCGAAGCAATGACTTAACATCAGGAACTCTTTTGATGATTTCAGTTTGGGTATCAAAGGGGATGTTGTCCGACATTTAGAAAAATTTTAGGGTTTTTGACAGGTGTTTGGAATGTAGAAATTGGGTTAGGAGTTTGGTCTAACGGGATCCACATTATAATATGAAGGGGCAAATAATCTTAATCTTAACTTCCCTGTTATTATCTAATAATCTTGTTTCCTATTGGTCGAATTTTTGTGATTAGCGAAATTCAAAGGCCCAACAGTTCCACCGTACACCTTTGGCACAAGCCCATTGGTCTAGAAACACTTCTACTGTAACTGTTCATGTACTAAGCGTCCTAATAGCGCATGTAATACACTTATTGTTGTTTATTAGCAGAAGTTAGACTAGAAAATTCCAGTGACTCTCTCATTCTTCTTTCTCCAAAACCCGAAAACATTCCCACGACAACACAAATCCAAACACGGTCGACAAGTGAGTGTTGAAGTGATTTCTCATATTAAAAGTCCCTTTAGATGTCTATATGATTAAACAGCCCGAGTTTTCAATATTTTGGTTGGATAACTATTTATCAGTTTTATAGGGGTGTGTGGTTGTCCTATAAAGTCAGCAAGTGTTGTTGTGTTTGGATATTGATTATCTTCTGGTACATAGGCAACCGAGTTAGCAATGACGATTGCCCGGTCATAAACCGGGTGTCAAGGCACTATAACGTTGAGGAATGTTTACCATGGGAATGCAGCCGAGACAACGGGGGCTATTGCAATGTGTAAGTGGTAATTCAATGTTGTCAAGGTAATTTATGTTCCTCTCTGTAGGTTGAAATATGATATATAATTACACTGTCATTTTTTTAACATCATTGGCTATGATTTTATAATGTTATATTACATCAAGTTGACGACCAGTAACAAAATGGTTAGAAGTTAGAACACTTTGCTTGGTTTTTTTTCCTTATGATTGTGGCCAGCTGATCTTTTTCAATTTCTTACTTTAATAGGGTCCAACGTTTTCGGTACTGAATAACAAGTGTCCGCAACAAATTACCCTCGCCATAGTATTATATGTCACGTAAAGTGGAAGGTGAATAAGACACCACGGAATGTATTATATGTCACGTAAACTGGAAGGTGAATAAGATACCATGATTTTGCAGGCTAATCTTGATTATAAAGTGTGAGAATGCTTTGGTTAGCTTTGTGTCATTTGGGACACAACTTCAGGTTTTTTAATTGTGGTATGCAGTCATGCAGATAATCTAAGGTCTATGTGTTTCAAGCATCGAAAGGGATAAGTAAATAATATGTTTCAGATCAGTTGGGACTTCATTGTCGTTCATGAGTAAGTACCTTCATGTATTCTTAGACAATGAGATAATGATATAGCACACACTTAGGCTAGAAACGTTACAAACTGAAACTGACACAGAAACACGTTTGTTGTCAGTTTGGGGGTTGAAGTGGGGACTAAAAGGGGTCAGTTTCGGCACTCAAATGGTTGTTAGATTGGGGACTGAAATGCGGGCTGAGAGGGTGTGTTTGGGTGCTGATATAGGGCCTGAAGTAGATGCATTTAGGTGCTGAAATGGGTCGCTTTTGGGTGACGAAATGGAACTGAAATGGCCATGTTTCGCGACTGAAATGGGGGCTATAATGGGTCAGTTTTGAGACTCTAATACTCGTAGGATTCGGGCCTGAAATGGGGGGGGGGGGGGGGGGGGGGGGGGGGGGCTAAAATGGAGGTGGGATTGGAGCATGAGCAAATACACCTCGTAATTACAAGCTTTTACACCCACTTCATATTGGTGTTTAGAACCCAACATACAAAGTCCAGTTGTATAGCAAGATAGACTTAATAGGGTTGATAAGTTTAAAGGGTTTAATTCATCTAATAACAATGTAATTTTCATATCAGCTAGATATTCTAAAAACATTTATAATAGTGTGTGGCATAGAATGATATAACCTACTTATGGTACATATTGTGATTCTGTATTGTGAGGACATTACCAATGGTATATTAAAGTTTAAGATGCAAATATGCTAACGGCAAAGACACATGCAATCTCTTTGTTTTCCGTTGATGTAAGTTGCGAAGTTGAAATCTCACATGTGGTGAATATGTACTGTAATTTGCAGATTTCCCTGCACCAGCTCCTGCCCTCTCAACGTTACCAGGTTGCATCATTGTCACGTGATGGTAGGATTCGAATTGAAAATTTTTGAAAATCAGATTCTCATACCAATATGTAGTTTTAAAATATGCGTCTCATGTCTACTGTTTTGTTAGGTACTGTGACTATCCCCATTACCTACTCAAAAAAACATTAACATAATTCTAATAAACATAAACGCGGCCGCACCGCATCAACGCGTGGGCAAAACCGCTCGTTGGGTTCTAATAAACACAATATTACCCAAAGCTACCCTCCTAACACCTAATTACCAAAAATGACACTTCATTTTCCATTTACAAAAATTTACTTAAAGCGTAAATTGTGTTTGCTCTCTGTCCAATTTTGCACTCCAGGTGGGCTCATACTGATCATTTTAATAAATAAACTCGGCGTGCAATTTTTCTTGCTCTCCTTCCAATTTGCGCTCTAGGTGGCCCCTAACTCTTTTTAGTAAAGAAAACCAGGCGTGAAAAATTCCTTGCTCTTCGTCACTTCTTTGCGCTTCACTATTAAAAAAGAAAAAGAAAAAACAAAACATGTAGATATTCGAAAAATAATTGCCCTACCGGTACCCTCTTTTATTTTCATCTACGATCACCTCCTTCACTTTGCTCGTCACCTCCCCTAAAAAATCTTAAGAACACGCATATTTTTGATTTTTCATCTCATCCTCTTCCATTCCTTAAAAATAAATAAATAAATAAATAAATAAATAAAACACTCAAGAACAGAGTGTAATTTGTTTATTCCATCTTCCCCACCGCTACCAAATTCATCCCCTTTATTATTTGATCTCTCCCCACTGAATAAATTGAGAGATCCCATCGGTCCCGTATAAATATTATCAAATAAATAGAAACTTACCATTTGTCCCATGTAGATAGGTCCCCAACCGGTTTATATATATATATATATATATATATATATATATATATATATATATATATATATATATATATATATATATATATATATATATTTTTTTTTTTTTTTTTTTTTTTTTTTTTTATGTTTGAGCGAGCACACGAGCAAAAAAATTTGCACGCCATGATTTTGGATAAAAGGAAATAAAAGCCAAAAGAGGTACTTTTTTTTTTTTCTTTTCTTTTATTATTTAAAAAGCCACACGAATTTATTTGTTTGAGCTACGTTTTGGATAATTGTGGGTTTTTGTGAATTTATTTGGAAAAATACTATGGCGAATGACATGCAGGACCATGTCACGTATTAATTTTTTAATTCTTTGTTAATGTTTGTAAATGTATGTATGTATAAGTTAGTGTTATGTTTTATTTAAAATAATGTATATAAATATCTACAACCGTTTTTTTTTTCTTCGAGCCTTGTACATAATAGGGGCAAGTTTCAACTTATTTCTTATATTTTTATTGACTTGATGCAATAATTTTGCGCTCCGTGTGGACCCGGAGTGCAAAATAGGAGGGCAAGCAACAACATTTGCGCTCCCTGTTACGTGTACCATTCCTGCCCAATAAATGTGGTGTGCAAATAAGAAAATTGGAGCGCAAAATATTAAGAGAGCAAACAAATTTGTGCTCCGTGTACACGTGTTATGTTCGTGTCCTTTCTTTTAATAAAATGTGGCGTGCAAAAGTCCCGGCGTGCAAACAAATTTACCTTCGTGTACACATGTCAGTTTCAGATTTGTTTTTAATTTGTTAAAAGTATACGTGTAATAATCTAAACAATGGCGTGCAAATTTTAAGAGCGAGCAAACCATTTTTGAGCGTATAGTCAACTTTCATAACTCGCTTTTTCATTTTGGTGAAATGAATATCTATGTGTCTCATTTGGAAAATGACATAATAACCAAATGACATAATAATAAAAGAACAAGGTGGGATCGTATACCAATTTCCACAGTTATATTCTTAGACTTTGTTTACAAAAAAGAACTAGGTCTCTACCCATCCGATGGACGGTTTTCTCAATAGTTGATAAAAATTGTAAAACGGCATATTGAGTGTCAAGGTTCAATAACTATAGCAGAATGCATACACTTTGCGACGGGTATATTAAAGGAGTTATAAAAGAATAATGTAGTTTTTCGGTTGTGTATTTAAGAAATCATATGTAATATAAGATAGAGTACCCCAAATAAAAAGCAACAAACATATATTTCGATTCAAGTACCCCAAATAAAAAACATCAAACATCCAATTCGATTACACTAAAAAAACATTGAAATTGGTAAAATAAGTCTAGCGAAAAAGAAAGAACAATGCGAAAACATAAAAGAACAATGCTTAAACGATATATTTGAGCATTCTTCAGTATCGTTTCAGTCGCTACTTGATTTCATATTCCATCTCCTTTCCCTACACATATTATTCCCTACACATATTATTAAAAGGACTTGTTAGGTTGAGTTATTAGAATTATAAAATAAATGAATTGCATGTGATTCAAATTAAAAGGCTCACTGACTGTGATGCAACTATTTTATTGAACACATTGCTTAGAACATGATCATCCGAAATACAAGACACTATTAGCATCATGAAAGATTAGTGACATATATATTAAAACGAAGTATAGTGATTGGGAAAAATGGCAAAGTAAAGAACTAATATTTTTCCCTTGGGGAAATGATCCCTGCTGTTTACAGCAAGGAGTTTACCTCCTGTATAGTGCAAAAAATGTTCCCTGATCAACCAAAATGGTCCCTGATAATATGCCTCATGTGCACAAATGCCCCCTGAATTAGCCTTGCAGCAGATACACTCCCTGCTGTAAACAGCAGGGATCATTTCCCCTTTTCCCTTTCTTTTTTTTCATTGCATGCTAGATAAGTTAGATATTAGTAGTTGTCACATAGGGAAGTTACAATGAAAACTTCATCCGACTATGCACCCTTTACATATATATGACGATAACTACTTACATATATATGACAACAGTAACTACTTAGAAGCGAGTTCTTTCGTGTTTGAAATTCACGAGGTTTTAAGCCCCGCGCTTCGCGGCGGGATGTTAGAATATTAAATTATTCATACAGCTTCTATCCTGAACAATTGTTGCAACTTACGTGCATGTTTGTGTTCTCCTATTTCGCAACATTAGATGCAAGATAGATGTTGATGCTACATATGATGTTTTGCCAACATGACCATATCAAAGATAGCATGTCCCACGTGTATATATTCAGCGAAGAATCTACATTTTCCCTCTCTGTGTAATCATGAAAGCATTCGATCAACTCCAATTAGTGGACCTAGAGGGTAGACCTGCAAGTGGGTGCATAAGACAAATATCAATATCATAACGATGTGGCAATTTCTACCCAATATTTAACACATACAAGCTTCCAATTGATATACAGGTTTTTACTGGCATATGTTTGGCATTAGAAGTAAAAAAACGTTTTAATGATTTACTTGGAATAATTTTCAGTTGAAAGCCTTTTTGCTATACAAAATCCATTTCTTATCTACCTGTTCCAAACACCTACAAAACATCAAAATTTATTTCAGCTATTAGCAGCCTGTCCAACTTGCAATATAGATTCCTAAGCACCAATTTTCTGCAAACTCACCAATGCATTCCCTCCTTTAAGCCTTACAACATTCATTTTTCATGGGTATGTGCATCCCATTTATAAAATGATGAAATGTAATATTGTAGCTGCATAAGGATATGTCAAGTATCTTTAAACCACTTAATTCAGAGTTTGTGTTTTACTCAAAAATTAGCATCCTTGTAGCTCCTCTTCCTTCACCCGTTATGGCTCCCATGGTTTATCGAAAGGGTAGCTGATGCCTGCACATTAATATCAAAATACATGATCAATATAACATAAGTAATCATTCTATTACAAACACTTGCTAGTATTTACTTGTTAAGCTACAAAGTTACGCCAGTTAAGACCACGAATACGACTACAGCATAACCACTAAACTTCATTTTTGTTCAATCTAACGGTCCTTAATAGAACGTAAACAAATACATTTATTCGGCAATCAGGTTCCACTTCAACCTTTTACTCCAATTCAATCGCAACATAATTCAACTACATTCATAATTCATATCTTGATATAGTAATTCATTAAAAGCAAATCCCTAGCTTACTACTTTTAACTAATATTAACAAATTGTAGTCCTATTGATCTTAACAATATGCAAAAAAAATAAATGTACATTAACTCGGTCAATTCGGTTCAGCGCAACTTTTTACTCGAATCGAAGTGCATGTCATTACAGCATAAACAAACATCCCTACAATCAAACAACATTTATAACACGAATCTCGATACGATGTTTTCGCTAACAAATAATGCCCAACTACATCTAACTAAATTGCAGCAAATTACAATTCTATAATCCCTTCTGTGACTCTAATAAGGACTCGTAAGACCCGGACACTGTTTATTTGTGAAAAAGAGATGTTTACACTTGCAAAAAAAATATAAGAATATTACTTATTTACCTTTTGCATATAGACCAGGGTCATCGGGGTCATCGGGGACTACAGTATCTTGTTCTACTTGAATGTCACCTCGGGCTTGTCTTTGAACATTTGGTGCCCTTGGATATAATCTTAAGACTTCATTATCCATCCCATCTATTATAGCAAAATAAGTTCGTCAAGTTTTGCAATTAGCTGTAGTATGGATTAATTAAATACTACTTGAAAAGGATGTATTTATTTGTCTTAACATAAGCAGAAAAGTGTTGTATTCCATTTTCACACAAAATAAGCATTTTCAGTATATAGATTTCCATTTGACATGTATTCAAAATGTTTGTGATAAGATTTTATTTTCTTACATAACATGTTATGTGATGGTTGAACTCACTTTTTAGCAAGAAATTGTCATCAATTCAGTAAATAGCAAAGTATTTTAGTTTACATTGCCAGCTATCAACATGTGATTTGCTATAATCTATTAAAAGTACTAAGAAAAGGAAAACATTTTATTTGGGTGGTAACGAAAACAAAGAAGAAACTCCTGGCATGTTAATTAATTCGAAAAGAAATTGGGTTACCTTCTTTAGACCAGAAACCATGGTGTAGCTCTCAGCAGCAACTTCTGCAACCACATCAGGAGATTCATCTCCGGCGTAATCTTATAATAATAAGGACCGATAATCTTTGTCGGTTTCTCCTTCAATGCAACATCGGTATATCATTAAAATATACAGTAACCATTCAAATAAACCTATTAACAATAATAATTCAAAGAATACCAACTTCAGCAGTGTTTGGATTAGCTATTTTTTGGGCTTCTAAGCACAGTTGAAATCAGAATAGCTCATAAGCTCATTTAAAACCACTTATCAGCTTAACCTTATGGACTTATTTAAGTCCATAAGCATCTTTACGCTATCTAATGCCGACCCATTAATAAAACTTGATACTTAATTCTGATCCAAAATCAGTTTTCATATAATCAAATTTGATATTAAATAGCGAAACCATCACATCTTTCTACTCTGATAAAAAAAATATAACTGACAACATGAATCGTATTGATATACCTCGACTATCAGCAAAATTGCAGTGACACTGCAATCTATTAGCCTCGATCATTTTTAAAACCTCATCAGCAACAGAAGTGCCAATAGCTGCTGGTCATAGTTGTGATATACCTAAAACACAGTGAAGAAGTAAGTCATCCCCGTAAGGAAGCGTAATATATAAGCATTATTTCAAACACATGAATACTTTAACTATCGACATAAATCTTAGCCATGCATATTTTTCCACATACATGTATATTATAAAATGTCTGTCATGTCTTACTGTTTATTTTTCTTTTACCTTTGGTATGAGGCAACGACTGTTGTGGCTGTAACAATGCCGACAACATTTGATCTCCATCAATATCTCTGTCCAAAGCAGAATATTGCATACAATATGTACATATCAACACCAGGAAAGCTTACTTCATTATTACGCTTAACGCCAGCAGCAAAATCATAAGCCTTTTGCCCAAGCTCCCGACCTACAACCATTATGAAAAACGTTAAAACATACATTTTCGGCATATTGCAACTGTTACAGACATGTTACAATTGCTAAAGATAATAGTAGTTTATTGTACCTTATCTGGTACGGTGTCAATACACGCCTACGCTTGTTGCCTAATTTCGTACCACCAATGATAGTAGATGCTGCAATAGAAAAACCATATATCCTAGAAAGTTACATTTTTTGTTATATAGTTAGGCTCGGATCTGACAATGTGGGAACAACATCAAACAACCGGCATGGCTGCAACCGCAACCCAACTGCAGTTACCCTACCAAGATATGGGTGTCGCCAAACACTACTCCTAAGAAACACAATTGCAGAAAATTGTCATCATCGCCTATTGTTTGCTTTAACGTGGATAAAATTAGACACTTACTAACAGGCCTCATCCAAAACATGCTCTAAGAATTTGACCATAACAGCATGGAATGTCCCATTCACATTATCGTATTTATCTAGAAATTCTCGCCTTGACATGTTGGTACTACACCACTACCAAAATGCGGAATCACTATGCTTTGAATGTAAATTTCAGATTTACTAAAGATGATAGCAGGAAGAATAATACCTCACATATAGGGCATGCCCATACAATGCAATATTCGTAATATGTTTCTATCGTCTCTATTAAGTGTTAGTGTATATAGATGCTCTTATACTCCTGTTGCATCACGTTCCCATTTTTATATTGTTGTCCTCTATATTTGCTATATCGTCATATAGTGAGCAATGATTTTGGTTATTAGTACTTTCATCATGTATTGTGTAATATATCAATGAGTGCTTATAATCTTCTCTCTATAACTCCTAATATATATAACAGGTTTAGTAAGCTTACTTGTGCCATGGGCTCCCACCCTCACAGGCTAACCAAGGGTTAAAAGACTACCCAAGAACACATGAATAAGGATCAATGGATATCAGCCATGGCTGTTTTTCATGTCAACCGATGCACCAATGAATGCCTAACCAAGCTCATAATTTTTCATGTCAACCGATGCACCAATGAATGCCTAACCAAGCTCATAATTTTTCATGTCAACCGATGCACCAATGAATGCCTAACCAAGCTCATAATTTTCAACCTCTCTCCAACCATGCTCTGAATCTGATATACAAAAGTGGAGCACTCCATAACTTTTATGTACCTAAAAATAAATATAATAGCAAGACATCTAATAATAAGACGAATAAATGGTTAAGATAAAAACTACAAATAGTTTTACCAGAACTAAGCTATGTTATCTGCAGGGGACGTAGTACATGGTATAACAGGGCACACCATACTCCTCACTTGAATTGGAAGTTTCATAGATCAATCTGGTATGAGGAAAATCTCTTTTGAAGTTGCCTTGCAGAATAAAAAGTAAGTTTTCAATATGTCAAGTATTTAAAATATTGACATAAATGATATGATTTAGACTTTAAAACATACACCTTGCAATCATATAGGGCTTATTTGATGAAATATGTTGGACTTGCGATGAATTTATCCCATTTCGAAACAAATCAGTTAACATATGGATCAATATATCATATAAATTTTGAGGTTTTTTAACTAATCGGTGTGTAGTGATGAGAGATATCGGCTGATGACGGGCATACTCATTTGACACCTAACGATTTGCCTAAATGACACGATCATAGACAAATAGTGAGAATGGTTGTTAGTTATCATCCGGACAAATGATTTAAATATATGACACCACAACCGTTGTAAGGATCCACAAAAGGTGTTCCTTCTCTTTTTTTTACAGTCACAAAAGCATTACAAATAGTATGCATTCAAAGGCTAATTTCTTAGTGTGTGTTGGTGAACAAATTAATCGTTGTTAATAACATATATATCTTTTCAATAAACCATCTTCCACAATCCCTACTTTTCTTTTCAGAAAACAAAAATATTCAACATAACCGGTGTGAACTTAACAATCAAATGTACCTTTTTTTTTGGACGAGTAGCAGAACATTAGAGCATGATGATTAAGGTTTAGCAATTCATTTATTCTGCCAAAACAGCAAAATCAATCTTCCAGCAATATTTTACAAAGATAATGGCCCTATAAATTAACAGTTGACAATGAGATAAATATGGCAGATAAGATATGGAGTATGAATTAAAAAGGAGATGAAAATTACCAAAATAAAATTGTAAAATCTAAACCCTAAAGGCTAAAAATTACTTACACGATATCTCCAACTTTAGTTTCTTCCCAAGATTCAATTGAACAAAAGATTTAACAATCATGTACAGTAAACTGATTTGAGTTTCAGATGATTGATCATGTAATGAATAAGAAAGAGGAAAGGCGAAGTAGATGAAATATGAACAGTTATTAATTATTTGTTGCTATGGAACGTGGGTGGTTTTTTATAAAGAAGTAAGGGAACGAAATTGACGGAGAAGCTGACACGTCAAAGAAAACTTAGGTGCCATAGTCAAAATTTTGACACGTACTATGTTAGTATCTTGATTTAGTGAAGTAATAGACTTGACAAAAAATAATAGCTTTGAATTTATATAAAATTTAGTTTATTATACCTAAAAAATAGTAAATGGGTCCATTTTATAGAAATTTATTACTCAGATCATATTGTCAAAACAAACAACAACATTAGGTATGATATCCTTATTCTCATTCCATCCTATAATCATTACTATGCAGATAGTGATTCCTTGTAACAAACCAAACGCACCCAAGTCTTTCATTTAATGATTTTTTTTATTTCAAATTTCGGTTTTAACTTTCAAGGGTTCGAGAATGACAATGTAAAAGTACTCCAACTTTTAAAAGGTTTGGGGTAACATAAAAAAATACAAGAAAGAAGACGTTACAGTAGGGAAAATTGATGAAACTTCTTTATACACGATTAAACAAAAACAAAACAATTGTTTCTTGTTAATTCACACAGTTATATTAGAGTATATATGCTAACTATCTTGTTAATTTCTAAAATACTTTTTTGGTCCATTTTATAACAAGTTTTCACTTTTAAGGTGTCAGTTTTAATAAAGTGTAATTGATAGAAAATTTTAACCTTATATAAATAAGAGTAAATTACATTGATCCGCCATTCAGGCTCTAGCGCCACTGAGGCTCAGACGTCATTCAGGCTCTAACGTTATTCAGGCTCTGATGCCCTTCGGCTTCGATCCCTAAGGCTCCGACCCTTTAGGCTCTGAGCCCTTAAGCTTAGACCCTCCGGCTCAAATGCCCTTTCAAGTTCATACGTCAGCGATCGGCTATGACCTACTTAATAGATGTTAGTCTAGCACACCATAATCCACGCATTATACTGCGGTAGATTGGGGGACTTACCACATGTATACATTTCGACCCAGTCCTAGCCTGAGATTGCTAAACTACACGAAAGCCATCATCACAATGGAACATATTAAACCCTTCTCTTTATCATCGCCAACGAGATATCTCATACATAAGCGGTTGTATCGTCAGGTGGGAAGAAAGTCTACATTAAATACAAGTCTAGAATCATCTTACTTGTACATGACATAATACTAGACTGGGGGGGCTTGATGACTATAAACTCCCGTAATTTTCCCTGTGAATAGTAAATATTAATCAATGTCTAATATATCATTACGTTAATTAATGACGTTTTTACCAATAACAAAAATCTTGTTTGTTAAATATGCTATGTTACTCAAAATCACAACGTTGTTTGTGATCCCCTATTGCCTCAGAACGATGCTCACACATGTACCATTATAGTCAAAAACCGCGAAAATATTAAACTTTTACCATTTACAAACTTACGTAACGTATTTTGGCAAAACGCATTCGACAACTCCCGGACTCACGTAAACATTTCACTAAATCCTAATTAAATCTTCCTAATCTTATTTAATATCAAACGGACCCTTAATAATTTCTCAGCCCAAATATTTCGTGGCCTGGTACTATTCATCAGCCCACACATCTCAAGCCCAAATTCCTTTATAATTATTTTTGTTAAAAATTTGACTAAGAACCAAGCTAAGAAACGCATCTCGTATGCTCGATTTTTACACACAACTCCTATATATTTTTGCTCTACCTCGTTTCTCACCTAGCCAATTTCAAGTATGTCGAATTTCAGATCCACATGTCGAGTGTTACTATGTTTTTACGAGGCCAAGTGTTTGGTCCCAAAAACAACCCATCCGATTTATGAAAAATCCAAAACTAAACCATTTTAACTCCCGTTTGTTTCTATGAGTTTCTAAAAATATTTCTAGCATGATTTCATGTTTAGATGTCAAGTTTGATCAATTATAACCAAGTCTTACACGAAATTCCAAATCGTGTATGTATTAAAATGGTGGTCGACATATGTTTTAAGACACAAGGACATACATCCTCATTTCAAGCTCTCACAATCTTATTTTATTGCTCCTAGGCTAGTACTAGTTACATTTTAAAAGGAAAACCATACGTACAACCAAATATATATAAACAATACAAACTCAAATTTTTTTTGACAATTGCTTGTGTCGACAAGCTAGAAACCAAGAAACATGTTACCTCTCCTTCTTACACCCTATCAAGACTTTATATTCACTCTTCAACACACTTCCATCCCATCTCATTAATTTATAATCCCTGACACACTCCAAGTTTCATATATATACCACATTTGCATGCATGCACTCGACACATACATACATACCAACCAAGTTACAAAAATTCTAAGTCCCTAGCTCTAGTTTATGTGTTCGAATAGCTTTGGCAAGAAATCAAGTCTTTCAAATTGTGTTTAGGAAGAACAAATCCTTGTTTGTGAACCTTGGTTGAGTCGACTATCAAGCTATACTCTCGTACTATCCTTACCTCGACCATACAATTCGTTTTACCCCACCATCCATGGTGTAGTAAGTCTCGTACCTCTTTTAGGGATGAGCATGGTTCTGGAACCGGTTGGAACCGGAACCAGAACCGGTGGATCCGAAAACCGATTTTTCTGAAAAGTGGGAACTGAGAACCGAACCGAATATAGTTTTTGGTTCTGGTTCCGGTTCTGGTTCCGGTTCTTTTGGATCTATCCGTATAGGAACCGCTTTTCTATTAAGCTAATAAAAAAAACACAAAAAATTAAACTTTTTAAGAACTTGCAACCATTTATATTTAAGCAAATAACAATTATAATAACAACTAAACCATAATCTCAAATAATCAATCATTCAATAGTTACTTTCACTTGTTCATATTTTTAACAAAACAATAATGCAGAACAATCCGGAAAACAAAATAAAATAAATTAAAATTGTCCATCAAAATTACTAAGACCGTTTAGACTTCCACAATTTGTTTATCTTTGTCTCTTCTGAGTAAGTCTTGTAAACTAACCTCCTCTCAAGGCTATAAAAACCCCTCTCCTCCTTTGTTCTTGCCATAAGTATAAGCAATATTAATACTAATACTAGCACTTTTAGTATGACACATAAGGAGTTATTCAACAACTATCTGTTAGGCAAAGTATTAATAAAACTAAAAGTGCTACGGGATGATCATGTGGCTACGTGATGATGATAGATAATAAACAATGTATTAATAAAAGTGCTAGCAAATTTTAGCATGATGAACATGTAAAAGCTAATTGAATGCAAATAAAAATAAAATATAAACTTACTTCCATTATTTTGATAATGATGAATGATCTTGGAATGTCATTAGGTTTAGATTAATTATTGATTTGTGGATGTTTTAGTAAATTAAAAATTAGGGTTTAGAGTGTTTGGCTGGAATGTTATTAGGCTTAGATTAATTATTGATATGTGGTTAGTAGGGTTTTTTTTTAATGATACGTAGGATTTGATTAATATTTTGATAAGAAGTAAAAAAAATTACATATTTTTATAATTATTGGATATTTGGTTCCAGAACCGAGAACCAGTGGAACCGATCCGAACCGACCCAAGAACCGAAAAATTTCAAAATCAAGAACCGGAACTGGAACCATTGGTTCTGGTTCCAGTTCGGTTCTTCATGGTTCCAGTCCGGTTCTCGGTCCAGTTCCAGTTCTTTGGTTCTTTTGCTCATCCCTAACTTCTTTTTCATTTTTACTTAACTCGTATAATTTGATTTTAACGTGTAATATCACTTTCACTTGAACCTTATTACTCGCAATCTATATAAACTATGAGCACTTATTTTACGTCTATCTATATATTTACCACACTATTTATCAAGGCAAATAAAGTTCTAAATCTAAAACTCACGTATAAACAGGTTTTGAGACACGTTCTAATTCACATCGACCACATAAATGAACACACAAAACACTTAGAATTTTTCTAAGTCTTTTTACTTATAAAAACTCGTCCCATGCAACTTAGAAACGACCGTATATTTTGAAATCTAACTTAACGAGCATACTATATTATTCCACAACCTATTAGACCACCTAACCAACTATCAATTTCGTATAGAGCACTTGTAAAAATACTCGCGTCTCGAACCCCTAAAGGATACAAAGTGGATCGACTATAAACTAGTTTTGAAAAACAAGAAAACTATCGATTGGGCCTTAAGGCCCAATCAGTCGAAAATAAGCAAACCAAATAAGCTGTCGTTATAAGCAGTTTTAAAACATTTTTAACATACTAAAATGAGCCCGAAACCAAGCCCAAAACTTTTGTAAACCCAATGGATCAAAAACTCCTAACGGGCCTTGGATTTTATTCGTTAAAAGCCCAATAAACTCTAAATAAGCACTTTTCTGTAAATAAGCAGTTTGGAAAGTTAATGAAGCTGTTTTTAGCTTAATTAAGAAATAAAAATGCTAAGTTTTGAAATTGGTGAATTTTGGACTAATTTTGCAAAGTTTATAATGTTTGGGTTAAAAATGTAAAGTTTATAAAGTTAGGGTGAAAACTATCACTTTACAAACTTTAGGATAAGAAACTGATTTTATGAACTATTGGGTGAAAAGTGTAATAGTTGGAAGTTTTTGGACTTAAAGCATAAATATATTTAACTTTGGACTAACGGTGTAACGCTAACGCCGTTAGGGTAAAAAGTGTAAAAACTGGAAAAGGACAAGGACCACATATTATATTTAACATTCTCATTTTACTTTTCATTTTACTTCACGACATTTGCATTTTTGTTTATTTCAATTACTTATTTATAACTTTACGTTATATATATATATATATATATATATATATATATATATATATATATATATATATATATATATATATATATATATATATATATATATATATATATATATATATAACTTATTTAAATTTACGATATTATATAAAACCACAAGTTTTGCTATCGTTAAACCAACAACCGTTGTATTCTAAAAACTACATGCGATTAAACCATTTAAGACTATCAAACACTAAAACTTGCCATATTATCTAGGTCGTGTGTTGGAGCCGTTCCCTTATTGCAATTGAGTTTTGATACCTTTACCACTGTACTACTAAGGTGAGTTCATAGCCCACTTTTATATAACTATTTTCGTGGGGAGATACATGCTACAAAACTGAACACAAGTATTTTTATTGGTATGCTATGCCTGATATTGTTATTGCTTAAGTACCTTATTGCCAAAAGACCCTCACATCATGAGCCTTAATCACTTGAAGGGTCAACATAAATAGTTGTGAATAGATCTATTAGAGACTCACAATCCCCGTTTGCGTCTGTCAGGATGGGCCTCCAAACGCACTTTATTTAATCCATTAATAGGTGAATGGCAAAACCTATCCAGAGGGCCATTGTTACCTTCCATCATATTTGATGTGACCAGTTAATCGTTGAGTGTCATGAGCTTAATGCAAATATCAACTGTTTTTAACTTGTTAATTGTAAATCGATGTAATTATCTCTTATACCTTGTGTTCAACTACTAAACTTAAACCTATGAATTTCACTCAACTTTTGTTGACTTTTAGCATGTATATCTCAGGTAACTTTTAAGGAGGAGCTCAAGGCACGGAGTGGGCAATAAACCCCGTTATGGGTGTTAAATAAACATTTTATCATTCGTTTTTAATATTCATATCTTCTATGATATGTTTAATTATAAAACAACTTTTGTACCTGGATACTTGATTTTGCTGAATGATAAGTATAACTATAAAAACGCCTCTTTTGAGCTGTTTTCTATGATATTGACTTCGATCCTCTAAGTAATACCCCACAAAGTCTTCCGCTATTATTGTTGAAATTTAGGGGGTGTTACAGATTGGCATCAGAGCCAAGGTTATAGAGAACCAAGTGCATTTTAAAACACTGGACTATAACTACGCTTTTAAAAAACGGACCATTTTACACAATATCACTTTACGCCCTCCGTGCCTTCGTATCTCCAACATCGGTTAGAAAATGTTGTTTACCATATGAGTTCTTTATAATGTTAACGTACTTTATGATTATATTAATGACTTGCATTTACTATTCGGGATAAATACAGTACCATGTCGTCTGCTTCCCATCCAATCACCTTTTCGTCTTACTCGGACTCAGAGACTTCTCTTCCAGTACCACCTCCATCACCTGCACAGGTTCGCAGGCATAGGCATGTACGTCAGCTTCAGATTTATGAGCCAGAACCTTTTGGGCAACCTTTCCGATGTTACGGAGGAGGTCCTGTCCATAAGCACACTCCCCGGAAATGTGTGCATACGATACCTACTCCACTAGTACCACCACCATCTCTACCCATACCTACTCCACTTGTACCACCAGCACCAGTGATATCTCCTACATCACCTATGACCGGAATTATGCCATCGCCGTCCTCATCTCTTGAGCACCCTAGGATAATACGACTATCCCCAGTTCCAACACCCACTGTCTTTTATCGACAGACCACCATTGTACCTTTACCAGCACCTAGTTCACCAACCATTACCTCACTATCAGCTCCACCTCGTAGGAGGCCTCGTATTGTGGTTTCATCTCTATCTGACCCTTATGAGCAGACCGTGATTGAGGCTACTTCTCGCCCTAAGACCCGCAGGAGGGTCGATGCGCGCAGAAGGTCTTTCTTGCTTCCACTCCTTCGTTACTGGAGATCTCAGGAAGGTGCTCCTAGTGCTAGGGAATTAGGAGATAATTCATCCTCAACTGCTTCTAGGATTCTTCCGGTCACCGGAGAGCCTATCCACCACACTATACCTTTACTGGCAGCCAGATTAGCCCGACATGAGGATCGTCTTGATGACCTTATGAGTATTATTGATGATTTCCCACTCGAGCATGTGGAGGCTATAGGAGAAGATGTAGGAAACCTTGAGATTGGTCAGTTAGCTATGGAGGAGAGTTTTGAACTGATGAGCACACGACTACAAGAGGCTATTGAGACTATAAATACCTTGGGAGGTATTGCTATCATGATGCAGGGAGAGATAGAGTCACAGGATGATGAGATCGACAGGATCAGCATTTAGGTCATGACTCTGAGGAGTATGGTTAGGGACTCCCATGCTAGGGAGAGGGATAGAGACCGGAAGATAGAGACCATGATGACTATGATTGGAGACCTTCAGCGCCGACTAGATGGTGCACCAGGGAGTTCATAGATCAGGGATATGTCATTATAGCTAAGAGCTATCTTAGCCTGCCAATGTGGCATTAATAAAAGAATCTTGTATTGTTATGTTTTCTTTTGTAAAACAACTAAACAATAATTATTAATATTATGTTGTCAGTTACAATGTATTATATTGATGTTAATCTATGTTTCCATGGTTGTTTCCTTATATTCATGTGCGTTGTTGTGCTCTCATATATATTGTCACAGGGAATATCGGTTCATACAAACCAAGACAATCGTTTATACTTCCATTGTGTGTTGTGATTTATTCAAGCATATCGTGAAAATTATTTATACTGTTATAAATTATACTCGATTTCCTTGATTAATTAAGCTACTCCAATATAACATGGTTATATGTGATATTGATAGAATCATGGCTAAAACAAGGAAAAAGACTACAACTGCAACACCTGAAACTGCAACATCAGCACCCACTATGACTCCGGCTGACATCGAGAAAGCAATTGCTGACGGTGTCACCGCAGTTTTGGAAAGGCAAGCCGAAGCAAATGCACGCACTGGCAGCACTAGCATACCACCAGGAGGAAGTGGAACCTCTGTACCCCGCAGGTGTACCTATAAGGATTTTATGGGTTGTCAACCGACTTTCTACAAGGGTACAGAAGGAGTAACTGAACTTGCTTAATGGTTCGAGCGAATCAAAACAGTCTTTCAAAGAAGTGGTTGTACGGAAGATTGCAAGGTTACCTTTGCTACTGGAACACTTTTGCAAGATGCCCTATCATGGTGGAATGCTATCACCCAAACTGTGGGAATGACTGAAGCATTTCAACTCACTTGGGCCGAGTTCAAAGCAAAGATACTAAAGAAGTATTGCCCCCGTGCTGAACTGAGAAAGTTGGAAGATGAATTTCATGAACTAGTAGTGAAAGGGGTTGATCTTAAAACATACAACAGAAGATTCTTGGAACTAGCGGCACGATGTCCCACTATGGTGCCAGATTTCGAAAAGACATTGGAAAAGTATGTTGAAGGACTCCCTCGGAGCATCGAAGGAGATGTTGCTTCATCAAACCCATCAACTATAGAAGTGGCAATGACTCTTGCTCAGAAACTGTTGGACCGAGAGGTCAAGTGTAACAACGAACTCAAGCGAAAGCTTGACGACAGAAGGACCACCCACACCAACAGTAGCAACCACTATAACAACAAAAACTATCACCGCAACAACAACAACTCCAACAATAACCACAGGAACAACAATCAAAACCGCCACAACCATAACAACCACAACACTCAACAGAACCATAGGCAAGAACCCGCCAAAGCATATACTGCCACTGGAGGTAGGGAATATGCGGGTCAGAAACCTCAGTGCAACAGATGCAAGTTACACCACCATGGGCAGTGCACCATTAAGTATACGAAGTGTCAAAGAATGGGTCATCAGACCAAGGATTGCAGGAGTCCCGCTACCGGGAGCAATTTGCAAACTGTGACACCAACATGCTACTCCTGTGGAGAAGTTGGCCACTTCAAAAATCAATGCACTAAGGGAAATGGTCAGCAGAGCACCGCTCGTGGAAGAGCATGTGTGATGGGAGAAGGAAATGCACCCCAGAACCCTGACGTGGTCACGGGTACATTTTTACTCAATCACCATAATGCTAAAGTATTATTTGACTCTGGAGACGATAAGAGTTTTGTATCTACTTCCTTTGCCCCCTTACTTAACATTGCCCCATCTAAGTTAGATACTACCTATGATATTGAAATGACCAATGGAGATTTAATTGGCATCGACACCGTAATTCAGAATTGTACCATAACCTTACAAAATGAACCTTTTCCCATCGACCTCCTGCCTACTCAGCTAGGTAGTTTTGACGTAGTTGTTGGAATGGATTGGTTATCCAAACACCATTCTAGAATCATCTGTGATGAAAAAGCAGTCCATGTTCCATTCAACGGTGAAACTCTCGTTATCCATGGCGATAAGAGTAAAACTCGACACGGTATCATCTCGTATATCAGAACGGTGAAGTACATGAATCAAGGTTGCCAAGTATTCATGGTTCGAGTAACGGAAGATAAATCGAAGGAGAAACGACTCGAAGACGTTCCTATCATCAAGGAGTTTCCAGAAGTTTTTCCTGACGATTTACCCGGCCTTCCACTTGTTGGATAAATGATATTTTACTGGTGGCAAGTTAATCATCTAGGTCAATTACATGTACAATGCGACGTTGCTAAGGCAAGACTCGACTCAACTTAAGCTAATCAAAAACATAAACATAAACATAAACATAAATAAAAAAAACGGGATGGTAGTCCGTATGTTTTTCTCTTTTCTTTTTCTATTTTTTTTTTTCATTTTTTTTTTCATACACTCTTGCCCTACCATCTAAAATAATATATCATAGGGGCCTCGGTTCTCCCCTTACACTTGAACTTTTAAATACTTTACATGTAACTAATCTAATAACTCGAATTAAAATAATCAAAACACTTGGAGTACTTTAAAATGTTTTGCACATATGGGGGTAATAATTGATGTTCTTCCCCATTACTCCATATCATTAGTACTTTACCCATGAGTCCCAATCATCCCAAAACAATATGTACAAGATATGACTCGACTTAGCAACCATGTAATCAATTAGACAATTAACAAAGGGTTTAAACAAATAACAATAATGCACTAAAGATGAGTGCATACAAGGAAGGCTAAGGCGATTTGGGTGTATATTTGGGGTGGATTGTAAACAAATTCTATCTTTAAGTAAAATGCTTAAAGTTAGAAACGAAAAAGATAGGCTCTGAGGGGTGTACTAGGGGTATCGTGTACTAAAAAATGAGTACAACGCAAAGGTGTGGGAAAATTACTTGATTTTATTAGTCAAGTAGCTTGGCTTCATTGGTAAAGTAATTTTAAAACAGGTTTAAAACAAGGGTTATCCTAATGCCTCTTACCATATAGTAAATCTAACTACACGAATGTAGTCTCACTTGTGTCCTCGGAATGAATCACTAACGCAAGTTCTAGAATCTAAGTGCTATCGGTACACTTATAAGCACTAAGGCTTTTCCTAACAGATCTAGGGGCGAACCTCACATGTATGAACTTAGTAGATCGCTGGCACGAGTCTTTGATGCTTCAACTAATGGATGGTCACTAGTGCACTTCTTGGATCGCTGGCGCGTTATTTGCATAATGGATGGTCACCAAGTCATACACTAGATCGTTGGCACGTTAGTCAATTAATCTAATACTTGGATGGTCACTACCTTATTCGTAAATTTTTTTTTGAGTGGTATGGTTTTTGTGCTAGTCATATAACTCCTATACATGATACGCTTATTAAGACTAAAGTTTTATTCCTATATGTTGCAAAAAAAATTAAATTTGGTGCTAAAATTGCCCTAACAAATATTTCTCTCAGTTTTATTACACATCTACTATTAAACAAACAAAAATCAAGTGTCATGGTATTCTCTAAGGTATCTTCATTTACCCCCCCCCCCTACACTTAAGCTGAACATTGTCCCCAATGTTCAATTAAAAGATGTAAAAATAAAGAAAATGAAAGAATGAAACAAATACTCCCCTGATTCATTCGGTGTGGATAATGCGGTAACATGGTTAAATGATAAATCCTTCTCCAAGAGAATGTAACTTCAAGATTAAAGCAGCGCCAAAAACTTGAAACTTGATGCTCAAAGACTTGACCATCCATGCACATCTTCTTGTCAATTATAACCTGTTAAACCTGAGAAAACAAACAAGAAAACCTAGCGTAAAATCGGCAGTAAAATCTATATAAAATAAAATCCTAAAAAGCAAAAAGATATAATGTTTGTGGAATGAATGTTTGCAGATTCCTGGAGTTTATAAGTTAAAGATTTAACAAAACTTTACAATTCCGGCAGAAAAACAAAACTTGCAAAATTTTCAGAAAATTTATACCTGACATCGTCAGGCTTTAATTGCTGACGCCGTCAGAATTGATCTGACAGAAATTTTATTTTGAGTTTCCGGAAAATTTCTAGAAAAACCTATACCTTAATTCCTGAAATTCCTGCAAAATATCATTATGACTCGATACAAGCATTTGACTTAAACAAGTACTAATATGTATGTCTATATCTCATTATTATTGTTCATGTTCAATTCGTTCTTTGAAAACAAATTTGGATTTCCCTTACACTTATCTTTTGTAAAATACCTTTATATGTAATTAAGACGAAGTTAAAAACAAAGTAAAGCATTTTCACAATTTTATTTGAAATATGAATTATAAACAATAGAAATAAGAACACACATACGGAAGCAAATAAAATAAATAAACAAACAAATAAACAAATAAAAAGCTTGGGTTGCCTCCCAAGAAGCGCTTTTCTTTATTAACGAGTCTTGTAGCTAGACTCAAAGTTACGTCTATTACGTGACCTCATCTCTCATAATGATGCACCCATTATTGATTGAGCCTTTTCTATCGTTGGGGTAATGTCTCAATCACTCTACATTTACAGCCGTCTTTCCACCTGTTCCATTAATCAGAACTACTGTTCCATTTGGAAATAAGCTTTTGATTGTAATGATCCATAGCACCAGGATCTTAGTTTATCGGGAGGTAATTTAATCCCCGAATGGCTTAAGAGTACCAAATCTCCTTCCATAAACTCAGTATGATTCTCCCTATGCTGATTGCACTCAAATTCACTATGATCACTATTCTCATCTCTGCATTTCTCAAACTTAGCTTCTCGGTAGTTCTTAATTCTTGCCTCCCATGTGAGGATTCCTTCTTGAACGTGATTTCGAGGTGTGTCGACGTTGTTCTTAAGATTTCTTTCCATCATGCCTTCTCTAACATATCGTGGGGTCATAGGAAAGTGAATCCTTCTTTGCCCAGACTTAAGCTCAATTTCCCCTTTTTCGTACTTAATGACAGCCCTTGCTGTGGTAAGGAATGGTGCTCCAATTATTATTGGCATATACTTGTTTTCTCTATCGTCAATGATCATGAAATCGACGGGATATATGAATCCTGCTACGTTAACTAACACATCTTCTACAACTCCTAAAGGGTACACATAAGAGTGACTAGCAAAGGAAAGCCTAACGTGAGTAGTAGCTGGTATTTCTTTAGTTAATTGGGCATAAATGGTTAAGGGCATCAGGTTTACTTCTGACCCTTGATCGGCGAAAGCATCTAAATATTGCAATTTCCCAATGCTAGCTGGTATCTCGAAATTACCATAAGCCATTTGCTTCATGGCCACTTTTTGCTTAAATAGCCTCTCGTACACTGGCCCCCCAGGTAACGTATCGTACTCACCTCCTCCTCTTTTTTCCTCTCCAGAGACCCTTTTCGATGAGTGGTTACGTCTGTTGCCCCTTACCCAGTTAGTTATGGTTGTCTCATTAATACCATGTTTTAGATAGTACCCTAATGGTTGAGATTTTGGCGGTTCCTTAATGGTCCATGCATCAAGGGTTTCCTCCTCTTCATTGCTCTTGTGGACAATAAAGATAGAGTTAACAAACTTAGTAATGGGGGTGTCGCTTTCCTTCCTTATTAACACCTTTTTCAGAGTTTTTATTTTTATGTACTTCTTCAACAGGTTCATCATCTCCGCCATATTTTCTTCCATCTCCTCCTTCTGTCAATAGATGGCCTCCTCGAATTTTGCCAATCTTTCAGAGTGTGTTGACATATACTCTCTCATTTGAGCTTCAAATTGTGGACTAAGTTCCTGATGAGGTGGATCGGGTTGAGCATGATTACGGAAGGATTCAACATTTTCCCTAAGAGGTGATTCGGACAACGGTGCCGGTTTTATGTCTGAGATAGAGTTGACTGCTGCTCGTTGTGGACTTAAGGGTCTCTTTTGTTTTTCAATTAGATAGTCAACCCTTTTCTCAAGTTCACAAAGGCTTTCTTCAGAAAGTTGAGTAGTCTTATCGGGTGACGAAAGTGCATTGACAGCTGAGTTTACAACATGAGCAGTTTCCCACAACTCCTCATCGTAGAATGCAAGCTCATCGATGATTTCCCATGATTCTTTGGCGTCTTTGTCACGCAATCTGCCCCTGGCGGCTCGATCAATGGTGCGCTTAGTATGGTAGTTGGCATGGTCATAGAAGATTTGGATTTGAAGCCAAAGATCTATGCCATGATAAGGGACTTTTTGGAGTAAGTCCTTGAAACGAGTCCATGCTTCGTAAAGAGTTTCGCCTCGACGTTGTTGGAACATCAAGATGTCATTCCTTAACTTTGTGGTTCTTCCCGGTGGGAAAAATTGAGCAAGGAAACGAGAAGTGAGATCATCCCAAGATGTGATAGATCCCACGGGTAAACGCTCAAGCCATTGACTAGCTTGGTCACGTAGAGAGAATTGAAAGAGACGCAGTCGGGTCGTCTCTCGAGTTTCAACATCAAGGTCTATGGAATCTATGATTTTAAGAAAATCCTTGAGGTGTTGATTTGGATCTTCGGAACGAAGTCCATGGAATGCACATCCGCTTTGCACCAACCAGATGGTGTCGGATCGCAAGGGAGACACATTGGCTCCTTGAGTGAGCTCAATAGTGTTTCGATAGCCTTGGTGGCTAGGACAGGAGTACTCTCCTAAAGTGCAGGCTCTAGGAGGTTGGTTTGGTTGTGGTGGGTTTTGTTGTAGTGGGTTGATGGGGTCAAAGATATTACCACCTTCCATGATGTTGGATGGTAATGGTTACGAACAAAGGAACAAAGAAAAAGATAGACTAAAGAAAACTTATAAAAATAAAAATAAAAATCTCACTAGAAAGGAATCTAATGAGTAGACCTAATAAAAATAAAATTCAACCTAAACAATAACTATTCCCCGGCAACGGCGCCAAAAACTTTGATGCGATTTAGACTATCACACAAAAGTTTTACTTCTCAAGGGATCTTGAGAAGCTTACAATCCCCGCCAAGCAAGTGTACCTGACCAATGTAGTATAGTGTAGTGGTAAGAACCAGGGAATTGATCGTTCTCCACAGGGAATAGTGTTGTTAGGATTGAAAATGATCTAAACTAGGTATAGAGGTGAGGGATGATTCTTTTTTTATTTTTATATTTTTTAGAAAGCAAGTAAAAATCTCGGGTTTTGAAGGAGTGGGCGGAATTAGTTGCTAATCAACTAACCCAAATAACTACAAATGCAAATAAAAATAAAATAATAGAAAATAAATGTGTGTAAAACTAATATGGAGATAAACGTGTTTACTTAGGTTTCACTACTCCCTAGCTATCTTTCATTGATTGATAGATTTGTTACAATTGTGTGGATGACGGGTTGTATTCCTTAATACCATTCGTGGGGGCGTGTACGTCCTTCCCCAACTCTATAAGATCCTATCTCTTCCTATGACGACACGTTTAGTATCCTATCATGGCCTCATTAATAGTCACTTATGCATTAAACACAACCAATTAATCGTAGTACACATCTGATTCATGTTTCTTAAGACGTTCAAGCATGTTACCAATAGGAGATTAGCCAGTTTTCTTAAGCCTAACATTGATATCATTCATCCAACAACAATTAATAACAAACTATCAATCAATAATCAATAGCTAGGCTTCATTACATCTAAGTAAACACAAACAAACCTATCCTAGCATGTTAATGTAAAGACAAGTGTAAGATAGAATCAAACAACACATAGACATATTGAATGATTGATAGAATACTTATCCTTAATTAAACATGGAAGAAAAGAGGTTTGGAAACCTCAAAATAGCTGCAAAAGTCAACTAGGATTCGTACCCTAAGTTTCTCCCTAAAGTTCCACACTTAATGAATGAAAATTAGATGAGTATATATAGATTTTACAACCTTGACGGCATCACCTTATGGGTCGTGATGTCGTCACCTCACCGTGTTTAGGGTTCCTTGATGGCCTAGATCCACTCTTGACGCCGTCACCTTGTAAAGCTTTCTGAGCCGTCTCTCTTTGTGATAACACGTGACGTCCTTGGTGCATTATAACATGATGTCGTCACTCTTTAACTCCAAAATTCTCTTCTGGCCCGTCAAGTGTAAAATAATTATCCACCTCTTTGTCAACACATGACGCCGTCACCTAGTAGAGTGTGACGCTGTCAGGTACTGTTTCCAGCATAATTTGAGACTTTGTCGTTTTCTTCACTTTTATGCTCCAAAAACGTCCAAAATGCTTCCTTTTTCATATTTCCTCTCAAAAGTACCTAAAATGATAAAAGGAACGATTTAAGGCTTAAATGACCCCTTAAAAGCATAACACTTTTCGTCTCATCAATAGCTCCTTCCTGAACCAACTTGGAACATACTCTTCTGGAAGCTTGTTGATCTTTAAGATAGCAGCTGTACCATGGACACATGGTAGCCAGATAACTGCTACATCCTACAAGAACATGTCCTCTCATCAACTTTGACTTTGAAGGAGTAATTCCCATTCCTGACCTCAAATGCATTGTCCCCTGCTGGTATGACATGCCAAAACCTGTAAAGTTTACTATAATTAGTATTCAACATGGTAGAAGTAAGTAAGGTATAATATATGTGATAAAAACATACCTTATATGATCCTTTAAAAATCAACTCTCTTCTTGATTGATGAACATATATCATTAGTCCATTTTGCTGAGATTTTCCTCATAGTGTTCATCCTTTCAAGCACAATCACCCTAATAGCTTCCAACATTGTTAGTATAGGTTTGTCCCTCACAGTAACCAACATTGAGTTAAAGCACTCACTAAACCCATTTTCCACAGCCTCAAATCCTCTATCCAACTCAAAAATAATGCTCTAGACCATGTTTTAGGATCCTTTTCCATCAAGTATTTATGGGCATTAGGGTTTGCAGCCTTGATTTTGTCCATGATTTTATTGAACCATTGTGGGTACGTAGCTTTAGAGTCTCCCCAAAACAAGTTCCTAAACTCTTCACCACTGTATTGTTTCCTAAAGTTCTCATATATGTGTCTAGCACATTGTCTATGCTCAGCTTGAGGCATAACTTGTTTCACAGCTTAAATCAGACCCTTATGTTGATCAGACATCAGTGTTAGGCCTGCACCATTTGACATGTCCAAATCATCACCTACCAACTCTAAAAACCAACACCAAGTATCTTTATTCTCTACACTTACCACAACCCAAGAAATAGGGTAAATGTAGTTATTGCCATCTCTTCCTATGGCAGTAAGTATCTCACTTTGATTTGGTCTCTTAAAAAACACCCATCTAAAGCAACCACTCTTCTACAACCTCTTTTAAAAGCCTTACTTTAACCCCCCCAAGACATACATAGAACCTATCAAAAACAGTGGACCCTTCCTCATTGTGTGTGACTCCTAGTTTAACTGTTGACCCAAGGTTGCTATCCAATAACTCCTTGCCATATGCTCTTAACAAAGAATAATGTTCTTCAATAGTTTTTTTAAATTCTGTCAATGCCCATTTCTTAGCAGCCCTACACTGATTAAGAGTGACAGTGCACTTATACTTCTTTATTACTAGGTCAACAATGTTTACAAGCTTAATTCTGGATTTTTCCTAATTTTCTCACCAAACTTTTTGCCTATCCATTTATAGTCAACTAATGACCCAAACTGAAAGTTTCTTACACAATTATGTTCAGATTTCAAAGATAAACCTGAAAGGTTCTCTCAGTAGTCATCCATCTAGCATACAACATAAAACTACACTTGTAACACCCCCATTTTCACAGATCGCAACGGATTTAGATCTGGGGTATTACTTCATAGAATCACAGTCACAATAATAGAAAACAACTTGAAAAGAGACGTTTTTAAAAAATGAGTTATCGTTCATTAAAATATCAGAGTTTTCATTAAAAAGAGGTCCCGTAAATCTAAGTGTGAAAGTAGTATTTTGAATGATAACAGGGTTGAAAGTCCTCCAAGTTCAGTGCCGCTTCGTGCCATAGATCCGTAATAGCTATATACCTAGGATACATGCTTAAAAGTCAACACTAGGTGTTGAGTGAGAGTTATAGGTTTAAGTGATAGTGTGAATACAAGTTCCACAGGGTTCAGTTGTTACACCCTTCAAGGAAAATGTAGTGTTTATGATAATTGCAATGCATATACAATTATCATGGAAGTAGTGTTATTGCACTAAGCTCATGAGACCGCACGTTAACATGTCCAGGTCATGGGGCACTGCAGACCCTTACATGATGGGATGGTGATAAGGTTAACTTGCCAAAGTTAAACCTAAAGGGGTGTTTTCAAATATAGTACTTATTGGTACCCGGATAACCAACGGGAGTTGTCAAACTCCAATAGATCTATCAACTATATTCGCGTTCACTCGCAAGTGATTATGCTTCATGAATTTTAGTTATGTAATGGTGGCAGAAAGTAACACTCGTGCAATCACAAAAGAAAAAGACTTGTATTCGGTTTAAAGAGGAAAAGTAGCATGTATCCCCCTCACAGGGTTTATAAAGCATTTAAAAAGTGAGGCTATGAACGCACCTGGGCTTAGGGAAATCTGATTGATGTAAAAAGTAACTCGAAGATTAGACTTCTTACTTACGTATCCTAGGGGTTATTGTAGGTGTGGGTGTATGTCAAGCTCTAGTTATCTTATTTAGGTTTCTTAAGTTATTATTCCTAGGGTTTCTATTATTAGTTATAACGTAACACCATTCGGGCCATCATAATCTAGAGGTATATAACCCCTCACATGAAGCTCCTTAGTATTGTATTACGTTGCTTAATACTTAGATCATAGATATAACATAACACCGTTCGGGCCATCATAATTCAGAGGTATATAACCCCTCACATGAAGCTCCCTAGTATTGTGTTATATTGTTAAGTATTTAGATTATAGTGTGTTAGAGTGATAAATTACTTTTTGTGGTGATGTTGTGATCTTAGATTTGACATACTAGGAGTTTATATGATGTGAGTGTAGAGATATTTGGCTTAGGTGGATACCTGAACAGGTCTAAAGAGTCATGCATGTAATGAAAGCAAAAATTTACCCGTGAAAATACCTGATATAGGTATTATGGTGAAAATGATGTTGATGAAATTTTATGGGTGGTTACAACACTTAGGCACATCTTCTTCAATTTCACTAGGAAACCTAAATTGTTTTCTTTGTTTACCTTTCTCGGGGTCTTTTAACTTACCTGGTGGTCTTTGCCCACAAATAGCAATAATCTTGTCTGTAGCACTCCTTTCATACCAGATGGAGTAGCCATTGGCCAAAGCATAGTTGGTCAAGGCTTTTTTCAACTTGGCAGCACTTTCAAACTTTAGACCAACCTGTCAAGAAATTAACCATATTAACAGTCATATTAAAATGATGTAATACACAAATGACACTATAATTCAAAACGTAGCTTACCTTTGGGGCTTGCATCCTCCAATGTGTGCTTTCATCATTTGTAGGATATCTTTCTTGAGTGGCTTGTACACCCAAAAATGGGTCTTATATGTTTCCATCAGAATCCACATCATTCATCTTCCTCAATAATTCATCAATGAACTCATCATGCTTAACAGCCATATCTAGAATTGGTGTAGCTTTGGTCTTTACCCTACTTGCTTTCCTAGTTTTGTGCTCAATTAGTTCTTCTTCACCAGCACTTAAATAGTCAACTGACTTGTCTAAAAACTCACTGTCACTCTCTTCTAACATACCATTATCAACATAATCACTGTCATCAGAATCACTAGCACTTGCAGATGCATCACTAACACTTGCCTTACCCTTATCACTAACACTTGCCTTACCTTTACCCTTATCACTAGCAGTAGCAATTCCTACATCTACTTCAGCCTCAAGCTCAGCCCAATGCACCATTTCTTCTTCACTAAATTCATTACAATATCTTTTTTATCTGTTGCTCTATACTTAGAAGTAGGCGTACCAGGGTCAGGGATAGCTAAGTACTTGGTAAAGTCAATGTTAGTGTGGTCTACATAAACTTCCAATTTCCCAAATAACCTTGCAAGATCGTACATCCTATTGCATTCCCAATCACAATCTAATTCTAGTAAACCCTTATCTAAATCACTATGTGGCATTTTATAGTGCAGACCAAATACATGTGCACACTGAGTATACTTCTTGACATGTTCTATCAAATCCTTAAGTGACAGCCTAGTAATATATGCATTCAAAATAACTCCATCTTCATACCTTAAAGGATCTTCCTTGAAAATACCATCATTCCACACATCTAACTCAATACCATCAGGTCCAGGTATCACCATTCTGTCAAAGCCATAAATGCAAATTAGGGTTAGTAAAACAAGAATTAAGAACAGAAACTAGGGTTTGGAATAATTGGGGAAATCACTTAATTTATTGTTGTACTATGTTAACATACATTAGAAAGCAATCAAATGGTTGATTTTAGCATGAATCGATAATTAGGGTTTTGTGAATTTGGGAAAGTGCGTGTGTGATCGCATCTGGATTTGGGAAATTGGGTTTGGTGAAATGGTGAATAAAGAAAACGTTTTTATTATAAAAAGTAATATAACGAAAAATGAGGTCAAAATAACGGTCTTTTTAACAATAAAACGGAGTCAACAAGGTCCACCTTGCCAACTCAGCTAATCTCTTTTCCATGTGGGATGAGTACATGAGTTAGCAAAGATTAGTAAGTTCAGACCCCAAGTTAGCAAAATTAAACGTTGCATACACAACTCAGTAAAACGTGGCAAGTTGGATACATTTAAAAATCATTAACCCGAAATCTTTATGCGGATCATTTCTTGCTTTTCCGCATGCCACTTCTGTTGCCGTGTTGTAACTTATAAGTGGTGACTGAAGGGTTTTTTCTGGGCCGTATAATTCATTGTGCCCCTTAAAATGTACATCTTTGTAATTTGCAAAACTGTTTTCACCTCCCCGCTGATTTAAGTTTAATGGCCTATTGTAAAATATCGGCAACCAGATATGCGTGATAACTCCAGTGTTGATTATTGTCCCTATCCTAGTTAACATTAGTAAAAGGGGGGGGGCACCTTTTCACAATGAAATTGCAGCTTATGGCACTTCTTCAATGGCCTTGAATGTTAAAGTCTCATAGAAGTGGTTCTAGCTTCTTACAAATAAATAATGACAACCACAATCAATGGTACAATGAAGTAACATGACTAACTTGTTTAATAAGGGGTATGAGCTCCCAGCGAACAACCTCCTATTAAATAAGGGAAGTGATAATTTTTATTGGGACACTCTAATGTACAAGCAGTTAAAGCAGATTATACTTAAAGTACAACTGCCTGATGCACACAGTGTGCCAATAAAAAGTGAGAGTGTGCAAATCATTTCCCATTTAATAAGGTGGGAAGCAATTATCAATAAAAATGATCTTTAGCAAATTCAACTTTATCACTTAGGAAAATCAGCAATCATTGTTGTTTGAGTTTACTCATTTATTTGTGTGCTTATATGGTATGAGTTGTTTCATGTTGAAGTAGTGAAACATTTTGCTTGATAGTTATAGACATCAACTTGCTTCGAAACAACAAAAGTTTTCTCCTTGATGTACCCCAAATATATTGGGCCACAATCTCATCACACTCCACCAAAAATAGGTAACTTGATAATTCTTGTATTCTATTCCCAGTATGCTTGTACATTACTACATCACATAATTAGGAAAGTATCGAATAAGTTAGAGCTGTATAGTGATGACTTATGAATGTGTAACTCATCCTTAAATAGAGCTAATTGCAACGAGTCCTTTTATATAATATGAATTCCTGTTTGTCTTGACTAGTTAATGAATAGTGTTTCCAACTGTTCAATGCCTTTTCATAAACTCATACTTGTCTTTACTTTCTCAATGATGCACTTTATCCCGCTCTTTTGCAGTCTTGATAGTCCTGTATAAATATCTAAGAGATATTTCGAGCTAAGCTCTGTTGGTTGGATCAGAGAGCTGATTAGACTCATTAGGCATCATCAATCCCTGATGAACCTTTGTCCTCCAACTTCTAGTTCTTAATTTACTATACATACTAGCTGACTTCGCATCAGCTATAAAGTATATATGCAAGTTATCTTTGACTCCCTGACGATGTATCTGATGTGAACCTGCTAAGATTTCTCGTTGATTTCTTTATCAGCGAGTCTTCATATACTCAGTCTAATTTATGTTTAAATCTTGACAGAGACCATTGGACACCGAATTGGTCCAACAAACATAAACCAGGTAAGGCCTTTTCATTTTTTAGTCTTAATTATTTGATTAAGTTATAACCATTTTCTTTTGAAGTGGCTTCTAATAGACCCGTTTGAGTCACTATTTCAACCGATTCAAAACCAAAATTTGTGTTTAGAAAAAACAGCAATAGTCGGCTACTATACAACTATAAAAGCCTGTAATATTGAATACTAAACACACATAAAACATGAAAAATCCAATATCAATCTCATAGTACATTTATAAAGTGCATAATCCTAAACAAAACACATATAATCCAACTAGAACTCAAGTTTCAAATTTAAAACGATGAAGTGTGGAAATTAGAAAATAGTTCCAAATTCAAACAACAATTGTCCATCATCACGACTAATCCAAACATATCTCAATCAATATATTTTCAATATACTATATTATACGCATCAAATCCACGATAACTAGTAAGCGAAATTCACTATGATCCCAAATCTACAAGGGAATCACTATGAAGAGTTGAGATGTTAGACTCCTGGTGGTGTCGAATGAGAGTTAGCAACGTAAAAAAAGTTGGTTCATTTATTTATTTTTCTAAAAATAGAAAAAGTTCAAATTTTGTCGTTTGTGATGAAACCATCTGGGTCACATGAAACTGATGAGACATAATGAGTTTTAAATTCCAATAAGAGTTAATACTGACATTTTTCTTTTTTTTTTTAATCAGAACCGAGTAGGTCAAACGGGTTGAAAACATTGCTTTTTAAGGATAACCATGGTTTCTGACATATGACTGATTAATTCACAAGGTTTGAACCCACCGTCACACGGAATCAAACAGGATAAAGTCATCCTTTTTCATTTTCAGAAGGTTGACATACTTTCATCAAAATTGTTTACACCAATAAAAATTTTGTACCTCAAACATTTTAGTCATGTTAGCCTATAAGTCACGGCTTGGGTTTAAAACTTTGTTATAAACAAAATACTCAAATGGTCAAATCATGAGATTATTTCATAGGCCAATAACTATGAACACCATCACTTTGGCCCAACCAAACCAAATCTAACTTAGGTGTCGTTTGTTTTTTCAGAGCTTTTACCTCTTCATCTGCAGAAGAAGAGGTACATATAAGCTCTTCATCTGCAAGAAGAAGACCGTTTGTTTTTGTTGCTATTCAAGTTTTTTTTTTGTTTTTTTTTTTTTTTCAAAACTATTTTTTGTGCTATTGAAGTACTTTTTTTCTTTTTCTTTTCCTTTTTCTTTTTCACAAGGTTTTTTTTACGTTTTCGTCCGATTGTTATCGTTTTGGTACGTTTTTGATCGTTTTTTACGTTTCGTCTGTTTTTTACGTTTTTGTCCTTTTTTTAAGCTTTCATCCGTTTTTTATATTTTCGTCTGTTTTTTTTTACGTTTTCGTACATTTTTTTTACGTTTTCGTCTGTTGTTTTACGTTTTCGTCCATTTTTTTATATTTTCGACATTTTTTTTTACTTTTTTGTCTGTTTTTTAAGGTTTTTGTCCCTTTTTTACATTTTCGTTTGTTTTTCGACCTTTTCTATGTTTTAGTTTTCTTTTTTTATGTTTTCGTCTATTTTGTTACGTATTCGTCCATTTTTAATGTTTTCAACCGTCTTTTTTATGGTTTTATCGGTTTTTTTTTAGGTTTTCGTCCGTTTTTTACGTTTTTGTCTGTTTTTTTATGTTTTTGCCCATTTTTTATGTTAAAAAATAGACGAAAATGTAAAAAAAACAAACGAAAAAGTAAAAAAAAAATGGTCTAAAACGTAAAAAAAAAAACATACAAAAACAGATGAAAACGTAAAAGAAAGATGAAAACGTAAAATAACGGACGAAAACACAAAAAAACAGACGAAAACGTAAAAAAAAGGCGAAAACGTAAAAACACGGAAGAAAACGTAAAAAACGGACGAAAACCTAAAAAAACGAGCGAAAACGTAAAAAAAGAAACAAAAACGAAAAAAAACGGACGAAAACGTAAAAAAAATATAAAAAAAAGCAAACGAAAAAGAAAAAAAAAGGTCAAAAACGTAAAACAATAGACAAAAACAGATGAAAACGTAAAAGAAAGACGAAAACATAAAAAAAATAGACGAAAACGTAAAAAAACAGAAGAAAACCTAAAAAAACGGACGAAAACTTAAAAAAACGAGCGAAAACGTAAAAAAATACACAAAAACGTAAAAAACGAACGAAAACGTAAAAAAACAGATGAAAACGTAAAAGAAACAGATGAAAACGTAAAAAAGGGCAAAGCGTAAAAAAACAGGCGAAAACGTAAAAAATGAGATGAAAACGAAAAAAACAGACAAAAAGGTAAAAAAATGGCGAAAACGTAAAAAAAATTAAGGAAAACGTAAAAAATAGTCAAAAATGTAAAAAACGGGCGAAAACGTAAAAAATTGATGAAAACGTTAAAAAACAGACGAAAACGTAAAAAACGGACGAGAACGTAAAAAATAAATAAAAACGTAAAAAAATTGATATTGGGAAAGAGATGTAGGGTTTGTGAATGAAGATGTAAGAAGTGAAAGAAGAGGTAATAACAGGAAGGAGATGTCTGAATTTTGGAAGAGAAAAGAAGAGGAAAGAAGCCCTTTTGTCTGAAAAAAAAAACATGTTTCTCTGCGCGCCTGCAGAGGAAAGAAGTGAAAAGAGGCAATAAGAGCTTATTTTGAAAAAACAAACAAGGCCTTAGCCTATTTCACCACCTTCATTTTTCACCCAATTTAGTTATGACCCCCACATTCTCATTTCACAAACCCTAATCTTATCTCCCTCACTCCCACAAACTTAGAGACGTAATCAACAACAACAAGCGTCTCCCATTGTCTCTCTTGCAATTAATGTTAGTGATATTAAGGTGACATTCGCAACCAAAGACCATAAACACACAATGACACATGATCCAGATTTTGTTAGCAGCTGGATTAATGAAACATATAAAAAAATATGAAGAAAAGAAGACCAATCCAAAAATAATAATTGGGATATATGCAGAATGGAGAAATGAGGCGAAAAAAGGTTGATAGTGAAATTGCAGTATTATAACTCTGTTATAAGAGGAAAGTTCGTATACCAAATTATTCATTCAAAGTATATTCCTTTTCCATCGACAGGCCTTGAGGCTAGTATGTTATATAACCCATTGTTTGAAATCACCCACATATTGACACTAGGATGCACCACCAAATAAGCTATATATGATAGTTCGATGCTACTAATTAAAAAGTAGCTCGTATTGATTTCTATAAACATGAACAAATGTTTTGCATTAGTGAGATATCATCCATCTTATGAAATGCAAATGTACTTTTTTTTATGGTGTTAGTATCATGGATAAATATGGTGCACATTTTGAGTAGAAGTCATTTTAACCTGTCCCTAACCCAACTTAGGCCATACTTGATATTAAATATGTTATCTAAAAATACGACGTTTTAGCTTAGAATAATTTCACTCGAAAAACAAAAATTGTGAAACGCTCGGGCTTGAAACAATATGTAATATAAATAAGATATGCGAATTTGTGATATTATTGAAAATAAAGTACCCATGCTTTAGGGTAAACAAAGCCCGTGCATCGCATGGGCTATGATGCTTGGTATTAAGAAAAAAAAAATCAAGTTCCAACTAACTAAATAATACTAAGAAAAAAAAAGATTAAGATGCAATCCTATATGTATAATTTATTAAGGATTTCAACTTAATCTTATGAACACCTTTTATAGATTTTCACTTGCAAATAAAAACACTCATTCTAAACTCTCACCGATGTGGGATGACTCCCACTTGAAAGGCCGTATCCGCCTAATGAACTATGCGTAGCTGTTTTCAATGCTTAATACAAAGCATCTTTTGTGATGCACATACTCACCATCAAGGACGGAAACATGACCAAATATGATCGGATGCACAAATTTTTTTGAACCGTAATATGAAAACATATTTTGATGGACCAGGTGCATTTGAGATTCATTTAGTAAAAAATGATGTTTTTATCAAAAATTAACACTACATCAAAATATTCTATTGGTGTCCCGGAACCTCGTAGGAACCCATGGTTCCATCCCTCTTATCACCCCATATAAAGCTATGTTCATAAGTTCAATGTCACGTACAAATTTTTTGTTTCACGATAAATTTATATAAAAGAACGACTAAGTGAGATCAATAATGGCCCACAGCAAATATAGTTTTTCTTACCATAGCACCACATTCTATGTTAATATAGAAGTTACGAGTTTAGTAATGTTTTTTTTATAATTGTTGTAAACTCAACAATGACCATTTGAACTATGATAGCAAAACTTTTTTGTTATTCTGGTCCGTTATTGATCTTATTTGGTCGCTGTTTTAAATTGAGTTCTTTATGTTGGAATATGTGAATCATAACAATAGTATAAACACATAAACATCAAAGAGTACGCAGCGGAAATAGATCAAATACAAGTAATTAAATTAACCGAATATAAAAGGATGCGTACCTTTGTGATTTCTAGCAAGAACAAGAAATCAATTGAACAAGAACTTATAAACCCTAATTAGGGTTTAATGGGGATCGACTATGGTGTAGTCGAATAGGGTAATCACCACGTTAGCAAAAGTATGCCAACACTTCGTTCTTGAACACACGTATTAGTAGCGTTTCAATAAGAAAAGCTAGGTTCTTAATTCACAAACAAACCAAACACTATGTTTAGAAGATCGCGTAGGAACCCTAGAAGGGTGTAGTTGATCAACTAAAAAAAATGGTTTTGAGCCTAGAAATCTAGTAGGAACCCTATAAGGGTGTAGTTCGATTTCTAACTCAAGAGGAGAGAAGAGAAGGAGATTTGGTTTGCAAGTGAACCAAGGGATGATTGAATGAATGAGAGGAGGTCTCATTATATAGCATTCAAGAAACTTAGAGCAAAAGCCATTCCAAACCCTATGGGAGGGTGTATGGCCGGCCATGGGTTCACAAGGCCCAACCCGAACCAAACTTTCACTCTATTCCAATCTAGTCCTTCATCTTTCGTCTAACGGTCGTTAGGTACCGTTAAATGCTCATTTCGTGAATTTAATAATTATTCGTCACTAAAACAATAATTATTAATTAATTGAAACTCATACGTAAAGTGTGCAATCCCGAAGTCTCGAGTTCGAGTCAGGTCATGATATATTAATTTATTATCCGTTAAAACTAACAGCTCCCACTCGGATATAGATTAATGTAACAATGACAATGGTTAGTCTAGCATAACACGCCAATGTCCCCAGAACGATCTTGAGTATGGTTTCCTGGAAAAAACCACCTTTGATGATTCATCATCATACTTATCTTTTTGATTCTAATACTATGTTAATATGGATATGGATTGAAGTCATTCCATAATTAACCAGTGTTTCTCGTTATTTATGATTAAGCAAGATTACCAATTCATCTGAACATATTCCAGATAGACCTTGGGCATGGCCATGCAAACATCTTGTTAATCCTACGAGCGGTCAAACAGTATTAAACTTCAAAACAAATTTGAAGGAACCAAATCCTGTTATTGACTACAAGCGTAACCTATGAACTTCGCATCACCTCTGAAAATAATCCTTATAACTACCAGTTACGGATAGCGTTAGATTATCTCACAGAAAATGAGCTACATCTACAGTAGTTACCTGGTATCTCAAGTCTGAGGATAAATATTCATGATTCACTATAATGACAACATCCATAAGTATAATCATGTAATTGAGATTTTGTCCTATATTCAATTTATCCATTATTGAATATCATGTGAATTTGGCATGTCCACGCATCAATATATTTTAATATATTATACCAAAACTCAGATTTGTCTTAGTTCAATGATACTCCCATATCATTAATTGACAACGGACTATTTAGAATAACATAACATAAGTTATTCATGGATTAAACATGCAAATATGGGATACAATCTATTATTAATGAAAACAAACGTACTCAGTACTTTAATTCATTATTTAATAATAATTGCTTAACATCCCTTATCCAAATACTAAATAGATCAATGCATGAAAAATTCTTGTTAATAAATTTTGTCTCAAGTAATAACAATCATACTTGTTGACAATTATGCCCAAGTAATGATAACCATACTTGTTGACAAGGCATTATTCAACTAACTTTGATCTATCGGAATTTTGAGAATACTTATTTCAAGAATTCAATTAGAGAAGTTCTTGTATATGTGCATTCAAATAACTTGATATAACCACATAATACATCATAAAATGTGTGACATCCTCAACATCCAATTTTATGATAATTAAACTTTCAAACCTTTTAAAGTTTAAAGTATTCTTATTCTTTAATGTATAATGCAACTATGCTTTTAGTTAAGCATAACTAGTATACATGGCTATTAACAAGGATGAAATCCTTCCATGACTAGTATTGAGTGTCATCTCAATTGTATTAGCATCATTGTATGCAAACAACAATATGCTCTTTTTCGAAAACTTTAATGTGTAATGTTTTATGCCTTTCAAACTTCCAAGTTTGTTGGCTATGACAATTGACAAATTGTTCATCTATAGAATCCAGAAATTGTTCCAGGCTGAGGATGTGATTCTATATCCAAATACATTCCTTTTGGAATATTCATTACACAACTTATCTAATATCTTTCAATTAGATATTAATGTTGTCAAATCATCTTTTATCAAAGCATGATATAACAACAACATGATGTACATGGAAAATTCTTATGTCCAACTTAAATTTCATTCATGTACTACATATCCATTTAAACTTTCTAAATGATATATCATGTTTTATTAGATTCATTTACCGCACATGTTTACATCAATAAACATATATTCAAGGTTGTATGTTTTACTTATTAAATCTTTCAAGTAAAGTTTCATTCCAAGTTATGACTCAACACTTAACTTATATAGAATGTTACTTCCTATATGTCATACAACATATATGATTTAAGTAAGTAAACATAATACTCCCACTAGCTTTCAGAATTACTTAGGAGTTATCTTATTTTAAATTATAAATCAAAACACGAATTTAATATTTAAACATAAGATTTATCTCCTTGATGCATGCATCTATCCATACTTGGATTCTTGCATTTTGTTTACTTTCAAAAATTTAATGAATTCATAAAACTCTTAATTACTCATCGTCTTCGCTTAAGTAATTATATAAGAAAGATGTTTTATAATCCATTGTCAAATTTCATATTCATAAAAATGAGTATGACAATTACCATCTTTGTATTTTTAATGTGCTTAGGAAAGAATATTCAATCATAGTTAATTACTTAAGTATGATTAATAATCTTGTCATAAGACATACATTAAAATATGTATACAATTTTGTCCATATGATTCTTTATGCAAAGATTTAAACCTCTAGGGTTTTCCTTCTCTTGCAGAAACTCATCTTCATTAAGATAAACCAAGTTTTCAAAGTTGACTTATCTTTATGAACAACATCTTAACATTCATAGTATGAGCAATTTACCATAATTAGTAAATGCGTCATTATGATTAATAGGCTTACTTTGATCCTGTAATTCATAATTCTCAGCATATTAATTAAATATCTGAGACATCCCTACGGATCTATGAATGAGAGTTTCATCATGTTGAGATTTAACCTTTACATTTCAAACCTCATCATGATTTTCACTAGTGTGGTTTTAGAAGATTATGTATTTTGTAATTTTGATCTTTCAAGATCTAAACAAAACTCCCACTTGCCTTTTGTATTTTATCTATAAATACTTTAGCAAGATGAGCAACACTAAATCGTTCTCACTTGGGATATTACAAAACATTTTACAGTTCCTGACTCTTGTTTGTTAAATCAACTTATTAACAAAACCAGAACTTCATTTTAAGACTTTAATGTGATTCATCACATTCCATAATGTCTTATTTAATCTTCTAGGTTGGAGTCTTATTGAGTATATTCAATTTTCTAACCTTGATAACTTTTGGAAGAAAAGAAGTCATATTTATCTTTTAATCAAACAATATAACAAGAGTTTGATTTTTCCTAACTGAACACGCCACCAACTTGTGATGTTTCATTAGAATTAATATTGTGAGACAAACTAACAATATGTAAGATAAACTTATTCCCTTTGGCTTACCTATTTACCAACTAAGTCAACTTAATGGTACAATAGAATTTCCAAGCCAATTGCATGCTATATAACATAAGTACCTTTTGAACAAGTTACTTCATGTTCATGTCTTAAGAAGACATAAACTGTTATATTCCCACTATACGTTGTACATCATTGATCAACTCAATGATTTCTTGTTTGAAACATAACAAGTTTAACGTCTTACTTTATTATAAGTCTTGTAATAGTTAAAAGACTTCATGTTTATAAGAAGATATAAACATATATAACTAAAGTATTTGTGAACACCACCACTTGGTTTCAATAGTAATTTCAAGTTAATTTACTACTTCATTTGCTTATGTCATTTTATGAATTATCCAATTTAAGAAACTGCAAACTCACATAATTCCATTACATCAGTTGATCTGCTAGTAATGAAATCATGTAGTTTACCTTTCTATTGCAATCTAGGCAGGTTACACCCTGACGTAAATTGTAAATTCAAGTGTTTCTTTTAATTAGAATATCATAAGACATAAAAGTAGTCTTTTGTTATAATCATGACACATGTTCTACATAAGATAATCTTACATATTAAATGTATAAGTCCTATTAGAACATTGATCTCTTACCTTGCAATTAAGAGAATCCTATAATCATATTTCTATGTATTGTTCCATTGCACATGATTGGGCCTAAACCGTCAACTTATATTGACCAAGGAATGGTCAACAAAGTCAAATAGCCTAGATCAATGCTCCGCGGAAGTATAGTATTTCCCCGGGTCGTTATGTCCCGACGAGGTGTGAATTGTAATTAAACGGTTTCGTGATCGGGTGAATTTGGATGAGAAAAAGGTTTGAGATTGATTGGACTAAGGAATCTACAATGAAATAGCTTAAATAAGCTATATGAATAAGACGGGAAACTAGGAAAAACCAGAAACGATTTAAACCTAAAAACGCGTACGTTACGTTTAAATAAAACGTAAACGTACAAAATAAAAAGTAAAAACTGAAATCTGAAAAACCCCAGGGGGTGAAAATGACTTTTTTACAAACTTAAAAGTAAAAGAAAATTTATAGAAAAAGAAAATAATTTTTTACACTAATTAATTATTTAATATTAATTAAATACTAATTATTACTTATTAATAATATTTAAGTAACTTAAATATAATACAATATTATTTAAATACTAAAAAGGTGAAAATAAAATTCCTAAAATTATTAAATAACTAAAAATAAGTTTTAAAATTAAAAATAAGTATTTTTGTCTTTTTGTGATTTTTTTATTAATTAATAACTAATTATCTAATTAACTATTTTAAATTAAGAAAAATACTAAATGAACAGTAAAAATGCTAAGAAAATTTCTAAAATTACTTTATAATATATAAAAGCTATAAAAAATATAAAAACTAAGTTTTACTTAATAAAAACTAATTATGCAATTTTAAACTTAATATTAATTAATTATTAATAAAACTAACATTAATTCTAATAAATACTAAACAACAAAATAAAAATCTGAGAAAATTATTATAACTACTTTAATATAATAGGAATTTAATAAAAATATAAAATAGCTAAGTACTTAATCAAAAATTTAAAAATGAAAATTAAAATTAAATTACATTAAATAGAAACTATCACTTAATATTAAATTTGTTTTTCTTGATTTTTCTTTTGGAAACTTATTTTACAACTAAAAATGAAGAACTTTTGTAAAAACAAACTTTTTATAAACTTAAAATAAGCACTTTGGAAGGTAATAAGCAAAACAGTTGACTTTGTTTGACCAAAGGGCAAAATGAGCTAAAATGGCTTAAAGTGGGACCCACAATGGTTGAATCTGATTCAATTGAGTTAGATTAACTTGAATAAGCCAGAAAAAACAAAGATTGACCACAGAATAAGCTGAATAAGCACAATGAAGCACTTTGAAACTTATTGGAAACTGAAAATGGGGACAGAAAAGAGGAGGGTAAACAGATGGGGCCCAGTGGTTCTCAGGTCAAAGCCATGGTCAAAAACAAGAGACTACCATGGGGGGAGTTGAATGAACCAAAAATGGGTGGCTGTGGACTACCATGGTGGCCAGAACACCACCACAAAGTGGTGGTGGTGGGTGATGTAACTGCTGAGACAGAGCAGACCCTCCCCTGCTAGTGTGTTTCAGGCCAAGTGGGGCACACAGATAAAATCACAAAAATAAGCAGACCATGGAAACATGTAGATGAGGTGGTAGACAATTAAAAGAAACAAGTTCCAAAGGTTAACTCCTAACAGAAAAATCACATAAAATCTGGCAACTTTTGGAAAAAACTAAGAAATGCAAATTTGACTTTTTATAAAAACTACTTATGTTGACTAAAATGGATTTCCAAAGCCTCTAACTGATTAAGTAAGTTGTATTAAGTGTTAATTAGACTGAATTAAGCTCTATAACTAACTTGTGAAGTGGTATGATGAGTTTTGAGGTTCTAAGTTCCAACAGTGGACTGTGATGAATGAGGGATGATGATTTTGACTTTGGCTAAAACAAGTGCCACTTTTTAACTCTTAACTGACCTAAACAAGCTTTTGGAAAATGATACAACAGAGAACAAACCATGAAACACCCTAGAACCTAGTGGGATCAATCAATCCAAACACCCCCTTAACATGACAGTTTTGAAGGTTTTCAAAGGAACTCACAAATTTAAACTTCCAACATGCAAAATAAGCACTCACTAACTTAATTTATTGCAATTTAAGTACAAAAGAAGTAGTGGTAAGGAGTACACAATAAGCAAGCTTAAAAACTCAAATTGACAAATTCTAACAGTGAAGTGACAAGTTTTAATCCAACTGATCCTAAGCTTCCTAGTAAGTGTAACTTGCAATATTATACATATACATATATAAATAAGCAATAATAAGCAGAAAGTAAGCTCAAATGAGCAGGTGAACAGTGAAATGCCACAAGATATGGAAATACTCACAAATTGTTCCAACTGAGAATTTAGACACCAAGGTACCCAAAACCATTCCTATGCACTCCCCATGAGTTCTAAACCATGAGAATCCACAACATACCCTGCTCACTTGCTTTCATCCTCTTTCTTACACTGATTTTTGGATTAATGAACATTTATAAGGGAACTTTGAGATTTTTTATGAAACTAAGTGAGATTTGATTATAATACTGAAAAGACTTATCAAAACTTATAATTGAGCTAGGGTAAGCTTAAACAAGCAAGGAACAACAAGTTTCAATACTATGGCAATAAGTTGAAAATTTACTTAAAATTACAAACTGGAAATGTGGCACTGAAAGCTTTGAATTAATTATCAAAATGAGTTTCTAATACACTACAAATACTCAGTACAAGGTTTTCAAGCTACAAATTACAATAAAAATAGATAACTAAGCTAAGTCGACATCAACTAAACTACTTTAACTATTCTACAACTAATTACTCCCTTTGCTTCCTTTCTCTTTGACTTTTATAGTCCCTGGAGGTCTTCTTTATCTTTCCCACACTCATTTTCAGCCATTAGATGAGCTGAGTGATTTCTGGCCGTTTGATTTAAATTAGGCGGGAAAAAAGAGTTTAGGCAGTTGGGGTTTGCTTGTGAGGGATTTAGGGAATTAAATGCACTTTGGAGTTATTGGTGAGCTGGGGGGGGGGGACAAAGGATGGGATTAGTAGCAGAGGAGGGGGGGGGGGATTGTGTGTTTGGTATGCTTTGCAGACAAGTGGGAGCTGGGTGAGGAAGAGAGGTCAAAGGGTTGACCGGTTTGATTATTTAAAACGGTTTGGTGTTTATTTTTTTATTATAAGGTGTGATGGTGGGCTAATGGATGTGGGCTGGGGAGTTTGGATAATAAAAAGGGGTGGGCTAGGTTGGATCAGGTTTGTGGTTTATGGATTAGTTTTGTTGGGTTTGTTTGGTTTGTATGAAATTTAATCACAAGGACCAATTTTGTAGATTTTAAAAACCAAGGGACTGAAAATGTCACTTTTCCAAAATATCACCAAGGACCAAAGATACAAATATTCCAAAGTTCAATAACCAATTTTTCATTTTTCAAGTTTTCCCGGGGACTAAAAATGACATTTTTCAAAGTATAGGGGTTAAACTTGCCATTTTGTGAAAATCTTTTATCCAAGGACCAAATTTGAACATTTTTGAACTTTCAAGGACTAAAAATGATTTTTCATCCAAAAATATCCCACCGGGGACCAAATCTGCCAAAGTTTGAAACTCCAGGGACTTAAACTATAAATTTCCAAAACTTTTCCAATTTTTCACCAAAGGACAAAATATGACAACTTATGATTGTAAAAGGACCTTTGGTGATAATTTTCTATATTTTAAATATCCAGGGACTAGATTTGTAATTTTATGAAAGTTGAGGGACTGAAACTGCCAATTTTGCAAACTTTGTACGTTTTTCATTTGTTTTTACTCGTTTTGCATCTAAAACATATAAAACACGATTTTGAAATATTTTCAGTATTTTGATGCATTACTGAGTGTTTTTGTATGTTTTGCAGTTCAGATTAGACCAAAAATGATGAGTGTTTGAGCACTCATCAGCACACAATAAACAATTCTCCCACTTGTGCATTAAACAATATCATGTAGTATATAAACAACACAACATACATTTGTTTATGTGATTCAATATGATTTGTGTCATAAGTAGATGTAGGACTACTTTGTCTTATCAGGAAACGCATATGGCTATCCTAAGAACATGAGTGTCTACAATTTGAAAGTAATTATCTTAAAGATAAACTAGGCTACTACACAGAAGTTAAGTCTTGTAGCTCCCACTGAATTAGAGAATATAACAATAACTCTATATTCAGTAAACAACACAAAGCTCCCACTGGATTTGACAACATTGTACGTGTTTCATAACCAGTGAAAACAATTTGCTTGTTTTTACTTTCCTACACATTTAGAAAAACCCATACGTAATAATTACTCAGGTTCTAAAATGTGTATTCTACTATGTTTATGATGGATTATCCATCAATGATATTAACTTGAAGAATTTGGGCATGCAGCTTCTTCCTTAATAGGCCTACCATCCCCATAATGGTATGTAGCACCTTTAAAGCACAACAACTAGATAAAATACTAGCTTTGCCTTTTAACAATTTTGCGGTAATCTGTCTAGCTTCTAATAACTCATATTTTCAATTTAACCAAATGCCTTGTTTGTTATAGAAGAATTCATTCACCAAATTAGGGTAATGAAATTTCTATGGAAAATAAGATGTGCTATATCCTTAAATATTAAAGATTGCTATGAGTTATATATTAGAATGTAGACAATTCTAATGTTCCTATCATACCTTTCTCAATCATGAAAAGGAATAGGATTGAGTCTTATTCTTCTCTCATGGAAAATAGACTTAGGATTGAGTCTTATTCTTATGTTCCTATCATACCTTTCTCAATCATGAAAAGGAATAGGATTGAGTCTTATTCTTCTCTCATGGAAAATAGACTTTCTTTCATTTCGGTAAACTTTTCTCAATCAAACATTATGTTTGAAAGCAGAATTAGATCAATTTACCAATTTAAGACCAAACCACGTTTACGGCTTTAATGTTGCATTAATACGTTAAAAAGAATTACAAAATTCAATTTTTGTATTTTCGATAATTAAATTTTCAAGAAAATTAAATACCCATGGTTCATAATCATATAATCATTTAATTTTCACTGAAAAACTAGGATCCAAATTGACATAGGTTCATCACATTAGTTGATCTGCTAGTGATGACGGTATTCAATAAGGTACGAGTCGAACCTCAATTTCCAATATTCAATTGCAATTCCTAGAATCGATGGGATTTACATATTTGCCAACCGCAGTTGCAATGTAAGCATGTTTTATCCCCATCTTCTTATGCCTTGAGTGATCAGTCCCACGATCAACTCAATTAAGTTAACCAACTTAAGAAACAGCAATCTTACATAATTCCACCACACCAGTTGATCTGCTAGTGATGAAATCATGTATGACATATTTCAATCTAGCCAGGTTACGCCCTGACGTAGACCCAATTTTAGGTGTTTCCGTTTCATTGGATGACATATTACTTAAATTTTAAGGGTAGTAAATTTGATGTGTGTAATCAAAATATATGTACAAAGATGTCATGCATTCATCTTGTATCATATGTTTCATGTAAAAAATTTTTACTTATCAGTTTCTTTACGAGCTTAAATCTCCAAAGTTTTGATTGAGGCGTTGAGAAACTTACAACTTTACCTTAAGTGCTTCGTAGTTATCATGGATGTTAGGTAAAACTAAATTTTGGCTTACAGGCGAGCGTCAAGCCAGAATGGAGGCTCACTAAGGCCGCAATTTAATGCTAAGCCATCCTTATACCCACTTTATAGTTTGTCAAAATAGTTTCACCTTACAACCACTTAATACAGTCGCGATCAATCAACCAAAAGTTCAAGATTTATTTGCAAGCTCAAAACAAGATTTCACCATTATTAAGTCCGTTTAATATTTTATTTTTGAAATTACCCTTTTGTTACTATCATGTCACAAAACATATAAAACAAAAGTAATTAAATAAAATAAACAAACGACAACAATAATGGACATGCAAATTAAAATCAATTTTAAAACACACAATTGATTTATATACGATTAATAGGGTCTTCCCTAATTTTATAATTAATCAAATTTTAGTAATCTTTATTCATAATATTTACTAAACAACTTATCAATTATAATAGAATCGCATAATAAGCATGAAATTTTAAAACCAAATCATCATAATCCAAGACAACACATGCATGGTTTGTCATGGATGCCCAAATAGCACATATTATAAACATATAATCATGTCAATCAGGAACGCAACCAAATGGCATATCACCAATATCCATTTATATACACATAAATATTACATGCAACCTAGGGTTTCTACAAGTTTTTATTCAAAAAAAAAAATCTAACGATTCAATTTTATGTGTTTCGGTAATTAATTACAATGTATTAACGGCTCTTGATGCCACTGTTGGAATATGTGAATCATAACAATAGTATAAACACATAAACATCAAAGAGTACGCAGCGAAAATAGATCAAATACAAGTAATTAAATTAACCGAATATAAAAGGATGCGTACCTTTGTGATTTCTAGCAAGAACAAGAAATCAATTGAACAAGAACTTATAAACCCTAATTAGGGTTTAATGGGGATCGACTATGGTGTAGTCGAATAGGGCAATCACCACGTTAGCAAAAGTATGCCAACATTTCGTTCTTGAACACACGTATTAGTAGCGTTTCAATAAGAAAAGCTAGGTTCTTAATTCACAAACAAACCAAACACTATGTTTAGAAGATCGCGTAGGAACCCTAGAAGGGTGTAGTTGATCAACTAAAAAAATGGTTTTGAGCCTAGAAATCTAGTAGGAACCCTATAAGGATGTAGTTCGATTTCTAACTAAAGAGGAGAGAAGAGAAGGAGATTTGGTTTGCAAATGAACCAAGAGATGATTGAATGAATGAGAGGAGGTCTCATTATATAGCATTCAAGAAATTAGAGCAAAAGCCATTCCAAACCCTATGGGAGGGTGTATGGCCGGCTATGGGTTCACAAGGCCCAACCCGAACCAAACTTTCACTCTATTCCAATCTAGTCCTTCATCTTTCGTCTAACGGTCGTTAGGTACCGTTAAATGCTCATTTCGTGAATTTAATAATTATTCGTCACTAAAACAATAATTATTAATTAATTGAAACTCATACGTAAAGTGTGCAATCCCGAAGTCTCGAGTTCGAGTCCGGTCATGATATATTAATTTATTATCCGTTAAAACTAACACTTTACTCGTCAGGTTTAATTGTGGTGCAACATCATTTTTCAGTAATGTGTAGTGTCATGTGTGGGTTGCCCTTTATAGGGTGAAATCAAGATGGAGCGGTGCTTGAAGCAGAAGCATGAGTCATGTTACATGCTGTCTAAACATCTCGAACTCGACACATTACAATAATCATAGTGAAAACTAACTCTCACTTTTCATCAATCTTGAGAAGACCTTTCATGCATATTGATAATCTATGAAGAGAGATGGTTGATCAAACTTTTCACTTTAAGTTATGCTTATTGTTATTCATCAAATAAACTAAATATATAGCGTTCATAAAATAGCTAATTAAGCACCACACGTTGTTACTACTTTATTTTTGAAGAACTTGAGTAATATAAATAAGAGAGTTAATTACATAAATGGTCATTATGATTTGTCGGATCTTGCATACTTTATTTAGTTACTAAACTTTTTTTCACTGGGTCAAAGCATTGTGGGTTATTATCACTTGGACATAGAGGTGCACAAAATAACCAGTTTTGAACCGAACCGGGGAAAAAAACCGAAACCGGTTTTTCCAAAAGCTGGCTTTCGGAAAACCGGTTTTAGTATAACTGAACCAGCGGTTTGAAAACCGGTTTGCATGTTTAGTTGTCAACCGGTTTGAGAACCGGTTAGGTCTCAAACTGAACCGGTTCAAGGTCATGGAACTGCTTTTCATGTCCAAAACCGGTTTCAAACCGAACCGGTTTGAGTCAAAACCAGTTTTTAACCATTTGACTCGCCCAGAAACTGGTTCGGTTTAAGGTTTATAACCGAAATGTGCACCTCTACTTGGACAACTAGTTCTTTCTCTTCATTCATCAACTCTTTCTCTTGTAGCAAATCATTTTGTTAAAATTCTTCTGTAAAATTTTCCGTGGTCACAGCAATATACGAAAGGAGATGGTTGTCATTCTGAGCTTTGCAAAATAATGATCTGAAAATAGAGACTTGATAAAATTACTAATTGAGCTAGCTCTAGAAAATGTTACTACTTGTAAAAAAAAAAAAAAAAAAAAAAAAAAAAAGTCACTAAGCAGTTTGGGGATTTGGGCTCAAAATGAAAATGGGCCTTTCTTTCTTTAGAAGAAGCCTAAAATCACCCAAAACCTAAAAGCCCAAATCACACCAACGCTTCACTCCAAATCACCCACCCCCCTTTGCTCTTCTTGTTCCTTCTTCACACAAATTCAAATCTACTGAATCACCACCGCTTCATTCATTCACTCTATAATTCGTAAGTCAATTTGTAGTTTGTTTTTATTTATTTATATAAATGAATCTTGTTCTAAAAGTATTATTAATATTTGATTTGATGTATAAACAAACAGGTAAAAAAGCAAAAAGTAAGAAATGGGTTTGCAGACGGGATCGTATGGGATACAAGGAATGTTGAAAGAAGGGCATAAACATATGTCGGGATTAGATGAAGCTGTTATTAAGAATATCGATGCTTGTAAACAGCTTTCCACTATTACCCGTACCTCACTTGGTCCCAATGGTACTTTTATTTTTTTTCTTTACTTTTATCTTATTTTAAAAAAGTTGGGTTAAATTGAAATTATATTGTTTTAGATTTCTGTTTTTGATAGATCTGTAATCTCTCAAGCTTATGTTAGGCCTAAAGCGATTTCGCCGATTTATAAAAAAAAAGTTTGATACTTTAAGAAAAGGGTTTAGGTCAGAAAATAGTAGCTATTGCATTTAATGATACTTTTTATGGTAGTATTTTCATGTTAGGGGGTGTTTGTTTAAGCTTATATGTGGGCTTATGAGCTTATCTGATTTCGGCTTATATTTCATAAGTCTGAATTTTCCGGGAGACTTATGGGCTTATGAGTTTATCATATCATAATAAACTTATATAAGCCCACAAGTCTCAAATAGGACGGAAAATTGGGGTTTATGAAATATAAGCTGAAAACAGATAAGCTAATAAGCCACGTATAAAGCTTAAATAAACACCACCTTAATATTATTGGCTGTTTAACAGTTAGCACTTACATAATATATAAATTTTGTGGCCTTATGGTTGAGATGACCCTGTCTGGAATGTTCACTTTTACGATATTTAAAAGAAGTAAAGTTAAAACATAGCGGAATCTGTTCTGTTGCTTGTAAAAATGTTTGATACATCGTGCTTTTGACACAGTTGACATGAGAAATGCTCCATTTGTTTCAAAGTTGTTGTCCGTGAACAAAAAATAAATACAATTTAGATATTTGTAGCTGATGCGAATATCGGTTAGCAGAATACTGATTTAACCTTATGAATTATTACCATATGACTTGTAACACTTACGTGCAAGATATTAAGATTAGGGTAAAATGGTAAAAATTGTAAGTTCTAAGTTCTAACTACTCGTTTTTGAAAGTGGTAAAAAACTTGAACAATAATTGGGGACAGACGGAGATAACTATGCAACTAGAATAGATATTTTACAAGTCATTTTAGTCGGATACCTTGTATATAAATTATCTGTTAATTTACTTGTACGCAGCTGTTAAAGGCTCTTTAATTGAACTATAAGATGTAGAAGCTTTAGTCAGAACAGGAATAAAAGTTAAAGTATAACCATATTGTAATCTGTACTGTTTTCTGTAAAATATGTTCGATTAGTTTATGATATCGTGGTCTTGTTCTTATAATGTTAGGTATGAATAAAATGGTTATTAATCATCTGGACAAGCTATTCGTGACGAGTGATACTGCAACAATTGTGAATGAACTCGAGATTCAGCATCCTGCAGCCAAACTATTAGTATTGGCAGGGAAAGCACAACAGGAGGAAATTGGTGATGGAGCGAACCTCGTGGTCTCAATTGCAGGGCAACATCTTGAGGGTGCCGAAGAGCTTATCAGGATGGGACTGCATCCCAGTGAAATCATTATTGGTTACACGAAAGCAAGTAACAAGGTAGTTTGTTAAACTCAAATTATTGTCAATGTGTAATATGTTGAGTTTTCTTTATTAATATGCTCATTTCATTAGACCAAGCTACTTTTGTATGCATCGAGACTTGAGATATATGTAGTTTATTTATATGAGGCACATAGTTTTACAGCAATTACCACCGATAATGTTATTTCTATACCCAAGTGTGTATATGGTTTATATATTCTAATAATCCCAGCAAACAACGTACCTAATAACTGTAAGCCCTCGATATTTTGATAGATAGTATCAAAATGTTGTAGGAGAAAATTGTTCGGTTTTTACATAAAATTAAGTTTTTTTATTTTTTTTTATTATTTTTTATTTTTATTTTTTATTTTTTGACATACAGCATGCTTTTTACCCGAATTGGGATTAATGAAACCAAATACAAACATGGTAATCTGGATGGCCTTCACATACATTATACCTTACATAACTTTTGGATCTGGGACTCACGGAATTAAGACAGATAAGTTGCTCGTGTTTGCTAAAGTAAACAAATTGACCCGAACTTTTACTCTTTGTTTGTTTACAGCTTGGTGAGATTTTAGAAGGTTTAGTTGAAGAGGGTTCTGAGACCATGGATGTAAGGAATAAAGATGAAGTCATTCTAAGGATGAAAGCTCCTGTTGCCAGTAAACAATACGGAAAAGAGGATATTTTGTGTCCTCTTATTGCAGATGTACATCTCTTTTTCTTCTTGTCAAAAAGTTATCATTTGGTCAAAGCTCAACTGTGTTGATGATGGTTTTGTTAATCTTTGATTGCAGGCATGCATTCAAGTTTGCCCAAAGAACCCAGTAAACTTTAATATTGATAACGTGAGAGTTGCTAAACTTTTGGGTGGAGGTCTGCATAACTGTACAACAGTTAGAGGCATGGTTCTAAAAGGTGACACTGTTGGGAGTATAAAGAGAATTGAGAAGGCAAAGGTGAGTGTGATTTTTAAAATTGTTTTAGGCAGGGTGAACGTTTCTAAGTTCTGGAAGTTTATCTATAGTTTTGGCATATTTTAGCTTTTGCCAAATTAAATCTTTTATGCACCTACAAGCATGCGACGAAGATGATAGATAAATCGGAACAAGTATTGCATGTGATGTGCATGCTAAAATTTCATAGGATATAAAAGTGGCAAAATGGGTGGGTTGGATAAAGGGTCAATATGGGTTTGTGTCAAATGAACAAGTTTTTGATTCAGGCCAGACCCAGAAATGATTACACTGATCATGTCTCTTGTTGAATTTTGTTTGATACTTGTGTGTTTATTCTTGAGCATGAATAACTAAAAGTCCAAAACTATACGTATTATGACAATAATATGCTTTTATTACAAAACGAACAAGGATTTTTATGCATTTGAATACACTCTTGGACTTATTAAATTTTCTTCTTTTTGATCTGTTAGAGATAATGTCTATTTGTTTGGTGAAAATTTCCATGTTCAAAAGAAAATATTGAGATGTTAGGGTCACATATGGTCTTGGCAACGGAAAAAAGTGTTAATAGATTACAAATGGAGTAGTAATATGTTATTCTGCCCAATTATTCGACTGTTCACGACATTATCTATCGTCGATAAAGCCTTATTGTGAAATCCTCAAATCCATTGCATTGTCCACCTAAATTATTCATAATAATGCCTCACTAGTTATCTTATCATCATCCACTTATATTCTTCTTATTGAAGCTGAAACTGTTTATTGGTTTTGAAGGTGGTTGTTATAGCTGGTGGTGTTGATACAACTGCAACAGAGACCAAAGGAACTGTCCTGATTCACAGTGCTGAGCAGGTGCATTCCTTTATCCCTTAATTTCCAAACATGTTATGTTGCAATAAGGAAAAAATGCTTCGTTGTTTAGGAATGTGGGCTCGCAATTAGGGTGCTTTACATTTCTTGGACTCTTGGTCAGAGTCGCCAAACATACTGAAGAGAGACACGTGTCAGTGTGTCAGTATTTTAGGCCAATTTTGTTAGCTGAAATAAAATAAGGGTCGTCAAACATTTCTCAACTGAAATTTAGAACAAAACAGCAAAGGCATTTTAACTAATTGTATACAGACCACTAATAGTCGCCAGACATACTAAAGAGAGACAGTGTCAGTGTGTCAGTATTTTAGGCCAATTGTGTTTACTTAAACACAAATCACAAATAGTTAGTAGTTGCTGCTATCTTAAAATACTGATTTACTGACGCACAGTTTAAGTAATTGCAATAGCAAGTTACCATCTAATGTGATTTTTTTGACTATAAATACAACAGCTTGAAAATTATGCAAAAACCGAAGAAGCAAAGGTTGAAGAGCTGATCAAAGCAGTTGCAGAGTCAGGTGCAAAGGTCATAGTTAGCGGAGCTGCTGTTGGAGAGATGGCTCTCCACTTTTGTGAACGTTACAAGTAATCATGCTTAATCCATACCTGTCTCGAAATAGTTTCTAATATTTCAAAATTACAAGTTTCCATTTATTTTATATACTGGATAGAAAGTTGCATTATTTTAAATTGTGTTTTGTTCTTTCATTTACAGGATCATGGTCTTAAAAATTGCTTCCAAGTTTGAACTTCGCCGTTTTTGTCGCACAACTGGTGCTGTTGCTCTTGTAAGCACGACATATATTACTGCATCTTAAATGAAATTTAGCTTATGTTAACCAACCTTTGCTAATAAATAATTATTTTAATTTGCAGTTGAAGCTTGGGAGCACTGTAAACCCTGATGATCTTGGACACGTTGACTCCATTTCAGTTGAGGAGATTGGCGGTGCTAGGGTATATACAACAGTTTCTTTCTTTCTGGTTGCTGTTGTTTCTTTCTTCTTTTACCTAGCGTAACCGATTTGAATATTCATTACATTTGTTGTAGGTAACTGTTGTAAGAAATGAACAAGGTGGTAACTCGGTGACTACTGTTTTGCTGCGAGCAAGTACTGATAGCATCTTGGATGATCTCGAAAGGGCTGTTGATGACGGTGTCAATACTTACAAGGTTTAATATTAATTTAGTTTAAATCTCTTTTTTTTCCTACTAATAATCTTAACTCAACTGTTATTGTTTTAGGCATTATGCAGGGACAGTCGAATTGTACCTGGAGCTGCAGCCACTGAGATCGAAATAGCCAGAAAACTGAAGGAATTTTCTTTCACAGAGACTGGGTATTGCTATATTATATTTTTAAACATAAAATGTGTAATATATGTTTCGGAATGATAGAAATAAATTTGAGTTACATATTAATTTGCAGATTAGATCAGTATGCAATTGCAAAGTATGCAGAGAGCTTTGAACTGATACCAAAAACATTGGCTGAAAATGCTGGTCTAAATGCAATGGAGATCATATCAACTTTGTATGCGGATCATGCAGCTGGAAATGTTAAAGTTGGTATAGACTTGGAACAAGGAGCTTGTACGGATGTATCCACATTGAAAATATGGGATCTTTACACCACCAAGTAAGCAGCTAGCAGATCTCCACACATTACTTGTATTAAATTATATATGGAATCTTTCACATGGTGTAGTACAGCTTGGTTCTTATATACGTATATCCATTTAAATGACTGAATTTTCTTCTAAGTACAAGTTGGAAACACCCCAATAGCACTAACATACAAAAAGCTGATTTAAATGATCAGTTTCAAATCTCAAATTCAAACACCAGTAACACCAAAACCTTGTAATAACTGAAATAACTTGTAACCTTGATGTATGCTGTATTGCTGCATGCTTATCTAGTTATCTTTTCTGTTTAATTTAAATGACAATGCTAAATCCTGGATCCATTCTAAAACCTACTATGATTGTGATTTTAGTTTCCGGTCTCAAGTTGTCTTACATGTTTACTTGTAGGTTTCACGCGCTCAAGTATGCTGCTGATGCAGTTTGTACTGTCTTGCGTGTTGATCAGGTACTTGACGTTCGTGCGATTTTTATTCATCAATCTGTGTACCCATACTTGTTTATTTGGATATAGTTTTCGAAAATTTCTTTCTTTACATTTTTGTTCTTTTTACTATAATACCTTATTCAGGTGGAGTGTATTCTGCTTAAGTTCAAATTGTTAATCATCTTGATATTGGAGCATGTTTTAGTCAAAAATTGGAAAAAAAAAAAAAAAAAAAAAAAAAAAAAGATTTAATTATTTGTAGAACTTAATATCATTCCAATATATAAAGAATTATAGCATATTAAATAGGCACCCATGCTTTTATTTTAGGCATAGAAACTATCATTCGAGTCTAAAAACTGATAATTGCATTCTCATGTATAAGAAACCTTTCGGTTAGATGATACTATTTGCTAAATGTATGAAAGAGTCTAAATTACTTATTAAAATGATAGGTAGGTAGTAATTAGACTTTGATGTCAAAATCATATTAGAGCAGTTTTTTAATATAATTACGTTCATGATACCATTTATTTCATAAACAAGTTCAGTTTTGTTTGCAAGGCCTGGGTAAGATGTCATATATGTGTCTTAATTCCACCGCTCTTAAATGTCTGTTATGCATCAAGTATGAGCATCTTTAACGGTTTTTTGCTCTATGTTTAGTCATACTATAATTATCAGGGGTCATTGTGCGTTATATTACATTTGTTTTTAATTAGCAAGCTTGTTTATAGTAACTTGGTTCTTGTACGGTTGAAGTTGCAAAATCTAATGTGTTGTCTTTCTGAGACTGACGATGCAGCTTGGTTTAAGTATAGTTAACCTGTAGAACATGTAGATTGATGTTCGGACTCGTAATTTTATTTTTTTTGTTGGACAATCTGCAGATTATAATGTCAAAACCAGCTGGAGGGCCAATGAGGAGAGATCAACCCGCAGGAATGGATAATGAAGATTAGGATTATCAAGATTTTGGATGTGTTTTTGTTTTCCCTGGAACTTAAAATCGTAGTTGGTTTAGAGGAGTGTGTAATGCCCAATGGATCAGTCTTCTCAATGGCTTGTTTACCATGGAGATCGACATGTTTGAATGATCGAACCACCCTTGGCAACTAGATATTCTACTTGTATTGTAGTTGTGTGGCAAGTTTTTGTCTAGGAATTACGTAATCGACACTTGATTGAATGGCCTAATGATGTTTTTAGAATTTTTGAATGATTTTGGTTCAGCTTTTTTTATGTTTCAGTGACCTTTTTTATCTAGAAGAATTTTTTGTGATCTGTATTAGATGCATACTTCAATTTCAAGCCCTAACAGACAGACATGCTTAAACAAAAATTTCATTTTGTTGAGTTTAGTAGTTGACTAATTAAAACTTCTTTAGTCCCAACTTTGTTAAATAATGTAAAAATAATGAAGCCAGATTATGACAATGTTAATTACTACTACCTCCGTCCTAAAATAATTGTCCCCTATTGACTTTTTCGGTCTTTACTTTTCAACTTTGATCTTAAGTATTTTTGTTTATATTACATAATATTTGGTACAAAATATATGAACATATTGAGTTTTAAATATATTTTCATTTGGTATAATTTTTATCAAAAATTGCATAACACAAACAAAAATATTTATAGTCAAAGTTGAGAAAGAAATGCCGAAAAGTCAATAGGGGACAATAATTTTGAGACGGAGAGAGTACTAATTAGTTTTAAGTTTACCATTGTTGAGATGTTGTCATGTTATGGTAAAGTTTATTACATTTATTTGGCGTCTACAAAGAAGATTACCGGTTTATACTTGGCTCGAACATCTTGGTATTGATCTTAACTCAACTCTTTGTCTGCATTGTGGAAACAATATCGAAACGGTGTATCATTGCTTTTTAGGGTGCTCTCGGGTAATAGATTCTTGGGGTAAACTCTTTAAGTGGTGGAATATGGGTACGTTTAATATTGGGTCACTTCAAGATATTATTGAACACAAAGGCTTGCCAAATTTTCATAAAAAACAAAAAACGGTTTGGCAAGCGGTTTGTTTGGTCATGTTATATATGATTTGGAATGCTAGAATAAGCGTCTTTGAAAAGAGAGTTTCAAATACGCTGACAATTTGTGATGAGGTACAGGTTCTCTCATTTTATTGGATCTATAATAGAGCATATGAAACTATTTCATCATGGATAGAGTAGTGTTCGGACCCGATCAAGGCTTGCAAATTCTAGTTTTTATAAACTGTCTTCTCATGGTTGTCATTTGGGTGTTTGGCAAAGTGGATGGGCTGCATACGGATATGCATGTTATGGATGTTTTCGTGAATAGTTCAGTAAAGTGTGGTCCTACTGGTTTGGCTTCTAGGATTAGTTTTTGTGACTGTTGTTTGTGTCCATTGTATCTGTAGCTTGTAATGTTTTGGTATCTTGGGTCCCTTGCTCTTTAAGTGGCTTATTTAAAGAGACGGAGGGATTTTTTTTTTTTTTTTTTTTTTTTTTTTTTTTTTTTTTTTTTTTTTAACATACGTGTGAAAAAAAGTAAAAAATAAAATAAATGAAAAATGGTAAAGTTTATAACAAGTCTATGTATTGTCAATCACTAGACGAGTACCTGTGCATAGGAATGAGATTTTCTAGCAGCAAACGATTATAGTTGCCATGCTCTAGTTAAGTATTCCGTGTAATGTTTATATATAAAACATAAATCAATCAAAATGTAATACAAAAAAGTTGTAACATGTGATAATTCAACTAAAATAAAAATTCTTAAAAATTATCAAAGAATATATAAAAACATTTAGTGAATCTGAAAATAAAATATCACATCAATTATGAAATAACTGAAAATGCACGTTATTCGTCACGTAAACCTTCTTCATACACGACATTTGAGGTGTAAACTCTTTCTTGACCGAACTCTTGAACAGGCTTCACTGGTACCTTTGTAGTTTTGAGTGATATCCCTCTAGATAACGCAACATAAAGCTAGCAATGCGAGAAAACAAAGTCCGACCAATAGACACCCATATTTGGAATTGTCTGGCTGAGATTTCTTGATTGTCATCGCAAAACTAAGGCGCACATGAACTGTTTTCTCTTTAGTTTGAAAGGGAACATGTCTTCTTCAAATGTAGCAAGAGGAATTCTCGGCTAGAGCAATCTAATTCCAGCATGCTGGCCGACAACAAGTGTGTTGGCCGACAACAAGCATGTTGGCTGACAACAATCTCATCATTGATGACACCAGGATCAAAATATTTACATATCAACCTCGTGCCATTACATAATCCATTTGTCAGATCGAGATTCCTTAAAAGAATAATCGAGCATCCAATTTTCAAGCGCAAGTAGTGAGGGATAATCCGCTAACGTTGAGCGAGTTTAAGAATTCCATAGGATAAAAGTAGTTTGTGTCATCTTCTGCTTCATCAAAACTATAGTAAACTTTCTCTTCGCCCAAAAATTTGTCAATCAACTAATCATTAATGATGTCAACATGTTCATTTTTAGTTGATAAGATTGCTCTTGAAAATATATCAGCGGATGAATGAGCGTTGGTCGCCATGGAAGGAAATATTTCATTGATCAATGCTTCCTCAGAGGTAGCAACACCAATTCATGGAATGGTCAGGTATGCGTACATAGTTTTCATCGATGACCTCTTCAACTCTGTCACCGACTCGTAATAGAAAGTTTGAAAACCATGGGTTTGTCTATGTCAATCAAGTATCAAAACCTTTTTCATTCAAGTGCCAAAACTTGATTCTCCATAAAGTTCTCAAAAATTGGTGCTGGCATGTCATCATCATCATCATCATCATCATCATCATCATCCGAGATGAGAATAACATCATCTTAGTTCTAGTTTAACAAATTGGGATTGAGAGCAAGAATGGGATGATCTGTAAAATATACGAAAAAGAAATATGAATATAGATTATTAAAACAAAAGAACGCAATAAATAAAAAATTACAATATACTAACCTTATTTTTGTTTGGAATTTGTTCAACAATAACATCAACATTTTTTTCGTTATCCATTTCCATCAACTTATGAACTATATCAACTTGACTATTAATACAATAGTAAAAAGAAGTTTATGTTGTGTTATATAGTAGAGATGCGAATGATTTTTAAGAAACTATTATTGTTATAATTAAATTAAAAAAAAAAGAAAAAAGAAAAAAAAAGAAAAGCGTCATCATTTGATTTAGAAACTACATTAAAAACAAAGTTGGCAAAAGTTGTCATGCATAGTTTTTGAAATTTAATGTGGGAAGTGGGAACATTGTTAGGGCAATTTATTATTATTATTATTATTATTATTATTATTATTTATTATTATTATTATTATTATTATTTTTAAAGTTTTGCAACATTAATCATGAGATGGATGAGTATTTAATGACTTGTGGCTCCACCAATAGAGGCTCGAATACGGAAAATGATTGGCATGCCTAAATAGCATGACTAATTTTATGCCTAATCCATTCAATGTATGACAAGTGGAGCATGATGTTTCTCTCTCTTCATGATATCCTTTGATTATTAGAGCATCTACAATGCAACAACCAACAATAGCTTTTTACTATTCTAAAATGCTTTTTGAGAGGGTTTTTAGCATTGCATTCAAAGCTTTTTGAAAAGCTTTTTACAAAAGCTTGGTAAACTCAAAGTCATTCTTCAAAGTCTTTGTTATTAATTGTGGTATGCATTTATTGCATTAAATGCATCAAGTCTTTAAAGACTTGATGCATTGTAGATGCTCTTACAAGTGGGATCATCTAATTGTTAGGCATGAAATTAGGCATGCCAATCACTACTCCTCGAATACCATTGGACACCATAATCCATTTAGTAAGTTACATTGCAATTAACTACATTCCTACACTTTTGTGTAAGTCTATCTATATTTTTTTTTTTTTTTTTTTTTTTTTTTTTTTTTGAGCTGTAAGTCTATCTGATGGACGAGTATTTCCATGGGATCTCCTATATACTAAGAAAATTAAGGCAACATTAAGCCAAATATTTTAAAACTTGCCATCTTTTTTAAGGCAACATTTTTTGAAATTCTAAGTTGTAAAAAGATATTATAGGTATTAAACATTACTTAATCTTAAGAGTTTTAAGTTTACGCAAAATTATGTGTGCATTGCATGTAGTAGAAATATATACACGAATAAGAAGGTGTTTCTTTTCCATTTATTGAGTGGGCCCAAAACTCTTGTTTCATCTTATTGAGGAGACCAACAAAAACTTTTCTCGTTTGAATAAGTGGCTAATCTAGTAATTAGCTCATACTAGGTGTTCGTGGGTTTAGGTTATTTTGGTTTTTTAAGCGTCTCTTTGTTGCCTTGCCCCTTGTATTTTAGTTTTTGGTGCCCTGTTTTTGCTTTGCCTTAGCTTTAGGCCCCATGCGTTGCCCTGATTTTCTCTGTGTTGCTCCCTTAGGTTTGCCAGCTTCTCTTGGTGCTTTTGTTCTTTATTTTGTTTGCTTTCTGCTTTTGGTGCTTCCTTGCTTGTGCTTTTGTTCATGCCCGCTTGCCTCTTTACCTTTTCATCTTTTTTTTTTTTTTTTTTTTTTTTCCTGCTCTGTTTGCGTGTTTGCCTGCTTTTTGCTTGTTGGTTTATGACTCTTTTGCTCTCCTTTCTTTGCTCTCTCACCTGCACACCTGCACTTGTCGGAGGTCTTCTTGGAAGCAATCTCTCTACTTTCGGGTTTATCCTGTGTAGGGGTAAGATCTGTCTACATTCTACCTCCCCCGTCGGGATTGGGTTTGTTGTTGTTGTGCTAATCTAGTAATTACTCTAAACCACATAATTTAAGAAACTCTCTCTTATAACCCACCTGGTAGATTTGTAGATAAAGTTGTGCAAACACTGTAAGAATGTGAAGGATGTCAATTTAGGCCAAACATAACTTTTCATATGATAATGGCAATGAACCATGAAAAAAAAAAAAAAAAAAAAAAAAAAAACCCGGCACAAGACCACTTTATCCTATGTTGCACTATTTGGACACTTATTTAAGACTTGACAAATCAAGACAAATAGTTCACGCATGTCATGTAAAGTATCACAAAAAAGTATAATGAGTATAAATAAAAATGATAAATTTTTATTGAGTCGAGTTATTTAAAAAACCAAACATTCCTCACATACTAAGGGACTCATATGATTTTTTGGCCACGAAAAAAAACGTGAAAAAAACGAAGAAAAAAAAATTTGTCGAAAATATATCAAATAGCCTATCTATAGAAAGATAATTAAATGCTCGTCGTAACGGTATATTTTTTTCGCTTAACGATTAACGGTTTGAAAGATATTAATATTTGAAAAAAAAGGATGAAAGTGAGTTTTTTAAATTGTTTAGATTAATTTCATCAATTAGATCAAATAAAGATGGAGGGAAGATGGATGGTGAAGATTAGTGCCTGAGTTGCGATCCCCTACAAAGGGGTGTAAATTTACAAAGTCTAAAAAGGAATCTTGTCCATCCAATTAGTCAAATATTTGACCAAAATCAATCCAACCGCTCTCATTCAAAAAAAAAAAAAAAAAAAAAAAAAAAAAAAAAAAAAAAAAAAACGCGACTTTCCTAAAAAAGGTTAAAACGGTAATTTACCCCACTTCTCTCTTCCCTCCAAACCGCTCTCACTCACTCACAATTTCACGCAGTCACAAAATCTCTCAAAAATCGCGATCTAAATTTGGGGAAAAATTAGGGTTTCATTTTTCGATCATTTTCCAATCATTTTCCGTTCAAAATGATGAATCCAACTGGTAAGGAATAGATTAAATTGAAAAAATTAGGGTTTCATTCATGTTTTAATTATTTTTTTTAAACAAATCCAACTGCATGCGTAATTTTTAGAAAAAAAATGAACAAATGTATTTGCTTTTAAAAAATATGCATTTTATTATTATTTTTAATTTTAGATTTTGAAAAAATTAGGGTTTCATTTAGATTTTTTAGAATATAAAATGCATGCATAAAGAATTAGGATTATTTTATCAGTTTATTTATTTATTTATTTATTTTGATAATATGATTTTGATTTATTATTATTTTTTATTTAGAATCTGGAAGAGAAAAGAGCCCAACATTGTCAGAAAAGAGATCGAAACGATTCCAAGACCGGCCAGCTTTTACAGGTTTTTAAAAGTTTTTGGTTCATCAATTATTTTGCCGATTATCGATTGCCGATTATCATTAGTTAGAAGTGTATAATAAATAAGAATGAGGTTCAGCAGTTTCTGTATATAAAAATAAGGTTCAGCAGTTAAAATAGATGAAAAAAGTGTTTATAACTTGATAGAAATATGGTTCATCAGTAGAATAATTGTTAAAATAGATTACAATGAGGTTCATCAGTGATTAGAATAGTTATCTGGTTAGATTAGAAGTTGTGGATAAATTTTGTTAAAAATAGATTAAGAATAAGGTTCAGCAGTTAAAATAGATGAAAAAAGTGTTTATAACTTGATAGAAATATGGTTCATCAGTAGAATAATTGTTAAAATAGATTAAAATGAGGTTCATCAGTGATTAGAATAGTTATCTGGTTAGATTAGAAGTTGTGGATAAATTTTGTTAAAAATAGATTAAGAATAAGGTTCAGCAGTTAAAATAGATGAAAAAAGTGTTTATAACTTGTTAGAAATATGGTTCATCAGTAGAATAATTGTTAAAATAGATTACAATGAGGTTCATCAGTGATTAGAATAGTTATCTGGTTAGATTAGAAGTTGTGGATAAATTTTGTTAGAAATAGATTAAGAATAAGGTTCAGCAGTTAAAATAAATGAAAAAAGTGTTTATAACTTGTTAAAAATATATTAAGAATATGGTTCATCAGTAGAATAACTTGTTAGAAATAGATTAAAAAAAGGTTCATCAGTGATTAGAATAGTTATCATGGTTAGATTAGAAGTTTTTGATACATTGCTATAACTTGTTAGAAATAGATTAAAAAAATGTTCAACAGTGATTAGATTAGTTATCATGGTTAGATTAGAAGTTGTGGATACATTGCCATTACTTGTTAGAATAGATTAAAAAGAGGTTCATCAGTGATTACTTGTTATCATTGTATAATTAGTACTAACTTGTTAGAATAAATTGAAAAGAGGTTCATCAGTTGTTATTTAGAATAAGGTTCATCAGTTAAAAATTATATGAAAAAAAATTTTAGAGTTATTTTTCATTGAAAGATTGTTCATCAGTTGTTTTTTTTATTGTATAGGAAAGAAGCCTATGACGTTAACAACCTATTCTCCAAGTGATGACGACTTTGTTGAACACGCGTTTACTAATAAAAGAACTCGGGGTTCATTGAAAGCAGATCAACCACTTCCTAAAAGAACACAGGGTTCATCAAATCCTGAAATCGCTGCTAAATCTTCCAAACCTTCAAAACCTTCAAAACCATCAGGTTCATCAAAAACTAATAAACCTGTTCTCTCTGAAGACCTTAAGCCTGGATTAAGTCTTCGACAAATTCTCCCACCTAACCTAAAAAATTTTCCAACGGTTCTAATAAAAAATTTTCCCGGTCCATTATATGATACAATTAAGAAAATAACAACGGACCAAAAAGAGGCAATATCAAGAATGGGTTTTAAATCATTGTTAGACTTTGAAATTAATGTCATGCCAAGTCGTTTAGGGTATTGGTTGCTTGAGAGGTTTGATGCTGAATCTGGAAATCTAAACGTCTTTGGTGATACTATACACATAACACCTGAGTTAATCCACCATACCTTCGGATTCCCAATGGGTCAGTATGCAGTTGATGTGCGTGATGTTGTTAAGGAAAGATCAAATGAAGCATACATAGAATGGAAAAAACAATTCAAAGGTGTTCATAGACTTTATGCAAACAAAGATTTGATGCCGGTAATTAAGAATCAAATTAGGAAAAATGATAGTGGAGACATATTTTTGAAGAACGTAATATCATTGTTTTGTACTATTTTGTCTTATGTGGGAACGATGGGGACTTTGAATATTGGAGTCATCCCTTCTCTTACTGATATGGATCTTGTGAAACAATTGGACTGGTGCGAGTATGTGCTACATAATTTGAAGGACGAAAGGAAAAATTGGAGACCGGGAACAAGATTCTATGGTCCAATCTTGCTATTGGAGGTAATTACTATATACTTTATGTTCATCAGTTAATTTATAGGTTCATCAATTAGGTTATAGGTTCATCTGTTAGATTATAGGTTCATCAGTTAGGTTATCAGGTTCATCAGTTACATTTTTCTTAATTTAAGATTTACACTTAAAATTGCAGGTGATATTTGCCAATTCGCTGCTGAAGAAACCAAAATACCTAGCGTTTAATTACTGGAAAACAGAAAATTTGGAAGAATTGGAAGAGATGATGTTTGGCAAAATAAAGAAAGGAAGAGCTCCTAAAGCTGAAAAAGTGAAGAAAAAAGAAGAACCGGAAGAAGATCAAGAAGAAGAAAATAATGATGAGGAAAATAAAGAAGAAGAAGATCAAGAGGATGATGATGCAGAGGAAGATGATGATGATGATGCAGAGGAAGCTGCAGAAAATAATAATGATGATGATTCAGAGAACGATGATGAACAGCAGATAGAGAATGCTGGAGCCGAAATTCAATTGGAGGAAGAATCGAGGGGTGATGATGAAGACAAGATTGAAATCTCATATAAAGCTGGACCACATTAGAGTAGAGCTCATTTGAAGGATCACTCTCCTTTCAAGCGTGGACTACTCATGATTCAAGGTATGATCTATTATTTTATTTGGTTCATCACTTACTGTCCCGTATAATGTGTTTTTTTACGAATGATTGAATCTTTACACATTGTGTCTAAATTCAGATGCTAATATTGTGCCGATAAAAGATAGCGATGAGCCAGTAAAAAAAAAAGAGGATTAGAAGAAAGAAACAAAAAACAAACGCTGATGAACCTTCTAATATAGGTATACATTTTACTATATGTTCATCAGTACTTTTTGTATGTGTCATCTTAAAAAAATGACATCTTTTTTTTTTTTTTTTTTTTTTTTTTTTTTTTTTTTTTTTTTTTTTTTTCAGAAGTCATTCAAGGGAACAATTCAGAAAGGGAAGGTTCGATGCCTATAGAAGGTACACAAATTATAATCTGATGAACCTTATATTATATTCTTATTTTAAACATTTACCTAAAATAAGTTGTATCTAAAATTAGTGGCTGATGGACCAATCCTTCTAATGCTGGAAGACAAACCACAAGAAGCAGGGGGGGGGGGGGGGAATGATCAAGAAGGTATGTATATAGACATTATTTATATTATATTATTGTTTTATAAGTAAATTTTTGTTATAAGTAAAAATTTGATGAACCTCAAAAATTTGTTGAAAATCTTGATGAACTTGAATATGTAAAATCTGATGAACTTGAACATTTGATGAACTTGAAAAAAAAATAAATTTTATAATCTGATGAACCTGTTATAACTTATGAAAAATGGTGTAAAACATGTAGGAAGAAAACAGAAAGCAAAAAGGAGTTCACTATCTCCTAAAAACCGCTATTCGATGAACACGTGCAAAAACATTGTTGGATACAAAAGGAAAAGAACATCAAAATCTCCAAAGACAGATGACGTTGGTGAGCAAATGCCTGATGTTCATATAGATGATATTGAGGAGCATCAATGGATTGATCAACAGGGTAAAAATCTATTATGTTTCATAACTTACATATTATCTGCAAAAATTTTGTGTATATTTGAATTTCTTATAATTGGTTCATCAATTAGCAGATGATGATATTCAAATGATCGGAACAAATGAGGATATTCAAACGACCGGAACTGATGAAAACACTGAAGTTGCTGAACCAATTACCGGAACCGATCAAACACCTGAAAATGGAAATGATGAACCTTCATCCTCAAGTATTAAGCTCACCCAACAACAGTTATCCGCAATGATTTTAGAGTTTCAAGGGGAGTATTCCCAATTCAAATCAGCTGAAGTAAAATATATATAGACTTTAAAATGTTATTTGATTATAGATTCTTCAAATATAGGTTCATCAGTTAATATAGGTTCATCAGTTTTAAGTTAATATAGGTTCATCAGTTTTAAGTTAATATAGGTTCAAAGACTTAATTGATTATATTAATGACAGGAATTCAGTCACTCACTAAGGGCTGGATTGGAGATGTACCCCGAAAATGAATCGTTGTTGGAAGTCCGAGACTGGATGAACAGTTTGGTAAACAGAACAACTTTTGAGAGCTCACAAACTGAAGATGAGAGCTCAATGCTGATGATAACGATGGGTGATGATAAGGATGCCTCCGAGGCAAAAGAAGCATCTAAACAAACTGATGAACCTCAAACAAAGGATGGCTCCGACGCTAAGGTTGCATCTAAGCAAACTGATGAACCTCAAATGAATCATGGCTTCGAGTTAACAGATGAACCTCAGACGGACAAACAAGCTGAGTTAACGTTAACTCAAATGTTCATGGATCATGCCTTTTTGAAAGAATATGAAAAGATTGAACGTCAGGTAATAACCTTATTGATGAACTTATAACTGATTTGTTTTATGAACTTATTGATGAACTTATAATTTATTGATGAACTTATTGATTAACTTACTGATGAACTTATAAAACAGTTGCATAGGCCAGAATTCCCGATATTCAATACGGAGCAATTTGAGAATAAGTCTTTGCCTTTGGTTTTGTATGAAGAAAAGAAAGACTTGGAGCAGTTATTGGATGAGTTGCTCAAAAAGACACCGTTCTTGCACACATCCTCAGAAATGTTGAGCAAGACTAGTGATGACAATCTTTGGAGAAGAATTCAAGCAGAAACTTTAGCATTGAAAAAAACATCACAAAAACATAAGAACTCTTCCCCACAAAATAAAGAATCGCCAAAGATGATAACACCGATATCATATGCTCCCCCATCAGCAGAAGAAAAATTAAAATGTGAAGCAGTAGATGAAGGTTTTTCCACGCCTCTAAAAGCCACGCCACTTAATTCTTTCAACACAATTGCTCGAAAGCTTAAAGTTCCTCAAACGGAAAAGAATATCAAAGAAGGGGAAGAAGGTCAAGAAGACTTGGAAAATATAAGAGAAAAATGAAAAACAAAGCCTGCTGAATCTCTAAAATCTCCATATTTACAAAGAGTCGTTGTGATGAAGAACAAAGTACAAGACAATGAAAGAAAGGTGGCTGAAACAATATTCGCTGCAAGAGGAGAACTCGAGTAAGTAATATATATTAGGTTCATCAATTTAAAAATAATATTTCTATAATAAGTAGCTTCTTTATTTTTCTAAAATATTACCTTAAAATGAAATTGCAGTGATGTGTTATTTCATTCATACTTTGTTGACGGTCAAAGAATCCACTTTGAGAGCTTCAAAGAAGGGAATGAAATTAGTTCAGGAGTGATTGATATGTGGGCGTATATACATAACATGGCAGAAGAGAAAAGGAACGTAGGAACATTGAAGAAGCTATATGCCCACACATCAATGATTGTAAGTTACAAAAATCTTTATCAATTATGATTCAATATTTGAAATCATGTACATATGCAAAAATCTTGACTTATATTGATGAACCTCAGACAAAAGAAATGGCGAATTTGTCTCACAACTCGAAAGCACTCACACAAAGGTTTAATGAAAACATGAAGAATCTTTTGTTTTTGTCTCCTATTTATGACTCTATCAGAGACATTGACCTGGTAAGCACTTCTATTTTACTAATTTGTTTTAAGATAAATAACTGATGAACCTTAAAAAAACTGATGAACCTTAAAAAAAACTGATGAACCTATAGTTAATTGTAAATAATTGATGAACCTCTATCTTTAACAGGCGCTTTTCCCGATGATGCTCGGTGACGATCACTACTACGTTGTCTGTTTCAACTTGAAAGAACCTCAAATCCATATTCTTGACAACATGCATCACAATCAATTAGTCAAGGATAGATATCAGAAAAAGCTGGTTAATTTGGTAAGAATGTTAGGTATATTAAATGTATGTTCATCAACATAGTTAAATTGAATCTCATTGTTTTTAATTTATTATTACAGAGATTTCAATTTATAAAGTTCTTGAAAGACAATGGGCATCCAAATTATCAAGCACTGAACAACTATAAAGTGGATCATATCAAATTGCCATGGCAAACCAAAAACAATTTCATTGATTGTGGAATTTTTGCCATGAGACACATGGAAACTTATTCAGGGAAAAAAGACTTTGATGCTGGGTTTGTAAAAGAAGGTGCTGAACAAGACAAACAGCTTGAAGACTTGAGAAAGAAGTACATGTCAAAGATTATGTTGTCCGACTACAATGAAAACAGACATGTAGTGGAGAGCGAGGTAGAAGAATATCATCGTTTACCTCTGAAGGAAAAGCGAACGCTCCAGCAGATGTCAAAAAAGAATATTGCAGAACGTGCCAGCGAATATTTCGAACGGGAAGCTAGTGCTCTTCTTCGACAGACCTAAAAACAATTTGATCTAATAGTTTGTTATGGTTAAAATTTTGGCAGTAGTAACCTAATCTAATTAGGGAATGTTCTAGTATAAATACTACTTTTTGGTTGGTTGTTATGGACAAGTTATTTTAGTTTAATAGAACTATCATTTTGTTATGTTAAATAAAATTGATGAACCTGAATTTACTTCTTGTTTGTTGATGAACCTTAATTTATTGATGAACCTGAAAAAAATTGTTAAATTTGATTAACTTTTGATGAACTTTAATATGTAAAAAATGATAAACCTCTAAAATTTGATGAAAATCTTTTAATAGAAAGAACAGTTGATGAACCTGAATTTATTGATGAACCTGAAAAAAATTGTTAAATTAGATTAACTTTTGATGAACTTTAATATGTAAATTTTGATGAACTTTAATATGTAAAAAATGATAAACCTCTAAAATTTGTAGAAAGAAGAACTTTTTTTTTTAGAAACTTTGATAATTATAATGACACTGTTATAATTAAAAATTGATGAACCTCTAAAATTTGAAGAACTTTTATCTCAACTTTATAAGTAAAACTGATGAACTTAAACAAAACATCACATTTATTTGTATAATAGAAAAATCAAAGTTACTTTGATCACTCTTATCAAACTAACACCACATTTATTAAGTAACTACACAAGCAGTCTTCTCAGCCAACTTCGCGTTCCTAGCAGCAGTCTTCTCAGCCAAATTCGCCTTCCTAGCAGCAGTTTTCTCAGCCAACTTCGCATTCTTGGCAGCCAATCTCGCCTTCTGCTTCATCTCCTTCGCAGCAGCCTTTTCACTAGCTTTCTTAGCAGCAATTTGAGCTTTTATGGCATTGCATTTCGCCTGGTTATGATCGTTCATACTAGATTTGCAGGTTGTACAGTTCTTCTTTCTACGCTTCCCACTAGCAATAAGTGAACGTTCAACACTGCTCTTAATCCTCTTTCGCGAACCCTTAGTACTAACCTGTTTTGGACCAAAAAACAAAAATGATCAAAAAATATGTTGAACAATTGATGAACAACTGATGAACCTATAAAAACTGAAAAACTATGATAACTGATGGGCCTAGGATAACACATATAATAACTGATGAACCTATAATAACTGATGAACCTATATTGATGAAAAAATATGTTGAACATCTGTTTAACCTACGATAACTGATGAACCTATAATAACTGATCATGAACATATAATAACTAGAAAAATAACTAAATTGCAAAAATTTAACATGTTCATCAACTAACCTAGATAACAAAAAAGAGAATGAATAGTCTAACCTATAAAAACTGATGAACCTATAAAAACTGATAAAACTATAATAACTGATGGGCCTACAATAACACAGAACAAAAAACTGATGAACCTATATTAAATGATGAACCTATATTAAATGATTAACCTATATTTGATAAACCTATGATAACTCCTAAATTATGATAACATAAATCTGATGAACCTATAATAACTGATGAACCTATAACAACTGATGAACCTATAATAACTATAAATATAACTAAACTGCAAAAATTTAACATGTTCATCAACTAACCTAGATAACAAAAAAGAGAATAAATAGTCTAACCTGCTTTGGAACATTCACAATAATCTCATCCGGTTTCGACACACCAAGAATAGAAGCAATCCTATCCCGTTTAGTAGTCTTTGGAGGTATAGGAACATCAGCATCTGCCTTCGCCATTAACTGAACCTGATGATCTCTAAACTTTTGCAGTAGCCCAGGATCATTAGCATAACGATTCACACAATACTCGACTGATCTGAATATCTCACACAAGATCATATCAGGACTGTCACCGGTGGCTTAAATAACTGATGGAGGTGGTAATGAATCTTTTGACCAACGCCTAAGCACGTACTTCTTGGGAAAGTTTTTAACATTTGAAAACCGAATCACATAAAAGATATGACAACATAACAGTCCATATGACTCAAAACGTTTGCACGTGCACTGATAAAACTCTTCAGCTGGTTTACACAAAACCTGAAAAAAAAAAGGTAGTACATACATTATCTGAGTACAAAAAACATGATAAAAGGCAATGATGAACCTCATTCTTATCTACAATGACTGATGAACCTCATTCTAATATACAATGACTGATGAACCTGATTCTGATATACAATGACTGATGAACATCATTATTATCTACATGCATTATCTGAGTACAAAAAACATGATAAAAAGCAACGATGAACCTAATTCTAATCTACAATGACTGATGAACCTCATTATTATCTACATACATTATCTGATTACAAAAAACATGATAAAAAGCAACGATGAACCTCATTATAATCTACAATGACTGATGAACCTCATTCTGATCTACAATGACTGATGAACCTCATTATTATCTACAATGACTGATGAACCTCATTCTTATCTAATTAAAAAAAAATAATGAAACAAAACTGTATGTATAAAAAGATGTTACCTCATAAAAAACATCATACTGTGGTTTCCCTTTCACTATACGATGTCGCCTAGAAATCTGCTCATCTTCGCCAGTATCTTTTATAACAAATTTTTTGCTAGAATCAACATCCGAAACACTAACCGGCATACAAGAAATCACAGAAGCATAAATCTCATTTTGAACATCAAAGAAAATGGACCGAGTGTATAATTCTGATGCCTCCTTCTCTAATTGAAGTTCTGTGTGCATATCTGGAATAGTATACCGACTGTCATGATCATTTTTACGTTGAGCAAAACTTTGACAACCCACCACACTCTCAAAATGATTATAAAATTCCCATAAAGTCAAATCAATACTCGTCAAGCGACCGTACGCATTGTTTTCACTCTCAGACCTAGAAGAAGTACGCATCAAACCCGACATCAACTCATCCCTGTAATAGGCTGGAATCCATTTATACCTCAAATCATACATATCAGAAAGCCATTTGTGACTCTTCAAATCGAAATAAACTAATAATTTCTCCCACAAAGCTTCAAACTCATCAGGCTCTATTCTATCAGTCCAAACAATATCTGATATTCTTCGTTTAAAAGTTTCATCTTTAGCTAGATCAGGACCAACCTACAAAAATCAAGATGAACCTTATTGTATAAAACTAACTGATGAACATTATTATATAAAAAAACTAACTGATGAACATTATTATATAAATGATGAACATTATTCTATCAGTCCAAAACAATATCCCATAAAATGATGAACATTATACTGTAAAACTATCTGATGAACCTTTAAAATATAAGTAACTAATAAACAAAAATAATTAAAAAAAAAATACATTGATGAACATACCTTTGAAGTCAACTTCTGCATGATATGCCACATGCATAATCTATGACGAGATAACGGGAAAACTGTCTCTATAGCAACTTTCATTGATGCGTCTTGATCAGTAACAATAACCTTTGGTGCTCGCACGAAGGCTCTTTGAAAACATTCAAGCAACCAAATGTAAGATTCTTTAGTCTCCGACGACAGCAACGCAGCTCCAAATGTAACACAATTATTATGATTGTCGATCCCAGTAAATGGTACAAAAACCATTTTGTACCTATCAAAAATAAATGATAAACATTATTATAAAACCGATAAACCGTTATAATATAATTGATGAACCATTTAAATTCAATACCTTTCAACAACATCAGTTTATACAATCAAATACAGCAGCTTTATAATACTGATGAACTTATTTACACCAACTTTAAAAAATTTTGTTTAAAAAATACTGATGAACCATATCTTAAAATACTGATGAACCATTTAAATTCAACAACATCAGCTTATAACAATCAAATACAACAACTTTAAAAAAATTAAATGTTTCTAGCTTCAAATGTTTCCCCAGAAATGGTCGCTGGTGACTCTGTGTAGGCTTTGAAACTCATTAATAATCTCAAACACACATAAACTGCCAGAACAAGATGATGTGCAACGCGAATTAACTTTTATACCGTTGACCATCATCTTGTTGCAGCAAAGTTTTTGTGTATTTGAGCTTATCAATGAGTTTCAAAAAGCTACTCACACTCACCCAACGACCACTCCGGGGAAACAATTCAAGCTAGAAACATGACCTATTACACTCATTTCATCAGTATTTAAAGATATGAAAGAGATAAAGAGATAGGATATGTGGGGTAGAGGAAAAAATATAGAATAGTTGGGATGGATGATTTTCTGATAAAGAGATAGGATATGTGGGGTAGAGAGATAAGAAAAGTGGATTTTCTGATAAATAGATAAGATACGTGGGGTACAATCAAATAACAATATCTATCTTATCTTAAAATACAGATGAACTTATTAATTAAAAGATGTTCATCAGTTGAAAAATAAAAAAACATATATAAAATGAACTTACTTATTAGTCCTGAATGTAGCATCAAATGACATAACATCGCCAAAAGCATAATAATTCCTTTTTGCGTACTCATCGGCCCAAAAAAGATTCGTCAACGCGTTACTCTCACCAGTTTGATACTCAAATGAAAAATTAGGATGAAAATCCTTCTTGTTCAATAACATCTCAACTAACATCTGAGCATCATTCTTACCAATGAAATCAAGCACATCTCTCCTATAGTTTTTACAATCAACCGAACTAACCCCAATAAAATCGTAGTCCCCATAAATCTGCCTAAGTAAATGAAAGCCCTTCACTGGACCAAGATTCACTTGCGATGCTTGATATAGAAAAACTTGCTGAGTATAAGAAACATCACGAGACGAAACCAGAAAAACGCTATCTTCCTGACTAACTAGGCTATGGTTATGACCCTCAACAAATTCATAACACCAATATCCTTTTCCTTCAACATACCTCACACGTAAAACAGCCTTACAATCAGTACGCTTAGACGGATGTTTCCTATGTTTTCTCTTTGATCCAACTTTCTTTGGGGCAGGATTTATACCTTCTTTACTACAAACAAAATATTGCAGATCAGGATTATTGTCCTTATTCTTCGTAGATTTATAATGTTGACCTAAACAAATCTCAAAACCAGCTCTTTTTGCATAATCTTTGTAATACTCATAAGCCTGCTCCAGAGAATGATACATGATACCATAAGCCGGCTTCTCACCATCAGGAATATCAGGAATCCATAACTTCTCACCCCCCTCCTCAGAAACAATACCAACAGAATATGGAACAACTTCATAATCATCATCTGAAAAAAAATATATACAATGAATGACTGATGAACCAAAAACACTTTATCACTGATGAACCTCATTATTATATATTATTACAATCAATAATTGATGAACCAAGACAAATAAAATTGATAACATTTTATAACTGATGAACCTCATTTTAATCCATTCTAAAAAGTTATTCTAATGAATCCGCAGCCTCTAATTAAACCACGATAACTAGCAATTACTGATGAACCTCATTTTAATCTGTTCTAAAAAGTTATTCTAATGAATCCGCAGCCTCTAATTAAACCACGATAACTAGCAATTACTGATGAACCTCATTTTAATCCGTTCTAAAAAGTTATTCTAATGAATCCGCAACCTCTAATTAAACCACAATAACTAGCAATTACTGATGAACCTCATTTTAATCCGTTCTAAAAAGTTATTCTAATGAATCCGCAACCTATAATTAAACCATCATAACTAGCAATCACTGATGAACCTCACTTTAATCCGTTCTAAAAAGTTATTTTAATGAATCCGCAACCTCTAGTTAAACCACAATAACTAGGAATTACTGATGAACCTCATTTTAATCCGTTCTAAAAAATTATTCTAATGAATCCGCAACCTATAATTAAACCATCATAACTAGCAATCACTGATGAACCTCATTTTAATCCGTTCTAACAAGTTATTCTAATGAATCCGCAATATCTAATTAATCCAGAATAACGAGAAATAACTAATGAACCTCATTCTAATATGCTCTGATGAATCCACATCATACTAAGCAAACAATGCAGGCATAATATCTTCAAAAAACTAATTGATGAACCTAATAAAAAATAACTGACTGATGAATATATAACAAAAAATGAAATTACCTTGATTAAACACATGAGAATCACTCTCAGCCATCAGAAACTGATTTAACAATCAAAAATCCCCAAATTTGAACGGTTAAAACCCTAATTTTCTTCCAATAGACCAATTGAATACTCAAAACCCCCAATTGTCTTCCAATTAACCAATTGAATGATTAAAACCCTAATTCTATTGCAATTAAGCAATCCAACAGCTAATTCGAAGCCGATATGAACAATTAACACGATTTGAAGAAATATTAACGATTCAAATAAAGGAATATGAATTGAGAACAAAAAAGCCCTAATTTTGCAAAATATGAACAAATGAAAGAATAAAAAAAATGTAAAATTGAATGAATGAATGAATTGAATCGAAATCATTGTGTAAATTCGTTTATATATAGCCGGAAAATTGAAAGAAATCAAAGAAGAGAGATCAGAAAAAGGAAAGCATATCAGATAAGAGAAAGAAGAAAGAGGGAAAGAGAGAAAAAAGCGGGAAGGAGTAAATTTACAATACTGCCCTTGAGTCTAAAAGGGACGGGGGACACGTGGCATCTCCAGAAAACTTTTTAGACTTTTTAAAATTAATCCCCTTTGCAAGGGATCCGGATTCTTAGTGCCTTGGTATATAAAAAAAGTTTGGTATTTTTATTTACTCAATGTATAAAACTCAAACAATGTCATATTCACCTAATTTATTTACAAGTGATTTTTGCTACTTGGACGTTTTACTTTTAAAGGGCTGGAGTCTCAAGTTATGAGTTGTTAAAGGGCCAAATATACAACTATCAACCCTAAGAAACTATAAAAACAAACATGTTCTTTGTTTTCAACATTGTCATCGACAACTAAACCCTAGAAACATGTTAGACAACAACGTCCCCGTTGAAATCCGAACAGAAATCTTCAAAAGAATCCCTGTCAAGTCTTTGATTCGATTCAGGTCCGTTTCCAAACCATGGAAGTCTTTAATCGACAGTTCTGAGTTTATCGCTGGTTACTGCGCCCGTAAAACTCAGCCGCATACTTCGCTTTTAAGGTACAAAGATAAATCCGATGAGGTAAAATATGTATCTGTTGATAATGACACTTTTAAGGTACAACAAGACCTTGCTCCAAATTTTTCTGACCTCATGAAACAATTTAATGATTTAAAAGTAATTGGCTACTCTCGCGGTTTGTTGTGTTTTTATACGACAATACCTTACTCCAAAGGGGGGATGTTTGTTCTGTGGAACCCTTCAATTAGAAGATCTGTTGGTATTGCTGCCCCTTCATCATTTGATACTTTTGGTTTTGCGGTTTGTCCAGTCACTAATGAACCTACCATTGTCAAGATTATTTCATACAGTCCTTGGAAAGTTGAAATCTTTACTTTGAGCTCTAAGAAATGGACTGCGATTCAGTGTCACAAGCCTCGTGAATCAATTGCACCTGGCTACTCTCAGGTTGTTATTGGTAGCTGTATTTATCGGGTTGCTTCTAAGGATGTTAGTCTTCCGAATCAATTTATGATCGTCTCATTTGATTTGATTGCTAAAGAATTCAAACCCATAGACTTACCAGATAAGATAACAAATCTTACCTCACCTGTACTTGTCAAAATATCTAAGCTAAAGGGGTCTCTTGTTGTGATTGTACTGGATGCAGAGGTCAAACCGGTCAAAGTATGGAAGATGGAGCCTGATTGTTCTTTTACACATCTATTCACTATTAACACACCTGATACTTATATAACTAATATAGTGGGATTTAGGAAGAATGGTCAACTTCTAGTTGAAACTCAAGAGAGGCGTGGATGGTTGTGGTTTTATGGGATGACCAAGGAATCTGCACTTGCTGTTTACGATCCGTGCTCACATCACATCAATAATCTTGGGTTTTCTGGACAAATTCATTCATTCTTCATTAGCTCTTACAAGGAAACGCTACATTTGCTTGATCACTCGGATTCTTGCGTGTATCCTGAAATCAATTGATCACGGAGATGATGGCCACATTGCAAGGTATGGATTTACAAAGTGATATGCTTGCTCATCAGGGAGGTATCTCGCTTGTAGTTATGGTGTGGAAAAATCACCATCGTATGTTTTTCATTATTGTTTTAGTTTAGACAAGTAATGTCATGCTTGGTATCATCTTGAGTGTGTAGATTCATCAATATTCCGCACATCGATGATTAGCAAGGTTTATGTATTTGCAGTTAGTATGGCTACTGAAAAGACTTTGTTGGTTTAGATCTCATTTATTTCTTTATACTGTATTATTTAGTATGGCTACTTAAAAGAATGCTTGCTTTTAGTGTTGCTTATGGTCATTGTTTGCGAAGCATTTTTGGTACGGAGGATGTCCTTTATACATGCCTTTGTTGTTTGAGTAATCGATGCTACCTGGATAGCATTTTTGGCTTACTTACACGCATGTTACATTCTTCTCTGATTTTGCTTTGGGTTTACATTATGGATGCTTATGGTTAAGCATACTTGCAAGGTTTAGATTTACAAAGTGATGCTGGCTCACGAGGTAGGCCCTAGTTTTAGTTAGGGTGTGGAAAAAGCATATTCATGTATTTTTCATCATTATTCCATACACATCGATGATTATAAGGTTTTATGCTTGGTCAAAATGGGTATTATGATACACTAGAAAAGCGCATTAGGTTGGGTTGAGTAGACCTGCTATACAACTGTCTAATACGGAGTACTAAATATTTTAGCTGTATTGTATGAAAATTAGTTTTTTTTTTTTTTTTTTTTTTTTTTTTTTTTTTTTTTTTTTTTTTTTTGATGCAAACAATGATTCGATTCCATTATTACAACATGTAAATGTTGTTTGGCTTTTTGAACAATAGTACTGTATTTAGATTTTACCTGAGGGAGGCGAGATATATATGCTTGGTGGAGAGCTTGTTTCCGGTTATCCAAGACTAGTCAGGATCTTATACCTGGGCATGTTTGGTAACTTTACCTTCACATCTCAATAATCAGTTTTGTTACAACTTTTTTTGTGATTATGAAAACCTCATTAAATTTGTAATAATGAAAGCAAACTGTCTGTGGTAAGTCCATTTTTGCAGAATCATCCTTAAATGACAAGAAGTCTAAACAAAACAATCTATCTTAGGTATGACACATATAAAGTGTTTGGTGAAACGTCAAGAAAAAAAGCTATCCATCTCTGGGATAGTTTTCGTTACAGGTTGTAGTGGTATTATTAGGAGCCAATTAGATAATACATTGATAATACTTGCAGTTATGGCCTTATGGGTATTTGGTTCATTGCATATCTGTTGAGTTTAGTGCTAAATTATCGTTACATGCTGCATCATTACCTTATTCATCTTTAATGAGAATTAAATAATGTAATTTTTAAGGCCCTTTAAAGCTTCAATGATTCTTTCAACCTCCATTACATACGAAAAAATTTATATATAAAGGGCTGCTAATTCAGCTATTCGATAGTTTATGCATGTATAGATATTAACAAGCTAGACATCAGTATATATAACCTTGGGATAGGATGACCAAATATTTAATGGATATGGTAAATAGGATCGGGTTATTTGCTCACAGTTTTGGGATTTGTAAGAGGTTATAGCCATCTACATATCATCATCAGGTAACACTAGTTGCTGTTGGTTTAGGCATCAATCAAACAGCACACTACATAAACACGTTGGGTTGGGCAGAGTAGATCAGTATTATACGAAAAATGGTTTTGTTTTTTGATATTTTTGGGGCAACAGTTTTTCAATTTTAAGATTACAGCTTGTAAGGGGAGATACATAATGCTTGTTAATTGGGAGAGCTTGTTTCAAGTGTTCCAGACAACAAGTATCCTTAATTGTAAGTTCCACTAACAGAGAGGTGTGTTTGGATTCTCATTTTAAAGTAAATTACCAAAACTATACTTACAGATGGTTTAGAAACTTTACATATAAATAATCAGTTTTCTTAAAACTTCTTTTTTTTATATATAGTTCTTCAAACCTCGTTAAATTAGCAATAATGAAAGTAAACTGAAATATGTTTGTGGTTTGTCCATTTTCACAGAACCCGTCCATGAATCATACTTAAAATGGCAAAAAGTTAAATGAAAAGTCAAGAAAAACAATCCATCTCACGGATGGTTATCGTGAGACTTTGGCCTTTTAGAAACGATTTAAAGCCAATAGCTTATAAATGAACAAATTACATGGACGATTTTAAAGTCTACTTTATTCAAAATCAGTTTTGTTAAAAAAAAAAAAAAAAAAAAAAAACTGAGTAGCCTAATCTTATCTTAGTGTTACAACTTCGAACCATGATAACAAGTAACTTTGCATTATTACCTTGGCACATTGATTCCCTTTTAGAAACGTTTTCGTGTCAAAACAATGCTCAGAACACGTCATTAATATCGGGATTTCTGGAGAAAATCGTTCATTCGTCATGGGCTCTTACAAGGAAACACTACTTCTGCCCGATGAGTTGGATTGATGTGTATGTTCTGAAATGAATTGATCACGGAGATGATGGCAACATTGCAAGACGTGGATTACAAAGTAATGAGGAGGGGGGTACTTTGTTGTTAAGGTGTGGAGTAACTACTTTCAGTATTTTTATTTATCAATGTTTTCATGTTATGATATGCTTGTTATCATTTGATGTCATGTTTGGTATTACTTTTAAAGACATGGATATATTTTTAGGTTTAAGTATTTCAAGCTAGTATTGCTACTGAAAAGAATCCCTTGATGTAGGCCTCATTTGTTTCTTTCAATTATTTACTAAGTAACACTTGTAGATGATGATATTGTTGCTTCTGTTCTTGTGTATGATCCATTTACAAAACCTATACATATTTTATGGCTTGAGACCTTGAGTAATCAATGATGTAATGCCTTTTAGATGTTCACCACATGTAGAACTAGTTACCTATATGTGCATGTGTGAAAGGAGTCGATATATAAAACAGGTAAGTCTAATTTGTCGATCAAGTCTATGGTTTTTTATTTCATGAACCCACAATCCACTAAACAACACATTATTTCGCTGTAAAAGTAAGCTCGAGCATGTGAACTTGAGACAACAAATATGTCGCTAAACTTCTATGCATAGCGATACCAAGTGTGTTGTAGAATCATGACTGCGCCTACATCAGTGTCACAGGGACTGCAATCAAGCTCCTACTGGACCTGCAGTAGACTTCCCACCTTTCAGTTCACACGAATCCTATGATGATCTTGTGATTAAGCCCTACTAGGCTAGCACCTTTTTTACTTCTTAAGAAATGAATTTTGAACACATTATATCGTCATTAAGGCCACGACTCCTAGTTTATAACATGTAATGATTAATTTTAATTTCCATAAAGAATAGCCGTCGTTTGCTATTTAAATTATATTAGTTTTTGTAATTAGGATGGTACTATATGCCTTTAGAAGAGATCATAGTTGATACTTGATATAGTTGATAAGTATGAAGAAGCTGGTGTTGGATGAAAGAAACCATTGCCATGCCATGCAGCACGGTCCACTTTAGCTTTAAGTTGTGTGTTGATTTTGCGTGTCCATTGCTTTCGAGGTGATTCAAGTTTCTGGCATGCACTAATAGTTGGACCTGAAGGTATTGGCTAGTTTATTGCTTTCGGCTTTAAGGGTTGTTACAATCATGGCAACTCTAGTGTAAAAAAGTAGTTGGCCGATGGGTACAGAAAAAAGAAACCCTCATAATTACTTTTTTTTTTTTTTTTTTTTTTTTTTTTTTTCTTTTTTTTTTAAACAAATACTAATCTAATCATAACAAATTCCAACTGCAATTATTAGGCTAACCTCACATCATCAATTTGTCATTACATTGGCACTTTGATCCAAGGCTGTCAAGATCGATATCCTACTCAGAATCATTTTTGTCTTCGCAAGATCAGGATCGATCACAAGATCAGATTGAGATTGTAAGATCCTACCAAAGTGTTTTGTCTTGCTAATAGGCGTTGATGGGTCATAACGTCATACACTTATACATATCTACCGAATATCAAACACAAAGTCATAAAATAGCCTAACAAAAATTTTGAAGTTCATACATCATTGTTGATAAATGAACAATAGTGAACTACATCTGACTTTTTAAAGCGTTAATAGCTAAATGAACAATTTTGAGATAGAAAAAATAAAAATAACAATTAGAAAATACGATTCATAAACATGCCAAAAATCCAAAACATAAAAATGTTTAAGTAATTTCATTTCCCACACAAAATAGAAATTTGATTCTCTTTTACAATCTTCGTCGCGGTTTTATAGAACCAAAATATAAATAATATGGAGTAATATGATAGTAAGTAAGAAAATATACAAGTCTTATATAAACTTTTGAAAAAAAGAAGTTAACTCATCAAATAGGTAAGATCGAATCGAGATCCGGTCCTACAATCCTATGAACGATCCCACGATCGTATGTGCGATCTTACGACACACAAGATCCTAGAAAGATCCTGCAAGTTTTTTATTGGTGGGATCGTAGGATCTTACGATCTAACTCGATCCTGCCAGAGTCCTTTTAGGAACGTTTTGGTACATATACATTATTACTTTCCTTTCTCTTTTAAAATGTGTAGGATTATTTATAAGAGCTAGTCAATGATCTTGTGCTTTCATTTTGTTATTTCTAATCCTGTGCTATACACGGAGTTTAGGTATTACGATTACTTGATTAAATTGCAGAAATCGTCCCTGTGGTTAGGCGAAATTGCAGATATCTTCCCTGGTATTCCATAAGTGCAGGCGGCCTCCCTAAAATGAAACCTTTTGATCAATTTGGTCCCTGGCAATAACGATGGTTAGTGTCATTCCGTTAGTTGAGGTCCTTTTTTATTAATACCAAGGGCAATTTTGTCCTTTCGCATTGTGGTCCCTTTTTATATCCAAATCCAACTTGGCAAAAAGTAGTGGTCCCTTTTTTGTACCAAATCCAACCCGACACAAACAAAAACTCAATTACACCCGACATAATCTTATAATAAAACTCTAATCCAGATCTTTCTACCCTTAATATTTTTATCTCATTCCACTTACAATCCCTAGGGTTAGCAAGAAGAAACATGAGTATGCCAATGCAACTTTGGCACATAAGAGGTGATGGAGAAGAGTTTGATTATAAATTAGTTTATGGTAAAAGCATTAACACAATTTTTATGCTTATTTAATTGTTTCATACTCTTTATGTTGTTATGTATTTGGTACTCATTTAGTTTTATTTGATGATGTAACAGCAACGTATCAAGACTTGTTTACAATGATGATCCATCATGGTGGAAGATTCACAGACATACCCAAGAGGAAGTATATTGATGGTGAGGTAACATACGTCGGCTTAATAGACATTAATCAATGTAAGATTGATATCTTAGGCACAATTATGTACCAGAGTTTAGGTTGTGAAGGTAAACTGTTTTATCACTACAAGTTACCAGTGAAAAGTTTGGATACTGGATTAAGGACCTTGACCAATGATAGTGACATTAGTGAAATGCTAAAGTATGTGCATAAGCATAGGGTTATTTATGTGTATGTTGGACATGGTACCTCATACTTGGAGCCTGTAGTGAATGCAATTGACTTAGATACACTAGTTGGGCCATCTAATCTTCTAGGTGATAACACTGAGGTTGACGATCAGGATAACACTGAGGGTGAGACTAATGATGACACTGAAAATGTACCAGAGTTTAGGTTGTGAAGGTAAACTATTTTATCACTACAAGTTACCAATGAAAAGTTTGGATACTGGATTAAGGACCTTGACCAGTGACAGTGATATTAGTGAAATGCTAAAGTATGTGCATAAGCATAGGGTTATTTATGTGTATGTTGAACATGGTACCTCATACTTGGAGCCTGTAGTGAATGCAATTGACTTAGATACACTAGTTGGGCCATCTCTAGGTGATAACACTGAGGTTGAGGATCAGGATAACACTGAGGGTGAGACTAATGATGACACTGAAAATGAGTCTCATGATGAGTCTGAGGATGATGATCAGGATAGCACTGAGGTAGAGAATCAGGAAAACACTGATATTGAGGATGAGGATAAGACTGTGAATGAGGAGGACATAGTTGTAGCAACCGGCATTTTAGGGCAATACTTTTCATTAAAACTCGAAATCATTTGTGATAAACGATAATTTTCAAACTTGTTTTAATAATAAATTTTATTTATTATTATCTATTATACATTTTCAAGCTCTTTGGAACTCATTTGATTTGAAGCGAGCAATATCTTGCATACAACACCACATGCGTACCGACACGACAATAATTGAATTTTACCTTTAATTATCATAATATACTTTAATAAATTTATTTTGATAAGTTATTGCTTACTTCTTAAAAAACGTTTACTTAAAACGCGAATTTACGGGTTACAACTACATTTTTCGGACAACATATACCAAAAAAAAAAAAAAAAAAAAAAAAAAAAAAAAAAAAAAAAAACAACCTCCTCTTCTTGCTTGTCTTTGTGTCGAACAAAACCCACCAAAAGTGCTTACAATTCTCAGCCCACTCCCCATGTAATGTGGATCTAGACCTTGGCATGATATGAAAATTTGTTTTTATGTTAAACACACCACATATTATAACCATATTATTTCATTTAAAAAAATAAAAAAATAAAAATATCCCCTCTTTCGTTTCATTTTGGACTGATCATACTCACAACTCACACAATGCACATGATTTTTGTTTGCTTCTTAATTTGTTTTACTTGAGTTTGTCTTTACATTCCACCACATGTACTAAATATTGATATAAGATTAAACAAGCACCCAATCTCATCACAATTCAAAACATATACAAAGTTTCACTCTTTCTTTTTTTTTTCTCTTCTCCTTGGTCTCGACCAAATAACAGCACCACAAGAAATCATTTGTTTTTCTCTCTTTGCTGACGGCTTGGGTTTAAAGAAGTATTTTGGGTATTTAAAACAACATTTGGGTTGTTTCCGCTCGGTTTTCCGGTTCGGCTCGGTTCGATCGGTTTTCTGCTCAGCCCTACATTAAAGATGTACACCTTATTTGGTAAGAACATAAGCTAGAAATTTACAAAAGTTATAAAAGTATACTTGTGGGTCTCGAACGGATTTTAAAAAAAAATAATAATAAATATGGGTATCATTGAGTTTGCGTGGTTGTTTTGGTGTAATAAAATATTTTGCTAAAAACTGTTTAGTGGCTTATCGGCTTGTTTATAAGCACTTATAGTGCTTATTATACTTATATGCGTCTCGGATTAAATAAAAAAGGGAACGAAATAAACTTTATTTTGGCTTATTTTGAGTTTATATGTTTCGGCGTGCATTTTGACTTATTAATGTTTCGCTTATTTGCTAATTTTAAAACTTAGCTTTTTGGCTTACGTCATTCCAGCTTATTTTATTGGTTGGCTTATTGGGCTTATTAGTGGCATATTGATTCGGGTTAATTAATGGGCTAAAGTTTGTATAGTATCAGGCTTGTTAAATGGACTAAACTTCGGGCTGCTAGGCCTAATAATTAAAAGTGGTATTTTTGGATTTATAAAAACGGGTTAGTGAATAACTTATCGAAACGGAGTAATACTGGCGCAAAGGGGTTAAATTAGTTGTTGGAGCGTATTTTGGATAAATGTAAGCTTAAATGCAGTAATTTGACGTTTTGTCGGAAAGTGGTTTTGTTGGGAAAAAGTGTTCTTATATAAAAGTCTACTAGTAGGGTACCCGCGCGATACGGCGGCGGGTACCCTGTGACTACATTTTGCTGTGAGCAAACTTTGTTCAGTTACATGTTTTTTCTAACAATAACCGTACAAATGAATGATAATTTAAATTAAAATAACTTTAAACAATAACAATAATATATCATTTCTTAACATTTTTTATGAATAGTGCCAAATGCTTTATATGTTAGTAGAGATAAAGAAATAATCAAAATTAAGTAATTCTCGTTATTTAGTTCGGTTATTCGATTCGGCTTTTGGTTCGGTGATTCAAGCTTAAATTAAACCGTTACAAAGTCAAAATTGCGAAAAAAAATAACTATGTATATACTAATTGGCTTAAAAGTATAGAACTTGTTTGTTATGGGCTTGAAATAAGAGTTGTGAAATATTTGGGTGTTGGCCTGGTGGGCCGTTACTAAATGAAAGCTTAAAACATAATACGGAGTAATAAAAAAGATAGGGTTTACACTTTTACAATTTATAGCACGCACACTTTTCCTCGTTCTTTCTTTGTAGCAGCTCTCAACATTCATCTTCTTCAAGGATTCGATGGTATTTTTTTAACATAAAAGATTTAATAGTAAAGCTACGTTTTGAAAAAGCACCTAGCCACCTAATCGAATCCACAAACACCCCTTTTCTGTTGCTTGACTCTCGAAAATAATGAAGAACACAAACCACTAAACTTAGAACCACACCCTTGGTGATTTATTTCGACTAAAAATCTTGTTGTGGTTTCGAACCAGGTAGGTGATATGTTGTTTTCTTTTGTTGTTGGTTCTTTTCATGTAAAGATCAATGAAGGGTGTTTTTTGTAAGATCTTGTATTATATTTTGAGAATCTTTAATAGCCCGATATCTTCTTCTGTATTTCAAGTATGTGATATATCGATGACGGGTATTCGTGGATCTGTAAAAAAAATTTCACAAATAAAATAACCCGAGATCTTTCTTTGTTTTTCTTATGTTTTTCGAATTTAGTTAGGAGATGGGTTTTAGATAGTTGTGGTTTGATGTTGTTTGTTTTGGTTAATAGTATAATTAGATTGTACATTGGGGTTAAATAATTGTATATTTTGGTGAATGGGTAAATTAAATTGGCTATTAATTAACGACTTTAATAGCATTAATGTTAATAAGTCTGAAAATTACACAATGCTTGTTTTGTTGTACACTATGCTTATTTTGTTGTAAGTCTAAAAATTATGTGCAATAAAGTGTTGTAAACCATGCTTAATTACTCGTAAGTCTGAAAATTTTGGAGAGAGAGTCATCCCTCTATTATATGTAGTATAGATAACTTTGGAAACTGACTATAAACGAACGGGTCATGCCCGATTTTTATTAATTTCTCATACTTGAAAATATTTTTATAAAACTTATTTTCTAAAAACCCGACAAAATGATGAAATCATATTATTTTATGATTATACTTAATCTTGAGAAATGGACAAACCATATAATTTTATACATAATAATAAGTTATTTTTCTTAAGCCCGACAAAAAGACAAAAATAATAAAATATTATTATAATAATACTCGACTAAAACACGAAATTGTACTTTTGTGTCATTTTTATAAAATGACTTACACATTTATATCGTAACTTAAAAAGGCGTAAACACTTATAACGTAAACATTATAATTAATTAACTTGGGGTTTACCGGGTAAATTGCCGAAACATATTTGTTTACTTGTTTTCTTTCTTTTTTTTTTCTTTTATAATATATATAGTATATATTATATACTTTGACGTATTTTACGATTCAAACTTATTAACCACCACGCAAACAATGATACGAAACCGATAAAACAAATACTTTTGAGAAATCATGTGCACTATTTTAATTACATATCGCATGGTTCTGAGTCAAGACATTAACTATTAGGTCGTGACCGGGGTACCGTCGTGCAGCGCCGTTTGATCGTTCGTTTATGATATTTTACTTCGCTGTTTGAGGTGAGTTCTCGTAGCCCCACTTTTTAACATGTTTTACCTTGGGGTGGAAATGGTACTCAATGCTTTACAAATGTTTTTATGCTGTGAATTTCTGTTTTACATGATTTTGGACATATATGTGTGATGATGCGATTATACGCTGTGACATGTTTGTTTCGTGAATACATGACTACGCCACTGTTAACTCTCTGCTGAGAGCCCACAAGTTGATAGGTTCAGTTGATGCAACTGTTAACTCTTTTTGAGAGCCCACATGTTGATAGATCTATCGGGGTAGCTCCCCACGTGATATTTGTTACGAGTATGATGTACACTAGAGGTTCAGTTGGCGTGACACTATTTCTGATTTGTTAACGTGCTTGTAGTTGGTAATCATTGTCACATTTGTCCTACACTATTATTCACAGCTTTGTGGTTTACTTTCAAACCTACAAGCTCACCAACATTATGTTGACGTTTTCTAGTACCATTTTCAGGTGGATCATTATTAAGGTATTTGAAGGCACGTTTATTGGAGTCAGATTAATTGCCATTTTGCTACTATGTTTTCAAGACAACAAGATTTCTAAGGAGACATGTTTTCTGACATATTTAAGACAAGAATCGTTTTGTAAAAATTGTAAACTATTGTTGAAATAATTAGAAGGTATGAATCTATGATGTTACGCAATGTGCCTTTCTCAGTTGCACTTCGTGTTTCCGCCTTAGACGGGGTGTGACAGAATGGTATCAGAGCTTAAGGTTATAGAGAATGCCGGTTTTTCTAAAATAAAAACCTCAACTATAACCAGACTAATGTTTTGTAAAACCTCAAACATGGTACGAGTCGATTAGCCCGAGCATTCCATCGTTTTGCCTGAATTACGCATAGCCTGATCAACTATGCTTAATTCAGGAGGGATCATGGGACGATGGGGGTAGTTACCTTGGATCGTGTTTGGTTGGAGTCAAAGTCTAGATCACCTGAAAATGCATTGGTCTATGTGTGTGCACCTTCCTTATGTGTTATGTGTATTTGTAGTTATGATGCTTTGCCTCCTGTGTGCTGAAGTTTTTAGCTTCTAGGACAATATATGAGCTTACAATTGCCTACTTAAGTGCCTTGATTCGATTTGATGCGTTATGATATGATTTGATTTGGCTGTTATGATGTGATTGACTTGAGTTGACATGATATGGCTTGATTTGAATCAAGTTAAAGTATTTTCCGTACCATTCCCCATGCTCGTGCGTTGATATTATTTTCCTTATACGCAAACTATATATTTTGCTAAACATATATAGCGGTACGTTATTGTGGGTAAACTATTTTGGATACACTATACAATTTGAAATATTATTTTGGATGGTCAACATTGGTTCCACTATTATGAAAAGGCATTATACTGATATGTATTTTAAGAACTATTTTAGGACATACTATTTTTGAAACACTATTTTGGAATTCTATTTGAAAACTATTTTGGATACACGACTACCCTAGTATTGCCCTATGCCGCTACGCCACATGCCTTGTCTCCTTTACCCCTCAAATTGTGAGAAAACCTGAATGCATCACATTATAAGCCAATGAGTCGGATGACGCTATTAGTTGCCTTAGGGAAATGACCTGCCAACTTGCGTAGTAGAACTTAATGGTTTAGCTGTACGATTTGGACCTTGGAGAATGCAAATGAGATAATAGGACACATGAGAAAGCAGTGACCCCAAGCATGTTAGCTGAGTTGTTTGTGTTGACCATGATAGTGATGTTTGTCTTAGTGTTCGTGTTCCGGAGATGTACTAATTTAGATAATTCAAATTCTATTTGTTAAAATTTTCATGCAGATGAAGAAGTTTCTTGCAAACTTTATAAAGAATGATGAAATGGTAATCATCGTTAATTTGACCGTGTTATGATGTTTCTTCAAAACAAAATTTGGTTGATAGTCGAAATTGTTTTAAAATGTTTTGAAATAAATTTGTGATGTTAGACGTTTGGATTGTTTTAGTATAAAAATCGTCTCAAATGTTCGTCTAAACGTAAAATTTCTTTAAAGCCAAAAATCCAAAACCCTATATAAAAAAAAAAAATCGTTATTTCATATTACAAATTTTGCAAACATATCTTTTCGCATAAATATAACCATTGAAAAAGTTTCAAGCAAAGTTGCCTCAAAATACTCTAATGGTCCAAAGTTTATAATGTCTTACTCAGATAAATGCTAATAACAATTTCAAAAACCATGCCTCCAAGAGGGAACACGCACCATGCATGGACAAACCTCGTGAACAATCACAATGCCTACATACTATGTGAACTTAGAAGTGAATCGAACACCTCTGTTTAAGACTGATAATAGCGATGTGTCGTGCCTTGACACTATTCCTTTGAAGTACAACCTTCTCACTCATCCCAGAATATAAGGCTCTCGTGTTGATCGAAGCGCATTGGATTAGACAATCAGTATTACTTAAGAGACAACGTATCCTTTCGGAGTCCTAGATAACTTAGTCACATTGGAGCATGTCCACACTTTTACACTTGTATCAAGAAGTTGCACAAGACGGTTGGCTTTCACTTGTAACCAGATCTCTCGACGTAGTAGTCACTTGGACAATTTTGAGCCATTACATACTATAGTCCTGCCTAGAGGAACTTAGCACTTAGACGTAAGAGTTGCGCCTAATAATGATCTTCGAGCGTTCGAGATCATTGACACCAGGTTCTGCCCATTGACCTTTTGATTCATAGAACATCGCCTTCAACTATTCGTGCATACCTAACGACACGTTGTTCCCTGATGTTTTCACACCAAGGGATTTTCCCTTACATGCCATGTATTCGCTGTGAAGCTTTTAATTATCTCTATTCTCATTGATCAAATCCTGCCAAATTCTATTCCCTTTCTTTCGGATGACTACGTCAACAAAAATCTTCCTACATGGTAAGAACACCAACATCGAAACTCTTTACTAACATCGTTTACACCTTTTCTAGGTATTAGAACCCCCTTTATGATACATAGGCTTGAGACTCTTGTGATTTGAGCAAATAGGACACTGCGTACCATACAAACACTGCCTTGTTGTGATATGACTTCAAAACAACGAACCCATGCTACGAGTTAGATATTCCTCCTCGTTTCTTTCATCTGCCTTGGAACAAACTTTCTTCACATTAGGAAGCCATTATTTTTTTATTTATTCAATCTTCATAGATGGCAATTGTTCTTTCATTCGGAGATGCAACCTTGATAATTTTTCTATCACGTATGATTTTCTTCCTATCGATTTTTGGTCAACAATTCCCTCCCCATAGTCACAACAAATCCACCTAACTACACCGTAATCTACCCCACCAGATTTTTCTCCCTATCCATGCGACTAAGAATATCATCAGTAATTTCTTCAATAATAAATTTGTTTTCTTCACCCACAAATTTTACAACCATCATTCTACTTGATTTCATTGATTCACAATTCACACGATAGTATGATGAAGTACGAAACATCATTTTGGCACCAGCCGTCGGACGAAAGCAAGTATGTTATAGACGAGGAAGATACCAGACACAACACCTGGTGCTACCCTTACTTCCTCAATTGCTTTAGCTCATCGTTTCCTTAGATTCTTCATTTTTCTAGACATGTTGATCTTCCCGATAACGACTGATCGACTACACTAGTATCTAGTGCTCGTGCCAAATCTACGCCTCGTACCCTGATCATACCCTGTTTTATGCAAATAGGTTCAACTCAAGTGACATGTTTTCATTCTTCAATGTTAGCTCTCTCTTCTGCGCGTGCAAAATTTTTGGCATTACAAATCCTACAAACCATTTTGGATCTTGATGAAGACCGGATAGAGAACGGCTGATTTTCCTTTCCTCGACGAATACTCGATGTTCTACCAGGCATCATAACGGTGAAGATCGTTTGCATACACCAGAACTATTTTAGGAAACCTCCTTCAAAGCCCGTCTATGTGACCTCGGAGACAAAACTTCTTCCCATCGTCGTTACCAATTTTCTCTGATTGACACAATTACCTCGACAATATCTTTGATCTTCTTTGCTAAACTCTCCAAACTTAGCTACAAATACCTGATGATGCATTTGCAATCCCAAAATTGAGCTAGAATCAAGTTGTTACTTGGCTTAAGATGGAATTCAGCTTGCTACTTAGGTTAATCTCGTGACAGTTCTTCTCTAATGAGTCGTGAGATTAAGCTAGATGTAATTTGATGCTCAACTCAAGCGATAGGAAAATTTGCTTATGGTTTTAATGATTTTGCTTAAGGATGAGAAAGTTTACTCCATCAAAACTAACCACTCGGTAGTTACCTTCGATTACTTAATTTGCTATTCTCAAAAGGACGAGCTTGGATAAAGTTGTCATAAGTTAAGATTATTAGTAGTGTTTGACTTTGCCACATAAGTGATGACCGCCATACTAAAGACCTGCTTTGACTTCTAGATTCCTTCGTTGTGACCTTGATCTTTGTTGAGCTCTACGTACAAGCATTGGTCTTGTTGATTTTAGTATAGGTGACTAGATCGCTTGCACTAGACTAGCTATTCCGTTAGCAAAGATTGGTCATACGGATTTACGAGCAACCCCTGAATTCTAGTGGTTAACGTATGAGGAACCGTAAGTGAAGCCTAGCTGGTGATTATATAGTCATTACCTCATAAGGTGTCAGCTTGAAGATTTATTTCGTGATTGTGGAAGAGCCAAGAAACCCTCGCTAGGGAAGTTGAGCAACTTAGATTAGACGAGATTCCAATTATAAGTTTATTTGAGCTTAGTCCGTGGACATTAGTTACTTGGGAACAAAAGGACCAGGCGAGACTTAAGGACCCACACTTTTTGGCAATGGTACTAGCTGAATTTTGAGGACAAAATTCCGTTAACGGGGATGTACTGTAACAACCGGCATTTTAGGGCAATACTTTTCATTAAAACTCGAAATCATTTGTGATAAACGATAATTTTCAAACTTGTTTTAATAATAAATTTCATTTATTATTATCTATTATACATTTTCAAGCTCTTTGGAACTCATTTGATTTGAAGCGAGCAATATCTTGCATACAACACCACATGCGTACCGACACGACAATAATTAAATTTTGCCTTTAATTATCATAATATACTTTAATAAATTTATTTTGATAAGTTATTGCTTACTTCTTAAAAAACGTTTACTTAAAACGCGAATTTACGGGTTACAACTACATTTTTCGGACAACATATACCAAAAAAAAAAAAAAAAAAAAAAAAAAAAAAAAAAAAAAAAAAAAAAAAAAACCCCTCTTCTTGCTTGTCTTTGTGTCGAACAAAACCCACCAAAAGTGCTTACAATTCTCAGCCCACTCCCCATGTAATGTGGATCTAGACCTTGGCATGATATGAAAATTTGTTTTTATGTTAAACACACCACATATTATAACCATATTATTTCATTTAAAAAAATAAAAAAATAAAAATATCCCCTCTTTCGTTTCATTTTGGACTGATCATACTCACAACTCACACAATGCACATGATTTTTGTTTGCTTCTTAATTTGTTTTACTTGAGTTTGTCTTTACATTCCACCACATGTACTAAATATTGATATAAGATTAAACAAGCACCCAATCTCATCACAATTCAAAACATATACAAAGTTTCACTCTTTCTTTTTTTTTTCTCTTCTCCTTGGTCTCGACCAAATAACAGCACCACAAGAAATCATTTGTTTTTCTCTCTTTGCTGACGGCTTGGGTTTAAAGAAGTATTTTGGGTATTTAAAACAACATTTGGGTTGTTTCCGCTCGGTTTTCCGGTTCGGCTCGGTTCGATCGGTTTTCTGCTCAGCCCTACATTAAAGATGTACACCTTATTTGGTAAGAACATAAGCTAGAAATTTACAAAAGTTATAAAAGTATACTTGTGGGTCTCGAACGGATTTTAAAAAAAAATAATAATAAATATGGGTATCATTGAGTTTGCGTGGTTGTTTTGGTGTAATAAAATATTTTGCTAAAAACTGTTTAGTGGCTTATCGGCTTGTTTATAAGCACTTATAGTGCTTATTATACTTATATGCGTCTCGGATTAAATAAAAAAGGGAACGAAATAAACTTTATTTTGGCTTATTTTGAGTTTATATGTTTCGGCGTGCATTTTGACTTATTAATGTTTCGCTTATTTGCTAATTTTAAAACTTAGCTTTTTGGCTTACGTCATTCCAGCTTATTTTATTGGTTGGCTTATTGGGCTTATTAGTGGCATATTGATTCGGGTTAATTAATGGGCTAAAGTTTGTATAGTATCAGGCTTGTTAAATGGACTAAACTTCGGGCTGCTAGGCCTAATAATTAAAAGTGGTATTTTTGGATTTATAAAAACGGGTTAGTGAATAACTTATCGAAACGGAGTAATACTGGCGCAAAGGGGTTAAATTAGTTGTTGGAGCGTATTTTGGATAAATGTAAGCTTAAATGCAGTAATTTGACGTTTTGTCGGAAAGTGGTTTTGTTGGGAAAAAGTGTTCTTATATAAAAGTCTACTAGTAGGGTACCCGCGCGATACGGCGGCGGGTACCCTGTGACTACATTTTGCTGTGAGCAAACTTTGTTCAGTTACATGTTTTTTCTAACAATAACCGTACAAATGAATGATAATTTAAATTAAAATAACTTTAAACAATAACAATAATATATCATTTCTTAACATTTTTTATGAATAGTGCCAAATGCTTTATATGTTAGTAGAGATAAAGAAATAATCAAAATTAAGTAATTCTCGTTATTTAGTTCGGTTATTCGATTCGGCTTTTGGTTCGGTGATTCAAGCTTAAATTAAACCGTTACAAAGTCAAAATTGCGAAAAAAAATAACTATGTATATACTAATTGGCTTAAAAGTATAGAACTTGTTTGTTATGGGCTTGAAATAAGAGTTGTGAAATATTTGGGTGTTGGCCTGTTGGGCCGTTACTAAATGAAAGCTTAAAACATAATACGGAGTAATAAAAAAGATAGGGTTTACACTTTTACAATTTATAGCACGCACACTTTTCCTCGTTCTTTCTTTGTAGCAGCTCTCAACATTCATCTTCTTCAAGGATTCGATGGTATTTTTTTAACATAAAAGATTTAATAGTAAAGCTACGTTTTGAAAAAGCACCTAGCCACCTAATCGAATCCACAAACACCCCTTTTCTGTTGCTTGACTCTCGAAAATAATGAAGAACACAAACCACTAAACTTAGAACCACACCCTTGGTGATTTATTTCGACTAAAAATCTTGTTGTGGTTTCGAACCAGGTAGGTGATATGTTGTTTTCTTTTGTTGTTGGTTCTTTTCATGTAAAGATCAATGAAGGGTGTTTTTTGTAAGATCTTGTATTATATTTTGAGAATCTTTAATAGCCCGATATCTTCTTCTGTATTTCAAGTATGTGATATATCGATGACGGGTATTCGTGGATCTGTAAAAAAAATTTCACAAATAAAATAACCCGAGATCTTTCTTTGTTTTTCTTATGTTTTTCGAATTTAGTTAGGAGATGGGTTTTAGATAGTTGTGGTTTGATGTTGTTTGTTTTGGTTAATAGTATAATTAGATTGTACATTGGGGTTAAATAATTGTATATTTTGGTGAATGGGTAAATTAAATTGGCTATTAATTAACGACTTTAATAGCATTAATGTTAATAAGTCTGAAAATTACACAATGCTTGTTTTGTTGTACACTATGCTTATTTTGTTGTAAGTCTAAAAATTATGTGCAATAAAGTGTTGTAAACCATGCTTAATTACTCGTAAGTCTGAAAATTTTGGAGAGAGAGTCATCCCTCTATTATATGTAGTATAGATAACTTTGGAAACTGACTATAAACGAACGGGTCATGCCCGATTTTTATTAATTTCTCATACTTGAAAATATTTTTATAAAACTTATTTTCTAAAAACCCGACAAAATGATGAAATCATATTATTTTATGATTATACTTAATCTTGAGAAATGGACAAACCATATAATTTTATACATAATAATAAGTTATTTTTCTTAAGCCCGACAAAAAGACAAAAATAATAAAATATTATTATAATAATACTCGACTAAAACACGAAATTGTACTTTTGTGTCATTTTTATAAAATGACTTACACATTTATATCGTAACTTAAAAAGGCGTAAACACTTATAACGTAAACATTATAATTAATTAACTTGGGGTTTACCGGGTAAATTGCCGAAACATATTTGTTTACTTGTTTTCTTTCTTTTTTTTTTCTTTTATAATATATATAGTATATATTATATACTTTGACGTATTTTACGATTCAAACTTATTAACCACCACGCAAACAATGATACGAAACCGATAAAACAAATACTTTTGAGAAATCATGTGCACTATTTTAATTACATATCGCATGGTTCTGAGTCAAGACATTAACTATTAGGTCGTGACCGGGGTACCGTCGTGCAGCGCCGTTTGATCGTTCGTTTATGATATTTTACTTCGCTGTTTGAGGTGAGTTCTCGTAGCCCCACTTTTTAACATGTTTTACCTTGGGGTGGAAATGGTACTCAATGCTTTACAAATGTTTTTATGCTGTGAATTTCTGTTTTACATGATTTTGGACATATATGTGTGATGATGCGATTATACGCTGTGACATGTTTGTTTCGTGAATACATGACTACGCCACTGTTAACTCTCTGCTGAGAGCCCACAAGTTGATAGGTTCAGTTGATGCAACTGTTAACTCTTTTTGAGAGCCCACATGTTGATAGATCTATCGGGGTAGCTCCCCACGTGATATTTGTTACGAGTATGATGTACACTAGAGGTTCAGTTGGCGTGACACTATTTCTGATTTGTTAACGTGCTTGTAGTTGGTAATCATTGTCACATTTGTCCTACACTATTATTCACAGCTTTGTGGTTTACTTTCAAACCTACAAGCTCACCAACATTATGTTGACGTTTTCTAGTACCATTTTCAGGTGGATCATTATTAAGGTATTTGAAGGCACGTTTATTGGAGTCAGATTAATTGCCATTTTGCTACTATGTTTTCAAGACAACAAGATTTCTAAGGAGACATGTTTTCTGACATATTTAAGACAAGAATCGTTTTGTAAAAATTGTAAACTATTGTTGAAATAATTAGAAGGTATGAATCTATGATGTTACGCAATGTGCCTTTCTCAGTTGCACTTCGTGTTTCCGCCTTAGACGGGGTGTGACAGAATGGTATCAGAGCTTAAGGTTATAGAGAATGCCGGTTTTTCTAAAATAAAAACCTCAACTATAACCAGACTAATGTTTTGTAAAACCTCAAACATGGTACGAGTCGATTAGCCCGAGCATTCCATCGTTTTGCCTGAATTACGCATAGCCTGATCAACTATGCTTAATTCAGGAGGGATCATGGGACGATGGGGGTAGTTACCTTGGATCGTGTTTGGTTGGAGTCAAAGTCTAGATCACCTGAAAATGCATTGGTCTATGTGTGTGCACCTTCCTTATGTGTTATGTGTATTTGTAGTTATGATGCTTTGCCTCCTGTGTGCTGAAGTTTTTAGCTTCTAGGACAATATATGAGCTTACAATTGCCTACTTAAGTGCCTTGATTCGATTTGATGCGTTATGATATGATTTGATTTGGCTGTTATGATGTGATTGACTTGAGTTGACATGATATGGCTTGATTTGAATCAAGTTAAAGTATTTTCCGTACCATTCCCCATGCTCGTGCGTTGATATTATTTTCCTTATACGCAAACTATATATTTTGCTAAACATATATAGCGGTACGTTATTGTGGGTAAACTATTTTGGATACACTATACAATTTGAAATATTATTTTGGATGGTCAACATTGGTTCCACTATTATGAAAAGGCATTATACTGATATGTATTTTAAGAACTATTTTAGGACATACTATTTTTGAAACACTATTTTGGAATTCTATTTGAAAACTATTTTGGATACACGACTACCCTAGTATTGCCCTATGCCGCTACGCCACATGCCTTGTCTCCTTTACCCCTCAAATTGTGAGAAAACCTGAATGCATCACATTATAAGCCAATGAGTCGGATGACGCTATTAGTTGCCTTAGGGAAATGACCTGCCAACTTGCGTAGTAGAACTTAATGGTTTAGCTGTACGATTTGGACCTTGGAGAATGCAAATGAGATAATAGGACACATGAGAAAGCAGTGACCCCAAGCATGTTAGCTGAGTTGTTTGTGTTGACCATGATAGTGATGTTTGTCTTAGTGTTCGTGTTCCGGAGATGTACTAATTTAGATAATTCAAATTCTATTTGTTAAAATTTTCATGCAGATGAAGAAGTTTCTTGCAAACTTTATAAAGAATGATGAAATGGTAATCATCGTTAATTTGACCGTGTTATGATGTTTCTTCAAAACAAAATTTGGTTGATAGTCGAAATTGTTTTAAAATGTTTTGAAATAAATTTGTGATGTTAGACGTTTGGATTGTTTTAGTATAAAAATCGTCTCAAATGTTCGTCTAAACGTAAAATTTCTTTAAAGCCAAAAATCCAAAACCCTATATAAAAAAAAAAATCGTTATTTCATATTACAAATTTTGCAAACATATCTTTTCGCATAAATATAACCATTGAAAAAGTTTCAAGCAAAGTTGCCTCAAAATACTCTAATGGTCCAAAGTTTATAATGTCTTACTCAGATAAATGCTAATAACAATTTCAAAAACCATGCCTCCAAGAGGGAACACGCACCATGCATGGACAAACCTCGTGAACAATCACAATGCCTACATACTATGTGAACTTAGAAGTGAATCGAACACCTCTGTTTAAGACTGATAATAGCGATGTGTCGTGCCTTGACACTATTCCTTTGAAGTACAACCTTCTCACTCATCCCAGAATATAAGGCTCTCGTGTTGATCGAAGCGCATTGGATTAGACAATCAGTATTACTTAAGAGACAACGTATCCTTTCGGAGTCCTAGATAACTTAGTCACATTGGAGCATGTCCACACTTTTACACTTGTATCAAGAAGTTGCACAAGACGGTTGGCTTTCACTTGTAACCAGATCTCTCGACGTAGTAGTCACTTGGACAATTTTGAGCCATTACATACTATAGTCCTGCCTAGAGGAACTTAGCACTTAGACGTAAGAGTTGCGCCTAATAATGATCTTCGAGCGTTCGAGATCATTGACACCAGGTTCTGCCCATTGACCTTTTGATTCATAGAACATCGCCTTCAACTATTCGTGCATACCTAACGACACGTTGTTCCCTGATGTTTTCACACCAAGGGATTTTCCCTTACATGCCATGTATTCGCTGTGAAGCTTTTAATTATCTCTATTCTCATTGATCAAATCCTGCCAAATTCTATTCCCTTTCTTTCGGATGACTACGTCAACAAAAATCTTCCTACATGGTAAGAACACCAACATCGAAACTCTTTACTAACATCGTTTACACCTTTTCTAGGTATTAGAACCCCCTTTATGATACATAGGCTTGAGACTCTTGTGATTTGAGCAAATAGGACACTGCGTACCATACAAACACTGCCTTGTTGTGATATGACTTCAAAACAACGAACCCATGCTACGAGTTAGATATTCCTCCTCGTTTCTTTCATCTGCCTTGGAACAAACTTTCTTCACATTAGGAAGCCATTATTTTTTTATTTATTCAATCTTCATAGATGGCAATTGTTCTTTCATTCGGAGATGCAACCTTGATAATTTTTCTATCACGTATGATTTTCTTCCTATCGATTTTTGGTCAACAATTCCCTCCCCATAGTCACAACAAATCCACCTAACTACACCGTAATCTACCCCACCAGATTTTTCTCCCTATCCATGCGACTAAGAATATCATCAGTAATTTCTTCAATAATAAATTTGTTTTCTTCACCCACAAATTTTACAACCATCATTCTACTTGATTTCATTGATTCACAATTCACACGATAGTATGATGAAGTACGAAACATCATTTTGGCACCAGCCGTCGGACGAAAGCAAGTATGTTATAGACGAGGAAGATACCAGACACAACACCTGGTGCTACCCTTACTTCCTCAATTGCTTTAGCTCATCGTTTCCTTAGATTCTTCATTTTTCTAGACATGTTGATCTTCCCGATAACGACTGATCGACTACACTAGTATCTAGTGCTCGTGCCAAATCTACGCCTCGTACCCTGATCATACCCTGTTTTATGCAAATAGGTTCAACTCAAGTGACATGTTTTCATTCTTCAATGTTAGCTCTCTCTTCTGCGCGTGCAAAATTTTTGGCATTACAAATCCTACAAACCATTTTGGATCTTGATGAAGACCGGATAGAGAACGGCTGATTTTCCTTTCCTCGACGAATACTCGATGTTCTACCAGGCATCATAACGGTGAAGATCGTTTGCATACACCAGAACTATTTTAGGAAACCTCCTTCAAAGCCCGTCTATGTGACCTCGGAGACAAAACTTCTTCCCATCGTCGTTACCAATTTTCTCTGATTGACACAATTACCTCGACAATATCTTTGATCTTCTTTGCTAAACTCTCCAAACTTAGCTACAAATACCTGATGATGCATTTGCAATCCCAAAATTGAGCTAGAATCAAGTTGTTACTTGGCTTAAGATGGAATTCAGCTTGCTACTTAGGTTAATCTCGTGACAGTTCTTCTCTAATGAGTCGTGAGATTAAGCTAGATGTAATTTGATGCTCAACTCAAGCGATAGGAAAATTTGCTTATGGTTTTGATGATTTTGCTTAAGGATGAGAAAGTTTACTCCATCAAAACTAACCACTCGGTAGTTACCTTCGATTACTTAATTTGCTATTCTCAAAAGGACGAGCTTGGATAAAGTTGTCATAAGTTAAGATTATTAGTAGTGTTTGACTTTGCCACATAAGTGATGACCGCCATACTAAAGACCTGCTTTGACTTCTAGATTCCTTCGTTGTGACCTTGATCTTTGTTGAGCTCTACGTACAAGCATTGGTCTTGTTGATTTTAGTATAGGTGACTAGATCGCTTGCACTAGACTAGCTATTCCGTTAGCAAAGATTGGTCATACGGATTTACGAGCAACCCCTGAATTCTAGTGGTTAACGTATGAGGAACCGTAAGTGAAGCCTAGCTGGTGATTATATAGTCATTACCTCATAAGGTGTCAGCTTGAAGATTTATTTCGTGATTGTGGAAGAGCCAAGAAACCCTCGCTAGGGAAGTTGAGCAACTTAGATTAGACGAGATTCCAATTATAAGTTTATTTGAGCTTAGTCCGTGGACATTAGTTACTTGGGAACAAAAGGACCAGGCGAGACTTAAGGACCCACACTTTTTGGCAATGGTACTAGCTGAATTTTGAGGACAAAATTCCGTTAACGGGGATGTACTGTAACAACCGGCATTTTAGGGCAATACTTTTCATTAAAACTCGAAATCATTTGTGATAAACGATAATTTTCAAACTTGTTTTAATAATAAATTTCATTTATTATTATCTATTATACATTTTCAAGCTCTTTGGAACTCATTTGATTTGAAGCGAGCAATATCTTGCATACAACACCACATGCGTACCGACACGACAATAATTAAATTTTGCCTTTAATTATCATAATATACTTTAATAAATTTATTTTGATAAGTTATTGCTTACTTCTTAAAAAACGTTTACTTAAAACGCGAATTTACGGGTTACAACTACATTTTTCGGACAACATATACCAAAAAAAAAAAAAAAAAAAAAAAAAAAAAAAAACCCCTCTTCTTGCTTGTCTTTGTGTCGAACAAAACCCACCAAAAGTGCTTACAATTCTCAGCCCACTCCCCATGTAATGTGGATCTAGACCTTGGCATGATATGAAAATTTGTTTTTATGTTAAACACACCACATATTATAACCATATTATTTCATTTAAAAAAATAAAAAAATAAAAATATCCCCTCTTTCGTTTCATTTTGGACTGATCATACTCACAACTCACACAATGCACATGATTTTTGTTTGCTTCTTAATTTGTTTTACTTGAGTTTGTCTTTACATTCCACCACATGTACTAAATATTGATATAAGATTAAACAAGCACCCAATCTCATCACAATTCAAAACATATACAAAGTTTCACTCTTTCTTTTTTTTTTCTCTTCTCCTTGGTCTCGACCAAATAACAGCACCACAAGAAATCATTTGTTTTTCTCTCTTTGCTGACGGCTTGGGTTTAAAGAAGTATTTTGGGTATTTAAAACAACATTTGGGTTGTTTCCGCTCGGTTTTCCGGTTCGGCTCGGTTCGATCGGTTTTCTGCTCAGCCCTACATTAAAGATGTACACCTTATTTGGTAAGAACATAAGCTAGAAATTTACAAAAGTTATAAAAGTATACTTGTGGGTCTCGAACGGATTTTAAAAAAAAATAATAATAAATATGGGTATCATTGAGTTTGCGTGGTTGTTTTGGTGTAATAAAATATTTTGCTAAAAACTGTTTAGTGGCTTATCGGCTTGTTTATAAGCACTTATAGTGCTTATTATACTTATATGCGTCTCGGATTAAATAAAAAAGGGAACGAAATAAACTTTATTTTGGCTTATTTTGAGTTTATATGTTTCGGCGTGCATTTTGACTTATTAATGTTTCGCTTATTTGCTAATTTTAAAACTTAGCTTTTTGGCTTACGTCATTCCAGCTTATTTTATTGGTTGGCTTATTGGGCTTATTAGTGGCATATTGATTCGGGTTAATTAATGGGCTAAAGTTTGTATAGTATCAGGCTTGTTAAATGGACTAAACTTCGGGCTGCTAGGCCTAATAATTAAAAGTGGTATTTTTGGATTTATAAAAACGGGTTAGTGAATAACTTATCGAAACGGAGTAATACTGGCGCAAAGGGGTTAAATTAGTTGTTGGAGCGTATTTTGGATAAATGTAAGCTTAAATGCAGTAATTTGACGTTTTGTCGGAAAGTGGTTTTGTTGGGAAAAAGTGTTCTTATATAAAAGTCTACTGGTAGGGTACCCGCGCGATACGGCGGCGGGTACCCTGTGACTACATTTTGCTGTGAGCAAACTTTGTTCAGTTACATGTTTTTTCTAACAATAACCGTACAAATGAATGATAATTTAAATTAAAATAACTTTAAACAATAACAATAATATATCATTTCTTAACATTTTTTATGAATAGTGCCAAATGCTTTATATGTTAGTAGAGATAAAGAAATAATCAAAATTAAGTAATTCTCGTTATTTAGTTCGGTTATTCGATTCGGCTTTTGGTTCGGTGATTCAAGCTTAAATTAAACCGTTACAAAGTCAAAATTGCGAAAAAAAATAACTATGTATATACTAATTGGCTTAAAATTATAGAACTTGTTTGTTATGGGCTTGAAATAAGAGTTGTGAAATATTTGGGTGTTGGCCTGTTGGGCCGTTACTAAATGAAAGCTTAAAACATAATACGGAGTAATAAAAAAGATAGGGTTTACACTTTTACAATTTATAGCACGCACACTTTTCCTCGTTCTTTCTTTGTAGCAGCTCTCAACATTCATCTTCTTCAAGGATTCGATGGTATTTTTTTAACATAAAAGATTTAATAGTAAAGCTACGTTTTGAAAAAGCACCTAGCCACCTAATCGAATCCACAAACACCCCTTTTCTGTTGCTTGACTCTCGAAAATAATGAAGAACACAAACCACTAAACTTAGAACCACACCCTTGGTGATTTATTTCGACTAAAAATCTTGTTGTGGTTTCGAACCAGGTAGGTGATATGTTGTTTTCTTTTGTTGTTGGTTCTTTTCATGTAAAGATCAATGAAGGGTGTTTTTTGTAAGATCTTGTATTATATTTTGAGAATCTTTAATAGCCCGATATCTTCTTCTGTATTTCAAGTATGTGATATATCGATGACGGGTATTCGTGGATCTGTAAAAAAAATTTCACAAATAAAATAACCCGAGATCTTTCTTTGTTTTTCTTATGTTTTTCGAATTTAGTTAGGAGATGGGTTTTAGATAGTTGTGGTTTGATGTTGTTTGTTTTGGTTAATAGTATAATTAGATTGTACATTGGGGTTAAATAATTGTATATTTTGGTGAATGGGTAAATTAAATTGGCTATTAATTAACGACTTTAATAGCATTAATGTTAATAAGTCTGAAAATTACACAATGCTTGTTTTGTTGTACACTATGCTTATTTTGTTGTAAGTCTAAAAATTATGTGCAATAAAGTGTTGTAAACCATGCTTAATTACTCGTAAGTCTGAAAATTTTGGAGAGAGAGTCATCCCTCTATTATATGTAGTATAGATAACTTTGGAAACTGACTATAAACGAACGGGTCATGCCCGATTTTTATTAATTTCTCATACTTGAAAATATTTTTATAAAACTTATTTTCTAAAAACCCGACAAAATGATGAAATCATATTATTTTATGATTATACTTAATCTTGAGAAATGGACAAACCATATAATTTTATACATAATAATAAGTTATTTTTCTTAAGCCCGACAAAAAGACAAAAATAATAAAATATTATTATAATAATACTCGACTAAAACACGAAATTGTACTTTTGTGTCATTTTTATAAAATGACTTACACATTTATATCGTAACTTAAAAAGGCGTAAACACTTATAACGTAAACATTATAATTAATTAACTTGGGGTTTACCGGGTAAATTGCCGAAACATATTTGTTTACTTGTTTTCTTTCTTTTTTTTTTCTTTTATAATATATATAGTATATATTATATACTTTGACGTATTTTACGATTCAAACTTATTAACCACCACGCAAACAATGATACGAAACCGATAAAACAAATACTTTTGAGAAATCATGTGCACTATTTTAATTACATATCGCATGGTTCTGAGTCAAGACATTAACTATTAGGTCGTGACCGGGTACCGTCGTGCAGCGCCGTTTGATCGTTCGTTTATGATATTTTACTTCGCTGTTTGAGGTGAGTTCTCGTAGCCCCACTTTTTAACATGTTTTACCTTGGGGTGGAAATGGTACTCAATGCTTTACAAATGTTTTTATGCTGTGAATTTCTGTTTTACATGATTTTGGACATATATGTGTGATGATGCGATTATACGCTGTGACATGTTTGTTTCGTGAATACATGACTACGCCACTGTTAACTCTCTGCTGAGAGCCCACAAGTTGATAGGTTCAGTTGATGCAACTGTTAACTCTTTTTGAGAGCCCACATGTTGATAGATCTATCGGGGTAGCTCCCCACGTGATATTTGTTACGAGTATGATGTACACTAGAGGTTCAGTTGGCGTGACACTATTTCTGATTTGTTAACGTGCTTGTAGTTGGTAATCATTGTCACATTTGTCCTACACTATTATTCACAGCTTCGTGGTTTACTTTCAAACCTACGAGCTCACCAACATTATGTTGACGTTTTCTAGTACCATTTTCAGGTGGATCATTATTAAGGTATTTGAAGGCACGTTTATTGGAGTCAGATTAATTGCCATTTTGCTACTATGTTTTCAAGACAACAAGATTTCTAAGGAGACATGTTTTCTGTCATATTTAAGACAAGAATCGTTTTGTAAAAGTTGTAAACTGTTGTTGAAATAAGAGGGAATTGCAAAAATCGTCCCTAAACTTTGGTCAATTTGCATGTTTCGTCCCAGAACTGTTGAAACTGCAAAAATCGTCCCTGTGGCAAACTTTTGGGGCAAATATCGTTCTTTTGGGGCATATATCGTCCCAAATTGGTCAAACTTTAGGGACGATACATGCACACGGACCAAACTTTAAGGACGACACATGCACACGGGCGAAACTTTAGGGACGATCCTTGCAGTTTCGAAATTTGTAAGACGAAACATGCAAATTGGTCAAACTTTAGGGTCGATTTTTGCAATTTACTATTTTTAGAAGGTATGAATCTATGATGTTACGCAATGTGCCTTTCTCAGTTGCACTTCGTGTTTCCGCCTTAGACGGGGTGTGACATAGTTGATGAGGAGCATATAGTTGATGAGGTTGAAGTAAACACGCATGGTTTTAGGTTTGAAGTAGAAGGTGAGGCTAAAGAAACAATTCCACTTAAGGTGAACTTGACTGAAAATGATTTGGAAGAGATAGATTTTGATTCTCTTGAAAGTGATGTAGAGGTTGATGATGAAAGTGAAAGGAGAAAGGGATTGAGAAAATTAAGAAAAGAAGCTGCAAAAATAACTTCTAAAAACAGTTTCTTTGTTCGCAAGGAGTTTGCAAACAGGGATGTAGCAAAGGAAATGGTTAGAGCACATGCTGTGGAGACAAGGAGAAACATTCATATTGTAAAGAATGATAAAATCAGGATTAGAGCAAAGTGTTTTAATGTTGTTCCTGTTGCTAAAGAGATTATCAAAAAGGTTGATGTACAAGAAGTTAGTAAGGGTAAGAAGGTAAATGAACAAGAAGTTAGTGAGGGTAAGAAGGTAAATGTAAAGGGTAAGGGTAAGGGCAAACTGGTAATTGAAGAAGAAGAGGAAAAAGACAAAGTTGAGTGTCCTTGGGTTTTGTATATTGGCAAAAGTGATAAGGGCAAGTGGTTGGTCAAAACATTTAAAGAGGAACATAAATGTTTAAAATCTAGGAAAATTAAATCCTGTACTTCAACCTTTCTCTCAAAACACTTACCAGATCTGTTGGTCATGAACCCAAATATGCCTGTCAGAGCTATACAAGAGCAGATGCAAAAAAAAAGTTTCATGTTGGTGTCACTAGGACTAAGGCTTTCAGGGTCAAATCAAAGGCAGAGGTACATTTAAAGGTGATGCTAACCTACAATATTCAATACTTAGAGATTATTTGAATGATTTGCAGAAGTATAACCTAAACACTACTGTAAAGATTGATGTGTTTGGGGAGGAGAACCCAGATTCACCCACCATAATGTTTAGGAGAGTTTATGTTTGTTTGGGTGCCTTGAAAGATGGGTTTAGAGCATCTGGGAGAGAATTGTTAGGCTTGGATGGAGCTTTTATGAAGGGGTAGTATTCAGGGCAATTACTCACAGCTGTGGGTGTGGATGCAAATAATGGCATCTACCCAGTAGCCTATGGGATAGTAGAATCAGAATCAAAACACTCTTGGACATGGTTCTTGACTTGCCTTGGGGATGATTTGGACTTACACAACAATTCTAATTTCACATTTATCACAGATAGGCAAAAGGTTAGTATTTAAATTAATGTTTTTTTAAAGGAAAGTTACTTAATTGTTGATATAATAGTTTAAGATCTTGTTTTAATGTCTTGTTTTAGGGGTTGTTGCCAGCAATTGCAATTAAAGCTTTTTCCTGCAGCTGAGCATAGATTTTGTGTGAGACATATTTATGAGAATATGAACCTCACATGGAAAGGTAGTGAATACAAGGAAATGTTATGGAAGTGTGCCAAGGCTTTAATAGTTGTTGAGTTCAACAAACACATGGATGAACTGAAAGCATACAACAAGAAGGCCTATGCATGGTTAAAGAAAATTGCACCTAAGCACTGGAGCAGATCTCACTTCTCAGGTATTTACTGCTTAAAGTTATTTACGTTTGTCTTGTTGTATACTTGTATTTAGTATTCATATACATCCTATATGTGACAGGGAGGGTAAATTGTGATCTTTTAATCAACAATGTTTGTGAAGTATTCAATAGACAATTGTTGGATGCTAGGGATAGTCCAATTATTACTGCACTAGAATATGTAAGAGAATACCTCATGAAGAGGATAGTTCTTGTGCAGAAGGTGATTGAAAAGTTTGAGGGGCCTTTAACTCCAGTAGTAACAAGAATTTTTAATTTCACCAAAGAAGCTTCAGCTAACTACACAGTGGATTGGAATGGAGTGGATTGGAATGGGGCAGATTTGTATCAAGTGAAGGGTCCATGGGGTGAGCAGTGTGTTGTGAACTTGAATGAAAGGAAATGCAGCTGTAGGAAGTGGAAAGTATCTGGAATACCATGCAGGCATGTGGTTGCTTGTATTCATGATATGGCAGACAATGACATGGATGTTGGGTTGCCAGAAAGCTGGGTTCACAAGTCATACACTCTTGAGACATGGAAGGAAGTATATTCCTTTAAAGTGAATCCAATGCAGGGTCCACAATTTTGGGAGAAGTTTGATTGCCTAACTACACTACTTCCACCTAAGCATGTTCCTCAAATTGGTAGGCCACAAAAGAAAAGGAAAAAGAGTACAGGTGAGATGAACATGGTGAAAGGTGGAAAATTGACAAGAAAAGGGAAAACAGTCACTTGTGGTATTTTTAGGGGTACAGGTCACAACAAGAGAAGCTGTCCAGAAAATGATGGTACTTCAAAAAAACCAAGAACAAGTAAAGGTGGAACTGAAAGTGCATCTGGAACAAGAAATGTTTCTGCAAGTCAGAGTGCAAGTCAACTTGGGAGTCAAGCTGGAACTCAAGCTGGAACAACAAATGTGGCTGCTGGAAATGTGACTCCAAGAAAGATGACAAGGACAAGTGCCTCAAGAGTGACACCAACAAAGTAGTTCAGTACTACTACATTCCAAATTCTTTATGACTGTTTTGGAATTCTATTAAGACTTTAGTATTGTTTGTGGCTGTTTTAAGACAATTTGTATTTTAAGTCAATGTGTTGGTCATTACTTCTAAGGTTTAAGACTGTATTGTAAGACTTGTTTTAAGCTATGGTATGACTCTTTTATATACACTATGTGTTATGCTTTATTAGTGTCATAGGACTATGTTTTAACTGTTAAGTTTTGGTTAATGTTTTATGCATAACAAAACTGTTTTGAATCATTGCTAACATAAAAAGTAGACTTTCATTAAACTGAACATCACTAAACATATCCAAAATTTGTTGACCATTATAAACTAATGAGGTCAACTACTAGTCCAGTAAAAGATGAGTAGAACATAATACAACACAAACAAGATTACATGTAGAACATAACAACCAACAATAACAGACAACAAAACAACATAATCTTGAGTTGACGGTTTGCAATTGCCATTGAGTTCAAAGACACTTGTAGTGCATTTTTTGATCTTAGCAATCCAGGGATAATACTCCTTGACCGAGCACACATAGTAGGATCCAACCATAAGAAGAAACAACAATCCGTACCCTAAAAGAAAAAAAATTAACAAAATACCATAAGTAACATCATCACAACATGGAAAATGTTAACCAAGAAAAATATCTTACAATTTGTGGACAAGACTAAAACCTACGACCAGGATTTGTATCAGTCCATGAAGTGCGAACAACGGCATGATTACCACAAAAGCAGCTCCCACATCCATTAATTTGATGGATTTAACAAATTAGGGTTTTGTATGTTTTAGGATTTGGGGAAAAAAGAATAACCCTTTGATTAATATATAGACTAGCATAAAACAAAAAAGGGACCACAATGCGAAATGACAAAACTGCCCTTGGTATTTTTTTCAACTAATGGAATGACACTAACCATCGTTATTGCCAGGGACCAAATTTATCAAAAGGTTTCATTCTAGGGAGGCCACATGCACTTATGGAATACCAGGGACGATATCTGCAATTTCGCCAAACCACAAGGATGATATCTGCAATTTAAGCAAAATTATGTGTGCATTATATTTACTAAAGATATATACACGAATAACTAACCCACTTGGCAGATTTGAAAAAAAATTGTACAATTACTGGACAACTCTGCTGGCCAGTGGGGCACCAACTAGAGTCAGCATTCAGCAAGAACCGAGACTCGAACCCTTATAATTTTATCTACAAAATCTTTCCAGTAGACCCATGAATTTTTCTGAGATGGGTACCAACTTAGGCAAAGCCCTTTGGTATATTTACCTAATTTATTTACAAGTGGATAAAGGAGAAATATGAAATTTTGATTTTGCTACTTGGACGTTTTACTTTTAAAGGGCTGGAAGTGTCAAGTTATAAGTAGTTAAAGGGCCAAATATACAACTATCAAGTTAATGTAAATAAAATCCTAATAAGAAACTATAAAAACAAACATGTTCTTTGTTTTCAACATTGTCACCGGCAACTAAACCCTAGAAACATGTTAGACAACGTCCCCGTTGAAATCCGAACAGAAATCATCAAAAGAATCCCTGTCAAGTCTTTGATTCGATTCAGGTCCGTTTCCAAACCATGGAAGTCTTTAATCGACAGTTCTGAGTTTATCGCTGGTTACCGCGCCAGCAAAACGCAGCCGCATAGTTTGCTTTTAAGGTACACAGATAATTCCAATGAGGTAAAATATGTATCTATTGATAATGACACTTTTACCCAACAACAAGACCTTGCTCCAAATGTTTCTGACCTCATGAAACAATTTAATGATCTTCAAGTAATTGGCTACTCTCGCGGTTTGTTGTGTTTTTATACAACAAGACCTTACTCCAAAGAGGGAATGTTTGTTTTGTGGAACCCTTCAATTAGAAGATCTGTTGGTATTGCTGCCCCTTCATCATTTGATACTTTTGGTTTTGCGGTTTGTCCAATCACTAATGAACCTACCATTGTCAAGATTATTTCATACAGTCCTTGGAAAGTTGAAATCTTTACTTTGAGCTCTAAGAAATGGACCGTGATTCAGTGTCACAAGCCTCGTGAATCAATTGCACCTGGCTACTCTCAGGTTGTTATTGGTAGGTGTATTTATCGGGTTGCTTCTAAGGATGTTAGTCTTCCGAATCAATTTATGATCGTCTCATTTGATTTGATTGCTAAAGAATTCAAACCCATAGACTTACCAGATAAGATAACAAATCTTACCTCACCTGTACTTGTCAAAATATCTAAGCTAAAGGGGTCTCTTGTTGTGATTGTACTGGATGCAGAGGTCAAACCGGTCAAAGTATGGAAGATGGAGCATGATTGTTCTTTTACACATCTATTCACTATTAACACACCTGATTCATATATAAGTAATATAGTGGGATTTAGGAAGAATGGTCAACTTGTCGTTGAAACTCAAGAGAGGCGTGGATGGTTGTGGTTTTATGGGATGACCAAGGAATCTGCACTTGCTGTTTACGATCCGTGCTCACATCACATCAATAATCTTGGGTTTTCTGGACAAATTCATTCATTCTTCATTAGCTCTTACAAGGAAACGCTACATTTGCTTGATCACTCGGATTCTTGCGTGTATCCTGAAATCAATTGATCACGGAGATGATGGCCACATTGCAAGGTATGGATTTACAAAGTGATACGCTTGCTCATTAGGGACGGACCTCGTTTGTAGTTATGGTGTGAAAAAATCACCTTCGTATGTTCTTCACTATTGTTTTAGTTTAGACAAGTAATGCCATGCTTGGTATCATCTTTAGTGTGTAGATTGATCAATGTTCTGCACATTGATGATTATCAAGGTTTATGTATTTGCAGTTAGTATGGCTACTGAAGAGACTTTGTTGGTTTAGATCTCATTTATTTCTTTATATTGTATTATTTAGTATGGCTACTTAAAAGAATGCTTGCTTTTAGTGTTGCTTGTGGTCATTGTTTGCGAAGCATTTCTCGTACGGAGGATGTCCTTTATACATGCCTTTGTTGTTTGAGTAATCGATGCTACCTTGATAGCATTTTTGGCTTACTTACATGCATGTTACATTCTTATCTCATTTTGCTTTGGGTTTACATGATTTAATTTGTATATAGATACCAGTTGCATGTCTGAAACTACTAAATAGGAAATCCTAGCAAGTTGCTAGACAAAATACAAACTGTCAACCATAAAAACAGAGCATAACCAGAGCTATTGCCAGCGCCTACATTAGTCAGTTAGTGGGACTGCAATCAAGCTCTTACTGCACTAGACTTCCCACTAGTATGTTATAGAATCATTCAAACCATGACACTTACGACTCTTACTGTGAAGATATATTGAGATGTTACTGTCCCGCTCCGGCGGAATTGGGTATTATTGTTGTTGTGGTTTTAAGATGTTGTTTGCAGTTAGTGGATGCAATCTTCCTATATTAACCTTGTAGCTTAGCTTTTAACTTTTGTACATCCCAGTGTGGGAATTGAACTGATATGGAATTTTTGGGTATATATATATATATATGTTAAGGAACTTGTTTTGTGATGAATTTTTCCAAATTAATTATGGATGCTTATGGTTAAGCATACTTGCAAGGTTTAGATTTGCAAAGTGATACTGGCTCATGAGGTAGGCCCTAGTTTTAGTTAGGGTGTGGAAAAAGCATATTCATGTATTTTTCATCACCGTTTAAATGCAGACAAGTAGTTTTATGCTTGGCCTTTTAGAAACGATTAATTTCAATAGCTTATAAATGAACAAACAACACGGACGATTTTAAAGTCTACTTTATTCTAAATCAGTTTTGTTAAAAAAACAAGTAGCCAAATCTTATCTTAGTGTTACAACTTCGAACCATGATAACATGTGACCTCGCATTATTACCTTATCATATTGATCCCCATTTAGAAACGTTTTTTTTTTTTTTTTTTTTTTTTTTTTTTTTTTTTTTGTGTGTGTGTCTAAACCATGCTCAAAACACGTCAATAATCTTGGGATTTCGGAGAAAAGCGTTCATTCTTCATGGGCTCTTACAAGGAAACACTACTTCTGCTGGATGAGTTGGATTGATGTGTATGTTCTGACATTAATTGATCACGGAGATGATGGCGACATTGCAAGCCGTGGATTACAAAGTAATGAGGAGGGGAGTACTTTCTTGTTAAGGTGTGGAGTAACCACTTTCAGTATTTTTATTTATCAGTGTTTTCATGTTATGATATGCTTGGTATCATTTGATGTCATGTTTGGTAGTACTTTTAAAGACATGGATGGATTTCTAGGTTTAAGTATTTCAAGCTAGTATGGCTACTGAAAATAATCCCTTAGTTGTTGTAATTAGGATGGTACTATATGCGTTTAGAAGAGACCATAGTTGATACTTGATACAATTGATAAGTATGAAGAAGCTGGTGTTGGATGAAGGAAACCATTGCCATGCCTTGCAGTACGGTCCACTTTAGCTTTAAATTGTGTGTTGATTTTGTGTGTCCATTGCTTTCGAGGTGATTCAAGTTTCTGGCATGGACTAATAGTTGGACCTGAAGGTGTTGGCTAGTTTATTGCTTTATGTTTTAAGGGTTGTTACAATCATGGCAACTCTAGTGTAAAAAGGTAGTTAGGCCGATGGGTACACAAAAAAGAAACCCTCATAATTACTTTTTTTAAACATACTAATCTTATCATAACAACTTCCAACCGCAATTATAAGGCTAACTACACATTGTCAATTTGTCATTACATTGGCACTTTGATCCAAGGCTGTCAAGATCGAGATCTTACTCAGGATTGTTTTTGTCTTCGCAAGATCAGGATCGCAAGATCAAGATCAAATTGAGATCATAAGATCCTACCAAAGTGTCTTGTCTTACTAATATGCGTTGATGGGTCATAACGTTATACCCTTATACATATCTACCGGATATCAAACGAGAAGTCATAAAATAGCCTAACAAAAACTTTGAAGTTCATACATCATTGTTGATAAATGAACAATAGTGAACTACATCTGACTTTTTAAAGTGTTTATAGCTAAATGAGCAATTTTGAGATAGGAAAAATAAAAATAATAATAAGAAGATACAATTCATAAACATGCCAAAAATCCAAAACATAAAAAAATCAACCTATGTCAAATGTTCAAATAACTTCATTTCCCGCACAAAATAGAAATTTGATTATCTCTTACGGTCTTCGTCACGGCTTTATAGAACCAAAATATAAATAATATAGAGTAATATATTAGTAAGTAAGAAAATATACAAGTCTTATATAAAGTTTAAAAAAAAGAAGTTAACTCGTCAAATTGGTAACATCGGATCAAGATCCGATCCTACAATCCTATGAACGATCCCACGATCGTATGTGCGATCTTACAACATACAAGATCCTAGAAAGACCTTGCAAGTTTTTATTGGTGGGATCTTAGGATCGTACGATCTAACTCGATCTTGACAACCAGAGTCCATTTAGGAACGTTTGGGTACCTATAAATTATTAATTTTCTTTCTCTTTTAAACTATGTGTAGGATTATATATAAGCTCTAGTCAACAATTTCGTGCTTTCATTTTGTTATTTATAATCGTGTGCTATACACGGAGTTTAGGTATTACTATTACTTTAATCTAATTGTAAGAGTTTTAAGTTTAAGCAAAATTATGTGTGCATTATATGTAATAAAGATATGTACGCAAATAAGTAACCCACCTAGCAGATTTGTAAATGGAAAATGATTGGAAGACCTAAATTATGTAACTAAAGATGTGCCTAAACATATGTCGCTTGATCTTGATGGTTTGTGAAAAAGTGGGTCCCATGACTGCAGCCATCGATGCCACACAAGCTTAGGCACATCTTTAGGCACATAATTAGGTCTTCCATCACTACTCTTTGGATATAAAGTTATGCGAACACTGTAATAATGTGAAGAAGTTGGTCGATTTAAGCCAAACATAACTTTCTATATGTTAATGGCAAGGAAGCACGATTAAAAAAAAAGGCACAAGACCACGTTATCCTTATGTTACACTATTTGGACACTCATTTAAGACTTAACAAATAAAGACAAATGGTTCACATATGACATATCCCATGTAAAATATCACAAACAGTACAATGGGTATAAATAAAAATGGGATAATTTCATATTTACTATATAAAACTCAAAATGCCATATTTACCTAATTTACAAGTGGATAATACATAATGTGTATATGGAATTTTGATTTTTGTATTTCAACTTTTGCTACTAAGACTAGGGACGACAATGGGTGAGAAAAAGCCGATAACCCACGGGTACCCGTACGTAAATCGGTGGGTAACCTTGTCAATTTTTACCCACGAGTGGGTTGTGGGTGAAAATTTGTACCCATCGGTGGGTAGCAGGCGGGCGACGAGTAATGTATACCCATCATGAGTAAACCCATGACACCCATTTAAAATACTCACATGTATACACGTCAAAATACACATGGGTGTACCCGTAAACTCATTTATGTTAACCTAAAATTTATTATAATACTTAACTATTTGTAAGGTTGTTCGTACATATTTAATAATACCCAACTCTAGAAAACACAGTAAACAATTGTAAGGTTGTTGGTAAGTTGTTGAAGGAGTAGGATGTTAAGAGAGCCAAGTGACTGGAATTTTGTGTTTTGTTAACGAAATTTTAAAACTATTTAACTTTATCTGTTGAAATGAACTAATATTTCTATGATTTGGTGTAATGATGTTTAATATGCTAGTTTGAGACGTATGTTTAAATATTTTATGAGCTTGGTATTTGGCAAATCGATATATTGTCTTATTACACTGTTTCATAATCAGTTGCATATCACGGTTTTGTGCGTTTGTTGCATTTCACTAGCCTATGGTTTACCCATGGGCAACAGATATCCGCATGCATGGGAATGGGTAGATAAATCGTACCCATTGGCGAGTGACGGGCTGGTGGTGGGCGAGAAAAAACCCACGAAGGCAGGTAACGGGTTAGAGGTACCCGTGCCCATTGCCCACGGGTGCCATGCATCCCTAACTAACTAGGACGTTTTAGGGTGCGTTTGGTTTGAGCCTATGGGAATGAAGGAATGAGTATGGGAATGATATAGGTTGTTTGTTTCATGTTAATTGGTATGGTGAAATCCATATATTCGCTATACATCAAAGGAGGCAAAGTAGCATTGTATGAATCTATCATTTTCGAGGGGCCCACCACTACTATCAAACTATTACCAATTGTAATTTCTATCATCAGACCAAATGACCCCTTACTTGTAAATAGGGGTGGCAATCGAGTCATGTTCGTATTTACCTATTCGGGTTCGCGTGTTGGCTGGTTAGTATAACCTCTACCCAAACACGACCAATTTATTAATCATGTCATGAAACCCAACCCTAACCCAGACGTGCATAACACGTGTAACCCGTTTGTGACCTGGTTAACTTGTTTAAGTAAATAATTCAAGCAGTGATAAGGTTGGTAGTTTGTTGATCCAACTAGTTTAAATGAAAAAAAAAATGATATAAGGATCTAAAATATGATAAAAAAAATTTTTTTAAAAATTAAAAACGACAATTTTCTAAGTTATAAGCGTCAATTTCGATGATATCTAAGGTATAATCGTAATTCACTCATATTAAATACATAACAAAATACATTTAATCCATATCCAACATAAAATGCTAGGTTATGTATATTTTATTTTTAGAGTCATATATTTAAACGGATTCACGGGTTGACCTGTTTATTACTTACACAACCCAAACACGACCCGTTTATTAAACAGGTTAGACGGGTTGACATGTTTTTTATCCAAACATGTTTATCCTCAAGCCAAACCTGTTTAACTTCGTGTCAGGTTCGTGTCGTTTATCGTGTCATGTTAAAAATTGCCACTCCTACTTTTGAAGGGCTGGAAGTGTTAAGTTATGAGTAGTTAAAGGGCCAGATAGAAATTATCTCTAGTTAATGTAAAAACCCTAGAAACTAAAAACATGTTCTTTGTGTTCAACATTGTCACTGGCAACTAAAACCCAAGAAACTGCAAACAATATCCCATATTTCATTTCCTTTGTTTTCAACATTATCACTAGAACTCTAAGAAACATGTCTGATAACATCCCCTTTGAAATCCAAACAGAAATCATCAAAAGGGTTCCTGATGTTAAGTCATTGATCCGATTCAGGGCTGTTTCAAAACCATGTAAGTCTTTGATTGACAGCCCTGAGTTTATCGCTGGTTATCGCGCCCGCAAAACTCAGCCGCATTCTTTGCTTTTAAGGTACACAACTAATTATCAGCCAAAATATCTGTCTGTTAATAATGACACTCTTACCCAACAACAAGACCTTGCCCCAAATGTTTCTGATCTCATGAAACAACTTGATGATACAGTTGTAATTGGTTACTCTCACGGTTTGTTGTGTTTGTATGCTTTTGATAAAGGGGGGATGCTTGTTTTGTGGAACCCCTCAATCAAAAGATCTGTTGGTATTCTTGAGCCGGGATACTTTGGTGTTTTTGGTTTCGCGGTTTGTCCCGTAACTAATGAACCTACCATTGTCAAGATTTCATTTCCTTGGAAAGTTCAAATCTTTACTTTGAGCTCTAAGAAATGGACTGAGATTCAGTGTCGCAAGCCTCGTGAATCAATTCAACTTCGCATGTTGCAGGTTGTTATAGGTAGCTGTATTTATCGAGTTGCTTATGAGACAATTCGTCTTCCGAATGGTTATTTTACTGATCAATATATGATCGTCTCATTTGATTTGATTGCTAAAGAATTCAAAGCCATAGACTTGCCGGATAAGATAACAAATCCGTTTACCTCACCTGTTCGTTTCATCTTATCTAAGCTAAAGGGGTCTCTTGTTGTGATTGTACCGCATAGTGAGGTCAAGGTATGGAAGATGGAGACTGATTGTTCTTTTACACAGCTATTCACTATTAACACACCTGATTCTTATATAAGTAATATAGTGGGATTCAGGAAGAATGGTGACCTTGTCATTGAAACTCAAGAGAGAGGTGGAGGGTGGGGTTTTTATGAGGAGGAAAAGGATTCTGCACTTGAAGTTTATGATCCTTGCTCACAACACATTAATAATCTTGGGTTTTCTGGACAAAGTGGTTCATTCTTCATTAGCTCTTACAAGGAAACGCTACATTTGCTTGATCACTCGGATTCTTGCATGTATCCTGAAATCAATTGATTATGGCAATGATGGCCACATTGCAAGGTATGAATTTACAAAGTGATATGCTTGCTCATCAGAGAGGGATCTCGTTTGTAGTTATGGTGTGGAAAAATCACCTTCGTATGTTTTTCATTATTGTTTTAGTTTAGGCAAGTAATGTCATGCTTGGTATCATCTTGAGTGTGTAGATTCATCAATATTCCGCACATCGATGATTATCAAGGTTTATGTATTTGCAGTTAGTATGGCTACTCAAAAGACTTAGTTGGTTTAGATCTCATGTATTTCTTTATACTGTATTATTTAGTATGGCTACTAAAAAGAATGCTTGCTTTTAGTGTTGCTTCTCTCATTTTGCTTTGGGGCTACATTAGTTAATTTGTATATAGCTACTAGTTGCATACATGTCTGAAACTACTAAATAGGAAATCCTGGCAAGTTGCTAGACAGAACACAAACATTCAACCAAAAAAACAGAGCATAACTAGAAGCATTACCAGCGCCTACATTAGTCATTTAGTGGGAGTGCAATTAAGCTCTTAGCCTCTTACTGCACTAGACTTCCCACTTGTGTGTTATAGAGCCAGTCAAACCATGCCACTTACGACTTTACTGTCCCGCTCCGGCGGGATTGGGTATTGTTGTTGTTGTTGTGGTTTTAAGATGTTATTTGCAGTTAGTGAATGAAACAAGAGGAAATGAAATAACAGACCCATGGATGTTCTGATCCCAAAAGAAAATAAGTCGAAGCTTATTTTTCTTGGGCTATTTTGCAGTTAAAAATAGCCCCAAGAACCTTGTAGCTTAGCTTTTAACTTTTGTACATCCTAGTGTAGGCAGTGAACTGATATGAGAATTTTTGGGTATGTTATGGAACTTGTTTTGTGATGAATTTTTCCAAATTAATTATGGATGCTTATGGTTAAGCATACTTGCAAGGTGTAGATTTACAAAGCGATATGCTGTTTCACGAGGCAGGCCCTAGGTTGTAGTTAAGATGTGGAAAAAACACATTCATGTATTTTTCATCAACGTTTAAATGCAGACAATGTTATGCTTGGTATAATTTGTGTGCGTACGAAGATTCATCAATATTCCATACACATCGATGATTATAAGGTTTTATGTATTTCAAATAAGTATGACTAGTGAAGATTCCCTTGATGTAGACCTTGTTTTATTTCTGCTATCTAGTAAGCCAGCCTTGTAGATGATTATAATTTGTGTTGTCATGTCACTGTCTATGATAGCATTTTTGGCTTAGTTATACATCTGTGTACATTCTCCTCTTGTTTTTCTTGGGGGGCTAAGTCCTGTCTGGTTGACTATTATACTAAATATATGTTCAAGTTTGATGACCCGATAGTTCAATCACTTGCTCTAGTGGCTCACGAGTTTGTTCAACGTAATGTTTCAGTAACTCAAACTGAACTTTAGAAGTGTTGAATGGTCCCATCGTTTAATTGTTTGGAAAGATGTAAAGCATTTTAACGTGTTTTTTTATTTCGTCTTACTTGATTTCTAGACCAATTTACAGTTAGTTTTTGCCGTAATTTGGCAGTAATACATACGTTTAAAGGTCGTTTCAGCACAATAAGCATCCACATAGTCGGCAACTTGCCTCAATTGGGCATGCTACATCAGACCGGTTGCCTATGTGGCAAGCCATGTAACGGGCTAGGCTCTACAACAGGAAAACTACTAATTGTCAAAATCTGTACAAGAAGAAGAAAAAAAGATCAGAGTATTTTTAAATGGGATGTTGGACGTATGTATGATTCATTTTTATGCCATTTTCCATTTATGCAATCATGTTTTTTCCTTCGCAAAACTTTTGAAAAAAATCATTAATTAATTAAACGCAAGTATAATTTTAAAAAACTGGGCACGACAGTTATGCTGCAAGTTAAGAATGTGTGGCAGAGAAGAATAGTTTGTAAGAGTGATTACCAAACAGAGATGTAAACAAGTTGCGTTGAACATGCTAAGACTCGAGCTTGGCTCATTTCAATTTGTAAAACTTGAGCTTGGCACGTTTCGATCCTTATGGTGTGTGGTTCGGACTTTTAGACAAGATAAAAATGTTTTTAGGTGTTTGACCAGTTATTTCATCTAGATCTTAGATCTTTCTGTCTTGGATTTTAGAGTTAAGTTTTAAATCCGTGAGTGTATGGGTGTTAAAGTCTTAGGTTCTTAAAAGAAATCTGCTTTGTTGTTTTGGTCTAATTTAGGTTGTGTTTATGGCGGAGAAGTGGTGGCCGGTCGGCGGTCGTAAGCCATGGTGCTCGGATCTGGTGGGTTTCCCGGTTATGAGATTAGAGAAGAAAATTTTAATTAGTGTGATGACAGAGAAGATAATAAACATATGTTTCTTTTTTGGATCGAGATTCTCTCAAATTTAGATGAACATAACTAGGCATGTTCCCTCACAAACAAAAGAAATACCGGGTCTCACAGTAGACCTCACAATTTTGTATGTGAGAACATGCGTGTTCATTATAACTCGAGAGGACTCAATCCTTCCTTTTTATGTTTTAAACGAAAATATCTTTTTACTTAGATGTGACTAAGAAAAATAAAAAATGTACAATTAGTGAAAAATAAAAAATGTTCATTATAACTCGAGAGGACTCAATCCTTCCTTTTTATGTTTTAAACGAAAATATCTTTTTGCTTAGATGTGACTAAGAAAAATAAAAAATGTACAATTAGTGAATTTTGGGTAGACGATTGTGCCGTAATTTTCTCTTTAAAAAAGGTGGATGTTCACTTAAACTACTTAAAGTTAACCCAATAGATTTCCTAAAATTTAGTATCATCTAACACTCTGAATTTGAGCTTAATAGATTCTTTAATTACTATGGAAAGCAGAAATTTTCGCCAATCACACTATTTTAGGTAGTGTGAATTTCACAGCTATTCGCCTATCTGCCATTAAGGTTATGGTCGGCTAAACTCTTATTTTAATAGTCTTCAAAATTTTGACCTACAAAATGAATGTTATTTATATAGCCTAATTCAGTCAGGCTGGGCGCAGTAAGCAGAAAAAGAATCGGTCGACCGAAGCTTTTTCTTGGTCCCAATCGATCGCCTAATAATCAAACTAACTACATGTATGAAGGTACTTTAACCCACACCTATGGATAAGTAACATTAGCTAAAACCTTCAAACTTGCATGAGAAAGGGGGACACAATGTGGTAATGACTCCCAAACATCAAAGGGAGGTTCTTGTTAACATTAGCAAAACAAAGGAATCGACATGGGTTTGCTTCCCCCAGAAAAAAATCCATATAAAAGAACAATATGGTACATAGTGGCGTAAAGTCCTATGATTTAATACATGCGAATGTACCAAGTGAAACCAACAAAACTATGGAGTTTAAAGCACAATTGGAACGATGATCCATGACCAACAAAATCGGAGAGGTGAAATGTTATTTGGCTAGAATTTCCCACATTGGCTGGTAAGAATTATATTTATATAACAAATCTCTGCTTACGTAAAGTCTGGTACTTTTGACGATAAAAGCGCAACAACTGAGCAAGAAAATGCATCAACGCACGAAGGGTGTCTTTACTTTCTAGGGAGATGAGGCTTTATTGACTCCACAACCACCTGTTCACAATAAAATAACACTAACATCATCAATTAGCCAAATGTACACTCATGTCAAGTTCCAAACTTCATCAGCTGTCTTTCATTTTTGTTTTTTTCCTCCACTTTGCAGGTTTTATCTTTATTTGCTTTAGTTCAAGTGATCGAAACCTACTAAGACACCTCTATAATCTTTACTTCTTACTCTATGAGCAGATTTTCATCAACTGTCATCATTAAGACTTCCCAACATCGATACTTACTGAAAACATGATACTTCCTCTCCAAAACACATGGAAAAATGATGTGATACAGCTTAATAGAAGGCCCAATATTGTAAAAAAAGAAACCTTTATACGACAAACTTTAAAAGGAAAATGATATGTCCTTCTAATTATTGTGCCTTACTCATCCTCCTAGGAATTTGAAGGTGACATATGTCCACATCTTTTCCTCTCCCCTCATCTACTCTCTTGATTTAGACATGTGTCACCATCATATTTTAGGAGAATAGTTGGGAACAATAAGTAGAAGGATACATAGTTTAAAATAAAGAAATGATAAAACATTGTAGACCAAAATCAATGTCAGTAACATCTTGTAGTGATTATTAATGACCATATAGGTAAATTTCGGAAGTCTTTACAAAGAAGTTTTTAAAAAGTAATGTTTCTCTTTTGGGACAATCTAAATTGGGGAAGACAGGAAGAGTAGTTTGTAATATGATAAAGTGGGCCAACAGGCCAACAACAGGTAATGTGCAAATTTGTAGCATTTAATCAAACATCCGTACCAATTTTTTTTACCATTTAATGCCACAACTTGCTTATATTGCTTCAAAAGGGAAAGTTGCAAATATTGTTCAAAAGTGATTGATACAATGCCTAATCTTGCAGCAAGGAATCTACCACACATTTAACGACTAGAATACAACAAATAATAATTATAACTTTCTCTAAAATAAAGTAAAGAACAATAAAGTCATAAGGATGGCTTACCCTCCCATCATAAGATAATGATGCAAATAACCAAGGCTCTCGGGAACTCCATGACAGGCCTGTTTTTCAAGGACCATCAGAATGTTAAAGCTCCATGGAATCAAGAAAAGACAAGAAACAGATATGAAATGGAATTACCATAAACACTGTCCTCATAATCACTGTATGAATGTAGCAAGGACTCTGTCCATTTAGTAGTGGTTTTAGCCAAACTGTAAAAATAAAGATGGTAAGGGGGAAACATGAACATAACTTTGAGCTATACAAGTCCAAACGAAAATAATGAAGAAAAGAAGATAGAGACCTATCGGGCATCAATTCAGCATTGCTAGGAGGAGACGCAAGCCACAAGTTAACAGCAGAGTCTGTTCCTGCACTCTGCACATATGCCATCAGCAAAACATTACCCACTAAAACAAGAAACTAGAAACTAGAAACAAAAAACTAGAAGCTACAAAGTGTGTGTGCAACTGCATACATATATGTATTTTATCAACTAGAGGTAGCAATTTTGACCCATTGAATGGGTTGGTTTGGGATGCATTTTCTCTCCAACGGTTTAAATCTATTAGCTCAAAGGGCCACAGTTGAACCCGTCAGACAGGATGAAAGTTGTCCAAAGTCTATTTATTGTAGCAATAATGTATCTGATAACTATGGCGTTACCATCTACAAAAGTACAAAGGTTTAAAAAAACAAACAAAAGAAGTGTTTTCTGGTCTGCTGAACCTGACCCGGAGGGTTTTGACCAGTTGACCATACTAAAAATCACATGTTATAACCAGAATCTGTTTTGACCCGTCACCCAACCCATCCATCTTGCCACCTCTACAATGAATACATATATCTAATTATCTATAAGTATAAACTGTAAAGTATGTATGCGTGTTTGTAGAGAGAGAGAAAGAGTACGAGTATAAGGCCTTCAAACTCGGGATTACTTTTAACAGCCCAAGTCCTGCAAAAAAATATGAAAACAATACGTCAATAGTTTGGCAATCAGATCACCATCAACAATAAGGGCAAATGCCTGTCATAGGGTCTAAAAAGTAATGATCATTTACTAATTATTTGCAAACAATACCATGCAATATTACCAGTGTGCATGTCCAGGGAGCTCTGCAGCAGGGGCCTTTAACATTCTAAGATCCCATATATTTATGCCAGAGTCATCCGCGGCTGTTATCTGTATTGTTTGTTACCACATAGAATTAAATTAAAATTTATGACACGGCATTGAAGTAACTAGTACCTAGTGCAGAAGCATTATAAAAAGTGTGCCTGAGCTTGAATCAAAAGACTTACAAGCATATGCTCCTTCTTGCTATCATAATCCATACTGCGAACATGAGAATACTCAAGTGAATTTGTTTTCCTGTGAAGCAACAAAAAAATATGTTTTTAGAACTTCCATGACCATCTTTGGTTGCAACAATAAACGCATTTGTTCCATCATGTAGATGCCTGATAACAGTTCTAGAAAAATTTTAAATTTCGTCTTAGACGACGCAACCAGAATGTATGCTGGAGCCTATTGCATAATTAAACGTGGCAAAAAACTCAGGACCAGAATCGGATCATACTTCATTGTCCTCAAGTCCCAGAACTGGATAGATGATTCGGAAGTTGATGCAACGACATTTACATCATGGGGATCCCATGCTCCACCTGACAGATGATGAAGCATCCCAGCTGACTCCTGAGATTGTACCTGCATATTGATATGGTAACATATAGAATAATGAGAGCTTGTACCATATATGACGAATCTGTTTCAAACATGATAAATCAATGACAATGTTTGAAACTTTAAATGCAATTGCAGATAAAATTCTGTGGTTGCACTAACTATTAGCTAAAACGGTAGAGCTACAAAATGACATGTCTAGATAGTTGTCCAGAGATCTTACTCTCTTATACCTGTGCGCTCTTCTTTGAAGAATCTAAGCTCCAAAGAAAGATGCTTTGCTCATCGATACTGATCAATTTATCATGTCTTCCAGATGGCCACCAAAGCACACTGCCATATTATTCTTTGGTCAAATAGATGTTTCATGGAAAATATATTAAAGCATATAAAAGGAAGAAGATCATCAGCCAGTTTCATAGCTGAGACGTTGAAATTCTATTAATGCACGGTTCATGACCTATGTTGGTAGTGTAGCTAACTGAAAAGATTCAATAATCGACTTGATCCTTTATATACTTGAAAATTAGACCTAAATAAAAGTTTCATCAAGACAACTAGCCTTCTAGCCACTAGCCAATAGTCTTCTAACTGACTCCAGGTCCTTTTTGAAAAGCTCTATATGGTAAGGTTTATGATGGAATGAAGCTTGAGTTGAGCTGAGTACAAATTAGTACAGTAAACAGCTAAACATACACTAAAGCAACACCTAGCACCTAACACACAAATTCAATAGAGAACCTATGTAGTAGAAGCAACGCCAGAATGTTTATAAAACCCCCTAAAGTTTTCCTGAACTCTTGTGTGAGTGTCAATTATCAAACAAGATGATACTGAATAAATTTGACGGGTGCAGGATTCTTTGAGTTACATATATATCAGAACCAGTTGTATCTACACCAGCTTATATAAGAGTATCTAATGTATATAGAAGATTGAATGTCATGGATGTTCCCAAAAGGAGCAATCTCAAAGTGATTACAAAAACTTCAAAAGCAATCTGAACACAAAAATAGACTTACAGTTTTAAGAGATGCAGCATTATAAGTATAATCATAAATAAACCACGGCTATGTATAATAACAAAACAAAGTGAAGAAGCCTTTACAGAAACATAACTCACCACTTAATCTTTGAGCTGTGAGCATCAAGGGAAGCAATGCATTCCAACTGAGGAGAATTTGACTGGCCATACAATTCAGGGATCTGCCACACGGCCGCTCCATATGATTCACCTTCAACAGCAGAGATTAATAGCAAAACTTATACACCACTAAAAAATTCAAAAACACTATAAAATAAGCACCTTGGGTAAACTTGCTGTTAACAAACTACAAAAAACTCCCTCCAGTACGAAAAGGAATATTCACGACATCAGCAAAGAATTGTGCAACACTAAGTAAAGAAAAGTGGTAATTCCATGATGGTGATGGTGATGGTGATGGTGGTGTTAATAACAATGATGATATCATATAGAAAATAGAAAGAATGGCTAAATATACATCCCAAGTATAGGTAAGTATATATGATCTGTTTTCGGTTTATTCTACAAACGGATGCCCTATCTCATTGTTGAAGCCAATGTGATTTTGCATATCCTTAGAACTGAAAGCTTATTAGAAGTAAGAATGGAATCCCAAAGTTCCAGGATTACACATCCATTTCCACTTCTTTGGAAAAAAGAGAGAACAACTAGGGAAAGATCTAATGTAATGGACCTGTTTTTCATATTACTAAACGGACATATGTTCTGTAAACTTCAAAATTCCAGATTTATATTGCATTCCACATACCTTGCTACTTCTTGCCTAATATTAGTATCACCTATACTAGCAATTTTTCATTTTTAGTAAAACAAAATTGAGAATTCCAGATTCATAATGCATTTCATATTATTCTTGCTAATGATTTGTTCAAAATTAGAATAGTCGGTGTTAGTAACTTTCACTTGAGTAGATCGTGATATCCAATTAGAACTCTTATCAGAAATAAGCTTAAAATCTAGTTTTACCTATGTTGAGATCTCATTCTTAGCCCACTAGATCCAACTCTACTACATCTAATGACAATGAGATCTAATAAATGTTAAAATAGCGTATTTCAATCATAGCTAATAACAAGATTCACGTTTAGTATAATTCTTTATGAAATGGGTCTGTTTTTTATATTACTAACAAATCTACAATTTGTTAACTTGAAATACATAATGCACTTCGCATACCTTGCTATTTTTATATATTTCTTTGTCTAATACAAGTATCACCTATGTTGCAATTTTTCATTTGAGGTCATGTAAAGTCACAAATTCCAGATTTATAATGCATTTTACGTGACTAGCTAAGTTTTTGGTCAAATCTAGAATAAGTTGTGTTACCAACCTTCACTCACAATTCACAAAAGCCTGTTGGAACCTCTTCTCTCGGAGTAGTAGTAAAACAGATGAATTCGTAACAAGCTAATGGGGAGGAGCTTTGATAAGCCTTATTCCAAAACATCTTATTATGTTATAAGCAGCAGCTTTGATAAGCCTTATTCCAAAACATCCCCTAAATTAACATATAGATTTCATCCTAAGCATACTATACTAATATACTATAACCAATCTCTTGTCCATAAAATCAAATAAACACTGGCATCACAAACCATTTCATGTTAAGCTTAATGAAAATGAAACAAAAATTAAATTTCACTTGCTAGACGAAAAAACCGTGGAAAAAACAGATGAATACTAAACTAAATAAGCCAGTGGGAAGGGCTTATAAAATAAAACCTAATAATTTTAAGTTGTTTGGCTACATCAAAACAACTTACTGTGTATGGCGATAAGCTGCTTAAGGGGATGTTTGTTTCGGCTTATATTAGCCGGCTTATGGCTTATTTGGTTTTCGGCTTATGCTTCATAAGGTCACTTTTTTTTGTGGCTTTTTTTGAAACCTTTTTTGTGGAAAAGTTTCAAAAAAAGCAACAAAAAGTGAGGTTATGAAACATAAGCCGAAAACCAAATAAGATATAAGCCGAAACAAACACCCGCTAAATAAGATTACTCAAACACCACGTAATCCATAACTAATCTAGATCCGACTCTAGTCTCTAAGCCTAGCCTACTTTAACAAACTCTCTTACCACGCAATGGGACGGGATAAAACGTTGGAAAATTACAATTACAGATAAACAACATTTACGAAAACGCAACAGGAGCTTGCTTACTGGATGAGAAAACAGTGGAAAAAATGCGCTGATCAAACGGACACGAAGCGAGGTCCCAAATCTCATTAGGATGAGAAAACAAGCCCTCGCAAACAAGCTCCGTACCATCAGATGACAATCGTATCAAATGCACCTATTGTTCAATTCAATTAAAATACTAGTAATATAAATAACAGATCAGATGAATGAAATGGAATTAAAAGAGAGAGACCTCGTTTTCTTCTTTGAGACTGAGAGTGCCGGTGAGGAAAGTGGTGTGATCTGTATCTGCTTTCACATCTGCAATGCATCGGGCCTGTACTTGTAATATTAAATTTAAATTAAATTAGTACAAATGTAATGTAACTAATTTTGATCATAATTGAATATGAGAGGACCTGATATTTGAGGCCGTAACCGACTCCATTTGATCCACCTTGCATTTCTTTCTTTCTGATATTTGGTTGGTTGGTTATGTCAGCTGGGGGTGTATGTATGTTGGAACAAGGGGACTTTTTTTACACATCTTTCTTTCTATACTGTACAACACTTCTAACTAGAGCAATCCCGACCAACACCTGACAACCGTCCCAATCCCGACCAGTCTCGGCCGTCCTGAAACCGAACCGAGCACACTCGGTTCGGGACTCGGTTTGCGTTCTCCAGCGAATCGGTTTCGGGGCCGGTTCGGGATGGAAACCGAAAAACAACAAATAAAACCGAGAAATCCGACCGATCCCGATATGTCGGGACTGTCCCGATACCGAACCGACTGTTTTCGGGTCGAGAGTCAGTTTGGTTTTCTGGCGAAATCGGTTTCAGGATTTGTTGGTATCGGGTCAGGACGGGACGGGACCGGCCCGATGCTCGCCCCTACTTCTAAGGTAAAGTATATTTTCTTTTTCTTTCTTTTTTTAAGTGATATAAAAAACCACAGTGTTATTTTCAGCGACTATACTTCCTTATACTCAAATTTGTGACAAGACTTTTATTTGCGGAATGAAAACATTGTTCTCAAGTTATAGATAACCGTTAAAAGTGTGTATCTTTATATAACAAAAACAATCCTATCACTGATAAATCTCGTGGATGTAGAATCATCACCGTCGTACCCGATAATGATATTTTCCTGATAGCAAAAGGCACTAGTATACTCATATTCGCAAATTTATACATATATTTAAGGCTAAAATTCTTTCACTTTCGGCTAAATAAATAATGAATTTCATTGCATATATTATGTAATTATGTTATTTTATATTGTAGGAAATTTTATGTGAAATATTGAGGCCAAAGAAGAAATTTTGAAATATCAAACGGAACCTGAACGAAGCCTAATTCAATTATTTTAGCTATAAGATCCGGCCTAGAAGAAAAGAGATATCATATCCATACTCTATCACAAAAGTGGACGTGTTCCATTGGTTGAGTACTTGTGTTGGGACCATGATGACAGGAGTTCGATTCCAGTTTAGGGCAATTTTTGGTATTTAATGCGTCACCCAGTCAGCAGCCACGTCACGTCCCAGTTAGCGCTACGTCAGCAACACGTATGGCCATGTCAACTGCCACCTTAGTGGAACACACGCCCAGCGCCCTCCCGACTTACACTGTACTATGGGGACACACGGTCCAATGGAGGCTGCCACGTGCGGAGTTCGATTCCAGTTTAGGGCAATTTTTGGTATTTAATGCATCGCCCAGTCAGCAGCCACGTCACGTCCCAGTTAGCGCTACGTCAACAACACGTATGGCCATGTCAGCTGCCACCTTAGTGGAACACACGCTCAGCGCCCTCCCGACTTACGCTGTACTGTGGGGACACACGGTCCAATGGAGGCTGCCACGTGCTAAGGAGAATGCCAATTAAGTACCTACCACTTTTACAAAGTTATCTCACTTTGGGGCTATTTAGAAAATATGTTAGGGTAAATATTGTAATTTGTGGTTTATATAAGCCTCCCACCACAACTCAAATCATAGCATCTTCTTCCTATTTTTATTTTTATTTTTTATAAAAAGTTTCTTTCTAGTTTTTGTGTTTTTAGTTTACGAACAGAAGTAGTGTAAGTATAGTTTATGTTTATAAAAGTCTTTACTTACTTATTTTTCTAATATTTCTCTTGCATTCTTTTATAAACTTTCTTTTATAAATCTTCAAATCTCAAAGTCTTTTTTTTACAAAGTCTTAAGGTTAAATACTTAGCGAGTTAGCGGTAAAGTGTCACCTTGACGTGGTGGAAGTCATCAGTTCGAGCCTGATTATCCATAGACCCAATGTGAGTCTTCTCCTCTTAACCCTCTTTTTATTTTGTCAATACAAGTTTTTTTAAATCCATATTTATAAAAAAAAAAAAAAAAAAGGTCTTAGTTTTATCCTTTTTTTATTTGCTAAAATATATGAATTAAAAAAAATTGTATTTTATTTTTCCTTACTTTAGTTGATAAATTTCATAGATTTTAGTTTTGCATTTTTTTTATATTATTATTTTTTTTTCTTTTTTTTGTATTTTGTATTTTTGTTGGTTTAGTGCTTTAATTTTATAAAATCATTTTCTTTACAAAATTTTGTTTTTATACTTTATGTTGTTTTCTATGAATTATTAGAAGTCAGATTAATTTTTATAGACTTTTTAGAGTTCGTTTAGTCTTTTTAATATGTTTTAAAGCAGTTTTATTCAAAAAAATCATAAAAATATTTTGATATGTTTTAAATTTCTGTATTTATTTTTATGAATTAGTTTATTTATGTTTTAGTTTGCGTAAAATTTTCGGAATTTATTTCGAAGATTTTTTATCCATTCCAATTTTTATAAAAGTTTCTAATTTTAAAATCTTATCTTTTTGTTTTTTCTAATCTATTGCAACTAAGTTATTTATAAATCCTAAACCTTAATAACACAAGCTTAGTTTACATGAAAAATTAAACGTTGTTTTAGTAACTTGGGTGGTTTTTGATTTATCTATAAATTAGTTAATAGATTATATATATATTCGGGTCATACCGATTATCGTTGATGGAGTCGTTGATGGAGTCGCTATTATATTCGGGTCATACCGAGCTAATTCTGGGTTTTATATTTTCCTTATTTTTTTATTATTTTTTATGTTATTTCCATGCATAGTTTTGGATCTGTCTAACTCACAACTCTAATCACAGTCGTAATTAACAGCAACAAGCGTCTCCCTTATCTCTCTTGTAATTAGTGTTACTGATATTTAGGTGGCATTCGCAACCAAGGACCTTAAATACACAATGACACATGATCCAAATGTTGTTAGCAGCTAGATTAGTGAAACATATAAAAAAATATAAAGAAAAAAAGTCGATCCAAAACTAATAATTGGGATAGATGCAGAATAGGGAATGAGACAAAAAAATGATACTCTTATATATCGCAGTGAAATTGCACTGTTGGAACTCTCATATACGAGGATAGTTATCATATATCAAATTATTCATTCAAAGTGTCTTCCTTTTTCATTGATTGAATTTATGAACAAAGAGAAAATAACTTTTATTGGTAGCCACCCAAGTAAGAGTTATTTTCTTGTCATTCAGAAATTCAATCAATGAAAGAGGTATATATTTTGAATGAATAATTTGATATATGAGAACTCTCCGCTAACAGCAGAGTTGCAATACTACAATTTCACTACGAAATATATCCATATCTTTTTTCGTCTGATTCCTCCGTTCTACATCTATTCTAATTATTAGTTTTGGATCGGTCTTCTTTGATGTATGTTTTCTGTTTTAATTAAATGACAATGCTAAATCTTGGATCCCTTCGTAAACCTACCATGAGTGTGATTTTAGTTTCTAGCCTAAAGTTGTCTTACATTTTCATTTGTAGGTATCAGGCGCTCCAGTATGCTGCTGATGCAGTTTGTAATACCTTGCATGAACTTGATCAGGTACAATGTTAACCTATTATTCCAGCGGTTTTGGTGTGTTTTTTAATTCTTAAATCCTAGTATCTAGTTATTACCTTGTTTGGGTGGAGTGTATACATGTGAAATCAGCTTGACTCCTATATTGGGCATGTTACTGTTAGAAATATAATCTTTTTACGTACTACCAGTTATTTCATATACAAGTTCAGTTTTCTTTGCATGGCCCGAGTAAGATGTCATATATTTGTCACACAACTCTTAAGTGTCTATTATGCGTTAGTCGAGTATGACTATCTTTAACAACTTTCGCCTTTATGTTTTCTCTTACTATAACTTTGGTTTTAAGCTGCAATCGAGTATGAGTATCACTATCTTTTTACGACTTTGGAATTTTGACTTTATGCGTTAGTCGGATACAAGATATTCATAATATTTATTTTTTATTCTAGAGGGGTGTTTGTTTAAGCTTACATGTGTCAACCCGAACTTGTTAACTTTTGTCACTTTGTTTGTGTCGGGTCACAAATTGCCACCCATAATTGATAGTAAAGTACTTGAATTGAGAATTGAAAAAATTCAAAGTAATAGAGTCAATTTCTGTTTAGAATAAGATTACGAATTTTTGGTACCAAAACCATATATGTTTAATTGTAACTCTTGCTTGATGCCCGCTTCCTTTACAAATGCTTCTTTGTTTGTTGGTATTATCTTAAATCTTGTATTAATTAACAAATAGTTAAAGATGAGTGAGTGATACTTTTTTATGCTAATATTTTATTTGTCGAAACAGAAGCCTCAAAGTATCTTTTTCGGTCTAATGCAAGCCCGAGAATTTGTTTTATCCACGTGCAAACAAGATGAAGAAATAAATAGTGAAATGGCTAACTCACTTGATGTCATGCAAAATGATGAGGATTTCAGAAATGAATCGTGGAAGTGGCTAGGAGGAGTTGCAGATGTTGGAGATAAAATATTGGGGCTATCTCCACGGGGTTAATTATACGCGTGTGATAAGGTTTCGAAGAAAGTTTCTTCCTGGGAAATAATTGACATGTTACCACCACCTCTTTTGGATAATTACTCTTATATTGTCAATTCCTACATAATAATGCATTCAGATAAAGTTAAGCCTGAGGTGAACGGTAATGCTTCCTATTCTTGTTTTGAAAAGAATGCTTTGTTAAAAAAAGCTAATTATGGTAATTCAAATATTCTTTGTAGAATAATCTAAGATGGTAACTTTTTTCCTTCTTTTACTTTACGTCCAGGATATTGTCTTTCATGAAGATGAGGAATTGGTAAAAGTATTTACGCCTTCTAACATTGGAAATTGTAAAATGTCCAAGTTGGTGTAAGAAATATATGTTGATCCCTTTACAGGCCACTCTTTTCTAACCCATAACCATGGTCATGATGTTCTTGTTAGAAGGTGTGATATTAAGTTAAGTTGATATGAAGGAGGAATGGAGCACCGAGGAAAAAGAAGAATGCAAGGTGTTCTTTGTAAGCTAAGGATTTCCCTCTTTGATATTTCTATTCTAAATAACAAGCTCTTTAAGCGGGTTTCCACCAGGAAAACATGATGTAAAATGGTCTGCTGAGAACAAGGGCATAATAGTCAGGCATCAACTACACATTAATGTAGTATGCGTTAAAAAGATTGCAAGTGATTATGCAAGTGTTGTTAACAAACTTGTCACGTCTCTTCATAATATTAGTCACGTCAGCACAAATGTTTTGATGGTTCATGATGTCCAAATTTCAAACAACATGTATCATTTTTCGGTAAAGAGTTTTGGTAAGCCCTTGATTGAGTTCATGAACTCAGAAAGGTCACCCTCTAACGATCACAAGAACATGATGAAGTTAATAAGGTTAGCCCTGCAGTTTTATATTATTTTTGTTTGTTTTATTTGGTTTTGAAACCTTTGTTGGCAAATGTAGGGGCTTGGTTAACGGCATAAGGGCTTTGCACATTAACAAAGTTGCAATCGGAAACCTTAGTATTAATGATATTTTTGTTGATGAACATTGGATTGTCAAGATTGCCCGATTAATCTATCAAGGGAAGTTCACACACCCAAGAAGGGAAATAGGACCAAAACACCGAACAAAATTTTATAACATTTGTTGCTTCTGTTTACAGAGCAACAACCATTGACGCATCTTCTTTCCCTTCTCGATAAAGTTCATTTTGGTCCTATTACCCTTCTTGGGTGTGTGAAATTCCCTTGATATATTAATCGGGGAAATCTTGACAATCCAATGTTCATCCACAAAAATATCATTAATATTGAGGTTTCCGATTGCAACTTTGTTAATGTGCAAAGCCCTTATGCCGTTAACCAAGCCCCTACATTTGCCAACAACGGTTTTAAAACCAAATAAAACAAACAAAAATAATATAAAACTGCAGGGCTAACCTTATTAACTTCACCATGTTCTTGTGATTGTTAGCGGGTGACCTTTCTCAGTTCATGAACTCAACCAAGGGTTTGCCAAAATGCTCTACAGAAAAATGATACATGTTGTTTGAAATTTGGACATCATATGAACCATCAAAATATTTGTGCTCGCATGACTAATATCATGAAGAGACGTGACAAGTTTGTGAACAACACTCTCGTCATCACTTGCAATCTTTTTAACGCATACTAAGATAAAAATTACGTTACCAGGAATTTTTATCTTGTACTAAAGCTCAAAAACTAAAACTTTGAAGTACAAGTATTACTTAAAACACACCTTTTTTATTAAAATACTGCAGAGCTTTGTTACAATGGTGGTGATGGTAATTTTTTGTAGGTGATTGGATAATTCCTTCCTACTGAATTACAATGACTTTTATAGGCCAAATGAAAGAGAACAAACTAAGAATATGCTTTGGCATCTAGCATATTCCAAAGAATAAACCATGACATATGCCAAGGAATATTCCAGACCATTATTGATTTTGATACATTGGCCTACACATATAATTTGACAACGACCCTAACTTTAATAATTCACATGCAGTAGTACAATGATGAATCCGCTTTTCACATGGTGCCTAATAATTCTTGAGCTTTTATCACATGCGAGCCCTCCTAGCATGGGGACAACTGTTCACGAGACGATTTAATTTTGCCATTTGCAAGCAATAATCATCCCACCCGGGGTCCACAATAAAATTAATGTGTAGTTGATGTTTGACTATTACGCCCTTGTTCTCAACAGGACATTTTACATCATGTTTTCCTGGTAGAAAACTATATTCCACCCGCTTAAAGAGCTTGTCATTTAGAATAGAAATATCAAATTTTTAGACTTATTTTAAAAGTTTATATAATCTTGATACTTATTTACAACTTGACTCAAAGTTGAGACAAGACTTTTTTTTCTTTTTTTTTTTTTTTTTTTTTTTTTTTTTTGCGAAATGAGAAGATTGACCTCAATTTAAATATGAATTATCACTTGTGTCATTGGCTGCAAAAAAAACTCTATCTCTTTTATGCAAATTACACAACAATCGTCTTTGGATCTCATGCATAAATAAAACTACAAAGTTTTTTCATCAAACAAACAATATCAATAAACGTATTTTTTTTTAATCATCTTTAATTTGATGTACATTTTATTTTTTGTGAAATGTATTTTTACAATTTTTTCGCAAAATATCGTAATACATTCGGAATGGAGGATTTTGCGTTTTATAACTTAAAAACAAGAAAATGACATATCGCGTATTTCATTCATTTCGTTTTGGCAAGGATGAAAAGTGAACCAAAAATTCCCCTAAGGAACTACACCTACATTTTCGAAGTTGAGGATTGCCTTTTGCAGATTTACACTGCGTTCTAGAGAAAAAAAATGAATGAAAGTAAAAGAAAGAGGAATTAAAGTAAGAGATAGAAAGTAAAGTGAGTTTCACCTCAAAAGTGGGGTGAAAGTTTTATAACTAAAATGTAATCACTTTATTTCACTTTACCTAACTTTACTTTCTTAAAAAAAGCTGGAGAACACAAACTTTCTCACTTTCACTTTACTTTCTCCTTTTTACTCAACTCGAGAACACGGTATTAGACAAAGCACGAGAACAACTTTTACAATTTACTTTTAAAATAACGATGTCAAATCTTTAACGATTATTTATAAACTTTTATATTAATTCTTTCGATTTACATAGAGGTGCAAGACAAACAAGCAACAAACTGCTCTGTTAGCTCTTATTGAATTACAAAGTCAACTCTTTTAAAAACTATGTTTGTATATCTAGGTTTCATCACATTCTTTAGATCCTCTTTAGAAAAAATCTCATTCTTTATGTGTAGCCAACACAATCTGCCCCATACTATACAAAGTTACAAACCAACATAACCTCGTAAAATAATTAAGAAACCACTTTTATCTGTTTCCCATGTTCCCTTCTCTTGAAGTACCGTCACCATCGTCTGCGTTGGAAATGGATATTGCACTGGTTATATTGACGAGATTTAAATAGTTGATTGGAAACATGCAAGGTATAATAGAACTGTTGTGGTTGTGGTATACTAATCATACATTTGAGAAGTTAGAAACACAGCAATTTGGAAAATCGTTTCTATTGTACATGATAATAAGTCCAACAAAGACTTGCACATTTTCAAGCAAAGGTAGTCGCATTTCATGATTTCGTCATGTATTTACAAACTCATACGGGTTATTCTTTCTTAATGCAATATTTGAAAAATGAATAAGAGACTATATGAATAAAAATATGCCTAATAGTAGGCTGAGCGTCGGTCCAAAACCGAATCGAACCGAAACTGAAAACCATTAGTATATAGAACCGAAACCGAACCGAATATAGCTGGTTTGGTTTGGTTTTGTGTCGATACGGTCGGTTCGGTTCCGTTTATATGGTTTAGGTGTGTTTTTCTCGGTTTTGGGTCAAACTGAACCGAACTAAAACCAAAAACCGTTAGCATATAGAACCGAAACCGAACCGAATATGATCGGTTCGGTTTTCGGTCCAACGCTCGCTAATACTATAATACATCTTGTCACTTTATGTTTTCAATCAATTTCTCTTTCCAAACATTCACCATTTGTTATCTAGTCATTTGTAATCTTATTATCAGGCATATCTTAGGCTTGGTTAGGGATTAGAATTTTATGTAAATACAAGTTTGGCCGGTCCTCAAGAGGTACCAGTTAACAAGTTCCACGATCCTACGAGTAAGGGGCCAGTCCTTAAGGTTTACTAGTTAACTACTCGTACAAGAACTTTCGACCTGTTCGAATCCCAAACTAAGCTTGGCCTAACAAATCAAGAATGCTGATATATTCCGCCAACAAATAAATAGACAGCAGCAGTCATTTACAGCTTCTAACATTCTTACATTACCACCAAATATACCACAAGCTAAAAACCAACAAAAATGTCTAACAAAGTCCACCTATTGATACACCTAGATACCAACTGCGAACCTTTACTAAGTTTACTAACCAAAAATGAAAAAACAAAAAACCAAAATTAGAAACTTTCAACACTACAAAACTAGTTGGGGGACGGGTGTATGAACCTTCTTTTGCATTTTCAATCTGTATTCCCTGTTTCATCGTCAAGTATAGTTACCATAATCCCCTGTGAGCATTAACATCTGTACAGTAACGACAATGAATCTAGTATCATGCTTCAAGTCTTGTAGCATGCTACCTGACTTGTAACTTCAACTCCAATTCCACATTCTGCGTTGTCGTCATGGGTATAGATACGATACACCAATATCAGCCAAAAGGTAAACCGGGATCATCTAATCCGAGAGTAACTCTTCAAGTTCAGGTAATTCAGATATCAAAGGATCATCATCCGCATTTGTCTCATTGACAAATCGTGGGCCCATAAGATCGTCATCTTCATCCTGGTCAGATACTTCTGGTTCGTTTTCAACGTCCTGATCAGCAACCACTTCATCCAAGTCGATATTAGCCTTCCCAAATTTTCGAGGGAGAGTTTCAGATCTTGATTTGGCTTCTGGGTCTTCACAGATACAAGTAGCAGGATTTTCATGAAATTCACCTCTACCAGGCCTTACCTCTTTTGGTTCCCCCATGAAACCTCTCTGATGAGTTCTAACTCTTGAAGAAAATTCTTCCCATGTGGTGTTTTCTCGGTTTAGGAACAAACGGTATAGCTTTTTAGCATTTGGTCGTATTGTTGGTTTGTGTCCAAAGTATCTCCTGCAATAGACCAATCAAACAAAAGGAGCGCTTTATAATATAAACACTGACAGAAAACACATGTGAACTGTACAGAAAAATGTTTTACAAGGGCTACGACGTAAAGTAGGATATGCAACCTATACAAATAGTAGTGAGACCAGGCAATTCGTTATCATGGTAATCAGTATGAATCTAGCAAGTTTGTACACGTTTAAGATAGCAAAAATGGATGGGTCATGCAGGTTGGACGAATGGTCAAGATGGGTCATTTGACCTGTTAGGGATCAAACATCGAAACGACCCAATTATAAGTAAGTGGGCGAAATTTTCCATCTCTAACTGACTTTAATTTCATTGTTTAGCGTAGGCAAAACTAGCGGGTCATGCAGGGTTGGGTTTAATCCAAAAAGTCAACTTTGCTTTGAACATACCTCCGACCAGCCAAAATTTTTGCCATATTGCCGTTGTTGTTCGTAACAAACACGTCACTTTCATCACACACAATGAAATCTAGTGCAGCCATACGAGATGAGAATGTAGAAAATGGTTCGAGCTCATCTTTGGTGGCTATGGTGTCTTTCGAATGAATGTTTGGGAAGAGTGCTCTCAAGGGTGCTAATGTCTCATCTCCACCATATACTTCACCAGAAGCCACATAAAGATGAACATCTTTGCTATATCCAAGTGCTCTCAGCATCAGACCCACTTCTTCTGGTGTAAGAGGGCATCTCCCTTGTCTCCTTTCTTTGTCAGGATTGTTGCTCTGCAGTTAGTATAGAAAATTATTAGGCCTTGCCTAAAGTAAAGGATATACCTATGCCTTTAGATTGAGTTATTAGTGCACTTTCAAAATGGTCAACATATAAACATTAGCAGTTTTGCATTGCTAAAAAATATCAAATGAATCATGAATGTATTATAGAAGTGGAAATTTGACCCATTTATAAACAGGGCAATTTGGGTCAAAAGGGTAAGATTGAGTGCTTACATGTAAGGTTTTCCACCTCTTCCGAATTTTACCTAGTTCTTTTCTTTCCTTCTCGCCACCACCATAATAGCATCCTGAAAATGCAAGCATATCAGGTTCAAACCTGTAACGTAAATGGTAAAAGCTGTAGTTAGCACAAGGAATACAATTTTTCAAACTGCCCAGAGTAAATATGGAAGAACCTAAATGCACAAAGGCGACAGCAGTAACAGAGAACAGGGTACCTATTTAGCTGTATAAGTTTACTATTTTAAGCAGGTATTAAGCACCATAAGATATCAGTGACTTTGAAGTAGGGGAGTTATGCTAATACTTATCTAACCAACCTAAAAACTATAAAAAGAATATGCCATAAAACAGACAGGTTAAAAAGGCTTATGGATCTCCTGGGTCAAGCGGGTTGGGTCTGATTAGCAAATAATTTTTTAATGTAATAAATAACAAATGTGCTAATAGCCTAATATAATCACATAAACTATAGTATGCAAACATAATCACATGTTATTTATCCATTTTAATAGCCTTAAGATTACTTTATACATATGTTGCCAGTTATCTCTACTCATAATGAGATCAGCTAGACGAGGGCTGGAAACGAAGATGAATACGACACCACAATTATTGCTAAAGTCTCAAGTGCATACCTCAGGTGCAGAGCAACATAGTGCTTTCCCATCTTCCTCATTCGGTTGACCAACTTTTGACCCATTTTGTTTATAGGATCAGTGAATTTCAAAGCATGGTAGTTTACCCTACATCTAAGCTTTTGCAAATCAGTCTCCAACTTGTTAGAAAGTCTATAGTCAAACTTGCTCAGCTGAACAGCCTGTCCAAAAAGAAAATCATGAATTAATTACACTTACATACAAAGCTATAGAAACCTTATTGACAATAATGCCAAAAATTGCCTTAATAAGCTAGACAAACCAGAATACCATATATAGTCCACCTATGCAGTAAACAAGATAACTGAAATTTATAGTCTCTCCATACTAGACAAAGAAATACATATTCACTTACGTTGAAAGGACAAATTTGTGTTGGCAGAAATGTGAATATTAATCATCTGTCAAATATACCAGAGGGAACACTGTTTATTAATACTTTTAATTACAACTTTCACTGGCCATCCAAGTTAACCCCGAAATTTAAATTTAGTCAAGTTACAAATGAGTAACAAATGTACGCCCTACGTATTATGAGTGATTGCACCCACCTTATTAGTCACTGGTTTCAACGTATACAGGATTTGGCCTGTTACTGACCATTTCCAAACATGTTGATGTCTCTCTATTGGTTAGACAATGGTCCCTTTAAATTGCATTTTGAAACTGGGGAGTGATCCCATCGCAGTTTTGTCAATAACATATGCCCCAGCACTCATATAAACAAGAATTCGTCTATTCAAGTATTCATGTTTTATAAACTAAGTGGTCGTTGAAACAGTCTCATGGAAACATTTCTATGTTACAAGATGTTTATTACTTTTGAATTATAAATTTATTAAACATCAGAGATAGATTAAGGCACTTAAGATACATAATGGGTCAAGTGTCTATGGACTAGCAAAGTTAAGGAACATATTAAACAACCTAACAGACAAGTTTCATAATCACTAGAAACAATGCTGCAAGACTTTTATGTTACTCTGTAGAGAATATAACAATGAAGCTATAACTTACATGCTTCTTCAAAAGCACGGGCAATACACGGATCTGATAACATCTCTCGTTACACTTCCTAGGTACACGCATATTATATGGAACCCAAACCTTCCCTCCCTTGCGAGGAAGCTCTTTTATAACGTTTACATCTTTTGATAGACGTGAAATAAACCATTCAACATCAAATATCTCTGAAAAAGTACTGTACAAAAAAATGTACAATCAGTTATAACGAACTTATTCATAAACCCACTCATGTAATTTGTATGCGCAACCATTTGCACATGACTAACCTAGAATCCTTCCAAAAAGACTTCTGATCCAGCTTTGGAATAACTAGAGTAGCATTCAAAATACGTGCAGCAACAACAGCATCGGTAATCTGTGAATTATACAGTCTAAATTATTACTTAAAAAACATAAACTTGTATATCAGTTACAATTAAGTAATCAGAACTTACACCAGTTCGTTGCTGGTTTAAACCGCCACTTGTAGCTATCATCAAGTACCGATTCGGATATGTGACTGTTTCTACTTCTGCGATTCAGTAAAACATCCGAATTAACTCCGATAATACGTTTAAAATACATATGTCGCGGGTGGTATTTGTTTTTTCAAATGTCTAATGTCTGATCTGAAATACCAGTCTGCTCGAGTTTAAGAAACAAAAAACAAGTGGTAATCAGACTTTAAAAACAAAATTGAAGTGGAAAAAAAAGTCCTTTTTGCCTCTTATGTCTAAAAAAACACTAAGGTATGTGCGCCTGATACACAAGAGGCAAAAACAAATACTCTTTTTCAAATATATTTGTGTGCCTGCAGAAATAAGAGGCAAAAAAGTACTTTTTTAAAAACATAAACACCACCTTACTCGAATTAATCCATATATCACTTACTTGGAAACTTAGCACTAGCATTGCTACATCCATAATAAAATTTCGACATCCTCGTACTCCATAGATTCCGTTCACTCATCATCCCACCACTAATCTACATCACAAACAACCAAATCAAATCAATAACTAATTCAACGAACAATTAGTTCAAAATATATCCAACTTGTCACAAAATTCTTCAGCGTTCATCAATATATTATTTTTTCTATCAAATACACCAACTGCCTAACATTTCCACTGTGCGTACTATCAATGACGGGGCACCCGTCATTTAGTACACACAATAGGACAAAACTCTCAGTAGGTGTATTTAATAGGAAAAATAATATATTGGTACACGCAAAAGAATTTTACGCCAAGTCAGATACATTTTGAACTAATTAAGCCTGTAATATAAGATACTCAGGGCGGGTGTTTGTTTAAACTTATGTGTGGGCTTATGAGCTAATTTGATTTCGGTTTATGTTTCATAAGCCCCAATTTTCCGGCTTACTTTGAGACATATGGGCTTTATATAAGCTTAAACAAACACCCCCTCAGATCCAATCACTATTCAAAAAATCACAACTTTTTTAAAAAGAAAAAAGAAAACTAACCGGAATTAGTTAAAAATGTATATGACTTGTCACAAAATTCTTTCGCGTGTATCAATATATTCCTTTTCCTATCAAATACACCAACTGTTAAACATTTCCTGTATGTGTACAATAGATGACGGGGCACCGCCCCGTCATCTATTACACACAATGTGACAACACTAACAGTTGGTGTATTTTATAGGAAAAAGAATATATTGATACACGCGAAAGAATTTTGCAACAAGTCAGATGCATTTTGAACTAATTAACCCTATATCACAACATACTCAGATCCAATCACTCTTTAATTTTTTTTTATTTTTTTTTTTTTTATTTTTTATTTTTTTTTTTTTTAATAAAATCACATCTTTTTATTCATAACATTTTATAAAATATAATAAAAAAACTAACCGGAACTTTAAATATGGACGGAACTCGATTCGATACGTTAATAACTTCATCATCAACATCACTCAACTAAAACACATAAACTTAAAACCATTAATAAACTTTATAAAAAAAAAAAAACTTAAAATAAAAACTTTATAAATGTTAAAGAAGTTACCGTGGTGCGGCGTGAAGGGTGATGCAAATGATCAGGAGAGGGAGCAAGTAAAGAAATAAAAGCATAAATGAATAAAATAGTAACGGAGATTAACGGGATAATGTAACGGAACCGTTTGTTGTTGTTATTGTTGTGATAACGGCGTCGATGTATCGCCATTACTTTCTCTCTCTAGGTTTGGTTATTTTTAGAGAGAGAAAGGGAAATGAAGGGGAGGAGAAAAGGGAGGGAACACGATCTATCTACTACTGTCAGGCTTTATATATTTTTATTTTTAAGTTTGTTTTGAGGGTATGAGACGATGACAAGATGCCATTTTTGGTACTAGTGGTTGGTTTTTATTTTTATGTTTTTTATGGGGGACTTTATGGTCGACTTGTTTAAATTTTTACATGTGTTAATTTAAAGTTGCACCAACTTTACCAGATCTACATTTACATCATTGTTTACAAAAGTACTTGGTAGAATCATGAGAAGTTGTTGCACCTATTTGTAAATAATTATCGAGGGCGTTAGAAATGGTGTCGTATGTCAATTGATGGATTGACGAGATTAGGGAGGTTAATCAGGTTGAAATGATCATGTTCGGGTCAATTCGGGTCGGGTTAAAGTCGGGTAGAGGGTAGAAATTACATACCTGAACCCGATCCTATTTAAATTTGAGTTAGCCAAGTTCGTTTCAATTTAGATCAGGTCCGTTCAGGTTCATTTCACCTAAATATAAGTATAAATGATAATAAAATTGCCTATTTTTATTAGTTTACATGTGTAATTTAAAGTAGCACCAACTTTACCAGATCTACATTTACATCATTGTTTACAAAAGTAGAAGTTGTTGCACCTATTTGTAAATGTTCATTAAGGGCGTTACGAATGGTGTTTTATGTTAATTGACGAATTGTTGAGATTAGGGGTGTTAATCAGGTTGAGGTGTTAGGTTTTGGGTTAATTTGGATCGGGTCTGTTTGTGTATATGCCCGGACGGACCTGCACGGTCCGGACGGATCTTGCCGGACGGTCAGTCCTGGCATCGTCAACAACCCTTGCCCTATGGACATGTGTCCCCTATGACTAACACCGCATATAGGGGTGCGTCGTTCCCTACATGTCAGGAACAGTTACCTACTAGTACTACACACAGTATCGTACAGTAGAAAGGTACAGGTCGGTAATATAAATACTTCTCATTTACTCTTGTGATTTTCAGCATTTACTGCATATACACACATATACCTTTATCTATACCTTGTACTTACTCTCACGCCCGAGCTTGGTCCTGGGACAAACCCCCAGGGCGAGGCTAACGCGTTTTCCTTATGTATCTCCAGGTCCGAAGAACTCTCAGGATTCTTGGCTGGGAGATAACGACAAATTACTCAAACAAATTGGCGCCATCCGTGGGACCTGGGTTCAATCTACCAGGGTTACAGAATGTCAGGTCCACCACCGGAAACTTCAGGAGGGAATGAAGATACCCCCTCGAGGATGAGGGAGCAAATTGAGGGACAATTGTCCGCCCTCAAGGCCTTGGTGGAAGAACATAATCGGAGGGAGAAGGTTCAACCCATTCGGTTAAATTTCACTGAGGACGACGTAAGGAATGACAGGACAACGGGAGGAATCGTGACCGGAGCAAGGGTCTCAGACGAAGACTTGGGAAAGCCTTTCAAGGAAATATCCAACTCCCCCCTGTCCCGTAGACTCCTCGAGTTCTCAGCCCCGGAGCATAAGATGCCACCTCACATTAAACTCTATCACGGTTCATCGGATCCGGAGGATCATCTCACCATATTCTCCGGAGCTACGATGCAGGGATGTTGGCCCATGCCAGTGTGGTGTCGTATGTTCCAGTAGACGTTGGATGGAAGCGCCCGGGGTTGGTATGATAAGCTCCCCTCCGATAGTATCGACGAATGGGCAGATCTTCGTCACCAGTTCACGACCCGTTTTGCTCTTCGCAAGAAATGTTTCAAAGACCCCACAGAAATTACCAAGATCATCAGGAATGCCAATGAATCCCTTCCTGAATTTAAGGAGAGATGGACTACGGAAACAGGTTTCATCCAAGGTGTGCCGGAGATAATGCGAATATCCTCCTTCATGGATGCATGTAAGACTCCAGAGTTGGCTAAACGTTTCGCTGACAGGGTACCTAAGACGGTCGAGGAAATGATGAGTCGAGTAGATGATTTTGTCAGATCGGAAAAGGCTTTCGCTAGCACTGAGTTACCCAGAGGAGAAAGATTAGAATCCTCAAGAAGGCCTCCTGTCAGTCACTTCCGATGGGAGGAAAGACAGTTTCGAGGGCCATATGGAGGAGATAGACGGCCCTACGAAGGAAGGGCTAATCCCTCAGGACGTGATTGGTATGCCCCTTACAAGCCCAGAGAACGACCTCCATTGCTCCCCCCTCGAAACGATCATGCCGTGCGTCAAAACAACTACCCCCCCCCCAACTCACACTGAACTCTCTCACCAAGCTACCCCGAGAAATCCTAGCAACCGCCAACCGAGCGTCAGCTACAGCTCCCACCCCCTAGACCTATCGGCCATCCACCTAGGAGGGAGGATCAAGATAAATATTGTGACTATCACATGGGTAACGGACACCACACTAATGATTGCATTCAGCTCCGGAAACAACTAGAGACAGCTCTCGAATCAGGGAAGCTCGATCATCTTGTCAAAGACGTTCGGCAGAAAGGTGGTAGACGACTGGAAGACGAACCGCAGAAGGATAGAGTCATTAATATGGTTCGCACATGCACGAATGGTAAGAAAAGGAAGAACAGAGAGCAGTCGGAGGAATGGATGAGTATGCCTATAACCTTCCCACCTATATCGCCGGATGATGTGTCGGAGGAACCAATCATTATAGAAGCGACAATAGAAGGATATCTCGTTCGGAGAGACTTTGTGGATGAAGGGGCGTCAGTAGAAATCATGTTCGAACACTGCTTCAATCAACTACACTCCTCTCTCAAGTCAAGGTTAAGGCCCACTCGAACGGACCTGCTGGGGTTCGCCGATAACGTGACCAAACCATTGGGGAAGTTAGAACTGGATGTAGAGTTTGGGAACGGGAGGTTGTCTCGAAAGGCGACCATGAAATTCACAGTCATTCGTGCTCCTTCGCCTTACAACGTTATCCTCAGCCGGAGTGGTCTTAAGACACTCAGAGCAATCCCCTCGACCATTCATTCGATGATGAAATTCCCTACACCAAGAGGAATCGCCACGTTATCCACCCGGTTCGCCGCGGTATTGGAATGCCGGAGGATAGAAGAAAACCAAACTGAGAGAGAAGAGGAAAATGTGGTCGGGGGACACGAACAAGAAACCGGAGAAGCGGAGGAGATAATGGTCAACCCAGCATACCCGGACCAACTAGTCACGATCAAAGGTAGTCTGACTAAAGGGTGCAAGGCACAGCTGAAGGCATTGCTCACAAGAAATCTAGATGTGTTTGCATGGGAACCGAATGACATGACAGGAGTGCCACGAAGGATAATAGAGCACCACTTGAACATCAATGCATCTTTAGAGCCAGTGTGTCAGAAACGAAGAGTATTTGCTCCGGACAGAAGCCAAGCTGTACTAAAGGAGGTCGAAGAGTGGACTCGGGCCGAGATTGTTAGGCCGGTGAAATATCCGACGTGGATATCCAATCCGGTTTTGGTGAAAAAGAGTGACGGCATCTGGAGAATGTGTGTCGACTTCAAAAATGTCAACTCGGCATGTCCGAAAGATTACTACCCTCTTCCGGACATTGATTGGAAGATAGAGTCTGTGATGGGGTACAAATACAAATGTTTCCTGGACGCATACAAAGGATACCACCAGGTTCAAATGTCCAAGGAAGATGAAGAGAAGACGGCCTTTTATACAGATCAAGGAACTTATTGCTACACCAAGATGCCTTTTGGTCTTAAGAATGCCGGTGCTACATACCAAAGATTGGTGGACGCAACATTCCAAACGCAGCTGGGGCGAAATTTAGAGGCTTATGTTGATGATATAGTCATTAAGAGTAAAGAAGAAAGGACAATGATCGCGGACATCGCTGGAACATTTGACAATTTAAGGGGGATCAACATGAAGCTTAACCCGCGGAAATGTTCATTCGGAATGGAAGAAGGGAAATTCTTGGGTTATCTAGTTACTTCCGAGGGGATCCGAGCCAACCCGAAGAAGACGAAAGCCATACTAGACATGCAATCTCCTAGAACGCTGAAAGAAATGCAAAGTCTGAGCGGTAAGTTCGCGGCACTAAACCGATTTCTTTCTAGGTCGGCCGAACGGTCACTGCCCTTCTTCGAGACCCTGAAAAATATTACCAAAGAAAATAAAGATGAGTATAGATGGACGGAGGCAGCAGAAGAGGCCTGCCAAAAGATGAAAAAGCTCGTTGAAGATCTTCCGTCTTTGACTACGCCGGTTGCTAAAGAGATTTTGTATGTATATATCGCGGCCGCTGATGAAACTGTAAGTACCGTCCTGGTGACAGAAAGAAAGGGAAAGCAAAGCCCAGTCCATTACGTCAGTAGAACCCTGAATGAGGCGGAGAGAAATTATGCCCCGTTGGAAAAGTTGGTTCTATCTTTATTGCATGCGTCGAGAAGATTGCGCAGATACTTCGAAGCCCATCCCATTAAAGTCATCACCGATCAACCAATTAAGCAAATTCTCGGTAAGGCACAGGCGTCCGGAAAGCTCGCCAAATATTCCGTGGAACTGGGTGCGTACAACATAGAATACATTCCCCGGAATGCAATCAAGGGACAAGTTCTTGCCGATTTCTTGTCCGAGACACCCATCGGAAATAACTCCCCTTCCTACTTCCAGCTACCGGCAAGGAGACCGAGCAAAGATGAAACCGAACAGTGGACATTGTTCACGGACGGTGCCTCTAACCAAAAGGGGGCCGGCGCCGGGTTGGTACTAATCAGTCCGACCAAGACAAAATATACATACGCTCTCCGTCTGAATTTCAAAGATACCACCAACAACGAAGCTGAGTATGAGGCGCTACTGGCCGGCTTAAGGATAGCGGCAGATATGGGCGTGAGTAACATAAGGGTATACGTCGATTCGAAACTGGTGGCCAATCAAATAAATGGTGACTATGTGGCCGTCAATGCCAACATGGTCAAGTATTTAGCCAAGACGAAAGAACTGACGGCGAGTTTCAACAGATTCTCCATAAGTAACATTCCTCGAGCACGAAATCAGAAGGCCGATGTGCTGAGTAAGCTGGCAACCGTTGCATTCGACCACCTAACTAAGGAAGTCCTAGTCGAAGTGTTAACGGAGAGGTCCATTGAGAAGAAAGAGATAAATGCAGTGGTAGAGGAAGAAGGGGATAACTGGATGACACCCATCATCAAGTGCCTAAACGAAGGAATCTGGCCGGAAGACAAGAACGAAGCACGTGCCCTGCGAATGAAAATAAACCAGTATGTGATGGAAGAGGGAGTATTGTACAAAAGATCTTATTTGGTGCCCATGTTGAGGTGTGTGGGACCTTTACAGGCCAACTACGTGATCAGAGAAATACACATGGGAGCGTGCGGAATGCATTCTGAACCAAGAATGGTCGTCGCGAAGGCCATGAGGCAGGGATACTACTGGCCAACCATGCACCGGGACGCCCGGAACGAAATCCGAAAGTGTGATTCCTGCCAGATTCACTCCAAGGTCCCGAGGCTCCCAAAGACACCGATGACATCCATAATGGCACCCTGGCCCTTTTACCAATGGGGAATGGACATTCTGGGTCCTTTGCCTCAATCAGCGGGGAAGGCAAAGTATGTGATAGTAGCTATAGATTACTTCACCAAATGGATCGAAGCTAAGCCGCTGGTCCGCATAACGGGTAAGGAGGTCAAGAAATTCACGTGGGAAAACATAATATGCAGATTTGGACTCCCACGAATAATAGTCACTGATAATGGAACACAGTTCGTCAATGACCCATTCAAAAGATGGTGCAAACAATTGCACATACAACAGATCAACACGGCGGTTGCCCACGCACAAGCGAATGGTCTAGTGGAAGCCGCCAACAAAAGTCTGATGAATGGCATCAAAACCAGACTGGGTAGAGAAAAAGCTGGATGGGTGGATGAGTTTTATGGGCCCATCGGACGACTCTTAAGATGAGCAATGGAGAGACACCATTTAGCCTTACGTATGGCAGTGAGGCAATTATACCTGCAGAGATCGGGATGTCCACTCACCGAACGATGATGGTAAGAGAAGGGATGAACGACGAAGAGATTCGTCTGAATTTGGACCTGCTGCAGGAAAGGCGAGAAGAAGCGGCACTCCGGGAAGCCAAATACAAAACGAAAATAGAGAAATACTACAATCGACGGGTCCGCCCGGAAACCTTCCGACCCGGAGAATTTGTGTACCGCAGGAATGAGGCTAGCCTTGTCGAGGATCAGGGTAAGCTAGGCCTAAAATGGGAAGGACCATACCGCGTGACAGAAGCATATCAGAATGGATCCTATAAGTTATATGCAATGGACGACCAAGAAGTCCCCCGGAAGTGACATGCTGTCAACCTCCGAAAATGTTATTTATAGTTTGTATTCTGTTTAGAATTCTGGATGTAAGACTCACAATCAAGTCATTTTGCTAATGAAGTTATTAAGAACCCCCCCCCCCCCCCCCCCCAGACGGAGAGGGGGTAATTTTCCATTATAAATGACGCAGAAAACCCTATGTAAGTCAAACGGAGATTAGCTACCTCCGCTCGACTAACGCTTCATCATAACATTATTAACCCAACGGTGCCAAGACACGCAGGGGCAACATTATTAACCCAACGGTGCCAAGACACCCAGGGGCAACATTATTAACCCAACGGTGCCAAGACACCCAGGGGTAACATTACTAACCCAACGGTGCCAAGACACCCAGGGGTAACATTATTAACCCAACGATGCAAAGGCACCCAGGGGTAACATTACTGACCCAACGGTGTGGAGACACCCAGGGGTTATTGATTGGTGGTAAACGGTCAGATAATTATTGGTCAACCACTTGTGAATGGTCAACTATAATAGTCAAACAGCTTAGGCCAATGCTTCCGTGAAATACAGTGTTTTCCCGGGTCGTTATGTCCCGACGAGGTGTGGATGGTATCAAAAACGAATCTGTGATCGAGTGAATATGAACAGGAAAAGGGTATAAGTGTGAGTGAGTGATTAATCTAAGGTTTTATAAAACAAAATAACTTAAATAAGCTATATGAACAGTTACGTGAAACCTAGATATCTAAAAAAGTTTAATAACTAAAAACGCGTACGTTTAATTTAAATCTACGTAAACGTAGTAAACAAAAACGGTTTTAACTAAAGTAGTAATTTGAATGCCTTAGGGGCTTAAATGCAAATTAAATAAACTTAAAATATTTATTTTATAATTACTAATTATTTAATTAATTATTATTATTTAATAACTATTATTAATTATTTAATAATTCACTAATAAATAAGAAAATGTAAAATAAGTCTAGAAATATAAAATTAAAATTTCTAAAAGTCTAAAATATTATAAAACTTATTTTAAAAATAAAATTATATTTTTCTTACTATTTATCTAATTATTATTAATTAATAACTATTTAATTATTAATTAACTAAATATATTGATTTAAATTGTTATAAATACTAAAAAGACTTAGATAATTAAGAAGATTTTTATAAATCTAATTAACCATCACAGGAATCCTAAAAAATTATAAAAAGTTTATTTTATATATTTTTAAACTAGTTTACTAATTATTATTCTATTTATTAATTAATCACCAATTAAACTATTTAAATTATAAAAACTAGTAAATGAACAGTAAAAATTACAAGAAAATTTCTAAAATTATTTTATGACTTATAAAAGCTAGAAAAAATATAAAATCTAGGTGTTGCTTTATAAAAACTAATTATGCTATTTAAAACTTAATTATTGATTAATTATTAATAAAATTAATTTTAATTCTAATAAATACTAAATGACTAAATAAAAATCTGAGAAAATTACTAAAAATACTTTAATATAAAAGTAAATTAATAAAAATATAAAAATGCAAATTACTTAATAAAAATCTAAAAATGAAAATTAAAATTTAAATTATATTAAATAGAAACTATCACTTATTTTTATATTGGTTTTTCTTGATTTTTCTTTTACAAAACTAATTTACTACTAATATTAAGCAACTTTTATGAAGGAACTTATTGTGTAGCTTATTAATAAGCTGTGTGAGATCAAAAATCCTTAACAGATTTATATTTTAGCTTATTAGGATTTTACTTTTGATTAAGTTGCTATAAAAGGCTATGCTAGTGTACCACAGAACAAAATAAGGTAATAACTAATTGAGTTACACTAGAAAGAAACACAAGGAAGCTAATAAGCACTTTATATAAGCCACAAATGGTAAATAAGCACTTAGGCAAAAACCTGAAATCCAAACAGTCCAAATAGGCACCTTTGGACCTCTGTGGGGTCCACAGAGGTGAAAGAGGGTCCAATTTGGGACTTGACCTGCCAAGGGTAGCTGGCAAGGTACAAAATAAGCCAATAAGCTCTGCTTATTGCTTATTAATAAGCTCTGAGAGAGCCTTGGATGTTGGGGGCCAAGTACTGAGTGGTCAGGTTTGGTCTGTGGACAGGTCACTCCACAAGACAAAATAAGCCAAAGTACAATAAGCTAGGGTACAAATTAAGCTAAGATCTGAACAAATGAGCTGATAAGCTCCTCAAAAAGCCCAAAGGCTAGAGGTGGGGTCCACTGAGTAAGTCAAAATGAACCCAAGAAGTTGGGTCAAATTGGTGGTGCAGGAGAGGTTGCTTCCCCTGCAGGTTTAAAACAGCTTATGCACAAGCTCAAAGAAAAATCTAGAAAATAAGCTGCATGTAGGATTTTGTAGCTTAGGTGAGACACTATAATTTCTGAGAATCTCAAGTTCTAATTCTTAACACTAAATTCTAGAAAATTCCCACCAGAATTGAGATTTTCACAAAACGTGAGATTTTGACTTTTGAGAAAAACTACTTAGTTTGACTTTAATGAAGTTTGATTTGATCTAATGGACTGTAAACAAGATATTAAGCTATATTAAGAGTTAAATAGACTAAAGCAACTACAAATGAACACATATATATGATTATGCTACCATAAAAATCTCACAGTGAACAACAATTAAGCAAATGGTGAGACTTTGACTATTTTAAGCTTACTACCTCCTAAAAATGGGTTACCTTATCTGTTTTGGTATTAAGAAAAATGTTGACACAGGTCTGAGTCAAAGAACACACCACCCACACAACCAAACAGACAAAGCCAAACACCCCTTTATGTTAACTGTTTTGATGATTCATGAAGTAATCCAACAAATTAAACCATAAAACTGAACTATTAACTCCTACTAACAATAAATAAGCATAATAAAACTGAATGAAGCTATAAATAACAACTAAAATTAACTAGAACATAATAAGCAAATATTATGAGAAAATGAACTTACAAATTGCCATAGGATATTATCAAAGGAACCAAGGACATTAAACACTTCCTAATGCCTCCCATAAGGCACTAGTAACCTTGCAATCCAAAATTCACCCATCTCCATGCTTCATTCATTCTAAACACTGATTTTTTATTTTTACTATATTTAATTTGTATTTTTCTTATTTTTTTCTTTTATGAGCTAAACAGATAATCAAGGTTTTCTAAGACTTATTCAAGCTTTGTCAGAGCTTATATAAGCTTATGAATCCAATACAACAACACTAATATCAATATTGCACAAACATGAGATTTTTGAAATTTTAAGAAATACATAAACTGGGAATCAAACTGAAATTGGAAATTGATTATTGAAAAAGATGTAAAGTACACTGATACAACATAATTGATTACTCAAAAGCTTAAAATTACACTAGGAATATTGAATTACACTATTCGACACTAAATTACTCTAACTACTCTAATACTCTTCCATCTCTGCATCTCTTCTGCTTTATAATGACTTTTGAGACTCCCCACTTGATTCTGAGTCATTCCCACTTTTATTTACAGCCCTAGGATCACTGCAGCTCATCATAGTCGTTTAAAGGCAATTTGGCGCCAAAAAGTCGTGGTGATAATTGTGGGTTGCTTGTGAGGTTTTTTAGGCATTAATTGGGTTTGGAAGGTTGTGGAGGTGGAGGGTAGTGTAACAATTCGCAATTTCAGGTAAATTACTTTTCCCGGGAAATTTCACTATTCACTTTTACTATTCATTTTTCCCGAAAATTTTTCCCGAAACTTGATTTTTATTTCTTGGGCTGAAGTGATAAATCATTTCCATGGCAAATTAAAAGTTTGACATTCATAAGCTCATTTTCGTGAAAGTTATTAAGGAATTACACGGAATTACACGTTTTAGGGTAAAACATCATTCAAAAATTCTACGCACAACGAAATTGGGTCGCGTTAATTTTCCCCGTATCAGAAAAATGTTTGACACACTCATGATTTATTTGAGAATTAATCGTGACTGAGAAAAACATGACCAAAATAAGCCTCGGCCGTGAAAAACTGGAATTTTCAGTTTTAAGCGTTTTTACTCAGCCGTAACCTTAGCCTATACCTGCACCGCATTTCTAAGACGATTTAAGTTTTCAACTTATTAGAAAAAGTCAACATATTTTTCCCTCCTTCATTGACCAAAAATCATTCCTTGATTTTATAAGTCATTTCGTGATTTTTAGGCTTACGGTTTGATGTCTAAAAGACATTTAATACCAACCGACACTAGACTGAGTCCAGTCTAGACATTATAAGTCTTTTTAAATCAATATTATCATATTAGAAAAGTAACATTTTACTTTTCTCAGTTTTACGCAAAATTCGTACATTTTACGTATTACGCGTTTTAGACCCGTGTTTCCAGTTTTTAGCAGGGTTTACCACCCAAATGGAACCTACCACTCATTTTATATTTTATTATGGGACATATGGACATGTTTAACAATACTTTCAAATTCCATAATTTTACGACACCCGGTTTTACGTTTTGAGGCTTAATCATTTACGATTGGCATTTCCCGGAGTTAAAACTCATCTAGTAACTTGGATAATATCATCCAAGGCACACCTCACCCTCCCTTATCCATGTGAACCGCCCTAGGAGGGGGGTTTCACACTAGGTGGCTCAAACTTATGAATTTACCCCTAAAATCAACACTTATTTACAACTTGGTCACCAAGTTGTAACACTTTCCTAGTAAGCTTCCTAACTTGGACTATAAAAGCCCCCATTCCTCCCCTTTGGTGCCGTGCATCCCCAACCTCCATAACCATCCCATTCTTAGCTCATTTCCTTCTAGTTTCATGCATGGTTCAAGTGATTCTTCAAGGTAGAAACCCTAGATAGGTTATCATTCATCAAACACTTCCATAACCTCATATACTTGGTGATTTCTCTTGAGTTTGAATCCACTCAATTCACCTAAACCTTCATCATCCATCTTTCAAGAATACCAAGGGTAGAAAGATTGCATGAAGTGAAAAAGGGTTGAAGCAAGTCTATCAAAGTCCTATCCTTACATGTTAACTTCCTTTCATCTTTGAAAGCCAAAAGTTGTAAGCCAAACCCTAACATGATTCTTGTTAAATAATCATATTCATGTTATTTACATATTATTTGTGCTATATTATGTCTTCTATTCATGTCCATGATGTATAAAAGTGAGTAAAACAAGTTATTGTACATGATTGATAAGACAAGTTCATAAAACAAGAAAACTAGTGACTTTCTTGGAAAACCACGACCAAAATGGTAAAATTATGATATTGGATCATTACATATTACAGTAGAGGACTTAACAAGGAAACCATAGCAATTTGAACCACCCAAAACGAGTATACGAGTCAAAAGTTACGCCCATTTGAAATTACCAAAGTTTCCGGCAAAACTGCCAAATACCATTCTGATCAAATTTGGGTTTTGAAAGTCCCACTTCTGATCCGATTCATCAAAAAGTTAAAACACGAAAGTTGTCCGGAACGACGTTTTCGTTCAGGAATAAAGAAGTTCGAGCCCTGAAAATGCTTTTTGAGTGATAAATTCTTCAAAATCTTAACAGCCCATTTTTAGACCAAAGTCATTACATATAAGTTATGGTTTATGAAGACCAAAGGGGTCTTATGACCTAGAATCAAGACCACAACCATGGCTAGAGCCAAGGTTGAGTCTCAAGACCATGGAACAATGACCAAAGGTCATGGCTAGGCCATGACGAAATGACCATAACAACTTACATAGGCGTAAACATGAAACAATGAATTAGGCGATAACATGAACAAGCAATTTGGATCTACTTCACCTAAAAGAAACCATGAGATATTACCAAGAGAAAATGGTCATTCAAGACTTATGAAACTACCCCTAATAACAATCTTCATGTACTAATAAACTTTCCTAAGTTTATTCAAATATCGGACATGTAACTTTTCGAATCAAAACTTATATCTATATATGTTATCAACTACTACAATAGTAGGGAGCCTCATGTGAGGAGTTCATTATGTAAGCCGTCGAGTTGAGTTGTGGATTTACGAGTTAAAGTGTCCTGGCTCCTCGAACGCTTACTAACATGACTTCTGAAATATGTCAGCCCGAACGGTAGTAAACGATATACAAAACATACATGTTCATGAATCTTTTCTTTCAAGGACATACAATATACATCATACCACATCATGGACTAAATGCAAGATATATATATAGGCACTCCGTTATATTCTCTACACAAATCCTAAGTCGCAACATTCTATTATAGGTTGCTCGTATAAACCTACACGATCCAACCATCACCTTCATTACTTGCTATTCTACTTAAGGTGAGTTCATAGCCCCACTTTCCATTACTTAATTGTTTTACAAATCCTTGTGGGGAATACATGCTATTATTTTTCTACTCGAACACAATGCTTTCTAATGTATGCTTCACGACAATGTTTTATTATCACTAAGTAACGATTGCCATGTTCGAAGTCCCTATATCATGAACCATTAGTCACTACCTTTAGTGAGCACGAATATTGTGAATAGATCTATTGGGATTGACGAATCCCATTTGTGTTGAACAACGATGAGTTCACACAAATGCACTATATTTGAGATTTAGCGGTATAACGGCAAAAGTACCTTGATAGGGCTTCTATAATGCCAATTTTGTTGGTTCGATGTTAACGCTTTGGTTGTATGAGCTTAGTGAAATAAATAACGATTTTGTTTTCTAACTATGAGTGTGAGTCTATAGCTCACACTACGATTATTGTGTTCAAACGATTTAACTAAACTCTACGAATTCCACTCAACCTTTGTGTTGACCTCTCAAGCATGTATTTCAGGTTCATGACGATCAAGGATGGCACGGATGGACACGGATACTCAAGAGGGCTATAAATTTTATTATCATTCAAAACTCATTTAATTTGTAAACATGGAACCATCTGGGACCTCATTTTGTAATCTCTGATATTTATACAATTTGAATGATAAATCTTTTAAAACGACTCAATTGGAGTTCGTTTTCTATTATTGTGTCTATTGTGCCGTCAAGTAACACCCAGTTCGAATTCCGCTGCGTCCATGAATTGGGGGTGTTACAGATTGGTACCAGAGCCATGGTTATAGAGAAACGGGTCTAATTGAGACCTAAACTATAACCACACTACAAGCAAAACCATTTTTATAGCCTTCCGCTCTCCGTGTCTTCCATCCTCCAGACGATTATGGACTTATTAAGCATTTTATGCTACATGAACATATAAGTATATTTATATATACATTCGAGTTATTTTCAATCATTTTATCTAAACATATCTACACATGCCTATTCTATGGCATTTCGACACAACTACATTCTCCCAACCATGTTCCTACTCCAACATTTTATATCCAAGATATTGTAACGAATTACGATGGTCTTTTCTATTTCCAGAACATTGTATGACACAATGGTCTAATCTACTTCCGAGACATTGTGATTTGTGCAATGGTCTCTCGAATTATTCCACCACCTCATCAATATCATTTCATATGATATCAAAAACCCATCACAATCTATCGATTTCCAAACAAGAAATATGAATTTCTAAAGGACAAACTAATCCATCATCGACAAAAGCTGAACTTTCTCTACATCCATCAAAGTTTTCTTCTGAAACCTTCATTGTTAAAAGTTTGTAATTCTAGCCCAGTATAGACTGTTTTAGAATTACTTCAACTTCCTTTCCACACATATCTACCCGTACTATCTTCTATGCAATGGAATGTGAAAACATACGTTACAAGTCTCTTATGGCGGGACTTGCAACTGAATGGTTTGACATCGCCTTTGTTTAGTGGACAGTTTCCCGAAAGCAACGGACGTATCACAAGTATACCTAATTTAGGTATTTGAAAATTTTATCGAACCTTGGCTAAATATAGACTAGTCACCTATATTTAACCTAGGGACAGTGGAATATAGTCTGACTAACTATATTCGACTTAAAATTTTCAAATACTGAGAGTAGTTGTACTAGAGTTATGTTTAGGTTGATTTTCTACTTGAACTCGATAAACCACCCGAATTCTTTAAAACGATCTAGAGACACGATAGTGTTTTACCACTCAGCGAAATCTTAACACCTTATTTGTACTACCTAATTTCATTCTTGAAAGTTTTCATTTATGAGATAATCCGAACTACTATCTTGGGATAGTTATCAATTCTTCTCTTCATCCTGTAGAAGTACTATCCTGTTTAGGTCCTAAGGATACCATTCCATCATAAATCTTTAAAATCTCTTAAGATTTTTAAAGCAAACTCAACATCTATACATAAGAGTATTAATGTTAAGCATACACTACACACTTTTGTTCATCAACATATCACATCATTATCTTCACAACCGTTACAAACACAAGCTCAATAACAGATGTTGATGCACTTTTAAAGCTCAAATCATCCTTAGCTACACCACAAGTACCCTAAACAGCTTTACAAGTTTGAATATTCATCTTGGAACACCAGTATCATCTCGTAATACCCTACCTTGTAACTCACCGACTAAGTATGAATGTTGTGTAGGATGATTTGTAATTATTTGAATGGATTGGGATGCCTTTTCATTTAAATAAAGACATTGTAAATCACTAAACCATAAGTTTATATTTCCTTATCTACATTGTTTGGGATGCCTCTCTATGTAAATAAAGAATTATAAACAAGTGGGCTTATTTGTATCCGAAATAACATAAGTATGAAGTCAATAAACACTAGGTACAACAACCGATTACCTACTAGGCTATGATTGCAACTACGATCTCAATTCCTATTAATATTCGACTGCTATATCAATTTCCTTTGATATTCGACTATTACCATACCTTTCCTACATAAAAGTAAACCTCGTCCTACACCATACACTGAAACGACAAATCAAACTACACCACTGGTAATCCCAGACTATAGTCCTCATAAGTAACCACACATTTTCATTGACACCACTCCAACATATGACACACAAAGAACTTCGGGACGAAGTTCCCCGTAAGGGGTAGAGACTGTAACAATTCGCAATTTCAGGTAAATTACTTTTCCCGGAAAATTTCACTATTCACTTTTACTATTCATTTTTCCCGAAAATTTTTCCCGAAACTTGATTTTTATTTCTTGGGCTGAAGTGATAAATCATTTCCATGGCAAATTAAAAGTTTGACATTCATAAGCTCATTTTCGTGAAAGTTATTAAGGAATTACACGGAATTACACGTTTTAGGGTAAAACATCATTCAAAAATTCTACGCACAACGAAATTGGGTCGCGTTAATTTTCCCCGTATCAGAAAAATGTTTGACACACTCATGATTTATTTGAGAATTAATCGTGACTGAGAAAAACATGACCAAAATAAGCCTCGGCCGTGAAAAACTGGAATTTTCAGTTTTAAGCGTTTTTACTCAGCCGTAACCTTAGCCTATACCTGCACCGCATTTCTAAGACGATTTAAGTTTTCAACTTATTAGAAAAAGTCAACATATTTTTCCCTCCTTCATTGACCAAAAATCATTCCTTGATTTTATAAGTCATTTCGTGATTTTTAGGCTTACGGTTTGATGTCTAAAAGACATTTAATACCAACCGACACTAGACTGAGCCCAGTCTAGACATTATAAGTCTTTTTAAATCAATATTATCATATTAGAAAAGTAACATTTTACTTTTCTCAGTTTTACGCAAAATTCGTACATTTTACGTATTACGCGTTTTAGACCCGTGTTTCCAGTTTTTAGCAGGGTTTACCACCCAAATGGAACCTACCACTCATTTTATATTTTATTATGGGACATATGGACATGTTTAACAATACTTTCAAATTCCATAATTTTACGACACCCGGTTTTACGTTTTGAGGCTTAATCATTTACGATTGGCATTTCCCGGAGTCAAAACTCATCTAGTAACTTGGATAATATCATCCAAGGCACACCTCACCCTCCCTTATCCATGTGAACCACCCTAGGAGGGGGGTTTCACACTAGGTGGCTCAAACTTATGAATTTACCCCTAAAATCAACACTTATTTACAACTTGGTCACCAAGTTGTAACACTTTCCTAGTAAGCTTCCTAACTTGGACTATAAAAGCCCCCATTCCTCCCCTTTGGTGCCGTGCATCCCCAACCTCCATAACCATCCCATTCTTAGCTCATTTCCTTCTAGTTTCATGCATGGTTCAAGTGATTCTTCAAGGTAGAAACCCTAGATAGGTTATCATTCATCAAACACTTCCATAACCTCATATACTTGGTGATTTCTCTTGAGTTTGAATCCACTCAATTCACCTAAACCTTCATCATCCATCTTTCAAGAATACCAAGGGTAGAAAGATTGCATGAAGTGAAAAAGGGTTGAAGCAAGTCTATCAAAGTCCTATCCTTACATGTTAACTTCCTTTCATCTTTGAAAGCCAAAAGTTGTAAGCCAAACCCTAACATGATTCTTGTTAAATAATCATATTCATGTTATTTACATATTATTTGTGCTATATTATGTCTTGTATTCATGTCCATGATGTATAAAAGTGAGTAAAACAAGTTATTGTACATGATTGATAAGACAAGTTCATAAAACAAGAAAACTAGTGACTTTCTTGGAAAACCACGACCAAAATGGTAAAATTATGATATTGGATCATTACATATTACAGTAGAGGACTTAACAAGGAAACCATAGCAATTTGAACCACCCAAAACGAGTATACGAGTCAAAAGTTACGCCCATTTGAAATTACCAAAGTTTCCGGCAAAACTGCCAAATACCATTCTGATCAAATTTGGGTTTTGAAAGTCCCACTTCTGATCCGATTCATCAAAAAGTTAAAACACGAAAGTTGTCCGGAACGACGTTTTCGTTCAGGAACAAAGAAGTTCGAGCCCTGAAAATGCTTTTTGAGTGATAAATTCTTCAAAATCTTAACAGCCCATTTTTAGACCAAAGTCATTACATATAAGTTATGGTTTATGAAGACCAAAGGGGTCTTATGACCTAGAATCAAGACCACAACCATGGCTAGAGCCAAGGTTGAGTCTCAAGACCATGGAACAATGACCAAAGGTCATGGCTAGGCCATGACGAAATGACCATAACAACTTACATAGGCGTAAACATGAAACAATGAATTAGGCGATAACATGAACAAGCAATTTGGATCTACTTCACCTAAAAGAAACCATGAGATATTACCAAGAGAAAATGGTCATTCAAGACTTATGAAACTACCCCTAATAACAATCTTCATGTACTAATAAACTTTCCTAAGTTTATTCAAATATCGGACATGTAACTTTTCGAATCAAAACTTATATCTATATATGTTATCAACTACTACAATAGTAGGGAGCCTCATGTGAGGAGTTCATTATGTAAGCCGTCGAGTTGAGTTGTGGATTTACGAGTTAAAGTGTCCTGGCTCCTCGAACGCTTACTAACATGACTTCTGAAATATGTCAACCCGAATGGTAGTAAACGATATACAAAACATACATGTTCATGAATCTTTTCTTTCAAGGACATACAATATACATCATACCACATCATGGACTAAATGTAAGATATATATATAGGCACTCCGTTATATTCTCTACACAAATCCTAAGTCGCAACATTCTATTATAGGTTGCTCGTATAAACCTACACGATCCAACCATCACCTTCATTACTTGCTATTCTACTTAAGGTGAGTTCATAGCCCCACTTTCCATTACTTAATTGTTTTACAAATCCTTGGGGGGAATACATGCTATTATTTTTCTACTCGAACACAATGCTTTCTAATGTATGCTTCACGACAATGTTTTATTATCACTAAGTAACGATTGCCATGTTCGAAGTCCCTATATCATGAACCATTAGTCACTACCTTTAGTGAGCACGAATATTGTGAATAGATCTATTGGGATTGACGAATCCCATTTGTGTTGAACAACGATGAGTTCACACAAATGCACTATATTTGAGATTTAGCGGTATAACGGCAAAAGTACCTTGATAGGGCTTCTATAATGCCAATTTTGTTGGTTCGATGTTAACGCTTTGGTTGTATGAGCTTAGTGAAATAAATAACGATTTTGTTTTCTAACTATGAGTGTGAGTCTATAGCTCACACTACGATTATTGTGTTCAAACGATTTAACTAAACTCTACGAATTCCACTCAACCTCTGTGTTGACCTCTCAAGCATGTATTTCAGGTTCATGACGATCAAGGATGGCACGGAAGGACACGGATACTCAAGAGGGCTATAAATTTTATTATCATTCAAAACTCATTTAATTTGTAAACATGGAACCATCTGGGACCTCATTTTGTAATCTCTGATATTTATACAATTTGAATGATAAATCTTTTAAAACGACTCAATTGGAGTTCGTTTTCTATTATTGTGTCTATTGTGCCGTCAAGTAACACCCAGTTCGAATTCCGCTGCGTCCATGAATTGGGGGTGTTACAGGTAGTGGGTAGGACAGGTGGTGGGTGAGGTGGAGGTGAAACCATGGTGGTTTTGAAGTAGCAGTGGTGGAGGTGGTATGGTTTTGGGAGAGGGAAAAGGGAAAGGGGGAGTGGGTTTGACCCTGGGAAGTGGGTTTGACCCTGGTAATATTTACGGGGTGAGTTTGGTTTGTAGTTTTGGGCTTATGTTGGGCTAGGGAAAATGGGTAGAAGGGTGGGCTTGGGTAGTGTTTAGTTTGGATTGGTTTTTGGTTTTATTAATAATAACATAGGGTCCGGTTTGGTTTTAGTAAATGTAAATCACAAGGACTAAACATGTAAAAACCTGAAAGTTAGGGACCTGTGTTGGCAAATTTCAAAAGATATCAAAGGGACTAAACTTGCCATTTTTAAATAACCAAAGGACCAAAATTGTAATTTTCCCATTTTTAAAACTCCGGGGGACCATTTATGTAAATTTGGATTTTTTAGGGACTAAATATGTAATTTCCCAAAAGTTATCAAAATGTTCAAAATTAAAAGTTATGAATAGTACAAGGGTAATATTTGTTAAATTTCACTTTTTGAATACCCAGGGACGAATTTTGCCAATTTTGATACTTGAGGGGTAAAAGTTGCCAATACGTGTAAACTTTTATCCAGGGACTATTTGTGAATAAATTTGACTTCCCATGGACTAAAGTTGACTTTTTATTCATTTTAAACCTTCAGGGACTAGTTTTGCCAATTTATAAAACTTGAGGGACTGAAACTGCCAATTATGCAAACTTTGTACGTTTTTCATCCGTTTCTTATTGTTTTGCATTTAAAACATATAAAACACACTTCTAAGATATTTTAAGTATTTTGATGCATATTTGAGTGCTTTTGGATGTTTTGGCAGCTCAGATTAGTATAAAATGATGAGTATTTAGACACTCATCAGTTATGGACCTAAAGGCAAAAGACACCTAAGGATCCGTCTAGTTTACCCAGCGGCATCAGGACACCTGGGAATCACATAGCTAACCTAGCTACACGGGGACATTTGAAGATAACATCGCTAAAGCATTCACAAAAAAAAAGAGTGGAAGTTGAAAAGTAAAATGCAACAATCACGATATATCCGAACGGAGGGACCATCAGTAAATAAATATAATACGTCCAAAAGAAAGGACCACCCGAATGTACAAAATAAAGTCAAATTGTTCAAATATTACAGACCAATCAGAAAAACAAGAGAATAACTAAGAGATCTAATGCTCCGAGTCTCCGACTCCTGTTCTTGTTCTTGACCGGCCATCCCAGAGCTTCCGACACCGGGGGTAACTCCCTCCCCGGCTGGGAAGATGTTCATAATGTCAGCCAATGGAAGACGGTAAGAAGCGATAATCTTTTCAACAAAGGGAAACTGCCGAAGGAACATGGCATCATAAGAGGCACGGAAGTTGAGGGCAGCCGGCATGTCAAATCCGGAAGCAGAATTCACAATCTCCTCTATCTGCTCAGGATTGCGACCAACTTTTACTCCTTCCAACCAACCGGCATCTATGGCCGCATTAAAGACCTCGCCCATGCCATCTGATACTCATCACTCTCTTGAAGCCTTTTAACAACTGTGGGGACAAGCTGCCGGACATAGTTAAACCGTAAGATCTCTGCCTGACTTGACTCAACGGTCATCCTTTCAACAGTTTTCGCCAGACCAGCGGCTTTGGCTTCCGAGGCTTCCAGGGCAGTATTTTTCCCCGTCAACATTTCCTCCAGAACTTTGATCCTCTCAGCCTGCTCTCCATTCTTGACCACCAGAGCATCCCTCTCCTGCTCAACGGTCGTCAGCTGATTGGACAACCCCTCCTCCCGGCTGGCACAATTCTGGTGTTGCTGTTGAAACTCCTGGCTAGATTTTGTCAAAACTTCAACCGCTCGACGCTGCTCTGCCAGCCCTGACTCAAGCTCCCTTATCCGATCAGCCGAATTACCACATCCTTCATGAGTCTGATAAAATTGAGCATAGTGGTAACTCAAGTTTTCAAGACGTTGAAGCACATCTGCCTGAGCCAAGGAACCACATGCCAATTCAAACCAGGCACACTGAGTGGCTTGATAGTCGGTCAGGGTTGCTTGCTCCGCTCGCACAGAAAGAGGGGCAAGATGCACCATAAGGTCCCTATAAACCTCAGCATCATTCAGGCTGGCCCCAACGGTCAACTTCCACCCTGGAACGTAGGGCTCAGAGGAATCACCCCGCTCTAAAAAAGAAGAGATAAATTGCTTTAGTCAAAAAATAAGGGGGGAAAGGAGAAATATATGCTTATATCGTGGAAAACTTACCTCCAGACCCCCTACGGGTAAACACCTGACGGGTAGAACCAGCGGAAGTGGACCCATGTAAGCCTACGAGCAAGGGAAAGCAAAATATGACTGTGTCCCTGAAAGGAAACGATAAAGTAAAAATAGTTAATTAGACATATCTCCATGTGCAAGGTCTGAAACGTTCGGACGATCCAAACCTTCATTCAGTTCGGTCGCAAACGCGTCGAGACTAAGACCGTCTCCCTCATGATTACCATCCACTTCTTCATGAGCAACATTCTCAACATTACCTTCAGGCTCAATCCCTTCGGCATTCCCAGCATTCTCTTCAAGAGGGACCTCTACATGTCCAGCATTCTCAACGTTTTCAGGGCGTTCAACATCCTCCACATTCTCCACATCTTCGGCATGGCCGTCATCATCAACATTTTCAGAGTCGGGATGACTAATGTTGATGGGAGAGGGGGAACGGGTATGATCATCATCGGAAGAACCATCATCTTCTGACACCACGATACTTGAATCAGAGCCCCTTTTGTGTGGCCGGGGAGAAGGGTTAACAGCCGGACGTTTCTTGCTTACGTTCCGGGGCTGGGTAGCTTGCTTTTTCCTCTCCTTTGCAAGCCGAAAATCTATCACCCTTTGGTCAGGTTTCTCCACGACCATTTGCAACCCAGTCTTGTTGGGAAGTGGTTCCTTGGGGCCCAGAGGTTCGGTCACATGCATCTCGACCTCACCCCCTTCGGCCAACGAAGGCCCTTTACCGACGCGAGAGACTGAAGTATTGGGAAACCTAAGAAAGAGAGACATCGGCACAACTGCATAAGAAAAGAAGAAAACAACATAAGTGCGTCATATAACATAAAACACACATACCATATGGACGCTAGATTAACAACGAGAGAGTTACCATTCCCCTCCCCATCCTTAAAAACTGGTCGGTGATCAGGGTACTTCCAAATCTTGGTCAAACCAGCCTCAAAGAGTAGTGCCGGATAAATTGCCTGAATATCAACCACGGCGGCCGTTAGGGCATCCACATGTTCCGGCTGGTAACCACCAAACGGTGGCAGCTCAGAAACGCTGGAGTCCGGATGTCTCCAAGGCATGGATTGAGGAATCGCTCAACGGTCAATAAGGAAAAATCTATCTTTCCAGTGCTTCATGCTTGAGCACGTCTCATTGAAAATCCTAGCTTGACCATTCTTGCCGGTGCGACGGGCAAATGAGAACCAATGCCCTTGTTTTTGCAACATATAGAAAAGGCGAAACAGAGTCAAATATGGAGCAAAATTTAAACTTCTGCAATACACCTCGAACAATATGACCTTCGACAAACCGATCGGAACCAGTTGGGACATATGTACTCGGAAATGGTTAAGAACTTGAAGAAGGAATGTTGAAAACGGAACCCTAATCCCTGAAAACTCCAGATATGCTTCGTAAATCCCAATGGTGTTCCTCGGTAACCGATCCATGGTCATGCCGGGTGGTGGCAAACGGGGATGTAACTCCGCCGGAATCCCATATATCCGAGCGGCCTCCCTCACGTCCCGCTCCGACATGACAGACTGATATACGTGCATGTCGAATTTGGGAATAATATCCGCTGCCCCAGATGCCGATGCAACGTTATCTGCCGCGCCGGATGCCGACGCGACATTTTCTCGTGAACCGGAAGCCATAAGTTGTGAATGGAGGGAAAGGCAACTCTCTTACAAAGGGAAAAGAAGGGAAGAGTCGGAGGAACGCACCTGATGAGAAGACGAAGAGACCGAATCGCTGATGTGTGAAGAAAAGTAAAAACAGTAAAAACTGAAAAGTGTGAAAAACTAACATTATATAGGAAGATATGTGGAACAATGAAACGTCGCTTCGTGTTAGACCCACACGTGGACAAATCAGGGCCATCCACACGCGTACCTTTGTGCACGTGGCTGCATCTCACGCTTCTCGGTAAAATACGAGTCACACCAGGTAATGGGCTTGGGCCTATGAATTCATCTTGGCCCAACGACGACACGATCCAGCCTTAGCAGAATAATAATAACAAATGATGCAAACAAAAGGAGGCCGAGGACGAAAATACCTAGCCTTTCCGGAAGGACAAAATATCATGTCACACCTCCTCGAAGCTGTAACACGATACTGGGGGGGGGACATGTTTGTGTATATGCCCGGACGGACCTGCACGGTCCGGACGGATCTTGTCGGACGGGTTAACATCCGGACGGTCAGTCCTGGCATCGTCAACAACCCTTGCCCTATGGACACGTGTCCCCTATGACTGACACCGCATATAGGGGTGCGCCGTTCCCTACATGTCAGGAACAATTACCTACTAGTACTACGCACAGTATCGTACAGTAGAAAGGTACAGGTCTAAGGTAGTATAAATACTTCTCATTTACTCTTGTGATTTTCAGCATTTACGGCATATACACACATATACCTTTATCTATACCTTGTACTTACTCTCACGCCCGAGCTTGGTCCTGGGACAAACCCCCAGGGCGAGGCTAACGCGTTTTCCTTGTGTATCTCCAGGTCCGAAGAACTCTCAGGATTCTTGGCTGGGAGATAACGACAAATTACTCAAACAGGGTCAAATCGGGTCGAGGCTAAAAGTAATATACCAAATTCGACTCTATTTGGATTTGAGTTAGTCGGGTTCGGATCAGGTCTATTTGGGTTCATTTCAACCCAAATATGAGTAGAATGATAATAAAATTACATATTTTTATTAGCGTAAATTAAAATTTTATAAAAATATATTAAAAAATAAATTAAAAAGAAAGAAAAAAAGTTTTATTGGGTCAATCGGGTCGACCGAACCTTAGTTAGCCAAAGATTTCCAAATCTGATATTCGACCCTAGTTAATATTCGGGTTACTCGGGTTGACCCGAATAAAATTATTGACATACATAACCCGACACGAATAGGCTTAATCGTGTTCGGATCGGGTTAGGTTTTTTTGACACCCTTAGCTAAGATGCACTAATCAATGCTGAGATGACTTTTCTTCCAGTAGAATCAATATTATTACGAAAAAATTCACAATAATTAGTTAAATCTTCAACTATGCTTGTATTTGGTTGAATAGAGCATTGTTGTATTTTTTTATAAAAAGAAAGAAGAAAAGAGGATAGTAATATGTGGTATTTTGTATCATGAAGACCACCAAGATACGAGACATGCCCATCTTTGGATCTTCACCAACACAACATTTTAGGCAAGAAATATGAGAAAAAAGTTTATGTTTGCTTTGTTCATTCTCTTTTACTCGTTTAACACATCAATAAAAAACGTAAAAACCCACTTCAATATTCGAGTATAATTTGTGTTACGTTAGACAAATTACTGGTTACACCGATTCCTATTGAAAAATAAGAAAAATAATAACCATGTGAGTCCACCAAAAGTACGTATGATAAGGGTGGTGGCAATGGAAGCGGGGTGGCCAACGGTTTGCCTCAAACCGCCGGGAACACCGCCGCCACTCCAGCGGTTTGGTCCAACGGTTTGCTCCAGCGGGAAAGATCACTTCCACGGTTTGAAAAAATGTATACGTTGGGCCATTAAATGATTTGAAAGTTGGAGGTCAAAAAAAAAATGTATACGTTGGGAGTTTTATTGTGGAACAAAAAAAAATGTTGATGGCGGTTGTGTTTTAGAAGACGAAAAAGAAGAAATGAATAAAGAGAGAAGATAAAAAATGTTTGGTGACTAGTGAATATAGCCATATATAAGTCTAAACCTTTTGACTTTTTACTTATACTTAACAAATTTATACCTATTATCTTTTCTCTTTTTTGGATTATTCTCCAGCAATTGTATTGCTTTGTATAGTTTCCAAACTTTTTTTTAAATAATGCTTTGTATAGTGTTAAAGAAAAGGATATGCTTCGGGCTTATCGATTTTTAGAATAATTGTGTTTTTTTTCAAGTATTATGTAATTTTCTTTTTAAGTATTATGTATTTTTATTTTAATTATTAATGAAATATTATGTTTTTATTAAATTATTTATTTATGAAAATAAAAAATAAAAAAAATAAAAAGTTGGTGGTTTGAGAGGTATGAGAAAAGTATGGTTGCCACTAAAAAATGGTTGGGAGGTATGAAAAAAGTGTGAGAGAGGTGGAATGATATTATTAGTTGGTTGGGACGTATGGGGGAGTTTGGGAGTGACCACTGCCACCACCCTAACTAACATGGATCACAGTAATACTAAAAGGGTCCGTTAGCAAAAATATGTGTTTATAGTACTTTATACTATGACATTTCTTAGGTCTCGTTTGTTAATTTTTTTAATTAAGAGATAACTTAATGCAGATAACCTCAGTTTTATTACTTAGTAATATTTTTAGTTATCTTTCTCTAATAAATCACAAACAAACAATTCGCATATAACTTAATTAATTCAGTTTTTTTCATATTAAGTAAATTAAGTCGAAATCAAACACCCTTGGTATAATATAATTTTTTTTAATGTTATCAAAAGTATAGTTTTATCTATCATTGTTCGGACACTCAGACGTCTATAGACTTTCTTTCCAGACGTCTCGGTCTTTCAGACAACCATCAATCACCACAACTCGTCAACGACAACTTTGGAATTTTCCCAAACACCCCATTCAACAATGTACCTTCGTAATGGTCCAATAAATAAGTCAATTATGCCACCCACATAATAATAGTTCAATAATGTACTCACCTAGTTCATTAAAGTTAGACACACAAACTTTTAAGGCATGAGTTAATCACACCCTCCCTATAGGGAGGGTGTGTTGACCGACACTGCTGCCGCCGCTTGTACTGTCTGCTTTATGCTGTTACTTTTTGATTAAAATAGGTGACCCCCAATGGTAGGGAGGGTGCAGTTAATGCATCCCACTTTTAATATGTTCTTGTTTGCAAATCAATTTCTTTACTTTGTTTGACAAGACATTTGATTTGTATATTTTAAAGCTTTTACGCATAGGTTGAAAAGAAAGAGGCACGTATATTAATGGTTAATTAACAAACGAGTGTCTAAAAATCAACTATGCCTTATCCACTTATTGATTGACATATGATGTACGAATTGTCTCAATCGTTAAAAATCAACTATATATTAAGTCATGTGTTGCAAACGACATATGTTTTCACTTTTCACGTATATACTTCAAAAATGAATTTCAGCATTTTTTTATACACGTAAACAAGAATTAAATGCTTCAAAGCCTAGTAAGAATCGGAGTGCAAGAGTTCTAAGTTAAGGATCTTGATTCCAATTTTACGATTTTATAATATTACAAAGTAAAAATGATTCGGATATTAAGTAGGATCTTAGCAAACTTAAGATCTTATAAGATCTCAATCTTTAACATAAGGCATAAGTTCTTAAAATATAGTCTGATCCGATCTTACTTTTCTCTGTAAACAAAAAGACTACAAAATTATTGATTATGTTTTATAGAATTTAAAAAGCAACATGTCAATTTTCTTAAATATTTTATATTCATGATTTGAGACAATTTTTTCATGAAACATTCATAATTTTGTGTTTATAATACATAATAATTTGTAGATTTGAATAATATTACAAAGACTATTTAAGAAAATAACAATATAGTAAGATTTTAGGGTATAGATCTGAACTTGCAAAAACAAAAAAATCATAAGTAGGATCCCGATTTTGAAAACCTTAGTTTTAATAATATATAAACCGTTTAAACAATATAATCATAGTTGATAACCAGATTGTGGAAACAACAAATGTTTTTTTTTATTTATTTATTTATTTTTATTATTATTTTTTTTTAACATCTAAGTAGCAAACAATCCCCAATGTACGTCAAAACGTTTCAACGTGATATTAGTATAAAACTAGTTTTACAATTGTTGTTTTCCATTCTCTTTCATTTGAAGATGAAAAAGAATATACCTTTACTCCAATGTCAGAAAATGGACATAACCGCAACATCATATTCTTTCAAAAAGAGTGAGATTCTATACATAAACTATAACCAAGCAATTTTATTTTTTTACATTTCGTCGCAATACTTTGAAAAAGTTAATTTTCCGGCCCAAGGTTCACTTAAGGGGTGTTTGGCTAAACTGATATGATGGGCTTATAAGCTTATTAGCTTATATATGTTAAATAAGCCTAAACTAAATATTTGGCTATGCTTATATGGGTGAGCTTATATAAGAGAGTTTTACTAAGCCCAAACTTTATGGCTTATTTAAGGAGTGGTGAGTTTATATAAGAATATTATATAAAAAGACTTTTATACTCTCATTTAATAAATACACTATTTTATTGTTCATGTACTTTTTTTTATCATTTTACCTTATCAAATACTTAACAAAAGCTTATGAGCTCATAATAAATAAATAATAAGCTGCTTATATAAAATAAGCATAAGCCCAATTTATAAGCCTATCAAAACACCCCTTTAGTGGTCTTGCCTAGAGACTAGTCTAACAATTTGTTTATTTGAAGCCATAGTCGAATACTCGTAAACTCATAATCTCACACATACATAGCGCAGAACTTGTTTGTTTAATTTTTTATTAAGCCGTGTTTAAATAAGAAATAAGTTAATTTAGAAATTCAAACATTAATAATTTATAATTTTTAATCATGTTTCTTTATTAAGTTAGAAACAAACGATCATTAATTAGACTTTCATAATTTAGTTTTTACCATATTAATTGCTTGTTTGTTTAATGTTTGTATTAAGACACGTTTAAATAACATACTCACTTAATGAAATAACTTTTTAATTTATCATTTTGGGTTGTTTGATTTCGACTTAATTGACTTAATAAAAAAAATGAATTTATTAAGTCATATGAAAACTGTTTGTTTATGACATAATAAAAAAATGACTGAAAATATTAAGTAATAGGGCTTCTTTGTTAATTTTTTTATTAAGTCATGTTTAATTAAAAGATGACTTAATGCAAACAATTTCAGTTTTATTACTTAATATTTTCAAACATTTTTTTTCTATTAAGTTATAAACAATCAGTTTTCATATAACTTAATTAATTCACATTTTTTCATATTAAACCAATTAAGTCGAAATCAAACGCTCCCTTAGACGTCTATGTATATTAACTTATAAAAGATTTACTATACAATGTCCATTAGACAATGTTTAAGGAATATTAAATAATTAATTCTTGTTATATTTAAAGTAGTTATTTATTTAATCCACAATAAATAAACATATAAATTACATTAAATATAATATAAATTACCTCAAAAAATATATGTAATTTTTAATTTAATAAAGCTCATGTTGCTCTTTATATTTATCTCAACTACCGCCTAATTGGCATTGTATAGCAAATTCCTAACTTATAAATAAACAAACTTTTATATGATTTTTATTCTTCTATATTAACACAATTAAGTTAATTTAAACACCACTTAACACAATCTATATGCACACCATAATAAATGATGTGCACACCACAAAATCACATTAGTAATGCATATTTGTGATATGAGCTTAACATCCCTACTGCAAATAACGGGGAGTTATTTGTCGTTTGTATGCAAAATAGTCCTTGATTGTAAACTTTGCAACCTGTCAACTTTTATGATTGTACACAACTGGTCCCTGATTTGTACGTAGCAGCAGAGAAGATTCTATGTTGTTTGCAGCGAGGTGCGATCCCTTACAAAGGGGACTAAAAATACAAAGTTTACAAAGGCTAGAAAACCACTCACCATGTGACAAGTGTCCACCACCCACTCCCTCCCTTTTTTCTTTTTAAATTCGGTTAGGGGGCATTTTGGTCATTTTAACCCGTTTCTTTATTCCACCCTAAAACTTCAAAGGCAAATATCTTTCAAACGACAAACTTTTACGAAAAACCGATTTCACCATAATTTTTAAAATTTAATCCTCTTTAATTTTGTATAAATCTTGTTAAATATTTCAAACTTTTTTTTTTTACATATAAAGTGGGTCTTGATTTTCTTGATTTTTTGTCATTTTCGGCCTTATTTTTTACCTTCATAAATGTCGAATCGTTAAAAACTTAAAACATGAGAGTTATAGATTTTTTTTCACTCTTTACACAGGTTTTTGAATCACTCAAATCCGATCTCATATGAGTAAGATAACACACGTTAAAGATGGTGCTTAACTCATATTTGTTGCACACAATGTGTTTGATGAAATGGCTAGCTTATATATTTTGTGTTAAAATTGAGCTAAATGCACTAATTTTTGTTTCTTAATGCATTATTAATCATTTTATTAATGTAAGACTCAAAAAGTAAAGTTTTTTAATCATTATATTTTTAAAATATACATTTAGTTCATCAGTTAGGTTATTAGGTTCATCAGTTAGGTTACTTTGGTTCATCAGTTTTTATGGTAACATTTTTGACTAATTGATGAACCTAAACACATAACACATGACAAATAATTATAAGTTCATCAATTAGTCAATAACTGATAAACAAACTGATGAACCTAACTGATGAACTTATAATTATAGGTTCATCAGTTAGTCAATAACTGATAAACTAACTGATGAACCTATAATTAATGACCCAAAAAATCAATTAACCTAACTGATGAACCTATAATTAGTCAATAACTGATGAACCTATAATTATAGGTTCATCAGTTAGTCAATAAGTGATGAACCCAAACATTTGATGAAATTTGATGAACCTGAAATTGATGAATCTGAAAAAATTGATAAACCAAAGTAACTGATGAACAAAATGTCTAACAGATGAACCTATAACCTATAACTTAACTGATGAACAAAACATAACCTAACTGATGAACCTAATAACCTAACTGATGAACTAAATGTATATTTTAAAAATATAATGATTAAAAAACATCTCTTTTTGAATGTTACATTAATAAAATTATTAATAATGCGTTGTGAGACAAAAATAAGTGCATTTAACTCGATTTTAAGACAAAAAATCTAAGCTAAACATTTCATCAAACACGTTGTGTTCAATAAATATGACTAAAACGTCATCTTTAACGTGCGATATCTCACTCATATCATATCGGATTTGAGTAATTGAAATTTCTGGGTAAAGAGTGAATCAAAATCTACAACTTTCGTGTTTTAAGTATATTATGATTCGACAATTTTTAAGGTAAAAAATAGGGTCGAAAATAGCAAAAACATCAAAAAAATCATGACCCAATGAATATGTAAAAAAAAATGTTTCGAAAAAATTAAAAAGATTTATACCAAATTAAAGAGAATCAAATTTTAAAAATTATGGTGAAATCGGTTTTTTCTAAAAGTTTGTCGTTTAAGAGATATATGCGTTTGCAAATTGAGGTGGAAAAGAAAAAACGGTTCAAAAGACCAAATTACCCCTGAGTGGATTTTATGTATAATTTAGAGTGGGGGACACGTGTCACACTATGAATGGCTTTGTACACTTTGCAATTTTTCTCACTTTGCAAGGGATTCGTATTATGTTTGCAGCAGGGATTATTTTCCCTTGTGATATACACATAATTTATTGTGGTGTGTATATCACTTTTCAGTTACCAACTTAATTGGTTTTGAAAATAAAATATAACTTAACTAGTTGCGAGAAACAAAAATCAATGTTTTTAAACTCGGTTCGACCCGGTCTGTTGAATCGGTGATGTTGCCGGGCCGTTGCTAGTCGGTTTTTTGAGGATCTTGAACCCGGATTGAACCGATGGGTTTCATGCGACCCAGTTCGAACCAGTGCATCGGAATCGACCGATTTTTATGTTATTCTTATTGCTGATGACGTTGGTGAAGATAGCGGCAAGAATGAAGACTACCAAGAAGATGGTATTGAAATGAAAGCAAAAAGATGGTATTTAAACGAAAGCGGAGAGAGTGTGAGTAGACTATGTTAGTTTTAACGGATAATAAATTAATATATCATGACCGGACTCGAACTCGAGACTTCGAGATTGCACACTTTACGTATGAGTTTCAATTAATTAATAATTATTGTTTTAGTGACGAATAATTATTAAATTCACAAAACAAATACTTAACGGTAACTAACGACCGTTAGACGAAACATGAAGGACTAGATTTGGAAAAGAGTGAAAGTTAGGTTCGGGTTGGGCCTTGTGAACCCATGGCCGGCCTCCCCCCTCCCCTAGGGCTTTGGGATGGTTTTTGCTCCAAGTTTGTTGAATGCTATATAATGAGACCTCCTCTCATTCATTCATTCATCCCTTGGTTCCATAGCAACCTAATCTTCTTTCATCTCCTTCTTTGTGTCTAATCGATCTTTGATTGATAGGACCAATAGTCTAAAGTTTTGTGAAGCAAGAATCTAGTATTTCTTATTGAAACGCTAGTAGTACGTGTGTGTGAGAACGAAGTGTTAGCATACTTTTGCTAACGGTGATCTTGCCTTGTGACTTGCCCTAGTCGATCCATATAAGCCCTCACCTAGGGTTTATAAGTTCTTGTTCTTGCTTGAATCAAGAGGTACGCATCTTTTATATTTCGGTTAATTTATTATTTGTATTTGATCTATTCCGCTGCGTACTCTTTGATGTTTATATGTTTTAGTTTTATTATTATTCATATATTCCAACAGTGGCATCAAGAGCCGTTAATACATTATAATGAATTACTGAAACACATAAAAATTTAATCGTTTGATTAATCACATGCTTGGTATTCTTATGTTTTTATATTTTTCATAAACCCTAGATTTTATTTTATTTTATTTTTCCGAAATTTATTTATTTATTTTATAAATGTCGATTTTTTAAAAAAAAAAGGAAATTAGGGTTTGATGAATTATGTAATAAAAACTTGTAGAAACCCTAGGTTGCATGTAATTTATGTGTATGGATATTGTGATATGCCGTTTGGTTGCGTTCCTTGATTGACATGATTATTTGTTATAATATGTGCAATATGGACATCCATGACAAACCATGCATGTGTTGTTATAGATTATGATTTGTTTGATTTCATGCTTATTTATGCGATTTTATTATAATTGATAAGTTGTTTAGTAAATATTATGAATAAAGATTACTAAAATTTGATTAATTATAAAATTAGGGAAGACCCTATTACAAATCGTGTAACATCAATAGTGTGTTTTAATATTGATATTAATTTGCATGACCATTATTGTTGTTGTTTGTTTATTTTATTTCATTACTTTTGTTTTATATGTTTTTTGTGACATGATAGTAACAAAGGGTAATTTCATAAATAAAATATTAAACGGACTTAATAATGGTGAAATCTTGTTTTGAGCTTACTTATAAATCTTGAACTTTTGGTTGATTGATCGCGACTGTATTAAGTGGTTGGACGGTAAAGCTAATTATGAAAATATGTGTGGTGGGTATAACTGGAACCGGGTTATTAAGGATCTTCGGACCACCTTTGGTTCTGGGCTTGCTTGGGCGTCATATTTTAGTCTTTACCTAACATCCATGATAACTACGAAGCACTTAAGGCAAAGTTGTAAGTTTCTCAACGCCTCAATCAAAACTTTGGAGATTTAAGCTCGTAAAGAAACTAATGAGTAAAAGTTTTTTACATGAAACATATGCTACAAGATGAATGCATGACATCTTTGTACATATATTTTGATTACACACATCAAATTTACTACCCTTAAAATTTAAGTTATATGTCATCCAATGAAACGGAAACACCTGAAATTGGATCTACGCCAGGGTGTAACCTGACTAGATTGCAATGGAAGGGCAAATTACATGATTTCATCACTAGCAGATCAACTGGTGTGGTGTAGTTATGTAAGTTTGCTGTTTCTTAAGTTGGTTAACTTATTTGAGTTGATAGCGGGTTCTGATCACTCAAGGCATAAGATGGGGATAAAACATGATTACATTATTGCAACTGTTGTTGGCAAAATATGTAAATCCCATCCTTTATAGGAATTGCAATTGAATATTGGCAATTGGGACACGTCTCGTACCTTATTGAATACCGTCATCACTAGCAGATCAACTGATGTGATGAACCTATGTCAATTTGGATCCTAGTTTTCAATGTAAAATTAAAATGGTTATATGTTTATGAACCTAGGGTATTTAATTTTATTGAAATTTGATTATCGAAAGTACTAACTTTTGAATTTTTTCTGTAGAAATGGCTACACCCGAAAACACTAATATGAGCAACATGAGTTATGCGTTCAAGCAAATGATTGAACGAGACAAGTTGACTGGTGAAAATTTCAATGACTGGCATCGATCTTTAAGAATCACCTTAAGGATGGCCAGAAGATATGATTATCTTGGTGAACCTCTTCCTGCTGAACCTGCTGCAGATGCAACCCAAGCACAAAAGGATGCATACAAAATTGAATATGAGAAGCACAATGATGTGGCTTGTCTCATGTTGGCTGGGATGGACACTCAATTGCAAAAGCGATTTGAGCCATTTGGTCCCATGGACATGATCAATGAACTCAAACGAATGTTTGAGAAACCACCTGCTGCAGAATTATATGATTTAATAGAATCTCTGCACAATTGTAAGCAGGAAGCAGGAAAATCCGTGAGTGCCCACATTTTGTCCATGAAACATTATATGGACCAATTGGAGCGACTTGGTTGCGGATATCAGGAAAGCGTATGTATTGGTCTCATACTACGATCCCTTAATCAGGATTTGTATAGTGAGTTTGTACGCAACTATAATATGCATTGCAAGGGGAAGACAGTAAGTGAAGTTCATGCAATGCTTATTGATTATGAGAAAAACATGAATAAGAAGGCACCTACACCTGCTGTAATGGCGATACAGGGTGGTAGGATCACCAAGAAACCCAACAAACCGCATAATGTGAACTTCAAGGGTAAAGGCAATGGTACTGGTAAAGGCAAGCAAATTGCGAATTACCAACAGAAGCCTAAGAAGCAAAATCCTCCTTTTCAGAAGAAGAAGGAAATTTTCAATAAGGATTTGGCTAAATGTCACCACTGCAACACTCCTGGTCATTGGAAGAGAAGCTGTCCATTGTTACTAGAGGAGTTGCGCCTCAACAAAGGTAAAATGCCTGGTAACGTCGCAAGCACTTCAGGTATGTTTATGATTGAGTTATTTTCTTTTCCTCGTAAGAATAATTCCTGGATATATGATACAGGATGTGGTACTCACATCTGTAATACGTCGCAGGGACTTAGAGGAGCAAGGAAGCTGGCCTATGGAGAAAGATACTTGTACGTAGGAAATGGTGTACGTGCAGCAGTTGAAGCCATAGGGACTTTCGATTTAGTTTTACCTTCGGGGTTGATACTAGTATTGAATAATTGTCATTTTGCACCCTCTATTGTTAGGGGTGTCATTTCAGTTTCTTTGATGTTGGATAATGGTTTTGTTCACACATTTATTAATAATGGAATTTCTGTTTCTTTAAATAATGTTTTTTACTTTAATGCAATTCCAATAAATGGTGTGTTTGAAATTGATATGGAAGATTCCATGTCCAATAGAAATAATTCTATGTATAGCATTAACAATAAGAGAATCAAGTCTAACTTGGATTCGTCTTTTCTTTGGCACTGTCGTCTTGCTCTTATAGGCAAGGATCGCATGCAAAAGCTGCAACATGATGGGCTTTTACAAAAGATCAATGATGAATCATTTGATAAATGCGAGTCCTGCATATCTGGGAAGATGACAAGGAAACCTTTTTCATCACAAGTGGAAAGGGCAACAGATCTACTTGGATTAATACACACTTATGTATGTGGTCCACTTAGACATGTGTCAAGACGTGGTGCTACCTACTTCATAACCTTCACGGATGATTATAGTCGTTATGGCTATGTTTATTTACTTAAACATAAACATGAAGTCTTTAATACCTTCAAGATTTTCAAAAGTGAAGTAGAATTACAACTTGGTAAGAAGATTAAGGCACTTCGATCCGATAGAGGCGGTGAATATTTAAGCAAAGAGTTTAAAGATTACCTAACTGAGTGTGGCATAGTCCAGCATCTCACGGCTCCTTATACTCCACAGCAAAATGGTGTATCTGAAAGGAGAAATCGTACTTTGCTAGACATGGTACGATCAATGTTTAATCTTACATCTCTACCCTTATCTTTTTGGGATTATGCCCTTGAAACTTATATTCGCATATTGAATATGGTTCCAACAAAGAAGGTTGATAAGACTCCATATGAATTATGGACAGGAAAAGCTCCTAACTTTTCTTACTTAAAGGTCTGGGGTTGTGACGCGTTTGTTAAACGTGATTCACCAGATAAACTCCAACAGAGATCTGTTAAGTGTATCTTCGTAGGATACCCAAAGGAAACAATGGGTTACTACTTTTACTTTCCACCAGAGAATAAAGTCATTATGGCTAGGTATGGAGATTTCTTTGAAAAGAATCTCATATCTCAAGAATTCAGTGGGAGAGTTTATGATCTAGAAGATGAAGATACATCACCTTCTGAAAACACTAGCGCACTTCCTGTGGAACCTGAAAGTTTAGGTCCTCCACCTGAAGTGGAAGTGGTACCCGTTCGCAGATCTTCAAGAACTGTGATAGCACCCAAACGTCTATGTCTTAACGTAGAATGTGAGGAAACTATATTAGGGGATCTTAATGAACCTACTAGTTATAAGGCTGCCATAAATGGTCCTGATAAGGAGAAATGGCAGAGTGTTATGAATGGGGAAATGCAGTCCATGAAAGACAACGAAGTCTGGGAAGAAGTATACTTACCTCCAAATGCTAAGGTAGTTGGAAGTAAATGGCTCTACAAAATGAAAACAGACATGGATGGCATTGTACACACCTATAAGGCTCGTTTGGTAGCTAAAGGCTATACTCAAACATTTGGTGTTGACTACGAGGAGACCTTTTCTCCTGTAGCTGACATTAGAGCTATTAGGATTCTCTTAGCCATAGCTGCCTACTATGACTATGAGATATGGCAAATGGATGTCAAAACCGCCTTCTTAAATGGTCTCCTAGATGAAGACATCTATATGGCGCAGCCTGAGGGGTTTGTGAATCTAGAATTTCCAAACCGTGTATGCAAACTTCAAAGATCCATTTATGGATTGAAGCAAGCATCACGTCAATGGAATAAGAAATTTGATGCATAAATCAAAATTTTTGGATTTAATCAGAATCTTGATGAGCCATGTGTATACCAGAAAGCTAGTGGGAGCAATGTTACTTTCCTTATCCTATATGTCGATGACATTTTAATTTTAGGAAATCACATACCAAGTTTAACGGAAGTTAAAGCTTATCTTGGTAGATGTTTTTCTATGAAGGATTTAGGAGAAGCAGCATTCATCCTGGGAATCAAGATCTACAGAGATAGATCAAAGCGGTTGATTGGATTAAGTCAAAGTGCTTACATTGATAAAGTATTGAAGAGATTTAATATGCAAAATTCCAAGAAAGGATATTTGCCAATGCAAGCAGAACATGGCTTAAGTAGCAAACTATGTGCCTCAACACTTGAAGAGGTTGCACTCATGAAGAAGGTTCCGTATGCTTCAGCAGTAGGATCTATCATGTATGCAGTTAGATGCACAAGACCTGATGTGGCGTTTGCACAAAATATGACCAGTCGTTATCAACAGAATCCAGGTGGGAAGCACTGGCACGCTGTTAAAAGCATTCTTAAGTATTTAAGGAATACTAAAGATATGTTCCTAGTGTATGGGGAAATCCAGAAGCAGAACTTGATGTTACAGGTTACTGTGATGCGTCCTTTGAAACTGATAAAGATGATACGAAGTCTCAGACGGGTTATGTCTTTGTTATTAATGGAGGAGCAGTTGACTGGAAGAGCAAGAAGCAGACAACAATTGCGATGTCTGTTACAGAAGCTGAGTATATTGCTGCATCGGAAGCTGCGATGGAAGCTGTTTGGATCAGGAAATTCATTTCGGGGCTTGGTATTATGCCGTCAATTGAATTACCTATTAATATGTATTGTGACAACTCTGCCACAGTTACATTCGCCAATGAACCTGGAGTTATGAAGGGCGCCAGACATTTTCCAAGAAGATATCACTATGTTCGAGAACAAGTCGACATAGGTGAAATCAATTTACTCAAAATTCACACAGATAACAATCTAGCTGATCCATTTACGAAGGCTTTATCTAAAGAAAAGCTTACTCGACATGCTGATGGCATTGGACTTCGTTTAGCTAGTAGTTTCATGTAAATTTGTGGTTAGTATTTGGATAAAGGATTGTAAACAATAATTATTCGAATGAAATGAAGTATTGTGTTATGTTTATTTCTATTCATAAATGTTGTATCCTATATTTGCATGTTTAATCCATGAATAACTTAAGTTATTCTAAATAGTCCGTTGTCAATTAATGATATGGGAGTATCATTAAACTAAGACAAATCTGAGATTTGGTATAATATATTTAAATTATATTGATGCGTAGACATGCCAAATTCACATGATATTTAATAATTGAAAAATTGAATATAGGAAAAAATCCCAATTACATGATTGTACTTATGGATGTTGTCATTATAGTAAATCATGAATATTTATCCTCAGACTTGAGATACCAGGTAATGACTATGGATATAGCTCATTTTCTGTGAGATAATCTAACGCTATCCGTAACTGGTAGTTATAAGCAAAGTTGTCAAAATACGCGCTAAGGCGCACAAGGCGCTAGCCTTGGGGTTTTTTTTGACTCGAGGTGCACAACATGCATGACTCCCCAAAAAAGCTCGCGCCTTGGCGCTTTTTGCGCCTTTGCGCCTCGGGGGATTTTTGCGCCTAGGCCATATTTTGCGCCTTGAGGATTTTTTTTTAAGATATAATACATGGGCCTTTTTAAGTCATAGGTGAGTATTTATATGATTTGTAAATTTGAATTGATTTTATGTTTATTTTATTGATTGAAATTTTCTTTAAGAAGTTATTTTGTTTCATTAATTATTTTTTTTACGACATATTATCATGAAAATGTAGCATCGTGCCTTGAATATTAGTGTATTGCTTGCTTGATATTTTGGGTTAAATTGTGAGCTTTGTTAGATGTAAGCTACAAGTGTAGGGCACAAACATATTTAGTCTGATATTGATTTTAATTTCTATATAGGTCATCGAGCCAAAGAGTTGATCCGTTTTAAAAGTGACAACCGATCCATTTTAATATTTATAATGGCAATATGTGTTATGCATTAAGTATTTTAATGTTATTTTGTATTATTTAAGCTACATAAATGGTCACATATGTTATAAAAAACTTAATGCTTTTAGTGCGCCTCGCATTCATGAATCCCGCGCCTTGGAATGCGCCTAGACTCGAGGCTCTTTGGACCCCTTTGCGCCTTAGTGCGCCTTGAGCCTTTCAGAACACTGGTTATAAGGATTATTTTCAGAGGTGATGCGAAGTTCGTAATTTACGCTTGTAGTCAATACGGGATTTGGTTCCTTCAAATTTGTTTTGAAGTTTAATACTGTTTGGCCGCTCGTAGGATTAACAAGATGTTTGCATGACCATGCCCAAGGTCTATCTGGAATACGTTCAGAAGAGTTGTTAATCTTGCTTAATCATAAATAACGAGAAACACTAGTTAATTATGGAATGACTTCAATCCATATCCAAATTAACATAGTATTAGAATCAAAAGGATAAGTATGATGATGAATCATCAAAGGTGATTTTTTCCAGGAAATCATACTCGAGATCGTTCTGGGGACATTGGCGTGTTATGCTAGACTAACCATTGTCATTGTTACATTAATCTATATCCGAGTGGGAGCTGTTAGTTTTAACGGATAATAAATTAATATATCATGACCGGACTCGAACTCGAGACTTCGGGATTGCACACTTTACGTATGAGTTTCAATTAATTAATAATTATTGTTTTAGTGACGAATAATTATTAAATTCACAAAACAAATACTTAACGGTAACTAACGACTGTTAGACGAAACATGAAGGACTAGATTTGGAAAAGAGTGAAAGTTAGGTTCGGGTTGGGCCTTGTGAACCCATGGCCGGCCTCCCCCCTCCCCTAGGGCTTTGGGATGGCTTTTGCTCCAAGTTTGTTGAATGCTATATAATGAGACCTCCTCTCATTCATTCATTCATCCCTTGGTTCCATAGCAACCTAATCTTCTTTCATCTCCTTCTTTGTGTCTAATCGATCTTTGATTGATAGGACCAATAGTCTAAAGTTTTGTGAAGCAAGAATCTAGTATTTCTTATTGAAACGCTAGTAGTACGTGTGTGTGAGAACGAAGTGTTAGCATACTTTTGCTAACGGTGATCTTGCCTTGTGACTTGCCCTAGTCGATCCATATAAGCCCTCACCTAGGGTTTATAAGTTCTTGTTCTTGCTTGAATCAAGAGGAACGCATCTTTTATATTTCGGTTAATTTATTATTTGTATTTGATCTATTCCGCTGCGTACTCTTTGATGTTTATATGTTTTAGTTTTATTATTATTCATATATTCCAATAGACTAGTAGGGGCTTATGGGCACAGGAAGAGTGAGTTTAATTATGGATTAATTTAACCATGTTTAGTTTTTGATTTTAACTAAGGTTGTAGATGGATTGAGACTTTAGGACAACCTTTGGTGTACTAAAAATTAAAAATAATCAATTGACTTAGCTTGTGTGTCAATTCAATGGTCTAAAACCTTGGCATCATATCTAAACTTCAAATTTTGGTTATGTGCCATTAAGTAATATAACGTGAGATCTTTTAACGTTTGTAATTATGTTTAAAAGTCTGAAACTTCAATTATCTTCAGTGTGATATTGGATTGTATGTTTGGTATTGGATTTTCAAATTCTATATATGTTTACTAAAATTTGAATGGTTTTAAAGATGTTTAGTAAGGTGAATTATTGTAAATTTTTTTGGGTAGAAAACTGGTTTGATCCGGCAGTCGAACCAGTAACCCGACGACTCGACTGTGTCAATAAAAAGTAAAGTTTATCTAGTAGAATAAAAAGCAGAATGATTTTACTTTGACCTCCAGTCCTCCGGCACCTAATCCAAAACACCCCCCCTCAATTTATCCTCTTTCTTTTTCCTTGTTCACTTCACTTGACTTGACTTCAGTTGGGGGTTTAGCATTATCATCATCCTTCCCTTAGTTAATGGTGTTATAGCTGCCCTAACAATCCCATCATCTTTTCAAATGTCGTATTTAACACCATTCAAAACACTATTTCTACCTTCATCTTCACATTCACATTCTTCATGTCAAACAAATCACTTACGCTTTTATTCATCACTTTACGTTGCACGAAATAACCGAACGACGTCGTTTAATCGAAGTAATAAATTGAGATTAGTAAGAGCTGAATCACAACAACCAAATGATAATAACAGTAACAACACTGATTCTCAACAACCTCCGAATAACGGCTCCGTGGTAACTCATTTTATTACTCTTTATTTATTACTTATTACTATTTGTGTACAACTAAATAGCTTACTGAAATGATGTTGTGCGTATTACTTTATAATTCGATAAGTTTGTTGCGTATTAAGTTTGGAGGATAATATGTTGCGTGTAAAGTTTGTTACCGGATTTTCGATAACTCAACTGACAAGTCACTAACGGAAAAGTCTCGCCAATTAGTTTAGGTTTTGGGAAATACTTGTTTTTAGTTTATAACTAGAACGGTACCCGCGCAATGCGGCGGCAGGCACCTGTGACTACATTTTGCGTTATTCGGTTATTCGTTAACTTGCGTAATAAGTCTGGATGAAAAGATGTTGCGAAAAAGGTGTAAAGTTTACTACCAGTATTTGGATGAGCGAGGTAACTCAACTGACAAGTCATTAGCGGTTCGGTGTAAAAGTCTCGGTAATTAGTTTAGGTTTTGGGAATTAGTTGTTTCTATAGTTGGTAGTAAGTAGGCACCGTATGTTAGTTATTTGTGTTAGTTTTATTGTAGAGTATATGATTTGTTACTGTTTGTGTATATCTTATACAAACGATTGCTAAGTTTATACACATTTGAGATTGTTCGAGAAGTTACGTCCTAAGTTTGGAGGAAAAGATATTGTGAAAAAGGTCTAAAGTTTACTACTGGATTTTGGATGACAAGTCAATAACGGTTCAGTGTAAAAGTATCGCTAACTAGTCTATAGTTGGTAGTAAGTAGGTGCTGTATGCAGTTTTTATTCATTTGGTACAAGGTTTTTGATTTTTGAGGTCGAATATTTTGCTCTTTGATTTTTTTACCTAGTTTTGATTTTTTGAGGCCTGATATTCTTATAGAATGCGCCAACCAAAATTACTTTTAGAAATGATACTGGAGTTATTATAGAAATGCTTTATAAGATTAAAATGACGTGTGGATTTGGTAAGTTTGGAGAAAAGAAAAAAAAAATGTAAAAGTTATCTAGTTAACGGTTCGGTGTAAAAATGTCGAATAATTTAGCTCAGGTACTAGAAAAAAGTTATTTTAAAATTGGGTGAAGGTAAGTAGTGTATGCTACGTTTCTTCAGTTTGTATATGATTTGATATTTGAGGTAGAAGTTCTTGTCTTTCGAGTTTACTTTTGATGCGGAAATATTACAAATATGATACTATAAGTATTCATGTTTGTGCAGAGTTTATATGCTTATAGAAATGAGCCAAAGTTACTTTTAGAAATGATCCTCAAGTTTATTAGAGATATGAGTTGTGAGATCAAGTTGACGTGTAGGATTCAATAAGTGTGGATAAAAAAGATCCTGTGAAGAAGTTTTAAAGTTAATAACCAGGTTTCGTGTAAGGATGGAAACTAGTACTAGTAGTTTTTATAGTTGGTGCCAAGTAGGTAGTATATGCTTTTCATATTCATTTTGTATATGATTTTGATTATTGAGTTCGAAGGTGTTGCTTTCCGGGCTTAACTTTGATATGGATTTTTTGCAAATATGATGACACGAAAGTATTCAGACCTAATATGCTTATAGAAATGAGCTGAATTCTCTTTAAGAAATGATACTGAAAGTTATTGTAGATATGAACATATGTGATAAAATTGGCGTGAAAGATTCTAAATTGCATATTAAGTTTGGAAAGAAAAGATGTGTGAAAAGTTATGAAGTTAATAACCAGATTTCAGTAAGGACAGAAACTGAATTAGAAGGAAAGTTTATCTGAATATTCAAGTCACATGATCATTCATTCAATAATTGTTAGTTTGTGGAAAGTAAAATTTACTAATGAGACAAAATGGGGAGATTGAGCATGTGAAGGTACTTCCTAAGCTAGTGAAAGGTGAAATGTTATAAATGCTTGACAAATCATGTGGACGTTATTGTTTCTCTTTTTGCTTTCGGGCAAGTAATTCGGGGAGGGAGGTGGGAGTTGTGGAGGTTATGAGAAGTTTGCTATTGTGGTAAGGCTTAAAAGTAAGTCATTTCATGTATCTTTTGGTCTTTTGGGGCATATAATCTTGTTTTCGTGTAAGAATGGAAGATACCACAAAATTTTGCACAAAGCCAAGAACTGTTTTTAGAAGCACACTATGATGACATGTTTTTAGGTGCACACTCATAAACATGGTAGCATGACAGTTAATTATATACTTGTAACCAGTTTTTTACCTCTTTAATTGGCTAGGATAGTAATAAGCAATACCTTTCATTTGAAAATTTTAGTCCCTTAATAACATACAACTTCGCGATTGAATCGACATGGATACCAGCTAGTTCGATTAGACTCTACGGGACGCCTATTATTTATGTTGGCATGCTGTATGACGTAGACACCCAGATCCCAGATTGTTAAACTATTCTAAATCTTAACTAACTAGTAGTGCTATGAAGAAGGCGAGAACCCACATATAACTCATGCCAGAAATGCAAAACACTCATGAACTGTTCCCAAAGTTCTCCATCACCAAGTCAGCCAAAGAGAATAAAATGTGATCAGAGGCTATAAAGATTTACCCAAACATTAAATGGCCAAAGACATTCATTTGTTGAAGGGATTTTATCTTTATTTTGATTTCCTGATGCGTGAGTTGAACATAATGATTCATTACCTAGCAGTACCATGATTACATCTCATTTAACTTGTAAGAAAATTACTATATTTGACATAATGTTCTTCATGTTAATACTGATTTCAAATATTATTTTTCTTGACTACTTGTGAAAGTAGCAGACAAGCAGGAGGGATATGTTACTGGAGTATGTGAAAAATGTGCAGCCAGAATTTATGGAGTTGTTTGTTAAAAGAGCTCCTCAGCAGGTAACATGTTCTTCCTATCTTGCTATTATCCGCATTCTATTAATGAGCCATCTCTTAGTATTATTTCTGTTAGGTTGTAGATGCCATGCGCCAAACAGTAACAAATATGATTGGAACGCTGCCCCCTCAGTTTTTTGCCGTAACAGTTACTACTGTAAGTATACAATCTATGCCTATTGGTGAAGGTGAAAACCTTTTCTTTATAGATTGCTTGATTTAAGGCATAGAATATGGTTAATCATTCAAGCTTTAAAACCTGACTCCTGATGTTCTACCTTTTATCATTGTGGCATGCAATTAGGTTGCTGAGAATCTTGCGCAGCTCATGTATAGTGTTTTGATGACTGGGTATATGTTCAGAAATGCACAGTATCGGTTGGAATTGCAACAAAGTTTGGAGCAGGTTGCACTTCCTGATATATCAGAGGAGAAAAAGGTATTTAATTTTGACTTTTTGGGTTATTTTAGCAATTTTCATGCAATGGGTAGGAGACAGATGTTACTCATGGCTTATGGTTATTATGCATTGATCCCATAATCAACTAAACAGACAGTTTCATTTATGTGGAAAGAAAACTGATGCTTAATTGCTTACAATAGATCTGTGCATAAACTCAATTTTAGACCTGAATACTTCTGATTTAAAATAATATCAAGCGTACGTTGCTATATACCTTTTACTTGTCACGGAGGCCAATATTTGTTTGTCTTAGAATTGGTCATGTAGCTCCCTAGCTAGTTCTACCAGGTATATTTCTACAAAATTAACAGATTATATATATATATATATATATATATATATATATATATATATATATATATATATATATATATATATATATATATATATATATATAAAATCACCTTTTCAAACTATCTTTTCTTCTGAAGGATGTGGTCCCTTAATGTATTTGGTGTAAAAGATGGTCCACTTTTTTCTTACTGGACCTAACCAAAATGGGTGTTTACTTTGTGAAAGTTGAAAAAGATTCCTGTCCCATATTTGAACTACAATTCATGTTTATGGTATTGATTATTGAATTTAATCATAAAATTCACAGGATGCACCAGATTTTGCACCAGGGACACAGAAAAAGGTGAGTGGGGAAGTTATCAGGTGGAATAATGTTTCTGGTCCAGAGAAAATAGATGCAATCAAGTACATTGAGTTACTTGAAGCAGAAGTTGAGGAACTCAATCGTCAAGTAGAAAGAATATCTGCCAATGGATCGAACGAATTGTTGGACTATCTCAAGTCTCTTGAGCCCCAAAATCTTAAGGTTAGGAAGTTAATTTGCTAAAATATTACTGGCCGGCTCCACCGTGTACAATAGCGTTAAAATAATTTCATTTAGGCTCCTATAGGATAGAAGTGACAATATCGACCCATTTATTCATGAATGGTCGATCTGGTTTATTTTAATCTCAAGCGGGTCAAATTAAAATTTTACTTAAAAAGCGAACCTGTCATATTGGCGAAACAGTTTGGTAGTTGCCCAAAGTGTATATTTAATGCATACCAAGTCCTCTGGCCCGTCCATCTTGCCACCTTTACGAAAGATCAGAATCATCAGATAAAAAATGAGGATTGTTTGATTGATCTGTAGGCATTGTGAATACTAAAACAATGTGTCTAATATTATGCAGGACTTGACAAGTAGCGCTGGGGAGGATGTTGTTGTTGCAATGAACACATTCATAAAACGCCTCTTGGCTGTTTCAGATCCTAGTCAAATGAAGGTTAGCATGCTGTTCTGGTTTTCTACAAAAAAAGCTTGTGATATAAAAAAAATTAAGTGTTATCTACACTTCAAACGACAAAATATCAAGTTTGATAGTACATTGGTCATAAATTTGCTTGGAAGAGGGAGTGTTGAAGTTCTAATTAGTCTGTTATGACAACACCAAAGTTATAACATAATTGCTTGTGTATCCTATAGCTACGATGAGAGTATTCAAAGATAAGAATATACACCATCTCACGGATTTCTTTTGGTTTCTAATCATTGTTTATAAACACCTGTGTCCTGAAATATTCCAAGCCTAATCTATTTCAAGTTTTTCCCATAAACGAAAATGTTTGCTTTTGTTAGGAGATTAAAACGTTGTATGTTTTTGACATGCTTTTATATTCTTTTCCTGTGATTTTGCAGACCAGTGTGACTGAGACAAGTGCCCCAGAACTTGCGAAGCTGCTTTATTGGCTGATGGTGGTAGGATACAGTATACGTAACATTGAGGTCCGTTTTGATATGGAACGCGTTCTAGGCAGTCCACCAAAGCGTCAAGAGCTACCTCCAGCTGAAAACATCTAAACAAGTACGTCAACCATATCAATAACAACCACAACTCCGTACTCATCCTTATTCCACCAGAAAATTTTCTCAATCCAGACTTCAGCATTTTACAAAATACTGCAAATTATGCATTGGCAAGGAACCAGTTGATTATTGGCGTTCAAGAATTGTGATTTTAGGATCTTCATACTAGTTTGTAGCAACCATTTGAGCTCTTAGTATGAATGGCATTTTGGTTGCTGCCCCTCCGTGGTAAACATATTTAAGGTTTACCCATTTAAGCCCTTCTTTCTGACATTTGTATTTCGTGGGATCTCTGTGCTTATAACAGTAGCTTTTATGGCTTAAATGTAGTCTCATAACTTGAAAAACAATGCTATTTGATCCACCAATTCACCACGTATTACCATGACTAGGACACAAATATATTCAAGGAACAACGAGAAGTGGTTAACGGTGGGTAAATCACATCTCATGAAAGTGCCACAACTATTTCATCAACACTGATAGTGCGCCATAATTGGTAAATAAGTGCCTTACCCAATCTGCCCGCTAATGCCAACAAATGTTTTCTATTTAACATGTACAGCAATATATGAAGTAACAATAAAGAGTGCTTAAAATAACTAAGCAAACCTTGTGTTTGATTATGAATCTAGCTTAATAGTGCCCCTCTTGTATTTTACTACTCTTTCGGAACATATCAGACGACGTGACAATCTGTACGGATTATATGGATTTGGCAGAATTACATGTATATCCTTGAAAATTTCAAAAATTACATATATATCATTTTTACTAGTTTTTTATGCATAAAGTACAATGTTTTTAATGCATCAAAAGGATATATGTGTAATTTTTAAAATTTCAAAGGATATATATGTAAATGCCCAGGTGGATTTTAACAAGCAACATTAGCAAAAAATGACTTTTCGCAAAAAATGACTTTTCTAACTCCTATAGTCTATAAAGTGCAATAGAATGTAGTTACGTTCGATTAATTACTTATGAACCGATTGAAATACGGTTATGTTTTAGATTTAGCATGTTAGTACAAGGGAAAGCAAGAAAAACTTCAATAGGTACATGTATATATAGTGTAATTTGTATTTTTAGTCAACTCTTTTATTCAAAAGTATGCAAATACGCTATTTTTATATAAGATTATAGTCCCGGACAATGGCTAAACCGCTAAAGTGCTAAACCATCCAAGTCGACTCAAGTCAAAGAATAACTCAATTTGACATATGAATCCATTCTGAAGCAATGTAGGTCTCACTCAGTTTTAATATAGAGGTGATTGGTGAATAGTCAAGTTACTCTCCAACACTTAATACAATTGACGCCAGTAAACCACTTCATTTGCTCTGGAAATCCATGCATGGTGCACAAAACCAACTTCTAAGCAGATTATTTTTCAGAATTACGTAAACAATATAAGAAAATTGGAAAATGAATATCAACATCAACTCTCAACGTGAAAGTTCATTGATCTTATTTGATCATGCCATGTTCAAAATGACAACGTCAATCTGTGATCATGCATACCTAACCGAGATCTTCATCAAGAATGCAAAAAACCACCTTCTCATGTGCATGAAGGATTTCAATTTGTACCCAGAGTATGTAATAAAAGTAACAATGCATTTTTTTTTCTTCTCAAATTGTGCACTAATCTATTTTTACAAGTCACAAGTACCAAGAATTTGGCACAAGATAAGACTATATTAAAAAAACGTTCTAGGAAGAGCTTCAGGAACTACAATCAAGACAAACGAGACTATATCTATGGTCCTCGCCATGGTTGATATGCAATTATGTCAAACAGAATTCATCAAGTTTCCTATTCACATGTTATAAAAAAAGATACTCGGTGATAACCGAAAGAAGGGCATTATATACTTTGTAGGTTACACAGATAGTTCACACAGCCCCCGTGAAAGATACAAGGTATATGGTGCAAAATGGGTAGGTGGGTAATACTGTACTTATAAGTTTTAAATATGGGTCAAAGTGGATATCAGTTGGGATAGACCTGCAAACATCTTCTCTCTTTTCTATTTTATTTACTAGATAAGTAAATACATTAAATATGCTTAGGAAATAATGGAACTTTTCTGAACGTAGCAAGTTAAGAGGTTGTTAGCATTAAAATACATTCTGGGTACCTATGACCCTTAAAGAGGTTTGATATTAACCCGAATCAGCCAACTTCTAAGGTACACAGACTGAAATTGCCACCTCCAAATCAAGGAAAAGATTGTGTACAAAGACTCCTTTCACAGCACTTGCTAAGCCAACACAGTCTTGGTGTATTGGTCACGTTTACAATAGTTATGGAAGAGCAACTATTCAGTCAGGAAAACGTACACTGAATTGTATTTTAACTCCACAGGGTATGGTGATAATACCCCAAAAAGTGAATAGTTTTTTCACATGGAAGGGACATGAATTTGGACATCGTCAGGCTGGCTGAAACTAAGTAATGTAAAGAAAGATATGGTGGCTTAGTATATCCAGATAGGTGATTGGACCAGTCACCCTTCTAGGCGCTTAGGTAAAGGTCACTATTCTAAGTCTTTAGGTAATGAACTTCTGACTAATTTTGGTCATAATAATCACATTTAAAGACGCGGACAACAAGTGGACGTGAGAAACCTGATTATGTGATAAATGTACAACTACCTACAAACACACCAAAAATTGGGGCAGAGCAGCACGAGAAATACAAAACAGCTTCTAAGGTAGAAGCTGGCTGAAACAAAAGAAAAGATAAGGATCACCAAACCAAATAAAATAAAGAAAAATACAACCTAAAAGCACCTTAAACACCAAACACAACTGATATTGGTTTCATCTTCCAACTATGCCAATAAGTGGAGATTTTTGAGCATCTATCTATAATCCAAAGATGCGAAAGGATTTTTACCAAAACATCATTGAGAATGGCTGAGCGCTTCTCAGGCAGAGCATGAAGTTATTATGCCACTTCCATAGACACAACACCACATACTGAATTGCTAGAAAGATATTATTTCTCAGCCGGTCGACCAAATCAAAATTTGTGGAGCTAATGACATTTACAACACCACAGGTTTGGTAACAGCTATATTGGTGACGAATACTTCACATTTCTTAGCTTTGCTGCTTTTGGATATAAAAAGGCAGTCTCTCCATGGGACTCTGTCATCATGGGCTTACTGAGATATATCTGACCAAAGCTGATTTTATAAATTGTCAGCATAATTTGTATCTGGTACTAGATCTACATTTTTGAAAGAAATACAATGGATATACTGTTAACATTTATAACCTCAACAAAATAAAAACTTTTGTCTCGATTGTGGTGATTCTGGACGAATCTCATTATCAAACTTATTTACAAATTTGTGTTTGATATACAAATAACTGCGTTAGGTTTTGTTTAGGATTGCTTACTAACTCTTCCTTTTTTCTTCAAAATAAGATATTTCAAACGGCTTATGCCCGCAGGACTAGAATTCTGAAAAGAAGGAATGTCTGGCTTTTCCTATTCTAGTGCAGGTCACTCAGATTGCGGCCAATCTTCCTAACCGCACGCGGGCCGGGCTTAGAGCGCGTGAAACTCCCAACCACCTAGGGTGGCTTAGTGGTAAAAGACTTGTGACGATCAATTATTAATAGGTACAAACACCTATGATGTGCCCACGCTAACTTTCCTTAAAAAAAGGGGTGGAATTTACCCGGTTTGTGTCTGCATGGGAGTGAGCACAAACCCCGTGGATTAGTCAAATAAAAGGTCGAAAACCATGGTTACAAGAAAAAAAGAAAGAGAAACGGCTTATTCCCACATGAATAACAAGCTACACAATCCCAAACACCTTCAAAACTGCTAATTTAATGAATCAAAACATAATAAGCAATCTAATTCTGTTCTTGCTTATTCTATGCTATTAAACATTCAAAACTGCTTATTTACTTAATCAAAACATAATAAGTTGAATCTAATGATGTTTCAGCAAATTCTGTGCTATTAATCAAATAAAAAAAACTGCAGCAAATTTAGTAGCACCTTTAGCAAAATACAAAGTCCTTTCAACATGTAAAATTAAAACTGAGTCAATAAATACCAGCAGGCACATAAATAAGTGTCCCTCGTCTCCTCCACAAATGCTCAATCCTATAAATAGCCTCCCTCAATGTTTTCATCTCCAACAGCCCTAAAATCAGTTAACGATTGCAAAATAGGCACAATTCCATAATATGTAACAACCTCACACAAACGCTGCAACAAAGCCACTATGGCCACAAAACATGGCACTTGTTGTGTTGCACTTTGGTATGTGACTCCAATTATACCACATTAGATGATCACTTTCAAAATGCAATGCCTAACACCCTTTATCATAAAAAGATGAAGAAATCACATAGACATCTATCTAAGAACGAAAAGAAAGTCTATAAATAATAGTAACAAATAAAAGTACAAAATACAATCACTATTGACAAGAAACACGTGGTGAACAAAAAGAGTAAAAAGACTGCTAAGGTTGATCTTGACACCGAGTCTGTTACGAAAGTTGAACAACTCGTCCTCAAGATCTAACGTAGCAGTCTTTTTACTCTTCCTATCCACCACTTGTTTCTTGACGATAGCTTTTTGTTATTATAATTTACTCTCTTTTCGATCTTCTCACAAGACCCTTTCCGTGCTTTAATACTTTGACCAAGATAAAACATTATATCAACTAAATGAGCATCGAAGTTCAATAAACTTTTGCATTTTCGTGACTCCACCGTAATTTTCGAAGGTGTAGAAGCTCTTAATATCTCTTTCACATCTTCAAAGCCATAACTGGTTGAGCTTTGCAGCATAACACTGGTTGGTTTATTAGGTTTTGAGTTTTGTCTCTTCTCTTGTAAATGATTTGCAGTTCTTTGGTTTTAGTGTTCCAGGTGTTTTTGGAGTTCGGGTAGAATGCTTTAGAGCCTGAGAGCTTTTAGGACTTTGTTTGGTTTGCTCCAATTAACTCGAGACTCACCCAAACTCCAAAAACACCTACAACACTCAAAACCAAATTACTCACCATTATGAGCCTTCTTACCATCACACTCAGATCATCTTGTTCATAAGATGTCTCATCTGCACACAAGAATACAAATTCATACCACCTTCACTCACAATAATCCAGTCACTATATATAAAGGGAGGTGATTGGCACACACATGAATTTGATTGGCATACTCAATGTACAAACAATTAAAGCAGTTTATATTTAAAATAAAAAGTGTCCAATCAAATATGGGAGTGTGCAAACTCCCATATTTTGTATTTTTTTTTTTTCTTTTCTTAACTTGTACCGTTAGAAAAACCCATATAAATAATTCATATTTTGACTCTCAAAAGTCAAAGGGTAGTCAACAATTCAACAAGTCCAAACACAACCTATTTTACAAACAAAAGGTCAACACAATATATGTATATATGTATTTTGCTTAAGTGTTCTTAAACTAAACAAACAAAACTAACAGTTAAGAATTAACATCCCTAATCATAAATTAAAGCAAAGACCCGAGATCAGTAATTCATATAACTTGAATTAATTAACCGAAAGAAAACTTACCTTTAACTTTTGATATGAGAATAGGTTTTTTTTGGGTTTTTTAAAGTGCCCGTGGTTCTTTTATATATACTGTAAATATTGAAACCCTAATGGACTTTAAATCTGGGCTTGGGCTTACTAAGAGGCTATTTGGTTGTAAAAGCAAATCACTAGGTATGGACTATGGATATGTGATTATGTGAATGAGTATGTAATTTTTTTTTTTTTTTTTTTTTTTTTTTTTTTTTTTTTTTTTTTTTTAATGATTTAGAATATGCTTGATTTTGTAAATTTGAACGATATATCTTTCAACTTGTAGAATAAGCTGAAAATTATATTATGCGGACAAAATTGAGATCGGTGCATCAATAATACATTACACTTATTGCTAAGTCAAAGTCAATTATCTACGCAGTATCTGTAGATCAGTGCATCAACAATATGCGTTTATCACTTAATATTGGTGAAATTATGGCAACTAAAGTATAAAGCATTCACTTAAATTGAGGAGTCTAAAATTACTAAAAGCTACACATCTTTGTCTAATTTGTGACTTGAATCTGTAACGGGTATCTTCAACTTATAAAATTAGAGATGATTTTCACAAAAAATGTGGCTCGTTTAAGCAAATGCACATAAATTTAGTCCTTTTTGTGTATAATAACAGTTTTGAAGTTTGATTTTGGCAATGTTATTTTACAAGTGACAAATTTGACGCATGTTAACTTTGAATCATGGCTCCGCCCCTGACTTAGGGCAATGTGTTAGCTGGTCATACAATTATTGCAAACATCTCTTTAGTTGATTGCAAATTCAATAGATATGTGAGGAAACCTATTAGTTTCAAACTGGGGCCATGTATTATAAGATGAAAATGAGTTCACGACTTCACATCATGCCAACAAGTTTGTACTTTACGATATGATGGTTTATGATCATGAACCAAGTATTTTCCATACAAGAATATGGTGGTGCAATAGATACATAAGGAAAATGATAAAGCCATTAACAGGAGATTGGTTAGCTTGATAGGATGATCGGAAGATTATGTAAGGTGGTATAGCAATGCTGAATAAATAAGTATTCCCTACATTTAGGGCATTAGGGGTAGAAATAAGCATCTTGAAATTTTGATAAGAAAATATTGACATGAATTATCATTATTAATCCAAATAACTATGAACCGGAAGTCTAAATGATAATTCAAATTGACTAGGCAAAACACTATGTTAAGTTGTTAACAGGCCGTTGTTTTACTAACATTCTCTAATTCTAATTTATACACTATTGATGCATAAGATTTTAGAAGTTACAGACAAAATCATTATTTACTAACCCACCTCAGTCGACTCAAGTCAAAGAATTACCCATTTTGGAAAGGTTTCGAGACCACAGTGATTGATCTATATTGCAACTTACCAGAACCACTTATATTAGACGATTAACCATCACCAATTGGCCTAGTGGTAAGGCAATTCACTTCCTTACAAAAGGCCAAGGGTTCAAAGCTCACTAGGTGCACAATCTTTGGGTGGCCAAGGAAGGGTCGGAAATAGTCATGGGATTCCTAGGTTAAGCTGCGTACATTTGAGTCAAAGACTCCCCCTTCCCAGGAACCTGAATAGGGAAAACCTCATCCTTTTACTTATACTAGACGATTCTCAGAAATAGTCAAATTACACTCAAACATCAATTACAGTTATCACTAGCAAACCGGATCTCACACTACAGAAATCCATACAAGGTGCATTATCCAACTCCTGAGCCAATTGTAATTTACCAGAACAACTTCAATTAAAAAAGGTGAGAAATCGACATCAACAACACTTCCAACATAAAAGTTCATTGATCTTATTTGATCATGCCATGTACAGAAAGACAATGCCAACATGTGATCATGCATTCCTAACTGATATTTCATCGGGAATGCATCGACCACCTTCTTGTGTACATGAAGGATTCCAATTTGTACCCAAAGTATGCAATTGAAGAAACAATGCCTTTTTTTTAATGCACTAATCTAATTTTACAGGTCATAGGTACCAAAAACTTAGCACAAGACAAGCTTATATTAAAATAGCGTTCTAGGAAGAGATCCAGGAACAAGATGGCAGTACAAAACCTTTGTTGACTACAATCAAGACAAACGAGACAATATCTATGCTCCTCGCCATGGTTGACCTGCAAATTAAGTCAAACAGAATTCATCAAGTTTACTCTTCACATGTTAATTAGGCTGGCTAAAAATAAGTAGAGTAAGGAGTAATATGGCCGCTTAGGGATTTTTGGATAAGCAATTAAACTGGTCAGGGTTCTGAGTGTTTAGGCAAAGGTGATGATAATGATCTTCCGACTGTTTCGGTCAAAATAATCTCATCTGAAGATATGGACAAAAAGTGAACGTAGGAAAACTGATGAGCGAAAAATGTACAACTAGCTATACATTTATTGCTTTAATCGGACTGATTCTCATCTGATTAGATTATGATTCTTCAAATTGCAAATCACAAAAAATATTTTTCAGAACTTGCGTCCGAAGTTCTAAACAAACCCATGGTTAAATTAGAGGATTGCTACATCCACTCACAAATTCTACACAAATCACCCACACGCTGAGGTGTCACACACTGATTGGTGGAGATTATTACAATTTCTCTCTCTTCTCTCTCATACCACCAATTAGTAGATGACACCTCAGCGTGTGGGTGATTTGTGTGGAATTTGTGAGTGGATGTACCTCGTTAAATTATTTGCCTTTACTTCTTTGCTGGTAGTTTATAATCAACCAACTCATAAGTTAACAAATGTTTCAAAATTCAGTCATTTTAGTACACAAGCAGAGACCTTCACATGCAATATCCGAGAAATATAAGATGGTAAGTTACTTTAAACACTGACTGTAGCATGCCTTCTACTAATAATGAGCATAATATATCTTAGCTTATTCAGACCTTAAGATGAAGATGGAGTTGCTGTGGTCTTGCTGGCTGCTACACTAGGAGATGCAACTGATGGTGGCGCATATATTCTGGCTTTCTTCAGAATCTCCGCAACAACCCAATTCTTCCGTTTGCTCAATGGCCTGGAAGGATCCAATTTAACCTAAAAATAGAGATTCATATGAACATGTCAGAGCTTGCCTTGCAATTAGAACATAAGAGTGCAATTTCAAACATCAAAACAAAAGAGAACATTATCCCCTTGGACATCTTTGGACAACAAGTTCATACGAACTCGACACACGTGGAAAACATATAAGTTGAATCAAATTCAAGTCTAGTTTACCATTGTCACTCCATTCATACCCGGACAAAAACCAAATCAATTATCTAGGTCAAACTGAACTGTGAACTCACAAGAACACACAATGAAACTTTGTTAATCAATAAACCCCAAATCAAACATGAAACTGTTTGTCAAGCATAAATGTTGTGGCACTAACGAGCAATCTAACACCACATTCCCAATTATATGAATCCATGTGTGACCACACGCACCTAGTTGTCACAGTTGACACACTTCTTTTGTGTGTGTCCAAGTAGCCAAACATTACCAAAACCCTAAACAGCTTACCCTACAACGATTCTAAACTTTCCAATGACACAAGACTCCTAGTTTGAACACCCTTAGAAAATGTGTATGCCATTTCTATATCTCTATTTGATCCAATGAAATCTAAACACCTTACAAACTCTGAACAACTGCAACCCGCCCACCCACATAGTTAAGTTGTACAATGTTTAAGTTCCCAATTCTGGTTTAGAAGTTACTCGAAGCTTCCTTGAAGCTAAATTCTTGTTCCCAATTCACAAGAAAGAAGAGACTGAACTTTAAAAACTTCTTCCTATAAGTCTAAAAAATGAAGCATACAAATCGACCAGAAAACATTTTAAAAAAGTTGTTAGAGCAATACATTGATTTAAAGGATGGCCGACACATGATATGTGCATTCTTACTCTTAAATGAAAGAATTGACACATGATCTGCAGTGAAGGGAAGCTTAGAAATCTTAATAAACCTTCCATTGGAATTTAAACTCGGATCTACATTGTTCAGGCTTGTACAATTTCGAGAGAGTCCGTTATCTAAGAAAAGGGAGATTAATCCTTGTAAAATCACTCTAACCTGGGAAGGCACCTCTAACTCTCGATATAAACTTTTAAAATCATTATGTATGATAAGTGGTGTTGAACTTTGGTACTAAACTAGGAGCGCTATGATAGATGATTATAGAATTAAAATACAAGAAATAACTCATACTCGAACCAGCTAGGCCATACTAAGGAGTAAGGACATAAAGCTCTTAATAAACAACACAGGGGCTGCTGCCTTCTTCTAGCTGTTATTAAAACTTAAAGCGAATGATGCGAACTTATACTCAATATTGCTGAATAAAAAACAAAGCTGCCACGAAGGCAATCAAACATGGTAACGAAAAGGAAATTATCAATAATTAACTAGCAACCGATATGGGTGTCAACTCTGTCCTAGCTCTTTTGGAAAATAAAGGATTTTGTCATCAGAGAACAAAAATTAGTGAAAATGAAGATTGTAGAGAAACTGTTGCATATCTTCTCCTGCTTCGTCCCTCGTAATCAATGGTAAACAAATAGGACTTTTAACTACTCGAGGGGGCTTAAAATCTCAAATAAAATAGGTGCTTCTATAATTTGAAGCAGTTCCAGGCTAAAGTATTAATCGAGTGGAAAGTGGAAACATCTGCTTCTGATAGATGCTGTCAGAGTCTAAGACAGGCTGACACCTATAATTAGCTACAGTGAATGCAAACTTTCAAATTGCTATCAAACCTCCCCGTGGGACCAAAACTCAAATCTACATGTTATGGGTTTGCATTTGAGATCTGAGAGGAGTCTTTTATCTAATAAAGGAAAATCAATCTTTATAAAAGAGCGCTCTAACCTTCCCACGTATTTTCTTCTCTAATGATGATGTGTTGAGGAACCTAGATGCGTTTCTTTTGGATAACACGGAAGGCACCTCTTAATCTCATATACAAGGTTGTAGAACATCACTCTTTAAGTACATTTGGAGAAATTCAGTGAAATGAAATGAAGCTTTAGTGAATTCTACTGGTTGATAGCTAAAGAGAATTGACCTCAGAAATAAGAAAACAAAATCCAGATGATGATAGAAAGAAATCAAAGAATAGAAATTGACAAATTTGTGATAAAGCCATAAATTGGTTATGTGATAAATGTACAACTGCCTACACATTCATTACTTTCTTCTAGCTGTTAGTAAACTTTCAAGTGAAATGGCTAACTTATATCCATTGTGTGATCATGTCCCATTAAAACTGAAATGTCCTAACTTATAGTCATTATTGCTGAATAAACACAACTGTCACGTAGATGATCAAAATATAAAACATGAACCAATCGCTACAAAAGACTCAAAAGGTATCCATGAGGGAAATTTTTAAACTTTGCCATCCAAGATCAATCGAAGTGCAGTTCTTATGTTAAAATTAATGCAAACTCCGTACAGACAATTTGCTACCTACGGTATGTTCCTATAGATTTTATGATAATATCTAACTCCAATGATCATGATAAATTTCATAATTTTGTTCATAGGAAAGTGAAAAATAGCGAATCATTCGATCATCTTTGTAAACTGAGTAATTTCCTATTCATTCATCTAATCTCTAAACAACCTATAGCTACTATATAGACTTCATGTCTAACTAACAAACTAATTAACTAGAAGTTGTTAGGCATGTGTTGTAGTGTGGTTGACTGGTCTTCATGGACTTATGCTGTAGTGAGTTGATCTTAGCTTCCTTCATGGGTCGAGATTAACATCAAACTGGGATATCTGAACCCCGGACTAGATTTTTCTTTTGTATGAACCAGGCCAGCCTCATTTTTTCGTGATAAGAACATTTCGGGCTACTCCTAATCCCATTTCCATGTGCATAATAATAATTTCTGACATACAACAAATTGTTCAAATTTTCTAATGATCATGATAAATTCCATCATTCTGCTCATCAGAGAGTGAACCATCTTAGTAAATTAGATAAAATATTAATCTAAAACGAATGAATGAACTAACTATAAGTAGCTAGGCACGTGTTGTGGTGTGGTTGACTCGTCTTTACGGACTTATGTTGTATTTAGTCGACCTTAGCTTCCTTCGTGGGTCCCTACAGATTAGCATCAAACAGGACTTCCGAACTAAGATATACATACAGACCAGCTTCCTTCATACTCTATCAAACCCCAAACTAAAATTTTCTTCCGGGTCTCCTTTATGGAGTTCCGAACATTTCAGTCAGTGGGGCTACTCCTAAATCCTAATCCCATTTCCATGTGCATCATATTGTAAAACACAACACCCCAAAAATGTTATTCACATGGTAGCAACTAAGCACTATTTCCAATTTCCAGACATCCGGGTATCTATTATTTCCTGGCTCTTTTGGGAAAAATGTCACATTTTGTCATTTGTTTCGGCTAATATAGCCGGCTTATGGCTTATTTGGTTTCTGGCTTATGTTTCATAAGCTCACTTTTTTGTAGCTTAATTTAGAAACTTTTCGGCTTATATAAGCTTATTATAACATATAAGAACCTTATATATTATATAAGCCGAAAAGATTCAAAATAAGCCACAAAAAGTGGTTAAGAAACATAAGCCGAAAACCAAATAAGCCATAAGCGGGCTACATAAGCCGAAAAGATTCAAAATAAGGCACAAAATGGGATGATATGAAATATAAGCCCAAACCCAAATAAGCCATAAGCCAGCTACATAAACCAAAACAAACACCCCCAAGAAGCTCCTCAAAACATTATGCAAATATAAAGCAAATAACTTAGAAACTAAATTTATGCAAATTGTTGAAATGAATAAAATAAAAAATACGCGCACCCGATCGCCGATATTGCATTGGTTAGTTTCATCATGAGCCATGAATTTGGAGGTGCGTTTGACATAACGGTTGTAAAGCTTGTTGTGAAAGAGCCTGTCAACAGCCACCACTACTGATTTCTGCATTTTGTTTGATACCACCATCCCCACCACTGATTTCATCTTTCAAAACCCCTTTGTATTATTTCTGATCAATTCTAAGTAAAACCCTAACAACAAGATCAAGAACCAGTGTTGAACTCAAAATGACGGCCTTTGTGTTTGTGTGTGTGTGTGTGTTTGTTTACAGATTTATCCTTGAGGTATGTTAGCTGCCGAGTTTGGACCTTTGGCTTTGTATCAACCTATTTCGGTCCCTTAACAAGTATTCATTTGCACATTTATTGTTCTTTTTTTTCTTCTAAGGTTTAAATTGACGGAAAACGCGACCTCGTGCACCATTTTTGAGTGACGAGTGGCCCTTTCTTATCGGCTTATCCCTAATGGACATCTAATGCATGTTTGGCGTGAGAGATTATGGAGGTTTAAAATTATTTTTTTAGAAAATAATCTTTGATAAAAAAAAAATTATAATCTTTATAAGACAAATTAAGATTGTGAATTATTTTAAAATATTATGAAGATTATTTTACACAATTTAATTGATTTTAATCTTTTTCAACAACAACAACACCACTGAAAAAAAAATCAATTTTAATCTTTTTCAGTACCAGCACCAGCAATATCTATTTTTGCCGAACATATCCCTATTCCCTAGTAATCTCTAGCTACAAGTTGTGATTGAACCCACGACCTTTCTATATCTATAACCTTTTATAAAGCATGCATATCTCCAATAAAAACTTAAGCCTCTTTGAATCATGACGAAAGATATAGGGTGTGTTTGGGAGGGGTTTATATGGAGCTTGTGGGGCTTAAATATCAAAAATAAACCACAACCCAAAATTAAGGTGGTGTTTGTTTTTTAAGAGGCTCTGAATCTGAATCTGAACCGCACATCTGAATCTGAATCTTAAGCGTAAATGTCTGAATCTGACCGCATCTGAACGGGAAAAAAACTCATGTTTGAACCGCACATTTGCTTGCTTGTATTTATTTTTTTTTATTTTTTTTTTTATTTATTTTTTTTTTGTAGGCATTCAGACACCCCTCTCAAGTCTAGACCATTAAGATCTTATTGCCTCTGAACGCGTCTGAACGGGAAAAAAAAACAAACGGTCTGAACGACCAAAATGTCTGACCGCGTCTGAACGGTTCAGATTAAGATGCTGTTAAGAGCCTCTTTATGAAAAACAAACACCACCTAAGTCTTGTTTGATGTAGAAGCTTATAGGGATGAAATTATAAGCCCCAACCTCGAAAATGAGACTAAATTTTTTAGACGGGGTTTCTAATATATTAAATTACTCAATTACCCACAAAAATATCTAATATATACATATATTAATTTAAGGGATAATTACTAAAATAGACCAGACAACCAAGTGGTTGGCGGTTTCTACCCTAAGATCGAAAAATGACTTTATTAGACCCGACAACTGGGTAACTTGACCTATTCAGTTGCCCAAAAAATACACAAGTTGCCCCAAAAATTGTTAGAAAAGTGACACTTGTCACTTGCATATTTTAGTTGCCCAAAAAGTACAGGTTGTCCTGGTTTAATAAAGTCATTTTCTGATTTTGGGGTAGAAACCGCCAACCACTTGATTGCCCGGTCTATTTTAGTAATTATCCCTTAATTTAATTATATGTCATTTTTAATAATTTTACAATAATAAGCCCCAACTTAAACTAATTTGCTAAACACGTTTATGAAAATAAAAATTCTAGTTTTGGCTTATAATATAAGGGGTAAATTGCAAAAATGGTCCTTAACGTTCCACAAAATAGCAAAAACGGGACCAAGACAAAACGTAGCGCAAAAAAGACACCAACGTTCCATATTTTCGCAAAATCGCCACCGAGAGGACTTTTCCGTTAATTTTCCCATTAAGTGCCACGTAGTTGAGGGTAGTATCGTCATTTTACGGTTCCCGCCTAAACCAATATTAGGCCTACCGAACAAGCACATTAATCCCCTGATCCAAACACTCCCTTGCCCAAAGTCAAGCGCATTTTTTGCCCTAAAGTTTCCAATTACGATTTCCGAACAGGAAAAAAGTGAAGGAGATGGCTAATTTATTTGGGAAAAACCGCGAACGATCTTCCCCGATCCCTAATCTTCATCAACTTTACAGTATGTTTTAGGCATTGTTAATTGTATCGATTTTTTATCTACAGTGATAGTGATTGTAATGAACAGTACGAATAGGATGTGAATTATACATTAAGTTGATTTTTCATGTTGTTAGTGTGTGTGTGTGTGTTGATGTTTATTGTGTGCATACAGAATCAAAGCCGACCTACTTCACTCTGAAAGTAACCCACGGTGGAAAATTTACGCCACCACCAGGAAGGATGTATGTTGATCCAGTTATTGCGTGGTATGATTGTGTGGATTATGACTTGTTTAGCTTTTACGCCTTTGAAGAGTTGGTAGATGACATAGGTGTCAAAGGTGGGGTTGCAGGCTATTATTATAGGATACCAGGCGAGACTTTGGATGTTGGGTTGTACCCGTTGAAGTCTGATGAGGATGTGATGAAAATGCTGGATTTGATTCCAACGCATAGAGAGATTGAGGTGTATGTTGAGTTGAAACGCAGAAGACCCAAAAGAGGCCGAAAATGTAAAATAACGGATGAAGTACGAGTGGAGCCTTCAAATGATCCTACCATCGATCCAGAAACAAGCTAAGACTTCAATTGGTGGTACCAATGGTTAATCACCTGTGCCTATGATTGCTGGTCAAGAACAACAAGCTGAAGATGAAACCCAAATGATTGATGAAGTGTTGGATGGCACAGACACTCCTTCTACGCAACCACATGTAAGCCGAGTTGTTGGTGACACAGACACTCATGCTGCGCAACCACCTGTAAGTGGCGTTGATGGCCCAGAACAAGTTGAGCAACAATCTCAACTTACAGATGACGACTTGTACCAGTTTGCCAGTCCTGGAGATAATGTTGGTGTGGGAGACGACTTGATTACAGACATGGTTGCAGAACTTGACCAGAGTGAGGATGTGGTTTTAGAGCTCAACAAAAACTATCTTGATTTAGAAGAAGTAGTGGAAAGGGATGATGTGGAAAGGGATGATGTTGAAAGCGATGATGTTGAAAGGGATGATGTGGGCACCTCAACACAGCAGGTAAACGAGGAAGAACATGTTGTACACGTGTCTGAGTTTGAAGATGAAGAGGATGATGTGAGAGCCCCTATTGAGCCATAAGTGGAAATGACGGACTTTAAGTTTGATTTTGATCCCCACTTTGAGAATGTATCAAAGTTAGCTGATGAGTGTATGACAGATTATACGGATCATGATAGTGGCTATAACTTTGATGATGATTTTCATAGTGATGAAGAAGCCAATAATAACAAATTTGTCACCCTACGCAAGATAAGGTTAAAAGAAATAAGAAAGGAGTATGAGGGTAGGTCGAATGTCAGGAAGGGAGAGTTTTTTGTCACAGAAACATTTAAACACCCCAAGGATATCAAAGATAAGCTCAGAATCTATGCGTTGGAGTCCCGAAGAGATATTAGGATTGAAAAGTGTGACCAAGAAAGGATTCAAGTGATGTGTAGAGGGACTGTTGTGGGTTATGGCAGAAAGGATACAGGAAGTAGTCAACCATCAGCTTCTTTTTCGCAGTCAAAGGGCAAATTTGCAAGCTCCAAAACCTAAAAAAAAAATAACAAGGCCATGTGCGAATGGTCCCTACATGTGTCAAAAGTGGGTGATGAAAGGAGTTGGAGTGTCAAAACATTAAACGATGAACATAAATGCCTACAAACAAGAAAAATTAAATTGTTGACTGCACGATTCCTTTCATCCGAGGTTGCTAAAATTCTTGTTAGGGACCGCACAGCCCCAACAGCTGCAATAGCAATGGAAATAAATGAAAAATTACAGCTTGATGTCCCTGCCACAAAGATATCAAGAGCAAGGGAATTTGCTCAGAAACAAATTGACGGCGACCATGAAGAACAGTATGCCAATCTTAGGGATTACGCTTTGGAATTGAAGAATAGAAACCCTGATACAACTGTGAAGATTCAAGTTGAAGCAAACCCTGATTCAAGTGTTTCTTCAAGGGTTTTCAGACGGATCTATGTTTGTATTGGTGCATTGAAAAAAGGTTACAAAGCAGGCAGAAGGGACATACTAGGGCTGGATGGGGCGTTTATCAAAGGACATAACACTGGTCAAGTCTTAACTGCTATTGGTGTCGATAACAATAATGGCCTCTATCCAGTTACTTACGCAGTGGTTGAAGCTGAGTCCAAGAGTTCATGGTTATGGTTCCTTAGCAATCTTGGAGATGACCTTGATTTGCAACCAAATTCAAACTTCACCTTTATATCCGACAGACAAAAGGTATAAACATTGTGTAAATTCAATTAGTTGATTTCCAACCCAATTCAATCCTCATTCACATATTAAGTTTTGTACCAATCTACAGGGAATATTACCAGCCATTGCAGAACTGTTTCCTGCTGCTGAACACCGCTTCTGTGTGCGACACATATATGACAACATGAAGCAGTTATTTAAGGGGGAGAGTATCAAGGAGCTTGTTTGGAGGTGTGCTAGAGCATCAACAATCCTTGAGTTTAATAAAGGAATGGAAGAGCTAAAATCAATTGACTCTAAAGCTTATGACTGGTTAAGGAAGATACCAGCATCATCATGTTCAAGGTCACATTTTTCAGGTACAATATACACATATTATCGGCTAAAATCAATTGACTCTAAAGCTTATGACTGGTTGAAAATGATGTTGATATTATGACTGTCATCTGTAATATTAATAAGATTAAAAGTGATATTGATATTGATATATTGGTTACAGGGAGAGCTAAATGTAACATCCTTCCTAACAACTTATGTGAATCGTTCAATAGCAAGTTGGTGGGCGGCAGAGATCAACCAATCATTGGTTGTTTGGAGTACATCAGGCAGTATCTTGTGAAGAGAAGTGTTAGTGTGCAGCATGTAATAGACAGATGTGAAGGTCTCTTAACCCCAACAGCAACTAAAATTTTAGAAACCATCAAGGAGGAAGCAAATGAGTATAAGGTTTTATGGAGTGGGGGGGATACATACCAGTGTGCCGGAAGTTGGGGTGACCAATGTGTTGTAAATATGCCGAAAATGGAATGCACATGTAGGAGATGGGAACTCACAGGTATTCCATGTAAGCATGCTGTTGCGGCTATCAACGACATTATCACATCCCGTGATTTTCCCCATAATTAAAAACGTATAATTAACCTCCATCATTACTTCTAATCACTATTTTTACAAGAAATTTTAAAATTTTCTTTATTATATAAATTGGTCGTTACAAACCTGTATTTTCAGAACATTTTTCAAAATGACTATTCACCGGTTACTATTCACCAAACACTATTCATCATTTCACTATTCATCGTTTTTGGAGTTAGTTAGTAATATTGAGATGTTTTTCAAAAGTTTTACTATTCACAAAACACTATTCACGAAACACTATTCACTCCCGGACTCACGTAAACGTTTCACTAAATCTTAACTAAACTTCTATATTCATAATTAATATTTCCTAATCCTACTTAATATCAAACAAACCCTTATTAATTTCTAAGCCCAAACATTTTACTTGGCCTGTTACTATTCATCAGCCCACACGTTCGAGCCCAAAATCCTTTATAATTATTTTCTTAATACTCGACTAAACCAAGTCAATAACGCTCCTCGTACACTCCATTTCTACACACGACTCATGTATATTTTTACCTTACCTCATTTCTCACCTAGCCAACTCCAAGTACGTCAATTTTCAGTTTCACATATCGAGTCTTACTATATTTTTACGAGGCCAAGTGATTGGTCCAAAAACAAAACCACCCGATTTATACATAATCCAAAACTTAACCATTTTAAACCCCGCTTGTTTCTTTAAACTCCTAATAATAATCCTAGCATGAATTCATGTTTAAATGTTAAATTAAATCAACTATCACCAAGTCATACACGAAATTACAAATCGTGTACACAATGAATTAGTGGTCGACATATATTTTAAAAACAAGGACATGTACCTCCTCAATCCAAGCTTACACAATGTTTATTATATGTTTCTAGGCAAGTACTACATGTATTTTAAAATAAAATGATACGTCCTATCCTAATATATATAATGCAAGCACACGTTTTATTTAGATATAGGAATTATGTCGACAAGCTAGCAAACAAGAAACCATGTTACTTTCTTTTCCTTTCAAGACTTTTGAAAACTTCATACTACACTCTACCATCACATCTAATAAATTTATGATCCCTGGAACACTCAAACTTCATATATATAATCACCTTCTGCATGCATGCACAATACACAACCATTTTTCTATTGTTTTCTCCCTGCCATTCATAGCATCACCAACACTCCACCTCTTGGACTTATTCATTTTTCTTCCTATGATACGTGTGAACCAAAATGCCAACCATATTTTCTTTACTTGCTTGTGTCAACATGTCAAAAACAAGGATAATAATTTCAACCTACAAACTTACTGACACACTCAACTCTCTCTTTTGTTTTCCATTGCCTTGTACGCCACCTCTCTTCGTCTATTCCATCTAAATCATTCTTGTCAACTTGTGGCTCAACTAGCTCATAAAAGCCTCTACTTCTCCTCATTCATTCGTACAAGTTGCAATCTTTTTTTCTTTCCACCACAACTTAGACAACCCAACATCAAGAGATTTCATATCCTCTCCTCTTCCTTGTTTCCCCTGCCATTCGAGCGCAAATCACAAACACTTTCCCTTGTTTTGTCTCTGTTGTGCGAGGTGAAAGAAGAAGACACCATACCAACTACTTTTCTCCTTTTCTTTCTTGCTCGACATCCACCTCAAACCCACGAATACAAACACAAATTAGTCTCTTTGTTCTCTTGTTTCTGTCGGACGTAAAAGAAACCATGCAATGCACACTCATTTCATACGTATAAACACACCTCCATGCAAACTACCTCCTTTCCTTTTCCTTTTCGGCCATTTGAAGACTTGGAATCCATGAAGTTAGTGTTTGGCTTCATCTTTGTTCGTCCCTCGTCCCATTCGTTTCTCACCACCTGGTGTCGTAAGTTTTTACCATGCCCTTCTCATACGTACTACCTTATTTCATGTCTCGTTATTTATTTCTCTCGCGACATTATCACACGTACACACTTAGCATACATCCACTCATATACACGTTTATGTGGCTTGACGTTTAAAGTTTGTGTGGCAAATCTTTGGCTTCGTTATACAACTCAAAAAGAAACTAGTTTTCATGTTAATTCCAAATCGACACACCCTTTTCATGGCGAACTCGTTGAGTTTCAAACCTTAAACGAATTATGAAAACATAATAGTAACGTAAACGTAAGTTTTGGCACGTAGTACTTGCATACAATCAACCTACTATATTTTTATGGCTCGCAAAGCTTATTTTCAAAACTATATAACACATTTATTAAGCTTATGAACTTAGGTTCACCATGTTTACCTTAAAAACTCGACTACTCGGAACTAGTTAATTTTTTTCAAAACGTTAGCATGCTTGTTTGGGTCGCAAGTATTAATATAAACTGAGCTTTCAAAACAGCTTTTGAAATAGGAGAAGAAAACACAAAAGCATTTTCGTTATACAAAACCCACGACTCAATGTTTACTGAATGAGATTTTAACAAATAAAAAAAAAACAGTCACGAACCCCTTTAAATACATTAACTTGCAACACATAACACTAAAGGATCCTTAGCTCAGTTGGTTGGAGCTTTGGGTCGCTAAACGTGAGGTCAGGGGTTCGAATCTTGCACCTGACATTTTAATTTTTGTTATCTTTTACAACTTTTGCTTTTTAACAATTTTAGTCCCTTCACTTCAAGCATCTAATCATCTTTTAAAAACCTATATGACCTTTTAACTCATATTAATATTTACAATTTCAGCCCTCAAGTTTAATACTTAACGTTTTTCACCCAAAACTTTTATAAATCTAAACAACTTATATTATTTTTTTTCTCTCGCTAAATAGATTTGTCTAACACATATTTTCATTTGACGGCCACATCCATGTAAACTATAAATAATACGTGGTCCTAGTTTATTCTTTAACCACAACTTTAATAAACATATAATATTTTGAGAATATATTTTAACACTTTAAACGGCTCGGGTTACTTTATAAAACTTGTATACATACAATAGATATATATATATATATATATATATATATATATATATATATATATATATATATATATATATCGTCAACGAATAAGCAAACTAATAAACTATACGAAAGCTATAAGTAATACATAACGGACAAGTGATATAGTATATAACTTTGATGTTGAACCTTAAGCGTTTTGCCACGCAAGCCACCTCTGCCACAAAACCATTTCATCATCCTTTCATCATAACGATTAATCGTCATTCATTAATCGTTATTCATTTACCAAATAGTATTTGGTTAGATTCTTAGATAAATTTATTTATCAGGTTCCGTACTAAGGACGCTTCCAAAATCATTCTCATACTCTCACTCGCACTTACTTTCATTATTCCTAGTATCACTTAAGGTGAGTTCTTAGCCCCGTTTTTATAAATGTTTTGGGAGAGATACATGCTCAACTACTACTTTTACTTTCATAAGTATTTCAAACTATTTATAAATTACTGTGGGACCATAGCCCACCATTTTTATACATTTTATATCTCATGGAGAGATAACTGCTATAGACATGTTTACAAGTAACTTTTCAACTGTATGCTATATCTGATTTCTATTGTCTAAGTTAGCTATTGCCAAAAAGTCCCTCATATCATGAACCTTAGTCACCCGTAGGGTGAACGTAAATAATTGTGGATAGATCTATTAGGGACTGACAATCCCCGTTTGGGCGTTGGAGAAAACAACCAAACGCACTTTATTTGAAATCTAATAGGTTACTGGCAAGAACCTATCCCGAGGGCTCTTGTTACTTTTATCCATCATTTATGATGAGATCTGTTAATCGGATGAGTGTCATGAGGCTTAGGGAAATCAGGTTGTAGTGCTATGGGCGTATAATAACGTAGCTCATTATTTTTATCAAATTACTAATTTGTGTTCACTATATAGCAGAAAAATCATTATTTCTTGGCAAAAACAAACTATTTTGGTGTTGACCCAGTTTGGGCAAACCAACAAACTATTTCATGTTAACTTTGATTTTGATAAATCAACTGTTTTTGACTATAAACACTATGGGGGCGTTTGGTTCGGGGATATTGGGGGCATTTGCATTTAAATTGCCTCCAAATATCGTGTTTGGTTGACACTTTGGAGGAATTTACAATTCCACGAATTGCCCAAATGGAGTAAATTAGAATGCCTCCAAAAAGTGATGAATTTTAATTTATTTGGAAATTTTTTTTATAATATATTTTTTTTTTCTTATTGTTTTTTTATAAACTTTTTTTATAATTTTTTTATAAATTTTTTATTAACTTTTTTTATAAATTTTTTATAAACTTTTTTTTATAAATTTTTATAATTTTTTTTATAAATTTTTTATAAACTTTTTTTTATAAATTTTTATAATTTTTTTAATAAATTTTTATAATTTTTTTTATAAATTTTTTATTAACTTTTTTTTATAAAATTTTTATAAAATTTTTTTATAAACTTTTTTTATAAATTTTTTATAAACTTTTTTTATAAACTTTTTATAAACTTTTTTTTTATAAACTTTTTATAAATTTTTTATAAATTTTTTATAATTTTTTTATAAACTTTTTTTATAAACTTATTTTATAAATTTTTTATAAACTTTTAAATAGAATATTTATGAAATTTATATTAAAAAAAAATATTTAAAATTCCGGAATTTTAAATTCTGTCAACCAAACATGACAAGATATTTTAAATTCCGGAATTTTAAATTCTCATAATTCCGGAATTTCAAATTCTTGAACCAAACAGCCCCTATGGATTTTTCTCACACTTTGATTTTGAAAATAAATCGTTTATTATGAATAGTATAAACTCAAAAACTCTTTTGATTCTTGGAAATCAACTACTCTACTTACAAACTCTATGAACTCACCAACATTTGTGTTGACACTTTTAGCATGTGTTTATCTCAGGTCCATAATGAGCAAGGATGGTATGGAGAAGCATGGATTCTAACAAAGGCTATAAATTTAACCATCATTCGAAAACTTATTTAACAAATTTTAAAACCACTGGGACCTCATTTTGAAAACTCTGATTTTTATAAAATTCGAATGATAAATGTTTTAAATGACTAAATTAATAATCATTTTCTACTGAAAAACTGTGAGCTATGAAGTAACACCCAATCTTTATTCCGCTGCAAATATTTTAAAATTGGAGGTGTTACAGACATGGCTAAACACAACAAGGAATCAACTGACAACATGGTTGTGATCCCAGAGGATTATGTGCACCAATGTTATTGGTTAACCACATGGAGGGCGATGTATCAACACAAGATTGAAGGAATTGCTGGTCGACACTTTTGGCCCAAATACCCTATCCCTAGTGAACTAAAGCCACCTCACTACCATGTTCCAATTGGGAGACCAGGGAAGAAGATAAGAGTGTCAAGGGATGAGATTGCTGAATAGGTTATGAAAAAATCAATGGTGAAGAATGGGAAGCTGTCAAAAAGGGGCAAGACTGTCAAATGTGGTGCATGTGGTGGGCAGGGTCATAATAAGAGAGCTTGTACGGGACGAAGAGGCAACCAAGGGACAAGGAGAAGGGAAGGAGTACCAGATGAGGTACTAGAAAGATCAACTCAGCCAGTGGGATCTTCTGCAACAGAGGTGGGAGCAGGGCCAAGTTAGCCATTTGGAACACAAGCAAGTGAGGTAGCAGGAGGGCCAAGTCATAGTATCACATTTTACGGAGTAACATTTAAATAAAAAAATTTATTTAAAAATAAATAGCATAAGCACAACCCGACACATTTAGAAACCGACCCGATCCGTCAGTCCGATCCGATTGGTTATAAAAAGATAGTATAACTTTGATTTTAAAAATAGATACAACTCCAAATCAGAAATTAAAAAGTAAACTGACCCAAATCACAAAAAAGAAACTAACCCCTAAATCTCTCTTCCTTTCAGATTCCGTCTCACCATCTCGTCACATCTCGAAATTGTGAACAGTACGTAACTCTCATTATCTATCTATCTATACTTTGTTATCATCATTAATGCAATCTATACTTTGTTATCTATATCTCCTATTTCAATACTATTTACCAGTTGTTGTACTGTTGTCTGGGTTTTTTTTTGTAAAAGTAAGATAGTTAATTACTATTGTTTATTCTATTCACCGATTTATTGTTTTATCTCTATGTCTATATATTTAGGCGCATTTAGTTTACTTATTACTCTTAATTTAGGGCTGTTTTATGGATTTATAGATAAACAGTAGTCCGTTTAGATAGATGAATCCAAGCCGAACCGAAAATTCATATACATATGGTTTTTGGTTTCGGTTCGTGCCAAAACCCAAAAAACCACACCTAAACCGTCTAAACCGAACCGAACGACACAAAATCGGTTCTCGGTTTGGGCCGGTTTTGGTTGGTTGGGGTCAGGTTTGACCCGATGCTCAGCCCTAGATGAATGGCTTACTATGTAAACAGCGAAGGTTGCCATTTTAACTTTTGGAAGTTATATCACGAATTGCTATTGACTGCACTTAGATCATTCCAAGGAGCACTAGAGGATCGGGCGTCAATGCAATATAAGAAAATGAACATAATGGTTAAGCTCTTTGTACGACAATGGATCTAGGGAGGGGCAAGCAGTAGCCATCCATCTTTTTGTATTTAATGAAGGTTTATAAAATTTTAAGTTGGATATATTTCGCTCCTTTGTTTCTACTAAAGAAATAAGAAAGCTTAAGTTATGATAACTTTGTATAATATGGCCATTCCATACCGGAAGTCCTTGCTCTTTTGCCCAAATGAAATTCATACATGATTGTTCATCTGCGTTGGTCCTGTTGCATAGCCTAAACCGAAATGTCATTTTTAGTACGATTTGAACGATTTTTTACATTTCATACATGCAATCGGTTTTTTACCTTTGCTTCTTTCTTTTAACCATAATGATCTTGTTTCAGATGATACGTTGATATAAATGTTTGAATAACTTGATGAAAGAATTAAAAATGGTATTATTAAGTAAAAGATCTCCAGTTTATAGTATCTAAATCATTTCAGTGTAGTTTCTCCGAAGAAAATGACCACAATAGCTGTAATATAATGAGCCTTTTTTCTTTTTTCCCGTCTTTAAATTTTAGAGTGACTGTAATACCAATTATCATATCATGTGTTTTCTCACTGTTCAAGCTCGTCTTTTCTAAGAACAAAGTCCCTTCGCTATTGTAGAACCCTTGTTTCTTTATTGCACAACAGCAGTATTCATACGTTAATAAAGTATGAACAGTTGTGTGACTTGTGTCTCCTTTATTCTCGTTACTGCCTCAGCTTTCAATACGGAGGTCAATTGATCTGTCATATTAAACATATGTTTTTGTATATGCAAAATTCAGATGGGCTATTTTGTAAGATATAGAAGGTTTGTTAAGTCATCAGTCTACGTCTTATTTTGTAAGATATAGAAGTTTTTTTTTTTCTTTATTTCTAATTTTCTTATAGTCTCCGTTAGACGTGCTTAACTATCACGGTTAACTAGTATTCTTAGGATTGTTTTGGTTGTTTTGGATAGAATCTTACTCACTCTGATGAGTGAAATTTGGCTTTTGCAACTGGTATACGCTTGTTTATCTATTTGTTCATTTCAGTTTTTTTTTTTTTTTTTTTTAAATAATTGATATTATCGATTATTGTCCACATGACTCTGCTATTTTGAACAAAAAGTTAATGGAAGGGAGATTGGTCTAATTTGGTAATATATGAAGGGATCCCGAGTTAAATATATATATGAAAGTATAATGTTTGATACTATTGGATCGATTCAATAGTTCCATTGGTATACTTACTAAAAAGTTGATCAAAGAAATTGCATCCGTTTGAGAAAAGTCGATATAGGAGCACAGATTGAGAAAAAAAAAAGACAGCTCTTTGCTGCGTATTTTTCTGGATGGCTTAATGTCTTAGTTGAAAAGACTAGGACCATGTAATGCCTAAGTAACAATTAAGAGTCAGTGACTACTCATGTTCTATTTGGAAAACTCGCTGACCATATGCTTATTGAATTGTTGCAGTTTGAGGGAAACAATGGCAAGAGTTATAGAGAAGTTTTTTGTAACATCAATGTTGATGTGGGCGGTTCCTATTGCAATTCTGTATGCCTTCAACAACAATTTATTTCCTGGTAAGTTTCATCTGAATTTCTCATTTTTTTGAATTCTTGCTTTTGTTCTGCATTTGTGTTAACTCTGAAGATAAAAAACAGGTCATTAGATACTCAAGAACCACAGTTTTCGATCAAAAAATATATTCAATTTTGGATTCTTGTTGACACATAGATGATAAATAACGAGATGAAGTTGAGCAACTATCAGTTAATATGTTGAGAAGTCAAACATACGAACAATGTTTTTTTATTTGTTGGATTTGGAAGTTGTTAATGTATTTTTATGTTATCACTCCCTCTGTCGTCAATAATTTGTCAAATTGAAACATTATACTCAAAATTTTTAAGCAGATCACTGTATTTTCATGCATGATTGATCACTTGAAGAACTATTGGTTTAGATATAATGGTTCGTTAAGTCAATAATTGGTCTTTCTGTTGTAAGGTAACCACCATTTCTGTTTGAATTTTGGATTTGGTTTTTGGTTTTAGAGTTCGGTTTGGGTTCAGTCAACCAAGCCAAGCCAAGCCAAGCCAAGCTAAGCTGAATATAGATTATATTGCTACATGCACTCTGGTTTAAAATGTCAATCTGTCATAGGGGGTGTTTGTCTCATTGAATTGACATGTCTCTCATTCACCAACAGGTTCTGGTGATATGTCTCCATATTCGGTAACACTTTTAAGCGGGTTTCTTGCTGTTGTATCTGTCAATATCGTAATTGCATTCTACATATATTTGGCAATGAAAGAGCCTTCAGAGAAACACGAGCCTGATCCTAAGTTTGTATCAGAAGCCGAGGCTAGTGTCAAGCACTTGGTGGTACCTAGTCAAACACAGGAACCTTCATCATCCACTCATAATAAAGAAGAGTAGCAGTCATACTGTTGATTTGATTTGGTCGGCTTCTAGTTGTAATCCTATTTATGCATTATTGTACATTTCGATTTTCTTGTTGCGAATAGTGAAGGCATTAGTTTCTTAGTTGTTACATGTTTTAGATTACCTCAAACTGTTCCAGGTTTAAATCAAGGATCGGTTGCTAGTCTTTAAGAAAGTTGTTCTTATTTGTCATTCAGTCATGCTTGTTTCGAGTAGAAGAGTTAACGGTAAGATCAGAACTTTATTTCAGTAAAAGAGCTTATAGTTTATACGGATTTACTATCCATAGCCCTAAGGGCAAAGCCCTAAGGGCAAAAGTTAAGAGAAAAAAGCATGCATTATTAGTTGTATATTAAGTTTGTTGGGGGTATGAGAAGTGTTTGTGGGCATATGTTGACCTTTTATGCTTCTAAATGATTTTTTTTTTTTTTTTTTTTTTTTTTTTTTTTTTTTTTTAATATATATATGTGGATAATTTAAGGAAATATTTGGTGAAAAGATGCAAATTCACTAGTCCATGGGGTGCTTGGATTTGATCACCTAAGGTTATTTATAAAAAAAGCTTATAAGTTTATGCTGTTTCAAGACACTGTATAAAATAGTGTTGTTTCAAAACTTAATAAGCTGGTTTAAATGTTTGATAATTTCAGCCTATGCTTGATAATTATGTTTTGGTATATGTAATCTCAATAACGATATATTTCTTCTATGTATAAACTTTCATACATCGCGATAGTACAAATATTGGGTTCAAACCTTAACCATAATCTGTAAACTAACAATTTACACCTTAAAAGGGTTGTATATTGACTTGATTCAAGAAAATGAAGCTACCAATATTGGGATCGAACCTTAACCATAATCTATAAACTAACAAATTATACCTTAAAAATGTTGGATATTCAAGAAAATGTATTTGTTAACCATCATGACACCATCAAGGAATTCATCTGGGTGGTTTCTTATTAAGCAGTATAAAAGCATATCATAATTATACGAAACTGTATTACCAAAATCGGTCGGCCAATATCGGAATGTTGTAGCTTTGACACATTTACTTATAAATGTTGAGTGACTTATAAATGTTGAGTGACTGTTGTAGCTATATCAATGAATCAGTGATCTACATTTACTAGTAATTTCAGATTAGCAAATTCACGAAGTGCCATGGAATCCACACAGCTTCTATCTGTGATCTGCATTTACTAGTAATTTCCGACTATATTTTTCCGTGTTTTCAAACTAATTCATTAGCTTTCGGTTTACATTATAAGTGGCAAAATTGGTCGGGTCGGTGTAAACGGGTCATTTGGGAGCATGGATCTAAACGGGTCCTATTACATAATTGGTATGTTTTCTACATTTCTCTTCCTGCTTGTGGTTTTTCTGTGCATTAAGTTATCAAGATACTTATTGGTATACATGGCTACATCACACAACTACGACTCACTAACCAAACAAATGTGAAAACAGCCTGATGTTATTATTGGATCATATATTTTCCAAAATACCACACTTACAAAATAGATTTCAAATCAACTATGGTCTACTATATTAAACACAGAACTGGTAAAGCTTGCTCGCTAAAGGGACAACCCGTCAGTTTTAGCTTTCTTAATTTTGGGCACCCTTCTGATAATTTCACAAGTCCTGCATTAGATTTTCCTATATGAGTAAGAGATAGAAACCTCAAATTACGACCATACTTCCTGATATATTCCAAACCTATATCCGTCAATCCTCCATGCCAAAGGCGGATATCTAGCCTTTCGAGTTTTCTGCAACCCATTAGCATAGCCCGAATCCCATGTCTAGCGGTAGATCTGTTATCCCATCTTTCTCAACCAAGTTCACATGGAATTTACGTAGATTCTTCAAATGAGTTCCTACACACTTGATAGCTTCATTTGAAATATCTCTAAGTCTAACCTTTAAACACTCCCGAGGTTAGATAATGGGTCAAAACGGTTTGGATCAAAACGGGTAATGCTTTGGGATAGTTTAAAACTGGTTGGGGATCACCTGAAACATATTTTTCCAATATCTGTTTGTGTCAAGAACGATATAAAAATTCATTTATGAAATGACTTTTAAAATAAATATTGATTTACCTGTCTGACTCGTAATGGATAAAACATATCCTGAATCGACCCATTTATAAGTTTTGTTGCTTGTAGGGTGTTTTGAGGTTAAACGAAACGATAAGAGATTTGTCCTGGGATTGTTTTTTAAGGGAAGAATGGAGACATCAAGCGCAAACTGATATACACGAGAATAGTTTCTTTGTGTGCTGAAAAGAATGAACTACATTTTGCCGTCCCTGGTGGACTCATTGGAGTAGGAACAACCATGGACCCTACATTGACCAAATCTGATAGGTTGGTGGGTCATGTGCTTGGGGAAGTTGGGTTGCTTCCTGATGTTTATGTTGAACTTAAGTTAAGTTACATGGTTATGTGATTCAGTTATTCTTATTATTGCAAACACTAATCTATAAGAACTTATCACAGTCATTAACATAATTCTGAATTTTCGGAATTACATAACCACTTTCAAAACACACATCAAAACAACTCACTGGGTTTGAATTTTAACTGTACGAGTGTCATTTACATCAGGTGAACTTCTTCCTTTTGGAGCGTTTGTTGGGTGTAAATAACACGGGAGAAGATCAACAGGGAAGGGTGTCGCAGCTGGCAAAACAAGAAATGCTAATGTTGAACATAGGATCAATGACCGCAGGGGCTTGAGGTTTTGCTGTCAATAGAGGAACGGCAACAACACACTACAACTGGTGAATCCCGTATGCACCAGCAATGGTGAGAAGATTGTGTTGAGCGGGAGAGTTGATAAGCACTGGAGGCTAATCGACTGGGCCAAAATTAAAGGTGGTCAAACAATTGAAATGCACCTCTGTCAATATAGGACCGAGGAATATAAACTGAAACCATGCTTGTTATTCATGTGACAGATATACATTGTTTTTAATCTTATTGGTTGAGATAAGAACTGATCTTTGTTTATTTGGTTTTCTCAACATGACATCAAGTAAAATAATAGTAGCACGATCAAGTACGTGGAAAACATGTTCTTATAGTATACTGAAAACATGTTCTTATAGTATACTACTAGGTATATCTTCAATGTTTCTTGATGTCATTCAAGTCGCGAAACTTGTGATCACATTCTATGTAGCCATTCCAAAAGACGGAAAACAACTAAAATGCATAAAGTAAGAAGACTTTGACCAACTTACGCTTACCCATTAAGGCCATAATACATAAATGAATCTAGTGCCCGGGGTCAACTAATCACCCCCAAAAATGTATAGCGTTTAAACATGCACTTACATTAAGCAAAATTTAGAAAATGGGGCTATTTTACTTGTTGTGTCGGTTTGCTTTTATGTTTGCTTATATGCATGTTGTGTCGTATTGCCTATATGGTTGTTTTGCTCTGTTTGCTTTTATGCTTTTATGCTTTTCCTTGTTTTGCATTTTTTTTTCTCGTTTTATTTACTTCGAGCACATTTTGCACACACTTGTCGGAGGTCTTTCTGGAAGCAGTCTCTCTACCTGCAGGGTTCCCTGGGGTAGGGGTAGGATCTGTCTACATCCCACCTCCCCCATACCCCGCCTTGGCGGGATTGGGTATGTTGTTGTTGTTGTAGAAAATGGGGCTATTTCAGCTACCTTTATGTTGAGGTCATTCTTTTATGAAAGACAATACAATGGAAGCTAAGTCATCTCGGTGCTCAGAGAAATTGTGGTTAGCGCCTTCGATGATATGTAGCTTGTGGTTTGGTATAACCTTTGCAAAGCCCAATGCCTCTTCTACTCGGACGACTGAATCAGCGGATCCGTGAACTGTTAACACCCTGCATAAAAACAATACTTGATATGTCTTGAAATAACAACAAATGGTTCAGGTTACCTTTGACTTTCAAGGGTCAAATAAGTTGTTTCTTAACTTGTGATTTGAGATGTGTAAGTTGTCAAAATGTATAAGATTTGCAGCTACACTCAATTAGATGAACGAACATTACATTATAAACATTATCGAGGTTTAAATCTTTTTGAAAAACCACAAATTTGAAACCGAAAATCAAAAGGTTTGAAAGTATCCTATATGGCTCTTACTTGCAATCTTTGTCTATTTGCAGGCATGCTTCATGCATATTTGTATCCAGTCGATCCATCAAACTTTCTTCAGTCACACGATATAAGACCTCTCCTACACACCAAGTTTTAAATAATTAGTATTTGCATTTAAGCTTATTACACGACTGCACATTTGGTATGAATGTTTCAAGAATTTATCAGCAAGAATACCTGTTCTGGCTTTAACATCTATGAAACCATCTTCCTTCACTTTTTGCAAATACCCTTTTCCCAAACGCTCTTCCACGCCCCCTTCTGTCTTATAACGCCCAGACACGTTGATGACACGGTGTACATCATGATATTTAGAAGCGTATAGGAGCACTACATTCCCACCTGTAAGATAATAAGACAATAGAGCAACCACGAAACGTAACTGATAAAATACCATCAGTAAAAGTTCAACTAGACGTATGGTAGGATACCTTTACTATGTCCGAGGATTGCACGTGTAACACGATTAGCTTCATGAAAGTGTTGAATTACTGAATGCAAGTCATCAGCCTCTCTACGATAATTACCATACTGAAATGTACCTTCACTTTCCCTAAAAAACAATATATGCAGTTTAAAAACGATTTTTGTGACTTGAAGAATCAGAAGCAGATAATTGGTTACTTTACACTACGGAAATTTATTGAAATTCCAGACTGACCCGTTTCCAGCAAAATCAAAACGAAATGCAGTGATCCCTTCCTTTTCTAGTGCATAAGCAAGGCTCGTTATAGTACTGCTTTCCTACACGCATAGAAAATCAAGAAAAAAGTTACCGTTATTTGTATCACAACTCACGAGTTAACAACTTATTTTGGATTGCAAGTCAACAACATTTTAAGTGATCTGGGCCAACTCTTGGCACAACTCATCAATGAGAAGTTAAACTGCAAACATTTGTGAGCATTAAACGATTAATCATACAAATATCTCATATAGCGACTCATTTTAACAAACTCGATGATTAGTTCACGAAGTTGACTTTAATTTCGTTTCTACCCTATTCAATAACCAATCAATAGCTCACTTGCGGAGTTAAGGGGTGTTTGGCCTCATGTTTGAAACTGATAACGTGATACCGAATAATCATAATCTATCAACCATACCAAAACATGCTAAAAGGAGATAATGTGTAAGAATAAATTAGAAAAAGCACTTGTATCAGTGTTTTGCACACTTTGACTACTGGGGTGTTTGGTATTGCTTATAAAAACCGCTTAAGACTTTCTATCAAATCTACAGTTTCAAGTTGCCTAATCAACATAACTTTTTCACTCACAAATTATCACATAAGCAATTTAGATAATCAATATCAAACACTCTTAAAACTGCTTATCTGCCACATCAGATATCGATAATGACCCCTAAATAGGGGGTGTTTGGGATTGCCCTGCTAATATTCTTAAACTTCAAATAAAACAGGTACCAACCTGTTTATTTGAAGTGTTTATGTCAGTTTAAAAAACACTTTTTTTCCTTCTTTTTCGAAATACTTTACTGCTTAAGCAGATAAGCACTCAAAAAAACAATGCCAAACACCCTTGTAATCAGATTACTACATTCATTCACACAAACACAAGAAGAAACTGATTCCTACGATATCTAAAATTCAATAACCATATACTCGTAACACATAAGCCCACTTTTTTTGGATTTTGATCTTAGCAAGTCGAGCTTATCAATAAGCTCAACTTGATAAGCTCATAAGCCCAAAATTTAGGCCGCTTTTCAAATTTCAAATAAGCTCATAAGCCAGATAAATAAGCTAATCCAAACACCCAATAAGGCATAAGCTTAAAAACAATCTTTAAAAGCACTTAGGGGATGTTTGTGTAAGCTTATTTTAGGGACGTAAGAGCTTATTAAAATTTTGATAAGCACAAAAGCTCATTTCTGTGGGCTTATGAGCTTATCCACTTGACCTTATGAGCATATAAAGTTCACAAGCTTAAATAAATAAGCTTCTAAGCCAAAAAATGAGCTTATAAGCTTATCAAATTTCCAATAAGCTCATAAGCCCTTCAAATAAGCTAACAAAAACACCCCTTTAGTAAACAACAGACCTTTGATGACTGAAACCCATGACACAAAACAACAATCTCATTAGAACCAGTCTCATGCAATAAGCCCACAAGCTTCTCACCATGCTTATTCACCACAACTACTTTCTGCCCTGAAAAACATAATAATAAAAATCCAATCTTTATCAACTAACTTAACTGACTAATAACTAACTAAAAGAATTCACCAGAAACTGAACCTGGGTTTTGTTCAGAATGGCTGAAAACTGCTTTTCCAGCAGCAGTTCGGGTAGCAGCCATCTGGGTTGCTCTTCTTTTGATTGGAAGGACTTGTTTGAGATGAGATTGTGATATAGGGGGAGTTTTGGTTGTGATGGGAAAGATGGAGGGGGTTAAATGATAATTGTTTAATGTTAAACTTTGCATTTTTTTTTGTTTTTGTTTTTATTAGTTTATGGAACTTTTTGGGTGGCGTTTTAGATAAAGGGTGTTTTTTGGACTCATTTGAGTAGTTGGTGGGGTTTGCTTACTTTTTTTTTTTTTTTTTTTTTTTTTTTTAAGCAAATTAGTGGCGGAACAAGAGGGTTTCGTGATGAAATTTTGATTCGTAGTGCTAATTTTCGTTAAAAATACTAAATTTTTGTAAATGTGCCTGATTTAAAACGAACTATTTATCTAGTACTTACTTAGTTGATTCGTTAATAGGAGAAAAATAGACTTAATTTACAATAAACTTAATCATTTCATTTGAAAGCGCATTTCCACCCCAACATTTCTATTCTTGGTTTGTCACGATTTTGATATCTAGACACTTTTTGTCTTTTACTTTTCTTTTTAGCAGAAAAGTTATTTTCATATTAAATCATTATATTTTCAAGTATTGTTGCACCTTATACAAAACGAGCCGGGGCACCCGCGCGTTGCTGCGAGAATGTTGTGTTTAATCCAAACTCGAAATAGAACGGTCAATTACTTTTATTATTTTTATTATTTTTAATTTTTTTAGGGACTAAATTTGCAAAAGATCGCTAACGGGGGACTAACGGTGCAATTTATAGCTAACGTGAGAGACTAAAAGCGTAAAATCCTTAGCTACAGTACATGAACTATTACAAACTGATTTTTTATTGTAGCATCACTGTTTGGCACTGTAGCAACGTTATTTTCAGTTTTAGTCCCTTAACGTGGCATTCTTTGCAAAGTTAGTCCTTAGGGACTAACGGTGAAAAAAAGTTAACCTTAGGGGCTGTTTTTGTTTATTATTTGTACAGAAAAGCCCCTGAAGTTACTGTTCTGTTTCAAATTTAATCCATGTTTGTTAGATAACGGTCGTTAAGGACTAACTTCGCAATTGATCACTAACCCCAGGGGCTAAAATTGGCAAACGTGAAATTTGCGTGAGCACTGTTGCTACAGTGAAACTTACGCTTTTTAGAATACATATAAATTAGTAAATCCAAACACCATTTAATATATACTTATTCTTAAACAACATGCAAATACTTATTTTTAAGTAGAAGTATAAAACATTTACTAGTATAAAGAAACGGGACTATTTCTAATATTAGTAACCCGTTTCATTGTTTTGAAAACCGGGCTCGAAATTGACCGGGTCAACCGGTTCGACCGCCGGGTCAGCCCGGTTTTCAATTTATTATTTTTTTTTATTTTTTCGACCGGGTCAACCGGTTTGACCGCCAGGTCAACCGGTTAGACCACTGGGTCAACTCGGTTTTTTATTAAAAATTTTTGAAAAAACGAAACCCGGCCGGGTTTCGAGAACCGAGTTGACCCGGGTCACTCAAAACCCGGCGGGTCTAACCGGTTAACCTGGTTTTAGAAACCCGGGTTTTTTGACCCGTTTTTTGGCCGGAACCGGTCAAACCGGTTTACACGGCCGGGTCGACCCGAGTTTCAAAACACTGGTTTTTTTGACAAATGTATAATAGTATAATAGAATTTGATAAAGTAGTGTTGTGTTAAACACTTAAACTAGATGTTTGTCGTTACTAACGTGGTTTGTAACCAATATTACCCAAAGATTAGTCCCTAGTTATACAATGTAACAAACAAACATCGTGGTTAGAACATAAAATAATAAAAATAAGTCATTGGTTATTTTTTATGCAGTGGTGCATATAACCTTTTGGCATCTATGATGCTTTAAAAACAAGTGGGCATTCTTTCATAACATACCTAAAAAATGTATCCATTTCAACAGCTCACTATTCACTTGGATATGGAGTAGGTAAAGCAACCTTTAATTTGATTGATTGGTTTAAGACAAGGTTGTCAGGATCGGGATCCTACCTAGGATCGTTTTCGGCTTCGCAAGATCGTGATCGTAGGATCGGATCGGGATCGTAAGATCCTATGAAAATGTTTATATTTTTGTATAGGGGTTGTAGTTTTATACTTCTATATGCTTCTGTATAATATTCTATATGATAAATAATCAAAATGACTTGAAATTATGCAATTGATGAATGAATAAATGGGTTTATACTCAAACAACCTGATTCAAGACCAAACATAACTATGCCCTTGCACATTCAAGGCCTTACATCACTAACAAAAAAAAAGGACAAAATTACAATCACAAAAACAATTTTACAAGAAACAAAATAATAAAGTCCTTATACTTAATTGTTAGCTATTTAGAAACCATAACTTATAAGTTGTAACAAAATCTATCTATTTAATTTACTTTTCTTTCAAGTATATGCGACTTTTGTCCTGGAACTGGTTTCTTTTTATATTTTGACATGTCTAGACTAATTTATTTGTGAAAAAATTATATTTTGAGCTGTCGCGAGCACGGCCAAATTACACTCGCTTCTATATGAATGCAGAGATCAACTAAAATTTCCATTCAAATACTAAGCCTCCTAAATTTACGTGTTCGTCATTAAGCCCACATCCTTAATCCCCAATATGCACAAAACTTTATCACATATCTATTGATCTCTATTAAAAAAAAAAAAAAAAAAAAAAAAAAAAAAAATGATCGAGCATAACAAAAAGTCACAAACATTAGTAATTGAGTAGACTACCAAAGTACCAATTACTTACTAAAAAAAATCTAAAGTCTAAACTCAACACATCAATTAATTAAATAACTAAAAAATTAAAACTAAACAACAAATTAGACTACCAATTGCTTACTTGAGTGAGAGCAGATGGTGCAAAGCTAGTGATGGTAAACAACTCACATTAGGAATATATTAAGAATGAGATATTCGAAGATTCAATTCATACAGTTATGTGCATTTCAATTCCAGATTTAGTAATTAGGTTATGTTGATTGTGCTTTTTACTTTTATGTCAGTTAGTATAGGATATGATGGACTATGAGTGTTTTTATTATTGGGTCTTTTGAGATAAAAAGTCAAAATGGGCCTAAAAAGCTAAAATAATGTTTCATATAAGAAAAACAGTCCAAAAATTGGTTTATAAGTAGGATCGGATCGTAACCGATCCCACGATCCTGCTAACGATCCTACGATCCCACAACGATCCTACAAGAATTGCGATCCCGCTACGATCCTGATCGTTTTTTATTAGTAGGATCGTAGGATCGTACGATCCTACGATCAGGATCGCGATCCTGACAACCTTGGTTTAAGAAACCTTTGTAATCCTCTTTTTCTTTCATATATATATATATATATATATATATATATATATATATATATATATATATATATATATATATATATATATATATATATTTCTTATTTTATGTAGTTTCTTGTTAGTTTTAATGAAATCATTGTTAAAAAACAATGCTTGATCAATGAGCTAAGCTAAAAACAATTATATTAAACTATAAAAACCTATTACCGTTGTCGAACTGAATCGTGTACAACATGTATGAGTAACTGCTTATTTAGATTATCCGCATGTCTAGTTACCCGCCTAACACAATTCCAGCAACGATTAGTGAAATAAACTACTTGCTTCGTAGAAAAATACTCCCTCCGTCACTCCGTCCCAATATTATTGCCAATTTTTCATTTTTGGGTTGTCACGAAAATATTGTCCACAATTAAATATATAAGTTGAAATTGTTTAATTTACAAAATTAAATGAAATCATTAGTTCATTGTTAAAAGGTAAAATTGTCATTTTGATTGGTTTGTAAAATTTAAATTAGTAACAAATGTATTTCTCTTAAACTGTATATCTTTTGTCGATAAACAATAGTTTAAAAAATGATCTGTGCATTCTTACTCTTAAATGAAAGAATTGACACGGTATCAATAGCAGGGACCTTTTTGACTGGTCATTCCTATTGTTCCACTTCGACGGTATGGTATCGGGAGAAAATGGAAATGGTAGAGCAACTTCTGCATATCTTTGCCTGTATTCTTCCTCATAATCAATGACACACTTATAGCCCTTTTAACAGCATGAGGGGATCAAAATCTCACATAAAGGGAGTTTTTCTATGATTTTTTAAAAACATTTCCAAGCAAAAACATTAAACTTGCGGAAGCATTCTATTTTCTATAGATGTTGTCAGAATTAGACAGGCTAACACCTATAATTAGCTGCAGTGAAGGAAAGCTTAGAAATCTTAATAAACCTTCCATTGGAATTTAAACTCGGATCTACATTGTTCAGGCTTTTACAATTTCTAGAGAGTCCGTTATCTAAGAAAAGGGAGATTAATCCTTGTAAAATCACTCTAACCTGGGAAGGCACCTCTAACTCTCAATATAAACTTTTAAAATCATTATGTATGATAAGTGGTGTTGAACTTTGGTACTAAACTAGGATCGCTATGATAGATGATTATAGAATTAAAATACAAGAAATAACTCATACTCGAACCAGCTAGGCCATACTAAGGAGTAAGGACATAAAGCTCTTAATGAACAACACAGGGGCTCTGCCTTCTTCTAGCTGTTATTAAAACTTAAAGCGAATGATGCGAACTTATACTCAATATTGCTGAATAAAAAACAAAGCTGCCACGAAGGCAATCAAACATGGTAACGAACAGGAAATAATCAATAATTAACTAGCAACCGATACGGGTGTCAACTCTGTCCTAGCTCTTTTGTAAAATAAAGGATTTTGTCATCAGAGAACAAAAATTAGTGAAAATGAAGATTGTAGAGAAACTGTTGCATATCTTCTCCTGCTTCGTCCCTCATAATCAATGGTAAACAAATAGGACTTTTAACTACTCGAGGGGGCTTAAAATCTCAAATAAAATAGGTGCTTCTATAATTTGAAGCAGTTCCAGGCTAAAGTATTAATCGAGTGGAAAGTGGAAACATCTGCTTCTGATAGATGCTGTCAGAGTCTAAGACAGGCTGACACCTATAATTAGCTACAGTGAATGCAAACTTTCAAATTGCTATCAAACCTCCCCGTGGGACCAAAACTCAAATCTACATGTTATGGGTTTGCATTTGAGATCTGAGAGGAGTCTTTTACTCTTTTATCTAATAAAGGAAAACCAATCTTTATAAAAGAGCGCTCTAACCTTCCCACATATTTTCTTCTCTAATGATGATGCGTTGAGGAACCTAGATGCGTTTCTTTTGGATAACACGGAAGGCACCTCTTAATCTCATATACAAGGTTGTAGAACATCACTCTTTAGGTACATTTGGAGAAATTCAGTGAAATGAAATGAAGCTTTAGTGAATTCTACTGGTTGATAACTAAAGAGAATTGACCTCAGAAATAAGAAAACAAAATCCAGACGATGATAGAAAGAAATCAAAGAATAGAAATTGACAAATTTGTGATAAAGCCATAAACTGGTTATGTGATAAATGTACAACTGCCTACACATTCATTACTTTCTTCTAGCTGTTAGTAAACTTTCAAGTGAAATGGCTAACTTATATCCATTGTGTGATCATGTCCCATTAAAACTGAAATGTCCTAACTTATAGTCATTATTGCTGAATAAACACAACTGTCACGTAGATGATCAAAATATAAAACATGAACCAATTGCTACAAAAGACTCAAGAGGTTACAATGTGAAATATTTAACTAAGATACACACACATATTGGCTCTTTTCCGACTCTTTCACGACCCTGTACTGAAAAATTGTTTCTGACTCCATTGTTAACTCAGCAAACCTCATCTTTTCGTGATAAAAACATTTAGGTCAGTCAGGCACTGTTAATACCACTTTCAAGCACTTATGCAATATAATCTAAGATACACTAACAAATTGCAAATACATTATTCATGTGGTAACAGTGAGCAGGCAGTGTATAATTGACCACCGGCAATATTACTGATTCTCTAAATTCATGTATCAGAGATATCCATGAGGGAAATTTTTAAACTTTGCCATCCAAGATCAATCGAAGTGCAGTTCTTATGTTAAAATTAATGCATAGGAAAGTGAAAAATATCTAACTCCAATGATCATGATAAATTTCATGATTTTGTTCATAGGAAAGTGAAAAATAGCGAATCATTCGATCATCTTTGTAAACTGAGTAATTTCTTATTCATTCATCCAATCTCTAAACAACCTATAGCTACTATATAGACTTCATGTCTAACTAACAAACTAATTAACTAGAAGTTGTTAGGCATGTGTTGCAGTGTGGTTGACTGGTCTTCATGGACTTATGCTGTAGTGAGTTGATCTTAGCTTCCTTCATGGGTCGAGATTAACATCAAACTGGGATATCTGAACCCCGGACTAGATTTTTCTTTTGTATGAACCAGGCCAGCCTCATATTTTCGTGATAAGAACATTTAGGTCAGTCGGGCTACTCCTAATGCCATTTTCATGTGCATAATAATAATTTCTGACATACAACAAATTGTTCAAATTTTCTAATGATCATGATAAATTCCATCATTCTGCTCATCAGAGAGTGAACCATCTTAGTAAATTAGATAAAATATTAATCTAAAACGAATGAATGAACTAACTATAAGTAGTTAGGCACGTGTTGTGGTGTGATTGACTCGTCTTTACGGACTTATGTTTTACTTAGTCAACCTTAGCTTCCTTCGTAGGTCCCTACAGATTAGCATCAAACTTGACTTCCGAACTAAGATAAACATACAGACCAGCTTCCTTCATACTCTATCAAACCCCAAACTAGATTTTTCTTCTGGGTCTCCCTTATGAACAGACAAAGCCTCATTCATTTTTTCCGACTTAGGTCAGTCGGGCCACTCCTAATCCTAATCCCATTTCCATGTGCATTATATTGTAATAGATGCAGAAACACAACACCCCAACAATGTTATTCACATGGTAGCAACTAAGCACTATTTTCAATTTCCAGACATACGGGTATCTATTATTTCCTGGCTCTTTTGGGAAAAATGTCACATTTTGTCATTTGTTTCGGCTAATATAGCTTATTTTGGGCTTATGTTTCATAACCTCAATTTTTGTGGCTTATTTTAAAACTTTTCAGCTTATATAAGTTTCTTATGTTATAATAAGCTTATATAAGTTTCTTTTGGGAAAAAGGTCACATTTTGTCATTAAGGGGGTGTTTGTTTTGGCTTATATAGCCAGCTTATGGCTTATTTGGTATTTTGGTTTTGGGCTTATGTTTCATAAGCTCACTTTTTGTAGCTTATTTTGAAACTTTTTGGCTTTCGGCTTATATAAGTTTAAGAAACTTATATATTACATAAGCCGAAAACCAAATAAGCCATAAGCCGGCTATATAAGCCGAAACAAACACCCCCAAGAAGCTCCTCAAAACATTATGCAAATACAAAGCAAATAACTTAAAAACTAAATTTATGCAAATTGTTGAAATGAATAAAATAAAAAAAATACGCGCACCCGGTCACCGATATTGCATTGGTTAGTCTCATCATGAGCCATGAATTTGGAGGTGCGTTTGACATAGCGGTTGTAAAGCTTGTTGTGAAAGAGCCTGTCAACTGCCACTACAACTGATTTCTGCATTTTGTTTGATACCACCATCCCCACCACTGATTTCATCTTTCAAAAACCCTGTATTATTATTATTTCTGATCAACTGTAAGTAAAACCCTAACAACAACCTACAAGAACCAGTCAGTGTTGAGAACTCAAAATGACGGCCTTTGTGTTTGTGTGTGTTTGTTTACAGATTTATCCTTGAGGTATGTTAACTGCTGAGTTTGGACCTTTGACTTTGTATCAACCTATTTCAGTCCCTTAACAAGTATTCATTTGCACATTTTCTTCTTTCTTTTCTTCAAAGTAGGGTGTTAATCAGTTTGGTTATCGTGTTTTTCGGTTTATTTAGTTCTGTTAGTTTGGTTAAAATAATTTCTTGTGTAGAACCCAAAATCGAATCGAAATGAATTCAAATTGGATTAAAGTCATTAAACTGAACCAAAAATTGAATTTGAATTCAGTTCGATTTTCGGGACTCGAATAACCCGAATTACATAATTTATATAACAAATATTTAGAACAAAATTTTATATATGGTTAACACTTTGAGGCCCAAGGGGCTCTACAACTTTGAGGCCATACGCGATTGCACACCTGCATATGTTGCTATATTTAAATTGTATTATGCTCTCTCTCCATTCCATGTTAAGTATCCAATTTTACAATGCACAAAGTTTTAAAAAATCTCATTACTACACTCTCCATCAATCAAATATCATATCTATTGAAAGTCTACTTTCATTGATTAAAATATAAAGTGGACAATTATAATGTGAGACGGAGCTTGGACCCACTTAACATGTTTAACAAAACATATCATTCTTAGGGTGTGTTACCTTTTAATTAAAATGAATTGAATGATAGTATATTTATTTATTTGATATGTGGGGTTAGATTTTAAAATGGTATTTGATATTCATAAAGTGTTTCAACAAAACTAATGGGTGTATGTGGGTTGTTATGGAAAACTAAGAGCACAAGGTGGCGTGGCTAACCAAAACTCCTCATTTGGGGCTCACAGGGTGCCACATCAGTTTAACAAACCTCCATAACTAACCTCCTTTTATCACAACTAACTTCAACTTATTCATTTGGGGGCCACCACTTACAACTTTTTTTTCTTTTTTTTTTTTCTTTTTCACATATCCATATAAAATAAATTTCATTCATTAAATTTAAATTTAACTAATAAATTAAAAAAATACCAATACTAACCCAAATTCACTAATAAATTTAAACCTGGACCTAAATTAAAAAAACATTACCAGCTCACTTCATATACTAATCCAACCCACTTAAAAAAAAAAAAAAAAAAAAAAAAAAAAACTGCACATCGTGTTCTTCACACACGCTTTATTTACTTTTATAAAACACAATATCAGAAATTAAAAAGAAAATAAATGAACTTGACAAGAGGACTGACAAAAGGACGATTTTTACCCTCGCCGTGAAGACGACGAGGGTCATATTGGCGAAGGATGAGGAAGCTTTGCGGTGTGGTGAAGAGGAATGGCGAGGGTGCCATGTTGCACTGGCGAGGTGGTGGCGAAGCCACACCTTGTGCTCTAATAAAAAGGGTAGGTCACTCATATCATTCAATAATTTTTATCATTTTTTTCTTCTTTTTATAAATGTGAGATCCAATAATTTTTACTATATTTAATTGATATTAAAATAAATATTATATCTCAAATTCTTTATCAATTCCATTTTACTTACAATGATTTATGGCTCGTTTGATTTGTAGATGGTTTTTTTATTAGGACTTGGATTTGAATTTAAATTTGGTTTATAATTTGAGATATGAGAGAAAAAATAATATTAAAAAATATGTTATATATTAAAATATGAATTAAAAATTACTCCTCCTATCTCAAAATTAATTGTTCTTATATGACTTTTTAAAGTCCTAATTTCTCAACTTTGATCTTTAATATTTTTGTATGTGTTATATAATACTTGATAAAAGTTATTTAAAAACCAATTTATTTATATATTTTGCATCAATTATTATATAACACAAACAAAATAAAAAAAGGACAATTATTTTGAGACGAAGGGAGTATTTTTATAATAATAATGAGGTGATAAAAATAAAAAGATGATGAAAAAATTTTGGCCTCACCATTGTCATAAAACCCACACAACCCCATCTTTAATACACTCTTATATTTGAATTAAGGGTGCATTTGGCATGCCATACTAAGAATAAAGGAATGAATTTTCATGCCAATAATGATGTTTATTTAAAACTTTTGATTTTCGGTTCGATTTTGGTTCACTCGGTTCGGTCCGGTTTTTCGAGACGAGTCGGTTTCGGTCGGTTTTGCTCACAATAGCATTTTTTTTCACTTTAACAATAGAAGAACTAAAATATTCAAGGAAAAAGAATATACAAGGACCAACGTATTCGAGTAGAATGGTATATACAAATCTAAATCATTAGATCATGACCAATTTTGTTATCTATGTATCAGCCACTATGTAATGAATATTATATACTTAAAAAAAGAACACGGTATTATAAAATGAATACACAAAGAGAGGAAGTAATAAAATAATTTATAAAAAGAGATGTAAAAAAGAATGTCATAATTTCAATTGCTGAATGGTTTAAGTAGCATATTTCGTAGAATCGATAAGCGTCATTTCACTCATTCAGAAGTCACATTATTTCTCAATCAAACACACCAGGTTGTGCCCTTAGGGGGTGGCAACCTTGCCACACAATGCCTCTTCTTTTAAACCAAACAACAAATCAAGTTTGTTAAACACATTTTTTGCCTAATCTTGCCTAAACCTTCTTTTTTAGTGGCAATCTTGCCTAAGTTTTTGCCTAGTCAAGCATTAATTACATTTATCAATAACAAAATTTAAATTAAAAAAACATAAATAAAAAACAACTATTTTATTAATAATAATTCAATAATTATTACATAATACTTAAAAAAAAACATAAATAAAACTAAAAATTGCAAGGCCATCCATACTTTGCTGCGAATTCACGTTTTTTTTTTTGTATTGCAATTTCCCGCATATCTCCTTCACCTAATTAATCACAAAAAAAAAAAAAAAAATACGATTTAATAAAAAAAAATACGATTTCTACAATCAAAAAAATTAAATGCATAAGATTTATAAAAAAAAAAAAATACGATTTAATAAAAAAAAATACGATTTAATAAAAATTTATATATATACATATACGACTAAAAAAATTAGTAAACCTTACCCGTTGTATTCGTAAATTGAGTTTCGGGGACAAATTCAATTTCGTCATCTTCATTATCGTAAATTGGTAATTGACGTTCTACACTCGGTTCACGTCTTGCTCGACCATCACGGTAGTCGTTGAATGGATTAAATTCATTAGTCATTAAAATATTATAATTGGCCGGATTCATTGGAGGAGGATTTTGAAAATATTGCGGTTGTGGTTGAGGTTGAAGAGGATAAATGTTTTGATTTGGAGGTTGGGGATAGTAAGGTTGAGTTGGAATTTGGGTGCGATTTGGAGGTTGGGGATAGTAAGGTTGATTAGGATGTTGCGGACGCGTGAATTGGGATGGACCGGGTTGTGATCGAGACCCACGTCCTCAACCTTTGTGTGAGCTTGAACCATGTTTGGATTGATGATCCATAGTTGTTTTTTGAAAGAGATTGATTTGAATGTTTGGAATGTATTTGAAATATTTGTGTAATTTAAATTGTTAATTGTGAGATTTTAAAGGGAATTTTATTTTATTTTATTTTATTTTTTTTTGGAAAACATCCCAACGTCCGGATAATTAAATGTAACGTTCAAATACTTTTTGGAAATGACTTGTGCTGAATCGGTGAAATCTACCGAATGGACTGCCGAATTTGGCTTGCCGAATGGAAGGCAATGGGCATTGCCGATCGGCAAGTGTTGCCGAACCCATTTTGCCGATGGGTTGCCACCCCCCTTAAGTGCTGGCTCATCCCATTAAGCGCCAATCAAAACATCCCCTACATCTAAATCCAATTCTAATCCTTTCTCATACCAAACGCACCCTTTAAATTAACTTGGCAAATCGTTTAACATAAAAATAAAAAATTCTTAAAAAGTTGTATAAGCACAACCCGACACATTTGTAGGCATTGTACAGACCCGATTGGTGAGTCCGATCCGATTGGCACCCGAATTACTACTATAAAAAATTGATTTTAAAAAGAAATAGATACAACTCCAAATCAGAAAGAGAAAAGTAAACTAACCCCTCAAAAAAGAAACTAACCCTTTGAGATTCCGTCTCACCATCTTGTCACATCTCGAAATTGTGAATAGAAAGTAAGTCTCATTATCTATCTATACTTTGTTAACATCATTAATGCAATCTCTGTTGTTACTAATTACGTAGTACTACTTAATACTATCTATATCTCCTATTTCAATGTTGTCTGGGTTTTTTTTGTAAAAGTAAGATAGTTAATTACTACTAGTATTGTTTATTCTATTGACCGATTTTTTGTTTTATCTCTATGTCTACTTACAAATTTAGGCGCATTTTGTTTACTTATTACTGTTAATTTAGGGCTGTTTTATGGATTTATAGATAAACAGTCCGTTTAGATTGATGAATCCAAGCCGAACCCAAAAATGATTTGCATACGGTTTTTGGTTTCGGTTTGGGCCAAAACCGAAAAAACCACGCCTAAACCGAACCGAACCGACCGACACAAAACTGAAAACCGACCGATTCACTTTGGTTCGGGTCGGGTCGGGTTTGACTTGTTGGTCAGCCATAGATGAATGGCTTACTATAAACAACGAAGGTTGCCATTTTAACTTATGGAAGTTATATAACGAATTGCTATTGACTGCACTTAGATCATTCCAAGGCGCACTATAGGATCAGGCGCCAATGCAATGTAAGAAAATGAACATAATGGTTAAGGTCTTTGTACGTCAATAGATCTAGGGAGGGGCAAGCAGTAACCCTCCATTTTTTTGTACTTAATGAAGGTTTATAAGTTTGTATGTTGGATATATTTCGCTCCTCTGATCCTACTAAAGAAATAAGAAAACTTGAGTTGTGATAAATTTGTATATATGGCCATTCCGTACTGGAATTCATTCCTCTTTTGCCCAAATGAAGTTCTTACATGATTGTTCGTCTGCGTTGGTCCTGTAACTCAATTCACTGCATAGCCTAAACCAAAATGTCATGTTCAGTATGATTTGAAAGATTTTTCCATTTCCCGTTTTGTAGTTTTGCTTCTTTCTTTTAACCACAATGGTCTTGTTTCAGATGATACGTTGATATAAATATTTGAATAATTTGATGAAAGAATTAAAAATGGTATTATTAAAGCAAATGATCTGCAGTTTATAGTATCTAAATAAGTTCAGTTTAGTTTCTCCGAAGAAAATGACCACAATAGCTGTAACATAATGAGCCCTTCTTCTCTTTTCCGTCTTTAAATTTTAGAGTGACTGGAATACCAATATCATATCATGTGTTTTCTCACTGTTCAAGCTCGTCTTTTCTATGAACAAAGTCCCTTCTCTATTGTAGAACCCTTGTTTCTTGATTGCACAACAGCAGTATTCATACGTTAATAAAGTGTGAACAGTTGTGTGACCTGTCTTTCCTTTTATTCTCGTTACTGCCTCAGCTTTCAATACGGAGGTCGATTGATCTGTCATATTAAACATATGTTTTTGTATATGCAAGATTCAGATGGGCGATGTTATATTGAACAACCATAAAATTGTAAACTATTTGTTAAAATTTTGTTATGTCATCAGTCTACGTCTTATTTTGTAAGATATAGAAGGTTTTTTTCTTTATTTCTAATTTTCTTATAGTCTCCCATAGACGTGCTTAACTATCACGGTTATTCGGTTAACTAGTATTCTTAGGATTGTTTTGGTCTTTTTGGATAGAATCTTACTCACTCTGATGAGTGAAATTTGGCTTTTGCAACTGGTATACACTTGTTTATCTATTTGTTCATTTCAGTTTTTTTTAAATAATTGATATTATTGATTATTGTCCACATGACTGCTATTTCGAACAAAAAGTTAATGGAAGGGAGATTGGTCTAATTTGGTAATATATGAATGGATCCTGAGTTAAATATACATATGAAAGTATAAGGTTTGATACTATTGGATTGATTCCATAGTTCCATTGGTATTCTTATTAAAAAGTTGATCAAAGAAATTGCATCCGTTTGAGAAAAGTCGATATAGGAGCACAGATTGAGAAAAAAAAGACAGCTCTTTGCTGCGTATTTTTCTGGATGGCTAAATGTCTTAGTTGAAAAGACTAGGACCATGTAATGCCTAAGTAACAATTAAGAGGCAGTAACTACTCATGTTCTATTCCGATAACTCGCTGACCATATGCTTATTGAATTGTTGCAGTTTGAGGGAAACAATGGCAAGAGTTATAGAGAAGTTTTTTATAACATCAATGTTGATGTGGGCGGTTCCTATTGCAATTCTGTATGCCTTCAACAACAATTTATTTCCTGGTAAGTTTCATCTTTCTCATTTTTTTGAATTCTTGCTTTTGTTCTGCATTTTTGTTAATTCTGAAAATAAAACCAGCTCATTAGATACTCAAGAACCACAGTTATCGATCAAAAAATATATGCAATTGTGGATTCTTGTTGGCACATAGATGATAAATAACTGAGATGAAGTTGAGCAACTATCAGTTAATATGTTGAGAAGTCAAACATACAGACAATGTTTTATTTGCTGGATTTAGAAGTTGTTAATGTATTCTTATGTTATCACTCCCTCTGTCTCCAATAATTTGTCAAATTGAGACATTATGCTCCCAAAATTTTCAGCATATCACTATATTTTCATGCATGATTGATCGTTTGAAGAACTATTGTTTTAGATATAATGCTTGATATCATGGTTTGTTAAGTCAATATTTGGTCTTTCTGTTATAAGGTAACCACCATTTCTGTTTGAATTTTGAATTTGGTTTTAGAGTTCGGTTTGGGTTGAGTCAACCCGGCTTTTTGCGTTTTAGTTTCAGTGATCCCAAACCAAACCAGCCAAGCCAAGCTGAATATAGATTATATTGCTACATGCACTCTGGTTTAAAATGTCAATCTGCATAGGGGGTGTTTGTCTCATTGAATTGACATGTCTCATTCCCCAACAGGTTCTGGTGATATGTCTCCGTATTCGGTAACACTTTTAAGCGGGTTTCTTGCTGTTGTATCTGTCAATATCGTAATTGCATTCTACATATATTTGGCAATGAAAGAGCCTTCAGAGAAACACGAGCCTGATCCTAAGTTTGTATCAGAAGCCGAGGCTAGTGTCAAGCACTTGGTGGTACCTAGTCAAACACAGGAACCTTCATCATCCACTCATAATAAAGAAGAGTAGCAGTCATACTGTTGATTTGATTTGGTCGGCTTCTAGTTGTAATCCTATTTATGCATTATTGTACATTTCGATTTTCTTGTTGCGAATAGTGAAGGCATTAGTTTCTTAGTTGTTACATGTTTTAGATTACCTCAAACTGTTCCAGGTTTAAATCAAGGATCGGTTGCTAGTCTTTAAGAAAGTTGTTCTTATTTGTCATTCAGTCATGCTTGTTTCGAGTAGAAGAGTTAACGGTAAGATCAGAACTTTATTTCAGTAAAAGAGCTTATAGTTTATACGGATTTACTATCCATAGCCCTAAGGGCAAAAGTTAAGAGAAAAAAGCATGCATTATTAGTTGTATATTAAGTTTGTTGGGGGTATGAGAAGTGTTTGTGGGCATATGTTGACCTTTTATGCTTCTAAATGATTTTTTTTTTTTTTTTTTTTTTTTTTAAATAGATATATATGTGGATAATTTAAGGAAATATTTGGTGAAAAGATGCAAATTCACTAGTCCATGGGGTGCTTGGATTTGATCACCTAAGGTTATTTATAAAAAAAGCTTATAAGTTTATGCTGTTTCAAGACACTGTATAAAATAGTGTTGTTTGAATTAGCTTGTGTTGTTTCAAAACTTAATAAGCTGGTTTAAATGTTTGATAATTTCAGCCTATGTTTGATAATTATGTTTTGGTATATGTAATCTCAATAACGATATATTTCTTCTATGTATAAACTTTCATACATCGTGATAGTACAAATATTGGGTTCAAACCTTAACCATAATCTGTAAACTAACAATTTACACCTTAAAAGGGTTGTATATGGACTTGATTCAAGAAAATGAAGCTACCAATATTGGGATCGAACCTTAACCATAATCTATAAACTAACAAATTATACCTTAAAAATGTTGGATATTCAAGAAAATGTATTTGTTAACCATCATGACACCATCAAGGAATTCATCTGGGTGGTTTCTTATTAAGCAGTATAAAAGCATATCATAATTATACGAAACTGTATTACCAAAATCGGTCGGCCAATATCGGAATGTTGTAGCTTTGACACATTTACTTATAAATGTTGAGTGACTTTTGTAACAAAAAGAATAATGTTTAAAACATAAAATCATAAAATATGTCACTGATATTGTAATCTTGGTTAATTCGGTAAATATATTAATTATAATGCCCAAACACCAGAATATCAAACTAACAAAGGCCTAATACCATAGTGCATGACATACAGCGCTACATGGGTCAAAGTTTTAAAAGTCACAACCTCAATGCTACAACCTACAGCGAAAAAGCTATATCAATGAATCAGTGATCTACATTTACTAGTAATTTCAGATTAGCAAATTCACGAAGTGCCATGGAATCCACACAGCTTCTATCTGTGATCTGCATTCACTAGTAATTTCCGACTATATTTTTCCGTGTTTTCAAACTAATTCATTAGCTTTCGGTTTACATTATAAGTGGCAAAATTGGTCGGGTCGGTGTAAACGGGTCATTTGGGAGCATGGATCTAAACGGGTCCTATTACATAATTGGTATGTTTTCTACATTTCTCTTCCTGCTTGTGGTTTTTCTGTGCATTAAGTTATCAAGATACTTATTGGTATACATGGCTACATCACACAACTACGACTCACTAACCAAACTAATGTGAAAACAGCCTGATGTTATTATTGGATCATATATTTTCCAAAATACCACACTTACAAAATAGATTTCAAATCAACTATGGTCTACTATATTAAACACAGAACTGGTAAAGCTTGCTCGCTAAAGGGACAACCCGTCAGTTTTAGCTTTCTTAATTTTGGGCACCCTTCTGATAATTTCACAAGTCCTGCATTAGATTTTCCTATACGAGTAAGAGATAGAAACCTCAAATTACGACCATACTTCCTGATATATTCCAAACCTATATCCATCAATCCTCCATGCCAAAGGCGGATATCTAGCCTTTCGAGTTTTCTGCAACCCATTAGCATAGCCCGAATCCCATGTCTAGCGGTAGATCTGTTATCCCATCTTTCTCAACCAAGTTCACATGGAATTTACGTAGATTCTTCAAATGAGTTCCTACACACTTGATAGCTTCATTTGAAATATCTCTAAGTCTAACCTTTAAACACTCCCGAGGTTAGATAATGGGTCAAAACGGTTTGGATCAAAACGGGTAATGCTTTGGGATAGTTTAAAACTGGTTGGGGATCACCTGAAACATATTTTTCCAATATCTGTTTGTGTCAAGAACGATATAAAAATTCATTTATGAAATGACTTTTAAAATAAATATTGATTTACCTGTCTGACCCGTAATGGATAAAACATATCCTGAATCGACCCATTTATAAGTTTTGTTGCTTGCAGGGTGTTTTGAGGTTAAACGAAATGATAAGAGATTTGTCCTGGGATTGTTTTTTAAGGGAAGAATGGAGACATCAAGCGCAAACCGATATACACGAGAATAGTTTCTTTGTGTGCTGAAAAGAATGAACTACATTTTGCCGTCCCTGGTGGACTCATTGGAGTAGGAACAACCATGGACCCTACATTGACCAAATCTGATAGGTTGGTGGGTCATGTGCTTGGGGAAGTTGGGTTGCTTCCTGATGTTTATGTTGAACTTAAGGTAAGTTACATGGTTATGTGATTCAGTTATTCTTATTATTGCAAACACTAATCTATAAGAACTTATCACAGTCATTAACATAATTCTGAATTTTCGGAATTACATAACCACTTTCAAAACACACATCAAAACAACTCACTGGGTTTGAATTTTAACTATACGAGTGTCATTTACATCAGGTGAACTTCTTCCTTTTGGAGCGTTTGTTGGGTGTAAATAACACGGGAGAAGATCAACAGGGAAGGGTGTCGCAGCTGGCAAAACAAGAAATGCTAATGTTGAACATAGGATCAATGACCGCAGGGGCTTGAGGTTTTGCTGTCAATAGAGGAATGGCAACAACACACTACAACTGGTGAATCCCGTATGCACCAGCAATGGTGAGAAGATTGTGTTGAGCGGGAGAGTTGATAAGCACTGGAGGCTAATCGACTGGGCCAAAATTAAAGGTGGTCAAACAATTGAAATGCACCTCTGTCAATATAGGACCGAGGAATATAAACTGAAACCATGCTTGTTATTCTTGTGACAGATATACATTGTTTTTAATCTTATTGGTTGAGATAAGAACTGATCTTTGTTTATTTGGTTTTCTCAACATGACATCAAGTAAAATAATAGTAGCACGATCAAGTACGTGGAAAACATGTTCTTATAGTATACTACTAGGTATATCTTCAATGTTTCTTGAGGTCATTCAAGTCGCGAAACTTGTGATCACATTCTATGTAGCCATTCCAAAAGATGGAAAACAACTAAAATGCATAAAGTAAGAAAACTTTGACCAACTTACGCTTACCCATTAAGGCCATAATACATAAATGAATCTAGTGCCCGGGGTCAACTAATCACCCCCAAAAATGTATAGCGTTTAAACATGCACTTATATTAAGCAAAATTTAGAAAATGGGGCTATTTCAGCTACCTTTATGTTGAGGTCATTCTTTTATGAAAGACAATACAATGGAAGCTAAGTCATCTCGGTGCTCAGAGAAATTGTGGTTAGCGCCTTCGATGATATGTAGCTTGTGGTTTGGTATAACCTTTGCAAAGCCCAATGCCTCTTCTACTCGGACGACTGAATCAGCGGATCCGTGAACTGTTAACACCCTGCATAAAAACAATACCTGATATGTCTTGAAATAACAACAAATGGTTCAGGTTACCTTTGACTTTCAAGGGTCAAATAAGTTGTTTCTTAACTTGTGATTTGAGATGCGTAAGTTGTCAAAATGTATAAGATTTGCAGCTACACTCAATTAGATGAACGAACATTACATTATAAACATTATCGAGGTTTAAATCTTTTTGAAAACCCACAAATTTGAAACCGAAAATCAAAAGGTTTGAAAGTATCCTATATGGCTCTTACTTGCAATCTTTGTCTATTTGCAGGCATGCTTCATGCATATTTGTATCCAGTCGATCCATCAAACTTTCTTCAGTCACACGATATAAGACCTCTCCTACACACCAAGTTTTAAATAATTAGTATTTGCATTTAAGCTTATTACACGATTGCACATTTGGTATGAATGTTTCAAGAATTTATCAGCAAGAATACCTGTTCTGGCTTTAACGTCTATGAAACCGTCTTCCTTCACTTTTTGCAAATACCCTTTTCCCAAACGCTCTTCCACGCCCCCTTCTGTCCTATAACGCCCAGACACGTTGATGACACAGTGTACATCATGATATTTAGAAGCGTATAAGAGCACCACATTCCCACCTGTAAGATAATAAGACAATAGAGCAACCACGAAACGTAACTGATAAAATACCATCAGTAAAAGTTCAACTAGACATATGGTAGGATACCTTTACTATGTCCGAGGATTGCGCGTGTAACACGATTAGCTTCACGAAAGTGTTGAATTACTGAATGCAAGTCATCAGCCTCTCTACGATAATTACCATACTGAAATGTACCTTCACTTTCCCTAAAAAACAATATATGCAGTTTTAAAACGATTTTTGCGACTTGAAGAATCAGAAGCAGATAATTGGTCACTTTACACTACGGAAATTTATTGAAATCCCAGTCTGACCCATTTCCAGCCAAATCAAAACGAAATGCAGTGATCCCTTCCTTTTCTAGTGCATAAGCAAGGCTCGTTATAGTACTGCTTTCCTACACGCATAAAAAATCAAGAAAAAAGTTACCGTTATTTGTATCACAACTCACTAGTTAACAACTTATTTTGGATTGCAAGTCAACAACATTTTAAGTGATCTGGGCCAAGTCATGGCACAACTCATCAATGAGAAGTTAAACTGCAAACATTTGTGAGCATTAAACGATTAATCATACAAATATCTCATATAGCGACTCATTTTAGCAAACTCGATGATTAGTTCACGAAGTTGACTTTAATTTCGTTTCTACCCTATTCAATAACCAATCAATAGCTCACTTGCGGAGTTAAGGGGTGTTTGGCCTCATGTTTGAAACTGATAATGTGATACCGAATAATCATAATCTATCAACCATACCAAAACATGCTAAAAGGAGATAACGTGTAAGAATAAATTAGAAAAAGCACTTGTATAAGTGTTTTGCACACTTTGACTACTGGGGTGTTTGGTATTGCTTATAAAAACCGCTTAAGACTTTCTATCAAATCTACAGTTTCAAGTTGCCTAATCAACATAACTTTTTCACTCACAAATTATCACATAAGCAATTTAGATAATCAATATCAAACACTCTTAAAACTGCTTATCTGCCACATCAGATATCGATAATGACCCCTAAATAGGGGGTGTTTGGGATTGCCCTGCTAATATTCTTAAACTTTAAATAAAAGCAGGTACCAACCTGTTTATTTTAAGTGTTTATCTCAGTTTAAAAAACACTTTTTTTCCTTCTTTTTCGAAACACTTTACTGCTTAAGCAGATAAGCACTCAAAAAAGCAATGCCAAACACCCTCGTAATCAGATAACTACATTCATTCACACAAACACTAGAAACTGATTCCTATGATATCTAAAATGCAATAACCATGTAACACATAAGCCCACTTTTTTCGGCTTTTGATATTAACAAGTCGAGCTTATCAATAAGCTCAACTTGATAAGCTCATAAGCCCAAAATTTAGGCCGCTTTTCAAAATTCAAATAAGCTCATAAGCCCGATAAATAAGCTAATCCAAACACCCAATAAGGCATAAGCTTAAAAACAATCTTTAAAAGCACTTAGGGGATGTTTGTGTAAGCTTATTTAGGGGCGTAAGAGCTTATTAAAATTTTGATAAGCACAAAAGCTCATTTCTGTGGGCTTATGAGCTTATCCACTTGACCTTATGAGCATATAAAGTTCATAAGCTTAAATAAATAAGCTTCTAAGCCAAAAAAAAATAAGCTTATAAGCTTATCAAATTTTCAATAAGCTCATAAGCCCTTCAAATAAGCTAGCAAAAACACCCTTTTATTAAACAACAGACCTTTGATGACTGAAACCCATGACACAAAACAACAATCTCATTAGAACCAGTCTCATGCAATAAGCCCACAAGCTTCTCACCATGCTTATTCACCACAACTATTCTCTGCCCTGAAAAACATAATAAAAATCCAATCTTTATCAACTAACTTAACTGACTAATAACTAACTACAAAAATCACCAGAAACTGAACCTGGGTTTTGTTCAGAATGGCTGAAAACTGCTTTTCCAGCAGCAGTTCCGGTAGCAGCCATCTGGGTTGCCCTTCTTTTGATTGGAAGGACTTGTTTGAGATGAACTTGTGATAAAGGGGGGATTTTGGTTGTGATGAGATTGATGGAGGGAGTTAAATGATAATTGTTTAATGTTAAAGTTAGCATTTTTTTTTGTTTTTGTTTTTATTAGTTTATGGAACTTTTTGGGTGGAGTTTTAGATAAAGGGTGTTTTTTGGACTCATTTAAGTGGTTGGTGGGGTTTGCTCACTTTTTTTTTTTTTTTTTTTTATTTTTTTTATTTTTTATTTTATTTTATTTTTTTTAAGCAAATTAGTGGCAGAACAAGAGGGTTTTATGATGAAATTTTGATTCGTAGTGCTAATTTTCGTTAAAAATACTAAATTTTTGTAAATATGCATGATTTAAAACGAACTATTTATCTAGTACTTACTTAGTTAATTCGTTAATAGGAGAAAAATAGACTTAATTTATAATAAACTTAATCATTTCATTTGAAAGCGTATTTCCACCCCAACATTTCTATTCTTGGTTTGTCACGATTTTGATATCTAGACACTTTTTGTCTTTTACTTTTCTTTTTAGCAGAAAAGTTATTTTCATATTAAATCATTATATTTTCAAGTATTGTTGCATCTTATACAAAACGAGCCGGGGCACCCGCGCGTTGCTGCGGGAATGTTGTGTTTAATCCAAACTTGAAATAGAACGGTCAATTACTTTTATTATTTTTAATTTTTTTAGGGACTAAATTTGCAAAAGATCGCTAACGGGGGACTAATGGTGCAATTTATAGCTAACGTGAGGGACTAAAAGCGTAAAATCCTTAGCTATAGTACATGAACTATTACAAACTGATTTTTTACTGTAGCATCACTGTAGCAACGTTATTTTCAGTTTTATTCCCTTAACGTGGCGTTCTTTGCAAAGTTAGTCCTTAGGGACTAACGGTGAAAAAAAAGTTAACCTTAGGGGCTGTTTCTGTTTATTATTTGTACAGAAAAGCCCCTGAAGTTACTGTTCTGTTTCAAATTTAATCCATGTTTGTTAGATAACGGTCGTTAAGGACTCACTTCGCAATTGATCACTAACCTCAGGGGCTAAAATTGGCAACCGTGAAATTTGCGTGAGCACTGTTGCTATAGTGAAACTCAAGCTTTTTAGAATATATATAAATTAGTAAATCCAAACACCATTTAATATATACTTATTCTTAAACAACATGCAAATACTTATTTTTAAGTAGAAGTATAAAACATTTACTAGTATAAAGAAACGGGACTATTTCTAATATTAGTAACCCGTTTCATTGTTTTGAAAACCGGGCTCGAAATTGACCGGGTCAACCGGTTCGACCGCCGGGTCAGCCCGGTTTTCAATTTATTATTTTTTTTATTTTTTCTACCGGGTCAACCGGTTTGACCACCAGGTCAACCAGTTAGACCACTGGGTCAACTCGGGTTTTTATTAAAAAAATTTGAAAAAACGAAACCCGGCCGGGTTTCGAGAACCGAGTTGACCCGGGTCACTCAAAACCCGGCGGGTCTAACCGGTTAACCCGGTTTTAGAAACCCGGGTTTTTTGACCCGTTTTTTGCCCGGAACCGGTCAAACCGGTTTACCCAGCCAGGTCGACCCGGGTTTCAAAACACCGGTTTTTTTTACAAATGTATAATAGTATAATACAATTTGATAAAGTAGTGTTGTGTTAAACACTTAAACTAGATGTTTTTGGTTACTAACGTGGTTTGTAACCAATATTACCCAAAGATTAGTCCCTAGTTATACAATGTAACAAACAAACATCGTGGTTAGAACATAAAATAATAAAAATATGTCATTGGTTAATTTGCATATGATCCTAATTTTATTTTTTATGCAGTGGTGCATATAACCTTTTGGCATCTATGATGCTTTAAAAACAAGTGGGTATTTGTTGGGTCACTGAATTCCCCAATCTTCTTCTAACAAGGATTTGAACGTAAAATAACCTAAGTATAAACAAGTCACTGAGTGAACAGTAACTCAGTGAGTCATCTTCAGGATGCCTAGATCGAGCCTAAGAAGAAAGGTTCTCCATTCAGTGAGACGGAACTCAGTGAAGTGTGATCTAAGCCAAGAAGAAGGTGATGGGTTCAGTGAGGATGACAATAACTCACTGAACCCTAAGACTCCTCAACAACTTTATGGTACTGAAGACTGATGACTAGAAGACTGAAGTTTTGGCGGGACTGGGCGGGAAAGTTTGATCTGTTTCACTAAAGTGCTTTATCACTTTAAGGTCAAACTTTCCCCAAATGGTTAAAACCAGGCTGCCATCAGAAAGTGCCTTTTGGACTTAACCCAAAGAAGTTTCCCTTGCCAGAGAATAAAATCTATCAAGATTTTATTGAGGAACACTTAGGACCATTGTATAATAGGGTTGTTCACATTTGTGTATAAATAGGTAGCATAAGAGAGGTGTAAAAGTGACAAGTTTGTGCAATTAATGCAAAGCATTCACAAACCACTTTTACTCTTCCAAAGAACAACATAACCCCTGAGATAGCTCAGTGGGTCCTGAAAGTTGTCACTCAACATAGATTGAGTTTAGTGAGGAGTCAATACCATACTTGTCGTTTTCAATCCCAAGTGTTATTCCGCAAACACTTGGGTACGATTCTTTTTGATTAACTTCTAATAAAGAATTAAACGTTGGAAAATATTGTCTCTTATGTTTACGTTTCTTTATTGTTAATCGTTTTATACATCTTTGTTTAAAGTCATATAACTTGGTTATTTTAGCTTTTTAGTTATAGTTAACTAAGTAAAAGGGACCAACAAGTGGTATCAGAGCCTCTGATTTGTAAAACTTAAACCTGTTTTCAAAACTTAAGAGTGCTCAAGTTTTTAAAATCAAGATCCCACTATGACTGACATAGATGTTCCCCAACTTGTCGACAAAAAGGGTGGAAGTTATTCAGCAACTGCCCCTCGACTAGAAGTTGGAAAATTTAATAAGTGGAAAAAGCGAATGCTTTGCTACTTAATTGGGATGGAACCATATTACATTAAGTTGATTAATGATGGTCCATATGTCCCAACAACTGCCCAAGGTTTAATTAAACCTGAAGCTCAGTGGACCCCAGATGAAAGGAGGGTGGTCAATCAAGACCAGCGCCTGAAAAGCATCATTATATCATGCCTCCCTGATGATATAATAGAATCAGTGATCAACTGTCCCACTGTCCAGCAGACATGGACTGACCTGGTTCATAGCTATGAAGGGCCTTCTGATATCAAAGAGAATAGAATCATGGACCTGAAGCTTGAATTCAATACCTTCAGGGCCAAGGATTCTGAAAGTCTCTCTGAGACTTATACTCGGTATAAGACCCTCCTGAATGAGCTGACCAATGATGGTGTTATACTGTCAAAACATGAGATCAATGTTGGTTTTGTCAACAGTCTCCCTGAGAAGTGGTTAAACTTCTCTCAGGGATTGAGAAATGCAAACCACATTCAGAACCTTGAGCTCCCTGCCATCTATGGGAAGTTTGTCTATGAGGACAATCTTATCACCAGGAGATACCCTGGTATAGCTCAGGAGACCAAAAAGGCCTTGACAATTTCACCCATATCAACTGCTTTCTATTCTAAAGGTGTTGTGCAGGATTTTCAGGATGGTTCTGATGATGAGGTTGACCAAAGAACCAGTGAGGAGTACCTGAATGATCTTCAAATTGAATTTCATGAAAGAGCACTGATGAGTGTGTAAATACTCATCATTTTTACCGTATTTTAACTGCCAAAACACGAGAAAACATTCAAGAATGCATCAAAATAATGAAAATATCCCAAAGATCGTGTTTTATATGTTTGAGATGCAAAATGATTGAAAACAAACTAAAAACGAATAAAGTTTGCATAATTGGCAGTTTCGATCCCCCAACTTTTAAAATTTGTCAAAACTAGTCCCTGAGCGTTTATTTTGAAAGAAAAGTCAAACCAAGTCTTTAAAAATCAAAATTTACCAAATAACGATCTTTGGGTGAAAATCTTTCAAAATGTACAAGTTTATATCTTTGGTCCCCCAAGTTTCACAATTTGGCGAATCTAGTCCCCGAGAATTTCAATTTTTGGGAAACAAACTTTATTGGTCCTTGTTAATTGGAATGTGGCAAAATCACCCTTGTGATGACTTTTGGAGATGTGCAAATTTGGTCCCTCATTTTCAGCCTATAACAATTGTGGTCCTTGTGCTTTTCACTTACTATAACCAAACAGACCTTCAATATTATATGACAAAACCCACCCTTCTAATAACCCAATCCAATACATCACCTGTCCTTGGGCCCAATGCCATCAAAGCCCAAACTAATACCCACTCTTAATACAACTCCATCCATTCAACCCTAACACAAATAATTAATAACGCCCCCATCCTGATTTACCCCTCGACCAGTCAAACACCAAACCCTACGCCCCCCCTTCCATCTCCATTTTTACCCGCCAATACCCAACCCCACTCCCTGCCATTTTTACAGCTCACTCAGATGCAAACAAGAAGAAGTCACATGCTATCTTGTCACTCCATATCTGTAACACCCCCAAAATTTTACAATGCAGCGGAATACCAATTTGGGTGTCACTTCATAGTTCATAAAAACAAGTTACATAAAACGACCTTAAAAGAGACGTTTAATAAAATGTCACATTCGATTTGATAAATCAGAGTACAAAGGTCCCAACAATTTTTATTCAAAACTTTAAGTTTCAAGAGTTCAAACATGACTCATTTGCATATTAAAAATAATAATAATAATCGAATGTGAAGAAACAAGTCCTTCAATATTTGATATCCACGCGACTCCGATTGCTCCCAATGCTCAGCTAGCAAATAAAACCTGAGAAAATACATGCTAAAAAGTCAACATAAAGTTGAGTGAATTCATAGAGTTTAATATGTAATCAGTTGAATACAAGATAAATCAGTTTAAAATACGATGGGCTACGTTGTTATACGCCCGTAATTAAGTTGACATGTAACAAATACAAGTCGGGAAATAAGATTTATAGCATTGAGCTCATGAAACCGAACCTTAACCTAGTTTTAACAGTTGCCCCGGTAGGGTAATATTTGCCATTTACCTCAACCTCTCAATATTATGTGACCGTTAAAAGGTGAGCGCTACTCACTCGGCCAGGCTGGTCAATGCCCAATATGCATATTCATAATACTAGCGTTTCCAACGAAATTAACGGTTCATGATGGGGACTTAATTGGCAAGAAATATACTCAATGTCTATAATCTTGTAATCGGGTCAAGCATACCAAAAATTAATACTTGTATTCAGTTTATAAAACTAGCATGTATCCCCCTCGCGAGGTTTATAAAACAATTGAAGTAAGTAAAAGCGAGGCTATGAACTCACCTTGAAGTGAATGAGCAACCAACATAAGCAGATAATCAAGAAGCACAGCACAACAATGATCGGACAGCTCGATCTAGAAGTTAAGGTTTATCTTACGGTTAAGACACGCTAAGAATAGAATAATGAAATTTAGTTTTCGAATGGATGGTTACATCATCATGATATGTTGATAAAAGATTTAGTTTTCAATTTGTAATAGTTTGGTGGTTGGTTAAATAAAAAAAAAATAAATCGAAAAAATAATACCAAGTATGTAATATATACATATGAAATATAAGCGAAAATATAATACACGGCATGTGTTATAAGATAAGAAAATAAATAAATAGTAAAACAATACACTTCGACACGATCCGGAAACCTCAAAATAGAGCAAAAGAAAGTTTCCGATAAAAGAAAACATACTATAAAAGTATTCTAAATGATTTAAAAGAAAATCTAAATTTTTATATTTTTCGTCTTTTTGTCGGAATTTAGGAAAGCGTCATTTTGTGAAAAATATTCTAAGTCTAGAAATTTTAGAAAATTTCGGCATGACCCATTCGTTTATTGGACGTTTCCATATTTTTACAAAACTATCATTAAGCAATTTAAAAGCATCCGACAAAACGACAATTATCCAATGTGACAAAAATAAACAATAACGGACTCGAGACGCCCCTTTTGGATCATCGCATCCAAAAGTGCACTATAACCAAATACGGCTAATCCATAATCTAAAGATAATAAACAAAACAAGTAAGCAATTCCAAACAATCCTTTATATTTTTAATAAGCCTTTATGTTGTCTTTCCTACATATATATATATATATATATATATATATATATATATATATATATATATATATATATATACTTTACTTAAATCTGACCTGGCCAAAACGACCCACTAAAACACATTTTCACGTCTCGGATATAAAAGAGATTTTATGGAAAACAACGTTTCGGACAACTTTTTAATTATGGCCGAGACCTGAAACTCAACAGAAAATGACCAAATTGCCCTTACCAGATTCAGTTAACAGTTGACTTTTTATTAAAATGACAGCAGTTTGACTCACTTTTTACCCGTTATAACCCATTTTCACAGTTTCGACTCTAAAGAGATTTTATGTAAAACGTCGATCCGAACAACTTTCGTGTTTCGCCGGAAGGCTGAAACAGCCTCGAAAGTACTCAAAATCGTCGTTTTAAATCTGGGTCTGATGTTATTATTTATAAAAAAAACTGTTAAAAATATATAAGTTTCGTTAAACTTCATTTGGTCATAACTTTCTCGTTTTAAGTCCGATTTTTATGTTCTTTATATCCCCGGAAAGGTAATTAAGTATACTAACATATTTTTAAGATTATAAGTTATCAAAAATATTTTATAGCTACTGTTACTTACTGAATAAAATTATGACAACTTATGAAAATTAATTTAAGCTATTCCAAACACCCCAATTAAAAGCAGAAAATTAAGTAATCCAAACACCCCTCATGGGCTGAAATATAAGCAGATCCAGACGCCCCTTGGGCTGCTGGTGTGGGTCGAGAACCAAACCAAACGAACCCTAAGTTGGTTTGTGGTGGTGTGAGCCGAAACCAAAACAAACAAAATGAAGAGAAAATAAATTAAACCAAAACACCCTATGTGGGTTTCGAACCCGAGATCTCTCGGTGGGTGGTTTCACAACGAGAAGGAAAAAGAAATAAAATAACAAATAAGTCAAAAAGAACCACATAAGCTTACGAATAAGCTGCCAAATAAGCCAAAAGCCGAAATAAGCACTTTAGTAAAATCATTTTATTTAACCAAATCAACCACCATTAATTAACTAACAACTTTTATAAAAAGAGCTTATGCTCAATCCGATTTATTTGAAAGATTTAGACCTTCGATTCATAGATTAACTTTACAAAAATTCGTGTTTTAAGATATAACCATCCAAATCGAAAAGTAAAAGTAAGGAAATGATAGTTAGACAAAAATCTACAAGTTAGAGTGCTTACATCAATCGGATTCGAATACAATGTACAAATAACCTCGATCTATACAACAAAGGTCTTCAAAATACATGGATCTTCAAGGAAACTATGAAATAGAGATGAGGGAGTGGTGTTTTAGTGGTGGTGGTCGGCGGTGTGATGGTGGCCGGCCTAGGTGGCAGCTGAAGAGAAGAAAGGAGGAGGGTGGAGGCTAGGGTTTGTGTTATAAAATGAAAGTATGAAACCCTAGTGGGTGGGGTGGATGGTGTTTTAAATAAAAATGGGTAGGGTTATTATTATTTAGTGTATTGTGTGTACTCCATTCCCTGTTGAGTTAAAGTGTAACGTGGTACTTCGGTTTGACAAAAATGCGAGAAATATATTTTTGGGAAAGTTTTTATAAAAGTATTATAAAAACAAAATTTTTGATTTAAAAAAAAAATAATTATTGGACTTAGTGTCGTTTTTCACATTTTACGAGATAATCTCTCGTTTTCAAATCAAATGAATTCGAAATAGTTTAAAAATGAAATATAAGTAATAATAAATATAATTTATTATATATAAAAAAAAATTAGACATAGAAAATAGATAAGTATTCTTTCATTAGAATATCATATTAATTTAATACAAGGCGAAATTTACCAATGGTTACAGTACATACCCCTTAAATGGAATCTCGTCCCGAGATTCAGTCTGTGTTATCCGTCGAAGTGGTGTCAGTAAAGAGGTGTGGTTAGTCGTAAAGAAATGAAGTCTTGAATAACAAGCGATGTCGTTCGATTCTCGTTGACTCAGAATACAGTGTACGGTAAGGTTGATTATACGGAGTAAATATAGAGTAAGAATCTGCTTAGTTGTTGTGCTCGATCGTATGAATATCGTTGAATTGTTTATACTCGCGTAAGAATTTTGTGATTCTTGAAAACCAAGTTAAAACATAATCCTAATATAACTATTTCCAGTATCTTAAAATTCATTTTTAAGTCGAACATAGGTGGTCAGTCTATGTTCCACTGTCCCTAGGTTAAATATAAGTGACCAGCCTATATTTAACCGAGGCTTGATGAATTTTGAAATACTCAACTTAGTTATACCTGTAATATGTCCGTTGTCCACACCGGGCCAGAATCACGGAACTTTAACAATGAAGGTTTCTGAAGAGAACTTGATCACATGCAGAGAAAGTTGCTGAACTTCAGCTTTGTAGATAACGAATTAGTTTATAAGAATTATAGGAAAATGACGAATAATAAAACAATAACAAAATAGTTCATGACGTAATAATAAATCAATGTTTTAAGTTAATGAGAGGGGGTAGAGTAAATTTTAAGAAGCAACAAAATGGCTAATAGAATGGTGACAATTTCGACAAATGACAGGATGATTTGTAAGATGATAACAATTAGTTTATTCAAAACTAGTCCAAAACAGTTTATGTAATAGTAGTATATCAGTAATTTAGTTTATAGATGATGGTAAAGTAGTTTGTAAGAGAGTGGAAAGCACTATATTAAAATTTTAGCGAAAATGGTTTAAAAGATGGTAGTAAAGTAGTTTTACAAGTTAATTTACCAAATAATTTGTAAAGGGGTGACAAAATAGTCAATTCTGAACTAGTGAGAGCTAAAATAGTGGTGAATCATGTTATTAGTTTGTAAGGTAGTTGTGGGGTGATTGGTCCGAAACAGTCAGATAATATTAACCAAGTTATGGTCAACAAGTCAGACAGCCTAAACCAATACTCCGGTGAGTGTAGTGTTTCCCCGGATCGTTAGATCCCAACGAGATGTGAAATCTGAAATAAAACGACTTTAAGATCAGGTGATTTGAACAGGAAAAGGGTTAAAGTGATGTATACTACTGAAATATAAGAATGAATAGCTTTAATAAGCTATATCACTAATACGTGAAATCAGATAAGTATACGTGAAAAAGGTAATGAAAAACGTAAACGTTTATTAATTAAACGTAAACAAAAACAAATTTACTTATAGTAGGATTTTATAAGCCTTAGGGGCTTAAATGCAAATTAAATAAATTTAAAATATTTACTTTATAATTAAAAACTATTTAATTAATTATTTTTATTTAATAACTATTTATTAATTATCTATTAATTAACTATTAATTATGAAAATGTAAAATAAGTCTAGAAAATCAAAATTAAAATTTCTAAAAATCTAAAATATTATAAAACTTATTTTAAAATTAAAATTATATTTTTCACACTATTTATCTATTTATTATTAATTATTTAATTAAAAACTATTTAACTATTTAATTAAATTTCAACTAAAAATTATAAATAATACAAATTAAACTAAAAATTTATAAAAATATTTTCTAAACCTAAAATAGAACTTGAAGAAAGTATAAAAAATAAAAATAAATCTTTTTGTCTTTTTCTAAATTTTCTATTAATTAAAAACTATTTATAATAATTTAAACTAATTAAACTATTTTAAATTACAAATAATATTAAACTAACTTAGATAATTATGAAAAATTTTATATATCTAATTAACCATCATGGGAATCCTAAAAAAAATTATAAAAACTTTATAATATGTATTTTTTATTTAATCTACTAATTATTATGCTATTTATTAATTATTATCTAATTAAAATAATTAAATTATAAAAACTAGTAAATGAACAGTATAAATCACAAGAAAATTTCTAAAATTATTTTATGACTTATAGAAGCTAGGAAAAATATAAAATATAAGTATTACCTTATAAAAATATATTATGCTATTTAATTCTTATTTATTATTTAATTATTAAATAAACTAATAATAATTCTAAATAACACTAGATGACAAAAGAAAATTCTGGAAAAATTTATAAAATTACTTTAATATATAATAGATTTAATAAAAATATAAAATAGTAAAAGTGCTTATAAATAAGCTAAAAAGGAAAATTAAATAGATAGTTTCTATTAAATAGAAGCTATCACTATAAGTAAGTTTGGTTTTTTTCTTGTTTTTCTTTTACAAAACTATAAAAATATTTAAAATGAGAATCTAATACAAAAACAATAAGCTTGGAAACACAGAATAAGCACTGAAAGTGCTTATTACCCAAAACAGTTGACTTTTTAGTTGACTTTGAAGGAAATAAGCTCAAATGAGCTTATGTGGGGTCCACTAGGGTAGATTCTGGTTCCAATAAGTTATTTATACAATACTAAACAAGGTTCAACCAAACAAGAAGCTTGAATAAGCCACAGAACACAAATAAGCACTTGGCTTATTGATTCTGAGACAGAAAATGGGACAGCTTTGGGAAGTCAAACCAAGTGGGGTCCACTAGGATTTAGGCCAAGCAAAGGTCAATGGCTCAAGCCTAGTAGGAGGGGGGTTGGGAGAACCAAGTTTTATGGTGTGGGACCCAGTGATGAGCTCAGAATAAGCTTGGGAAGTGAGGGGTCCAACTGATTCACTCAGTTAAGTGAGTGAGTGAATATAAGCTTAAAAGCTTGACACAAGCTCTAAAACAAGCTTAAGAAAGAAAATAAAATATTAGTAATATGTATATATAGTATATTAATAAATATTAACAAGTGTTGTCACTGGATTAAACTAATAAGCTTATAAAAAGCTTATAAGCACTTCCAATGAAACTGAGATCCAAACACCTAGTCAGGCAACCAAAGAGGTCAATTTGAGCTTATGAAATAAGCTCAAAAGAAATTATTGAATGCTGAGCTAATGAGTTGGATAGGTAAGGATTCCAAAATGCCAAAGTTTGAACAATGGGGGTCACTGGGTAGCTTTAGCAAGGCTTATGAAATTGGGTGGATTGACTGAGTCACTCAGTTAACTGAGTGAATGAACAAGCTTTAGGCTGAGAGCAGCCCTAGTTAAAGGCTTAGAAAATGAGATTTAAGCTTTGAACAAGAAAGCAGGGATGCATAGCTTCTTAAAGAACTAAAAATCACAAGCCAAAGCTCAGTGATGAGCTTATGATGAGCTTGTGATGTTACTTGTGTACACTGAGTGATCAGTGTAAGGTTAGATTTTGTTGCACAAATTTAAGCAAGATAAGCAGACCAAATAAGCATTTAAGGACAACTAAGCATTCAGTTTAGATAACTAGCAACATGGGCATCATAAAAATCTAATTTACTCAGACTAACACTTAATAAATAAGCTTGTGCAAGCTTATGAAGTTGAGTGTCAAACCTGTGTACAGGGGAGGTCTAAGTAATATCACCAAAAGCTAAGCACTGATTAAGCAATCTCAATAAGCAAATATTGGAAAAGATTAATCACACAACAAGCTAGTCAGGTAAGCTACACAAATCAACAACAATTTATAACTAACAAGTACTTTGGAACAAGCTATGAGCTTATGAAATCAGATACCTCAACTGTGCACAGGGCAAAACTTTGCCCTGCAGTCCAATTCAAAGGGCATTTTGGTCCAATAAGAAAAATCACAAAAATATGAAATCTATGGAATTAACAAGTTCAGGTGGTAGGGTTTACTCACAACAATTTTCAGATCCCCAATCACAACACAAAATTCATGAAAATTATTGCTATTTTGATGAAAATCTGAACATGTAACTTTTGACTTTTACTACTTTTAAGCACAGTTGACTTTTATGAGTTTTGATTGGTCCTAGATCATTGTAAATGTTATAATAAGCTTATATGAAACTAATTTAGGCTTAAGATACAAAAGATAGGCTTATGTGAGTGATTGTGCCACTCAAATCCTAACACAGTTAACTGTGTTGGATTTCTTTGGTGATTTTGACTTGTGGAAGTTTAGGACACCATTTTATGACTTATAAATCCTCAATAGACCCTAGATGACTAATGCAAGCAGAAAGCAACAACCCAATCAATCTTAAACACAGTGAAATGGACTGAGCCAAACACCCCTATAATTGACTGAAAATGATGATTTCCAAAGGTTTGTACTAATTTAAACCATGAAACTGATTTTAAACTTTATAATATCATATAATAAGGCTAAATGAACATAAATTAACAATTATATAAGCTTGAAACTCAGAGATGACAATTATGAGTTTCAACTGTGAGATTTTTAACTTAAGCAACAATGATTCTTAATGAACAAACAAACAATTTTAAACTAAATTATAACTAATAAACAACAAATAATTACAAAAACACAATTATAACTAGGTTTAATCAACAAAGATATTGAAATAAAAAATATTAGAACTAAACTCACTTTTTGCAATCCTGCTCAAACCATGGAACCAAGTACCAAGATCAATTTATGTGACTCCCATGAGTCTCTAAACCATAATCCAAGCAGCTTCCTTTCCAAAATTACTCTAAATCAGATTCCAAACCAATCTCTTGGTACAGTTTGACTTTATTTGACCAAGTTATGTTTTGTGAGTTTTAGTAATTAAGCCAAGTTTTAAGATATCTAGAAGCACTTATATGTTTCCTGGGAGCTTATATGAGCTTATTTGATCCTTATATTCCACTGTAAACAACCACCAAGATATATGATATTTTTGAGTAAAAGAAAATTTTGCAAACTTGAGAATTTTACATTAAACTTGAAATTTATTATCACCAAAGATTTAAAACACACTGATGTTCAGATATTACAACTTAAAAGCTTTAAGATACAAAGAGAATTTTTAATTAAGCTAATCGACATACATTTTTATAAATTAAACTAGATATTTTTCTTCTCTTCTTTCTTCAGTATTTAACACCACTTTGCATCCCACTAGCTCAAAATATCTTTCCCACATGATCTTGGCCATTGAAAGAGTCCAATTCATCTTGTCCGTTTAAATCAGAAATTGGCGCCAAAATGCTACACGTGGATTTGAGCAGTTCTGTGACAATTAATGTATCTTGGGAGTATATGGATGAGTAAGGAGCAAGTTTGGTGAAGTTTTGGACTAAAATGAGGCAGTATTGCTCAATACTGTGGGCTAGTATGCTACAGTGGTGGTTTTGGGGTGGGAATGGCATTTATTGTGGAGTGTTTCTGTGGAAAGGGTGGTGAGAGTAGGTAGGATTAGGGGTAAGCTGGAGGGGGTAAGGTGGAAGAGGCAAGTGGTGTTAACAGGTGGAGGTGGGAGTGAGGTGGAAGACGAAGAGGATAAACGGGGGGTGTTTGTTTGTTTTATTTATTTAATAAAGGGGTGGGCTGGATCTGGAATGGGCCTAGGTGGACTGGACTGGATTTGATTTGATGGGTTTAGTTTTGGTTTAAGGGTGGATCCGGTTTGGTTTTTAACTAATAAATCACAAGGACCAAATGTGTAAATTAGGTAAAGTTGAGGGCTGTTTTGTGATTTTTCCAAACTTTATTTAAGGACTAAACCTGCAATAAACCATTAGTATAAGGACCACAATTATAAATTTTATCATTTTAAATCTCAGGGACCATTTCTGCAAATTCCACAAACTCCAGGGACCAAAACTGTAACTTTCTGATTTTTGAAGGGTTTGAAATTGTAACTTCTCAAAAGTTATCATAAGGACCAATTTTGTCTTTTTAGAATAGTACAAGGGTGTAGTTTGATAATTTTCCATTTTTAAACACCCAGGGACTAATTTTGACATTTTTCAAAAGTTGAGGGACCAAAGTTGTCATTTTGACATTTTTAAACTTTAAAGGACTTTTCTTGACAACTTATGAATTCCAAGGACCTTTTATGACATTTGTACAAGTTTTGATTTACCAGGGACTAGATTTGCCAATTTTCCAAAGTTCAGGGACTGAAACTGTAAATTATGTGAAATGTTTTGTTTTTCATCAGTTTTCAATCCTTATGCATAAAAACACAATCCAGGGATAATTTTATATATTTCAAGGCATTCCTGTGTGTTTTCATATGTTTTTGCAGCTTAAATGTAACAGAAATGATGAGTATTTACACACTCATCAATCCCCCACACTAAACTATTGCTAGTCCCTAGCAATCTATTTGAGAAAAAATTAATGGATTTTTACTCTTTACCAAAAGCCATCACTTCTGGAGTAGCCAGGTGTAAGAACTGTGGCACACCTGATAACCGTGTGATTTTTAGCAAACCACCAGCTGTCAACGGATTTGATTTGTCTTTACCAGAAGCCGTTTGCTTCTGGACTAGCCAACTCTTGATGGAATAGTCAACATCTTGGTGAGCTGAATACCAATTTATGGATTTTCTACGGCCTTTACCACAAGCCATAATCTTGCGGGCTAGCCAACTCATTAGCTTTTTAGGATAATGGGGAGTTGAGGAACCATACAATTTTTGGCAAATTGCAAGCCATCAACGGTTTTGAGATGTCTTTACCAAGAGCCGTTTGCTCCTGGACTAGCCAATCCTGTTGTGGGTTAGACATGGAGGATTGATACCATTTATTGCATTTCTAAGTGTGAAAAAACTTTAAATTTTGATCAAATGAGGGTGCTTGATGGAACATGTGTTTGAATTCGTGAGAATCCCCCCCCACACTTAGAAATGAATATTGCCCTCAATATTCAAAACACCGGGTGTTAAACCGATACTTAGAACGTAAGAAGGAAATATTTATAACCTTTATTTTAGGCTATTTACATACAAACTCACTTTTTTCTTTTTGTTTTAAACCTTTTTTTTTTTTTTTTTTTTTTTTTTTTTTTTTTTTTTTTTTTTGACTCACTACCTACCAGGCTTGTGTCAGGTTTACCACGCTAGCTAATCACTTGTGAATGATTAACTGTAATAAATTCGCCCTGACAGCCCGGGAGTTGAATGATAAAGTTTATAATATACATACACCTTCCAGGTTTGTGTCAGGTTTACCACGCTAGCTAATCACTTGTGAATGATTAACTGTAATAAATTCGCCCTGACAGCCTGGAAGATAAATAACATAATATACATACAAAACATGCTTATTGAAATTTGAAAAATATTTACTTTTGAAATGGTGGTAGAAAGTAGAAAGAAGTCAGAAATACGGGTGAAAACCCATATTGCTATGCTTTTGATTACCGAGTCATTAGCTTGACTCGACCTCGAATTGATTTGTTCATGAGGTAGCTTGTTTTTGATTCCCGAGTCACTAGCTTGACTCGACCCCGAATTTAATTGTCCTTGGGGAAAGTTTGGAGATCCGGGACAACCATGTTTGGGAAGTCCTCTCCAAAGTAATGTTTCACACGATGGCCATTTACTTTAAAACATGGACCGTCATTTTGAGATAACTCAACGGTACCATATGGATAAACCTTAGTGATAGTAAATGGACCAGTCCAACGGGTTTTTAATTTACCCGAGAAGATCTTTAATCTGGAGTTAAAGAGAAGTACTCGATCACCGACGTTAAAAACGCGGTTCTTTATTTTTGAGTCATGAATTCTCTTTGTTTTCTCTTTATAGATTAAAGAGTTCTCGTAAGCCTGATCACGTAGTTCATTTAGTTCATTCATTTGAACTTTTCTGTGATCACCCGCAGTTTTGAGGTCAAAGTTGGCATGTTTCAAAGCCCAGTAGGCTTTGTGCTCAAGTTCCATCGGTAAATGACATGTCTTTCCGTACACAAGCTTGTAAGGTGTACACCCAATGGGTGTTTTATAAGCTGTACGAAAGGCCCATAGTGCGTCATCTAATTTATCCGACCAGGCAGCACGGTTTTCACCAACAGTCCTCTCAAGTATCCTTTTGATACCACGATTTGAAACTTCCACTTGCCCACTTGTTTGTGGGTGATACGCGGTAGAAAGACGGTGGGTTACACCATACTTTTGCATGACTTTATCAAATTTGTCATTGCAGAAATGCGTACCACGATCACTTATAATAGCACGTGGGGTTCCAAAACGGGCAAAAAGAGATTTCAGGAATTTCACTACAACTCGGGCATCATTTGTGTGTAAAGCCTTAGCTTCAACCCACTTTGATAAATAATCAACTGCCACAAGTATGTACTTGTTTCCTCTGGATGATGGAAATGGCCCCATAAAGTCAATGCCCCAGATATCAAATATTTCACATACTTGAATAGCATTTTGTGGCATCTCATTTCTTTGTGAAATGTTTCCATGACGCTGACAAGCATCACAGGTTTTAATGAGATCCTGGGCATCTTTATAAATTGAGGGCCAGAAGAATCCGGAATCAAACACCTTTTTGGCGGTGTAATTAGGACTATGATGTCCCCCAGTGGGTCCAGCATGGCAAGCCTTAAGAATTTCAGTGGCTTCCTGTCCATATACACACCGTCGGATGACTTGATCCGCACAGATTTTGAATAAGTAGGGGTCATCCCAGAAGTAATGTTTAACATCCTTAAAGAATTTATTCTTCTGTTGGGTTGACATCCCTTTCACAACAAAGTTACCCGCATGGTAGTTTGCGAAATCGGCAAACCATGGGGTAGTAGAATCTCCACGAAAAGCAACCGCATTGAGTGTTTCGAGAGGAAATGTTTCATTTATTTCCTTTTTCTCACACACATTTTGATGAGGGTTTTCTAATCGGGACAAATGATCAGCAGCCAGGTTCTCAGCTCCTTTTTTATCACGAATAATGATATCAAATTCTTGGAGGAGGAGAACCCAACGGAGCAATCTCGGCTTTGCATCTTGTTTTGCAAATAGATATTTAAGAGCCGAGTGATCCGTATACACTACGCTTTTAGTCAAGATTAAGTATGTCCGAAATTTCTCAAACGCATACACCACAGCTAATAATTCTTTTTCTGTAGTGGTGTAATGAGTTTGAGCTTCGTTCATAGTTTTGCTTGCGTAGTGGATAGGCTGAAAGTGTTTCGTTTTGCGTTGCCCCAAGACTGCACCAATAGCAAAATCACTTGCATCGCACATAATCTCGAAGGGTAAGTCCCAGTCGGGGGCAATAAGAATGGGTGCCTCAGTAAGCTTTTTCTTTAATGTTTCAAAAGCTTCGATGCACTCTGGTGAGAAGATAAAAGGAGTATCCTTTTCAAGGAGATGAGTCATAGGTCGTGAGATTTTGGAAAAATCTTGTATAAATCGACGATAGAAACCCGCATGACCCAAGAAACTCCTAATACCTTTGACGGTAGTAGGGTGAGGCAGTTTTGCAATGACATCAACCTTAGCTCTGTCAACCTCAATCCCATTCTTGGAAATCTTATGGCCGAGGACAATGCCCTCTTTGACCATAAAGTGACTCTTTTCCCAATTTAGACATAGATTGGTGTCTTTACACCTTTTCAACATTGTTTCTAAATTGGTGAGGCATGTTTGGAATGAATCCCCAATGACCGAGAAGTCATCCATAAAGACCTCCATCGTTTTACCAATCATGTCGGTAAATATGGCCATCATACACCTCTGGAACGTACCTGGTGCATTACATAAGCCAAAAGGCATACGTTTATAAGCAAAGGTTCCATAAGGGCATGTAAAGGTAGTCTTTTCTTGATCTGATGGATCAATGGGGATTTGAAAGTATCCTGAGAAACCATCAAGGAAACAATAGTACTCGTTCCCTGCTAATCTCTCAAGCATCTGGTCCATAAAAGGCAGCGGAAAGTGGTCTTTGCGGGTGGCGTCATTTAACTTACGATAGTCAATGCAAACACGCCATCCGGTAACCAGCCGAGTTGGAATCAACTCATTTTCCTCATTGGTGACAACAGTAATGCCACCCTTTTTTGGGACACAATGAATGGGACTAACCCATGGACTATCAGAGATAGGGTAAATCAATCCTGCATCAAGAAGTTTAAGAACCTCTTGTTTAATCACATCATGGATTTTTGGATTCACCCTTCTTTGGTGTTGCACTGCAGGCTTGAAGTCATCCTCCATCAAGATTTTGTGTGTACAAAAATCTGGGTTAATACCCTTAATATCGGAGAGTTTCCAAGCAATTGCTTGCTTGTTTGACTTCAAGACCTTTATGAGAGCACTCTTCTCCTCAACACTTAAACCTTTAGCAATAATGACGGGTAATTTATCATCACCCTCCAAGAATGCGTATTCAAGATGAGGAGGTAAGTCCTTGAGTTCGACCTCAGGAAAATCATCAGTTTCCTCAACATATTTGATTTCCTGATTATGAAGTTGTATGGGAGGGAGTGGAAGAGAATTGTCTTGATTTAGCAATCTCTCAAGGAGAAGAATATCTCCCTCCAGATCAATCTCAGTGTTATCAATTCCCAATGGAACTGAATCACTTTTGAGAAAAGCCTCGACCTCTTCCAGAAGGAAATCACTTCCCTCAAACGGAGTGAGAGAAGGGGAAGAGTCGGAAATGATAGGTTCAGATGATGGAGTGGCATCCCCACTCACAGAATTATGAGAATAACCAAGAAACTCTTGAGAGTACTCCTCAGAAGCAATGTCTATGACATCTATTTGGTTAACTGCTTCAGAATCATAATTGGAGGAGTACCTCGAAGTTTGATCGAGGTTAAATGTAACAGCTTCATTACCCACACGAAGAGTGATTTCTTGCTCAAATACATCGATAAGAGCACGGCCCGTTCTAAGGAAACCCCTCCCCACAATGAGAGGGACCCTTTGATCGGCATCGAAATCAACCACTACAAAGTCAGCGGGGAGATGAAATTCTCCTACCTTTACAAACACGTCCTCGGCAATGCCGAGAGGACGAGATATCGATCGGTCTGCAAGCTCTAAAGTCATGCAGGTAGGAGTAAGATCAGGAAGAGAAAGTTTCTTCCAAACTGAGTATGGCATTAGGTTGATACTTGCACCAAGATCGGCCAAGGCATAGCAATCAACCATTCCCGGAAATACACATGGTATTAGAAATTTTCCAGGATCTCCCAGCTTCTCGGGAAGCTTCTTTAAAAGAACTGCAGAGCAGTTCTCATTCAAGGGAGTCTTTGCCATTTCAAACAGTTTCTCTTTGTTGCTTAACAAGTGTTTGATTGTCGATGCAAATTTGGGCATCAGAATAATAGCATCCGCAAAGCTAATGTCAAAATGTAAATCTTGGAAGATTTGAAAGAATTTATCCATCTGATGACTAGCTTTTTCACGGAGCTTTTGCTCACTCAAACGCGAGGGATAAGGAATAGAGGAAGTAGAAGGTCTGGACTGAGGTGTTTCAACTGGAATATCATTTTGTTCAAAAACAACTTTAGGTTTTGGTTTGGGTTTCGGGACAACATGAGGTGGGACGTCTTGGGTACCTCCCTTATGAGTAGGAAGTACTTCGTCCTTATTTACCTCGACGTTATTTTCCACTACCTTGGGAGAAGAAGAAGAAGGGGTAGTGGGAATAGTGGGTCCATCATATGAAACTCCGCTCCTGGTCGTGATCGCCTTTGCATCGCCCCTCGGGTTTGCGATCGTGTTGCTCGGAAGTTTTCCAGAGCCCGAGGGTCGTTCATTTAAAGATTTCTTGATTTCAGAAATCTGGCTGACCAACAACCTGTTTGTCTCTTCTTGAGTTTTCATGAACTGCTTTAACAACTCATCGGATGATGGTTGTGGAGCTGGGAGAATGGCTTGTGTTTGGTTAGGGAAATTTTGGACACGGTTATTTTGATTATAACCTTGTTGTGGCTGAAAATTCCCTTGATTTGGATTACCATTTCCCTGAAAATGATTTCCGGGGTTGAAATTGTTTCTGTTAAAGTTTCCTTGATTGTGGAAACCTTGATTCTGTCCAGGATTGAAATTCCCTTGGTTTTGATAACCTTGGTTCATTCGAGGTTGGTTCTGGTTCCTGTTTTGCAAATTTGGGTTTTGATTAAACCCGGGTGGTCCCATATGAGTGTTAGCACGGTAACTTGGTTCCATTTGAGGACGGTATTGATTACCTCCCTGATTTGTAGTTCCGGCTAAGGCATTTGCTTCAAAAGGACTACCATCGGTGGCAGTACAATTGTAATAAGCATGTGGGCCACCACAAGTGACACAAACTTCCACTTTTTTAACTTCAGAATGTGAAGGGTTTTGTGTGAAAGTGACTTTTTTCTGGCTTGAGAGAACCAAAGCTTGAATGGCGTCCGTGAGTTTATCTATCTTAGCATCGGTGCTAGAAGTACTCACGGGTGATGAAGTAGAAGGACCAGCACTCACTTGGGAGTTATAAGGTTTTGTGCGTGTAGTGCGGACTTTGGACTTATTTTCAATGATTTCTAAAGCTTCTTTTGTGGTTTTGCTCAAAAAATTACCTCCCGCGGAGGCATTGAGAGAATCTTGGTCAGATTGACTCACACCATTATAAAACGTGTCAATTTGCATTAATTCAGTGAAACCATGATGAGGACATCGACGAAGCAATTCTTTGAAACGATCCCAAGCGTCACCAAACGATTCATCAAACCTTTGAGTAAATTTGATGATTTCATTTTTAAGACTTGTCGTTCTGGACGGGGGAAAAAATTCGTTTACAAATTTGGTAACTAGATCTTCCCATGAGTGTATTGAACGAGGAGGTTGTTTTTCCAGCCAAATCCGGGCTGCTCCCTCAAGAGAAAATGGGAAAAGAAGAAGTTTAACTGCTTCGGAAGGGACGTTCTTGTATTTGATGGTTGAAGTGATTTTATTAAACCATCTAATGTGAGCATGGGGATCATCCCTCTCAAAACCATAAAATTGGCTTGAAGTCACTAGATTTAGTAACCCGGTTTTGAGCTCAAAGTATTCAGCCACGATGGCTGGGACAACAATAGCGTCTCCGTAACCCTCAATGGGTGCTTGGAGAAGCTCATTCATCGGACGGTCTTCCGCCATGATAACTTTTTTTGGTGAAACAGCACGTTCCTCAGATACGGCTGTTGGGGCAGAACGTCTACGGCGTCTTCGAGGAATTCTGACAAGCTCACGTAAAGGGCTTGTGGACCTAGAAGAACGAGTGCGCATGCACTAGAGACGACTCTAAGATTACTTAGAGTGACGGGAAATTTACAAATAGAAAATAAAATATGAGCAAAAAGATGATATATAACAAAGGGTGAAAATTCAAACTCACAGATATTTCAAAAAGTCGTAATACGCAGCACACCTCCCCGGCAGCGGCGCCAAATTTTGATTGGTCCGAAACAGTCAGATAATATTAACCAAGTTATGGTCAACAAGTCAGACAGCCTAAACCAATACTCCGGTGAGTGTAGTGTTTCCCCGGATCGTTAGATCCCAACGAGATGTGAAATCTGAAATAAAACGACTTTAAGATCAGGTGATTTGAACAGGAAAAGGGTTAAAGTGATGTATACTACTGAAATATAAGAATGAATAGCTTTAATAAGCTATATCACTAATACGTGAAATCAGATAAGTATACGTGAAAAAGGTAATGAAAAACGTAAACGTTTATTAATTAAACGTAAACAAAAACAAATTTACTTATAGTAGGATTTTATAAGCCTTAGGGGCTTAAATGCAAATTAAATAAATTTAAAATATTTACTTTATAATTAAAAACTATTTAATTAATTATTTTTATTTAATAACTATTTATTAATTATCTATTAATTAACTATTAATTATGAAAATGTAAAATAAGTCTAGAAAATCAAAATTAAAATTTCTAAAAATCTAAAATATTATAAAACTTATTTTAAAATTAAAATTATATTTTTCACACTATTTATCTATTTATTATTAATTATTTAATTAAAAACTATTTAACTATTTAATTAAATTTCAACTAAAAATTATAAATAATACAAATTAAACTAAAAATTTATAAAAATATTTTCTAAACCTAAAATAGAACTTGAAGAAAGTATAAAAAATAAAAATAAATCTTTTTGTCTTTTTCTAAATTTTCTATTAATTAAAAACTATTTATAATAATTTAAACTAATTAAACTATTTTAAATTACAAATAATATTAAACTAACTTAGATAATTATGAAAAATTTTATATATCTAATTAACCATCATGGGAATCCTAAAAAAAATTATAAAAACTTTATAATATGTATTTTTTATTTAATCTACTAATTATTATGCTATTTATTAATTATTATCTAATTAAAATAATTAAATTATAAAAACTAGTAAATGAACAGTATAAATCACAAGAAAATTTCTAAAATTATTTTATGACTTATAGAAGCTAGGAAAAATATAAAATATAAGTATTACCTTATAAAAATATATTATGCTATTTAATTCTTATTTATTATTTAATTATTAAATAAACTAATAATAATTCTAAATAACACTAGATGACAAAAGAAAATTCTGGAAAAATTTATAAAATTACTTTAATATATAATAGATTTAATAAAAATATAAAATAGTAAAAGTGCTTATAAATAAGCTAAAAAGGAAAATTAAATAGATAGTTTCTATTAAATAGAAGCTATCACTATAAGTAAGTTTGGTTTTTTTCTTGTTTTTCTTTTACAAAACTATAAAAATATTTAAAATGAGAATCTAATACAAAAACAATAAGCTTGGAAACACAGAATAAGCACTGAAAGTGCTTATTACCCAAAACAGTTGACTTTTTAGTTGACTTTGAAGGAAATAAGCTCAAATGAGCTTATGTGGGGTCCACTAGGGTAGATTCTGGTTCCAATAAGTTATTTATACAATACTAAACAAGGTTCAACCAAACAAGAAGCTTGAATAAGCCACAGAACACAAATAAGCACTTGGCTTATTGATTCTGAGACAGAAAATGGGACAGCTTTGGGAAGTCAAACCAAGTGGGGTCCACTAGGATTTAGGCCAAGCAAAGGTCAATGGCTCAAGCCTAGTAGGAGGGGGGTTGGGAGAACCAAGTTTTATGGTGTGGGACCCAGTGATGAGCTCAGAATAAGCTTGGGAAGTGAGGGGTCCAACTGATTCACTCAGTTAAGTGAGTGAGTGAATATAAGCTTAAAAGCTTGACACAAGCTCTAAAACAAGCTTAAGAAAGAAAATAAAATATTAGTAATATGTATATATAGTATATTAATAAATATTAACAAGTGTTGTCACTGGATTAAACTAATAAGCTTATAAAAAGCTTATAAGCACTTCCAATGAAACTGAGATCCAAACACCTAGTCAGGCAACCAAAGAGGTCAATTTGAGCTTATGAAATAAGCTCAAAAGAAATTATTGAATGCTGAGCTAATGAGTTGGATAGGTAAGGATTCCAAAATGCCAAAGTTTGAACAATGGGGGTCACTGGGTAGCTTTAGCAAGGCTTATGAAATTGGGTGGATTGACTGAGTCACTCAGTTAACTGAGTGAATGAACAAGCTTTAGGCTGAGAGCAGCCCTAGTTAAAGGCTTAGAAAATGAGATTTAAGCTTTGAACAAGAAAGCAGGGATGCATAGCTTCTTAAAGAACTAAAAATCACAAGCCAAAGCTCAGTGATGAGCTTATGATGAGCTTGTGATGTTACTTGTGTACACTGAGTGATCAGTGTAAGGTTAGATTTTGTTGCACAAATTTAAGCAAGATAAGCAGACCAAATAAGCATTTAAGGACAACTAAGCATTCAGTTTAGATAACTAGCAACATGGGCATCATAAAAATCTAATTTACTCAGACTAACACTTAATAAATAAGCTTGTGCAAGCTTATGAAGTTGAGTGTCAAACCTGTGTACAGGGGAGGTCTAAGTAATATCACCAAAAGCTAAGCACTGATTAAGCAATCTCAATAAGCAAATATTGGAAAAGATTAATCACACAACAAGCTAGTCAGGTAAGCTACACAAATCAACAACAATTTATAACTAACAAGTACTTTGGAACAAGCTATGAGCTTATGAAATCAGATACCTCAACTGTGCACAGGGCAAAACTTTGCCCTGCAGTCCAATTCAAAGGGCATTTTGGTCCAATAAGAAAAATCACAAAAATATGAAATCTATGGAATTAACAAGTTCAGGTGGTAGGGTTTACTCACAACAATTTTCAGATCCCCAATCACAACACAAAATTCATGAAAATTATTGCTATTTTGATGAAAATCTGAACATGTAACTTTTGACTTTTACTACTTTTAAGCACAGTTGACTTTTATGAGTTTTGATTGGTCCTAGATCATTGTAAATGTTATAATAAGCTTATATGAAACTAATTTAGGCTTAAGATACAAAAGATAGGCTTATGTGAGTGATTGTGCCACTCAAATCCTAACACAGTTAACTGTGTTGGATTTCTTTGGTGATTTTGACTTGTGGAAGTTTAGGACACCATTTTATGACTTATAAATCCTCAATAGACCCTAGATGACTAATGCAAGCAGAAAGCAACAACCCAATCAATCTTAAACACAGTGAAATGGACTGAGCCAAACACCCCTATAATTGACTGAAAATGATGATTTCCAAAGGTTTGTACTAATTTAAACCATGAAACTGATTTTAAACTTTATAATATCATATAATAAGGCTAAATGAACATAAATTAACAATTATATAAGCTTGAAACTCAGAGATGACAATTATGAGTTTCAACTGTGAGATTTTTAACTTAAGCAACAATGATTCTTAATGAACAAACAAACAATTTTAAACTAAATTATAACTAATAAACAACAAATAATTACAAAAACACAATTATAACTAGGTTTAATCAACAAAGATATTGAAATAAAAAATATTAGAACTAAACTCACTTTTTGCAATCCTGCTCAAACCATGGAACCAAGTACCAAGATCAATTTATGTGACTCCCATGAGTCTCTAAACCATAATCCAAGCAGCTTCCTTTCCAAAATTACTCTAAATCAGATTCCAAACCAATCTCTTGGTACAGTTTGACTTTATTTGACCAAGTTATGTTTTGTGAGTTTTAGTAATTAAGCCAAGTTTTAAGATATCTAGAAGCACTTATATGTTTCCTGGGAGCTTATATGAGCTTATTTGATCCTTATATTCCACTGTAAACAACCACCAAGATATATGATATTTTTGAGTAAAAGAAAATTTTGCAAACTTGAGAATTTTACATTAAACTTGAAATTTATTATCACCAAAGATTTAAAACACACTGATGTTCAGATATTACAACTTAAAAGCTTTAAGATACAAAGAGAATTTTTAATTAAGCTAATCGACATACATTTTTATAAATTAAACTAGATATTTTTCTTCTCTTCTTTCTTCAGTATTTAACACCACTTTGCATCCCACTAGCTCAAAATATCTTTCCCACATGATCTTGGCCATTGAAAGAGTCCAATTCATCTTGTCCGTTTAAATCAGAAATTGGCGCCAAAATGCTACACGTGGATTTGAGCAGTTCTGTGACAATTAATGTATCTTGGGAGTATATGGATGAGTAAGGAGCAAGTTTGGTGAAGTTTTGGACTAAAATGAGGCAGTATTGCTCAATACTGTGGGCTAGTATGCTACAGTGGTGGTTTTGGGGTGGGAATGGCATTTATTGTGGAGTGTTTCTGTGGAAAGGGTGGTGAGAGTAGGTAGGATTAGGGGTAAGCTGGAGGGGGTAAGGTGGAAGAGGCAAGTGGTGTTAACAGGTGGAGGTGGGAGTGAGGTGGAAGACGAAGAGGATAAACGGGGGGTGTTTGTTTGTTTTATTTATTTAATAAAGGGGTGGGCTGGATCTGGAATGGGCCTAGGTGGACTGGACTGGATTTGATTTGATGGGTTTAGTTTTGGTTTAAGGGTGGATCCGGTTTGGTTTTTAACTAATAAATCACAAGGACCAAATGTGTAAATTAGGTAAAGTTGAGGGCTGTTTTGTGATTTTTCCAAACTTTATTTAAGGACTAAACCTGCAATAAACCATTAGTATAAGGACCACAATTATAAATTTTATCATTTTAAATCTCAGGGACCATTTCTGCAAATTCCACAAACTCCAGGGACCAAAACTGTAACTTTCTGATTTTTGAAGGGTTTGAAATTGTAACTTCTCAAAAGTTATCATAAGGACCAATTTTGTCTTTTTAGAATAGTACAAGGGTGTAGTTTGATAATTTTCCATTTTTAAACACCCAGGGACTAATTTTGACATTTTTCAAAAGTTGAGGGACCAAAGTTGTCATTTTGACATTTTTAAACTTTAAAGGACTTTTCTTGACAACTTATGAATTCCAAGGACCTTTTATGACATTTGTACAAGTTTTGATTTACCAGGGACTAGATTTGCCAATTTTCCAAAGTTCAGGGACTGAAACTGTAAATTATGTGAAATGTTTTGTTTTTCATCAGTTTTCAATCCTTATGCATAAAAACACAATCCAGGGATAATTTTATATATTTCAAGGCATTCCTGTGTGTTTTCATATGTTTTTGCAGCTTAAATGTAACAGAAATGATGAGTATTTACACACTCATCATGGGGTAATTTATTGACATGGTGCTATAGAGACTGAGTGTAAAGATTCGGATAAAATGTTTATAATAAATATCCTTATACAAATAAAAGTAACGCTCTTGTAAATAGGTATAAATAATCTCTTGTAAATAGGTATAAATAATCAAGAGAAAATCAAGTGTATATAGATACTCTTTTATATAATTTGTATCAATTCGGGAAACGGTGCAGAAATGCTCAGAAAACATAAGTTTACGGGGAGTAAAGAAATCAAGAGGAATTGATAATTTGTAACGAGTTTCGCCATCAGATGTAATGATAGTATATAAGGTTATGAAAGAGTTTAGAGACCATTGTAATCACCTACAATGTCTGACAAATAAAAGAAATCATTGTGCAACACACAATGTTAATGAAGTAAATGAGACCATTGTGTAACCCACAATGTCTTAATAGTGAATGAGACCATTGTAATCAACTACAATGTCTTGAAAAAGTTTCATAGATCACAAGAATGGAAGAGTAGGCATGGGAGAGCAAAATCATGACTAGAGGATATATTCATTAGTCATATAATAGAAGTATGGATGCAAAATAGAGCATATAAGTTACCTGAGAGCAAGCGTACGCGGATATCGAACAATGGTGAAAGACTTAAAAAATAATTTCGAAAATCAGTTATAGTTTAGGTTTTGAAAACGACCTAATTCGCTATAACTAATGCTCTGATACCATTCTGTAACACCCCCAAAATTTTACAATGCAGCGGAATACCAATTTGGGTGTCACTTCATAGTTCATAAAAACAAGTTACATAAAACGACCTTAAAAGAGACGTTTAATAAAATGTCACATTCGATTTGATAAATCAGAGTACAAAGGTCCCAACAATTTTTATTCAAAACTTTAAGTTTCAAGAGTTCAAACATGACTCATTTGCATATTAAAAATAATAATAATAATCGAATGTGAAGAAACAAGTCCTTCAATATTTGATATCCACGCGACTCCGATTGCTCCCAATGCTCAGCTAGCAAATAAAACCTGAGAAAATACATGCTAAAAAGTCAACATAAAGTTGAGTGAATTCATAGAGTTTAATATGTAATCAGTTGAATACAAGATAAATCAGTTTAAAATACGATGGGCTACGTTGTTATACGCCCGTAATTAAGTTGACATGTAACAAATACAAGTCGGGAAATAAGATTTATAGCATTGAGCTCATGAAACCGAACCTTAACCTAGTTTTAACAGTTGCCCCGGTAGGGTAATATTTGCCATTTACCTCAACCTCTCAATATTATGTGACCGTTAAAAGGTGAGCGCTACTCACTCGGCCAGGCTGGTCAATGCCCAATATGCATATTCATAATACTAGCGTTTCCAACGAAATTAACGGTTCATGATGGGGACTTAATTGGCAAGAAATATACTCAATGTCTATAATCTTGTAATCGGGTCAAGCATACCAAAAATTAATACTTGTATTCAGTTTATAAAACTAGCATGTATCCCCCTCGCGAGGTTTATAAAACAATTGAAGTAAGTAAAAGCGAGGCTATGAACTCACCTTGAAGTGAATGAGCAACCAACATAAGCAGATAATCAAGAAGCACAGCACAACAATGATCGGACAGCTCGATCTAGAAGTTAAGGTTTATCTTACGGTTAAGACACGCTAAGAATAGAATAATAAAATTTAGTTTTCGAATGGATGGTTACATCATCATGATATGTTGATAAAAGATTTAGTTTTCAATTTGTAATAGTTTGGTGGTTGGTTAAATAAAAAAAAATAAATCGAAAAAATAATACCAAGTATGTAATATATACATATGAAATATAAGCGAAAATATAATACACGGCATGTGTTATAAGATAAGAAAATAAATAAATAGTAAAACAATACACTTCGACACGATCCGGAAACCTCAAAATAGAGCAAAAGAAAGTTTCCGATAAAAGAAAACATACTATAAAAGTATTCTAAATGATTTAAAAGAAAATCTAAATTTTTATATTTTTCGTCTTTTTGTCGGAATTTAGGAAAGCGTCATTTTGTGAAAAATATTCTAAGTCTAGAAATTTTAGAAAATTTCGGCATGACCCATTCGTTTATTGGACGTTTCCATATTTTTACAAAACTATCATTAAGCAATTTAAAAGCATCCGACAAAACGACAATTATCCAATGTGACAAAAATAAACAATAACGGACTCGAGACGCCCCTTTTGGATCATCGCATCCAAAAGTGCACTATAACCAAATACGGCTAATCCATAATCTAAAGATAATAAACAAAACAAGTAAGCAATTCCAAACAATCCTTTATATTTTTAATAAGCCTTTATGTTGTCTTTCCTACATATATATATATACTTTACTTAAATCTGACCTGGCCAAAACGACCCGCTAAAACACATTTTCACGTCTCGGATATAAAAGAGATTTTATGGAAAACAACGTTTCGGACAACTTTTTAATTATGGCCGAGACCTGAAACTCAACAGAAAATGACCAAATTGCCCTTACCAGATTCAGTTAACAGTTGACTTTTTATTAAAATGACAGCAGTTTGACTCACTTTTTACCCGTTATAACCCATTTTCACAATTTCGACTCTAAAGAGATTTTATGTAAAACGTCGATCCGAACAACTTTCGTGTTTCGCCGGAAGGCTGAAACAGCCTCGAAAGTACTCAAAATCGTCGTTTTAAATCTGGGTCTGATGTTATTATTTATAAAAAAAACTGTTAAAAATATATAAGTTTCGTTAAACTTCATTTGGTCATAACTTTCTCGTTTTAAGTCCGATTTTTATGTTCTTTATATCCCTGGAAAGGTAATTAAGTATACTAACATATTTTTAAGATTATAAGTTATCAAAAATATTTTATAGCTACTGTTACTTACTGAATAAAATTATGACAGCTTATGAAAATTAATTTAAGCTATTCCAAACACCCCAATTAAAAGCAGAAAATTAAGTAATCCAAACACCCCTCATGGGCTGAAATATAAGCAGATCCAGACGCCCCTTGGGCTGCTGGTGTGGGTCGAGAACCAAACCAAACGAACCCTAAGTTGGTTTGTGGTGGTGTGAGCCGAAACCAAAACAAACAAAATGAAGAGAAAATAAATTAAACCAAAACACCCTATGTGGGTTTCGAACCCGAGATCTCTCGGTGGGTGGTTTCACAACGAGAAGGAAAAAGAAATAAAATAACAAATAAGTCAAAAAGAACCACATAAGCTTACGAATAAGATGCCAAATAAGCCAAAAGCCGAAATAAGCACTTTAGTAAAATCATTTTATTTAACCAAATCAACCACCATTAATTAACTAACAACTTTTATAAAAAGAGCTTATGCTCAATCCGATTTATTTGAAAGATTTAGACCTTCGATTCATAGATTAACTTTACAAAAATTCGTGTTTTAAGATATAACCATCCAAATCGAAAAGTAAAAGTAAGGAAATGATAGTTAGACAAAAATCTACAAGTTAGAGTGCTTACATCAATCGGATTCGAATACAATGTACAAATAACCTCGATCTATACAACAAAGGTCTTCAAAATACATGGATCTTCAAGGAAACTATGAAATAGAGATGAGGGAGTGGTGTTTTAGTGGTGGTGGTCGGCGGTGTGATGGTGGCCGGCCTAGGTGGCAGCTGAAGAGAAGAAAGGAGGAGGGTGGAGGCTAGGGTTTGTGTTATAAAATGAAAGTATGAAACCCTAGTGGGTGGGGTGGATGGTGTTTTAAATAAAAATGGGTAGGGTTATTATTATTTAGTGTATTGTGTGTACTCCATTCCCTGTTGAGTTAAAGTGTAACGTGGTACTTCGGTTTGACAAAAATGCGAGAAATATATTTTTGGGAAAGTTTTTATAAAAGTATTATAAAAACAAAATTTTTGATTAAAAAAAAAATAATTATTGGACTTAGTGTCGTTTTTCACATTTTACGAGATAATCTCTCGTTTTCAAATCAAATGAATTCGAAATAGTTTAAAAATGAAATATAAGTAATAATAAATATAATTTATTATATATAAAAAAAAATTAGACATAGAAAATAGATAAGTATTCTTTCATTAGAATATCATATTAATTTAATACAAGGCGAAATTTACTAATGGTTACAATATCCACCTCATCAATCCTTGTGATGATAAAATTCCAAAAAATGATCCACGGCTGTGATTGTGAGATTGGGGACCAAGTTACTTTTGATGGCTTAGATGAGCTCTAAGAAAACACCATGATTAATCCAATGGTCCATACTGCATCAAAGAAACACAGTTTGAAGTCACAAGCTCGCTTTTATCTCACAAGAAAAACACAACAGCAAGGAGACAAAAAGGAGAGGACAGCCATTTCGAAGCTTTTTTTTATTCAAAAAAAAATTATATATAGATGATGTTTTGTAAGCCTTGGGAGGCAGTTAGGTAGTAAGTTAGTGAGGAGAAAATTAGGTTTTTAGTAGTCACTTAATTATGGTTTTAGTAGCAGTAATTTAATTAGTTTTTAGTCAAGTCAAGTTTTAAGTATTGTTCCAGTTTTAAAAAGTTTTTTTTTTTTTTGTAATCTTTATCATATTAATGAAAACTTTGATTGCAATCTATTTTTTTTACCTCAGTTCAATTCCCTACTTATTGCTTATTGGTGATTCATTCATGCTTTCTTTTAATGCTTGATATAGTTTAGCTTTAGAAAACTCAGTTACAACTCATTTCTTTTATCAGTGAAATCGCAGCAGACCCCATAGAGGGGTGTTTGGATTAATGTTGAGATTTGTGTAGAAGTCTTGTTTGGTAGCATAGAGTTTTTAGTGGAGGTTAATGGTTGTATCTATTTCAACCCAATGCCATGTTCACTGCTGCCACAGCAGCTCTTGCAGCTCCCCTTTGATCCAGTTTTAGGTAGTGAAAGTAGGATTCTAGCCTTCACTTTGCGTTCACCATTAGTAGCACTATTAGTTAGTAGCGTAGGTCCCTAATTTCTGAGTTTGTAGACCTCAACAGTTAGACGTTTACCTCCTTTTTTGACCCACTACTGCATCAGCCTATGGCTGTCCCAACTCCCTCTTTTGATCTCATCTTTTGGTTAGGATTTGGTGAATTTCAGTTTATGGTTTAGATAGATGAGTAGTCGGCATCATAGAGTTTATATATTTCAGCTCGTTTCACTGTTTATAAGCCATTTGGGGGCTTGATGAGGCCTGCTAAACCCCATTTACCACTGCTGCATAAACAGTCGTACTTAGCCCACATCTACTTTGTTATTCATTTTTAATTTCTATATTTTTAGCTTATTTTCTCTGAAATTTTGCGCTTGCATTCTCTCGTAGCTTGTTCACATGGTAATATTCTCATTTTATTTTTCACAATTTATCTCGTGAGCTTTTTAGGCCTGCAAATGTTCCCCTTAGCTGCTTGTGTTCACTGAGGTTGGGTCAGTTTGGACTAAACTCGTTTAATTGGTATTCTTGCTTAAATCTAATTTGTTGTTGTTAGTTTGATGTTAGTCGCTATTGATTGTGAGCGTTTGGAACCTGTTTAGTAGCTTATGTTGGTCTCATTCACTGGATTTTAGCCCCTATATTTAACCATTTGCTCACCATCACTGCTGCTGCTATCGTATTCCATTTCATTTGTTGCATTTTTTTTATTTCCTGTTATTTGATCTAATAGTTTTTCTTATTTCTGCTGCTGTTCCTTGTTGATATGGATGATGTGTGTAAGTTTGTGTAAGCCTCTTGGGTCGATTGGCTGTTTATGGGTTTGCAAAAATCTTTGAATCTGCTAGCATCTTGGAGTTAGTATGGGTCTTATTTGAGTTTTTTTTGTCAAATTGTTTCATCAAAAGCTTGATTCAGGTTGTGTCCAAATAATCTGAGCATAAGAAAAAAAAATTGAAAAAAAAAGATTAGTTGTAAAAAATTTAGGTTTGGTGAAGTTCGACCCCATGACCTCCTGGTCACACAAACAGACACGCACAACTCCTCACAACCATATGTGCTCTAGTATACTTGTTGTTGTATTTAGTTTAGTTTAATATTTTAAATCACTAGTCCATTTTGCTTATTACTTTTCATTAGCTTTCTGCCTGCTTATTTTTGCTTATTCTTAACTGCTTATTTCAACTCTTTTATTTTTCCTAACTTATTTATAGTGCATTAGACTTTCCCAAAAAATTTCATAATTTTCTAAATTGTTTTACTATTTTTCTCGCATTTTTTTTATTATTTTTAGTTTTTAATTCCTTATAAAAAATATGTTAGGAATACAAATATTCCTATAAAAGTCTCGGTCACCTAATTGATGTAATAGCATTTTAGTTAGCTCGTAGTTAGTTAATTATATGTATTAGTTAGTTTAGTTTAAGTAACACCGTGGAAGAAGGACGGGTCTTTACCCACTGTATGCCTGATCCACAGCCCGGGTGTGGGCGTTTGTAGAAAACTATATATACCCCTCTCCACATGTGGAGAGGGTTGGTGCTTTTCACTCAATCTAACATTTTCTTATTTTTCTCTCAACTCTCTCTCTAGAAAACACCCAACTTCCTCTCTCTAAACTCCTCTCTTATTTCTTCCTCTTCTCTTATTGATTCGATCCAAGTCACACATACCATACTAGTTAATATTGTTTGATTCTTACAATTGGTATCAAGAGCCAAGGTTTCATCTTAGGACTTGGTTTTCTCGGATTTGTTCTTGGTTTTTGTGGTTTATTTTTGGTTCGACTTGCTTCTCTAAAAACATCCTTGTTTGATCTTTGGGATTGATTGCTCTTGAATTTTCTATTTGGTTTTCATGTTTCAAGGTGGGACGAGTCAAACTAGTTGATGGTTTTCATAGGTTAAGCGTGGTTTTCATTAGTTTGCTCAGTGAAAGTGTACATTTTCAAATTCTTGGTTGCGTTTAGTACTGGTTTTGGACTATTGGGATAAAGACAGATTTAGTGATTGAGTCTGTTTTTTTGGCAGCTTGTGAATAATCCTAATCGCAACCTTGAGACTAGTTCTTGTTACTTGTGGTTAACTATTGTCCTTCAGCTGCGACTAACTCATTTTTTGCGTTTACCTCAGTTATATGTTGCGGTTATTTCAATAACATTTGCGGTTTACTCAAGTTAGCGGTTAGCTCGAAAGTTAGCGGTTAGCTCATGGTTAGCGGTTAGATCTTAGTTTGTGTCTCGTACCAGTAAACAACCCATTCGTATAACCAAAACTCAAACAACAAACAAGTTTATATGATCTCAGTTTGCTTTATATCTCGTGTGGTATTTTAAGTCATTAGACCTTAAAAGGATTCGTTTAAAGGAAATATTCACACGGATAGAAATTACATCATAGATCGATTTAGAAGTTTACACTCCACTTTACTTCTATTCGAACAATCAAAGGAAAGTACTGATTTCAAACGGCTTACATCCTAACCTTTATTCTATTTGAACAACTAAGATAGAAAGAATAAAAGGTTTATAGATCTCAGTTTATCTCTTTCACATCTATAATTCGTTCAACAACTGAATCACAAAGAGAGTCACCATCACAGATCCGTGTGTAGCACAAGCTTATAATTAATATCAGAAAATCATTAAGAAAGCACAAAGACAAAGTTGTCTCATCCTTTCTCACTTTCTTTCAATTGAGAACAAGATACGATAATCAGACACAAGAACAAACCATCACTTACCCGAGACCTATTACAAGATCTTGTAGCCAAATTTCATCTTACGATTTGCTAGAGATTTGATTTGGGGTGGGTGTTCGAGGTTTATTATTGTTCAATTTGCAAAGGTAAACACCAAAAGATTATTGTTGTGTTGTGATTTGTCTGAGCAGAGATCAAGAAAAATAGTGGGAGGATTGTGTGACTGCATTTATTTTTGTGTGACTGCGTTTATTTTTGGTGGCGTTGTATTAGGGTTGTGGTGTTTAGGAGTGTTTTATAGCATGTGGCCGTGTGTTAAGGAAGGGTTAGGGAGAGGTTAATCTACATGGGCTCTTAAGTGTAATATTTACTTTCATGGGTGGACTTATGTGGGCTACGCCAGATTTGACTCAAGTTGGGCTCTTCGGTTCAATTGATTAAATCTGTTTCACTGTTGTTCTTTTGTGTTAACAAAAGGAATGAAATTTTCTATCGGTTGGCATTTAAAATTATAAGGGTGAAGTTTTGGTTGTACGATTTCCTTGGATATAAACTTTGGTCACGGTTTTAACATTTGAGTTTGCTTTATTGATCCGAGATTGGTTACTTATTTTGGCCACGGTTCTGTTTATGCTTCAAGAATCTGAGTGTGAGTAGTAATTTGGGATTGAATTATCAAGGTCATTGGGTATAACTACATGGTTGTTCGAATTTCAATCATATAACCATCACGTTCATCAAACAATCATCTAATCATAGAATTGAAAAATCCTGTGAACGATCACAACATGTCAAAATCTTCCAACCTTGTACAACAAATAAAGGTGTTTGATTCTAATATTGCTAATATGGAATCTTTGTGCTCTAATTCGCAAGGGAGAGAGTTGCTTCAGCCACAACAAGTGCTTCACAATGCAAATGTAAGCTGCATAGAATGTTTTCGACAACTTCATTCACATCTCTCGGTACTTTTAGAGGGAACTGGATTCAAGATGGGATTCGAACGTGCATTTGAGACACTCTTTGGTCAAGATGTTCAGACTTTCACTTGCACAATGACTCTTAACTTAAATCAACTACAACAACAACTTGACCAAGGAGAATTTTCCAAAATGGGATCCATGGCTGCCCTTTGTGTGATCAACAAACAACTCCAAGTGTTCTTTGATTCGAAATTCACTCTGGAGTATGACCATTATAGTGAGATGACGAAAAAGTGCTTTGCTGATCACACGGGAATTGAGGTTGACACGTTCAGAGACACACTACTCCAACTCATGGGTAATGTGAAGATGTTCATTGAGGAAACTACACAGCACGAACAGATGCATGACGACAAGGTGAAGGCATCTCAGGTGGAATAATGTGAGGGTACTGGTGATTTGGGTAATGCATCGGATGTTGGGTCAGTTGTCATGATATGCAAAGGATCTGAGACAGATAAGCTTGACACTACCAGCAGTTCAGTGACTCCTATCACATTTGACATGGATACAGATTTCAGATCAGTAAACAAGCAAGTGTCATGTGCTGAGGTACCCCTAACTGTACATCATAATGTGCTTTTTGATGAACGACTGCATACTGATCAAGTTATGCCCAGTTATGACACATATTTGTTGAAAAAGACTGATAGCAATACCATTTCTGATTTAACAAATATGAATCATAAAGGGGGAGAAAGTGATCAGGATGCTGAACGTGATGATGAGTCAAGTTCTTTGTTTACAGCTGAGTCTTTTAAATCAAATGATATGGTTGATAAAGAAACGTTTAATGAACTTTCAAAGAGATTCTTACAACTTGAAAAACATTGTATTTCACTTGAAATCGCAATGCAACAAAAGGAAGAAAGTTTTCAAACTAACCAACCATGTAAAGATCCGGAACTTCCTGATTTCCGCGAATTCTTTTTGATTAATGATTTGAAAGCTCAGCTAGAAACCAAGAACTTGACAATCAACAACCTGAAAAAACGTATTACTGAGTTATGTGATATGTGTAATGAAGTTAAAGCTAAACATGACTGCAATGTTATTGAATTGGAACATAATGTGGCTAAATTACGTGATGAAAATGAGTCTTTGAAAATTCATTGCAATGAACTGTGTGATTCAATCAAAGAAACGAATACTAAAACTGTTGAGCAAACAACGTCTTTGATTGCAAAAATTGATGAACTCAAAGCTCAAGTTCAGGAAAAGGGTTTCACAATAACAACATTAAAGAACGAGCTAAGAAAAGCAACAGGGAATAGTGTGAACACTAAGTTTGCAAAACCATCAATCTTGGGGAAACCGGTTTTTCAATCGAATAGAAACCAATCAGTTGTTAGACAATTGACAGCGTTTAGATCTGAGAGACCAAAATTTTCAAAAACACGGTTTGCCTCCCAAGTTGATGCGGAACAAGTTTTGACAAAACCAGTCACTACACATTATTGGCCCAAGGTTATTACTTCTAGTTCTTCTAAGCCTCAACAAGTAGTTACTCCTACACCCAGCTCCTCTAGGATTAGTTCGAAAACAGAGTCGAAACCTAGCACTAAGGCTCAAAACACTTATGTTATAAATGACCTGCACAAGAACTATGATCTAGAAAAGGCTAGGAAAAGGGCACTACTTCATAAGGATGGAATCTTAGGTTCTCAACCTTGTATGATCCCTCTTAGGATATTGAGGTACAATGCTAAGGTTCAACCTGTTAAGTCTAGGAATTACAGTAAGTCATCTACAATGCATAAGATGCAAAACAAACCTAAAACTACTCCTAGGTGGACACAAACTGCTAAATCTTTGGAGACTAGGAATATCGTTAAGCCTTCCACTATGCATAAGAAGCTTAGTAATCCTAGACCTTGCTATAAGTGGATTCCAACTGGTAGAATTTTTAAGGACATTCGACTTAAGTGGATACCTACCGGAAAGGTGCTTACTGATGGCAATGCCATGGTTGACCATGAAACCTCCAAGGGTTTGGATACTGTTGCCACTAACCTATATATGTGCAATCAAGTTTGTGATGTTAGTGCAGGTAGTCCTTACTCAGTTGCAGGTACATCAACCATTCACTATATGAGAAAACTCAAAGTCTGGAGACCTAAAGCAATCATTTCCCCAGCTTCAGGAGTTCTAGAATGTCGATGCTGATGTATGTGCACAATGACGTCTGAATACTTCAGTTCAGGCCTCGTTCTTCAAAGACTATGACGTCTGTTCAGTTCAGTTCAGGCCTCGTTCGTCAACGACTATGACGTTTGAACAAATCAGTTCAAGCCTCGGTCTTCAATGTTATCATTATGGCGTCTGCTGATAACACTTCAGGCCCCGTTCATTAAAGAAAAGAAAAGTGTACGCTTGAGTGCGCTTTATCTTCTAAAGTTGTGAAATGTTCTTGCTCCAGACCATTCTCATCAACAAACTTCATATTTGCTCCACGCTTGTTCAGTCTTCAAGTGGATTACCTTCATTGGATTGTATTTGTTATTATCCACTCGATCAAAAATGGCATCGTCAAATGCAATTTTTGAGGGGGAGAAGTGTGAACAGTGGATCAACCTCATATGCAATTTTTGAGGGGGGAAGTGTGAACAAACTACATGTATTTCTATTCACTTGTTCAATCAAAAATCGCATCCTCATATGCAATATTTGAGGGGGAGAAGTGTGAATAAAATACATGTTGATTGATGCGTGAAATGACTCTCCTCTCCTCCAACACCTAATGTTCCACTAAGTAAGGATGACTAAAAGTGACTACAGAGTTGATTGGGTATCACGGATTTGAGATTGAAGTTGACTCTCACAATGGTGTGATCTTAGTCTATCTTGAAGTCGGGGTTGGATGGATGAATGACTTTCAATGATAACTTGCTCGTGCTTGAGATTTAAGTTGAAGACTTGGTTTATCTAGTTACCAGCAGTCGAGGTGGATGGTTGAAGACCTGGTTAACTATCACTTTAAGGAGTTACGTTGTAGTACTCAGTGTCACACGCCGTTGTCGTTGTGGATAATCGCAAGAGGTGGTAATGTCTCATGCTTTGGTTAGGTAGTGAGTACTTAGAGATTTGCTTGGAGCATAAATTCTCTACACCGTTCTTCCAACATTAGTGCAAGCTTAAGTCACAAGAGCGGGGAACTCTACTTCAGTTTCAAGTGTGGTATATCGGGTTCTCTCCATACGTGGTCATTTACTATTAGCCAGTGGAAGTGAAAAGAGGTTTAATTAGGGGTTGATCTGCAGAGTATTGTTGAAGAGAATTGTTATCGACATCTACTCATGGGGTAGTGATTTGTATGTTGCTTCCAGTTGATATGTTTATGTACACATAGTTATGATGATTCTGAGTGATCGTCATCATCATGGAGGGAGAAGAATGTGTACATAGGGGTTTTTAATGAAGAACTGGAAGCATTCTATGTGAGTTGAAAATGTCGAAATAATGTTACCCAAACAAACCCGTGAAGAAGCTACAGTTTATCAGTCTATGATCCACTTTACGTTATGGATGACATGTTAAGAGACTGAAGACATTTTGGGCAGAATTGAGAGATACTTCTTCAACAAGAATTAAGGTTATATCAAACGGGTCGTCAGTTTGGGAGGGAGCAAGTTAACCTATGGGCTTACTAATTGGGAGGGAGTAATAACCCAATTAGTGAGTGTTTCTATAGCAGTTGATTCTCACCAGATCCATTTAAGCCAAAGGTTGTTCTTCTCACAAGATTTCAAGTACGTGTGCATTAAATGTGTTGTTGATTCTGAGGTATCAAAACCAGCAAGGGGGAAGGAGACATGCATCTGAATGCATAATGAGTACACGTGATGAACTTAATACTTTGTCTTAATTGAAGTTATGCCGGGAAGACATATGTCACAACCGCAGAGATAATCAGTGTCTTAACTCGTGGCATTTGGTGTATCATTCCAACTCTGTGGGGAAAGTGGTCTCTTGATACTTGTGGTATGTATTACTTCAGCTTTCAGTGGGAAGAAATATGAGAAGAACAATTGGAGCGTGAGATGATATTGCTTATCAACATCTTCATATGAGTTGATACGATTTATGGTAAAGTGCTTCTAGTTAATGCTTCATGTACACAATGTTATGCTGATTCCGATGAGATCGCAACCATCAGGGGAGAGATTTGTGTACATCAAGGACGCGCAACAGGTTCACATGATCGGGCTTAATCATATACTCCGGAGGTGATATCCGCAGAGATGATCAGTGCTTTAACCTGTTACTTTGGTGTCATCGTTTCTTCTTGTGTTGGATACATGCGTACAATATGGATTGAGTTGGTATGTGTAAGATAACTGGAATGCATTTAGTGAAATGAAGATGTTGATATCTGATTCCCCCTAATTGACAACTGCTCGCAAAAGTAATGTGAACATCGGGGACGTACAACAGGGTCATGTGATCGGGCTTCATCATACATTCCAGGATTGATAACCGCAGAGATGATCCGTGGTTCACCTTGTTACTTCGGTGTTATTGTTTTCTTCGGGGTTCTCGAGCTTCATTCAATGAGACTTTTTGCATCACTTCAACTGTCTGGGGGAAGTGGTCTCATGAAGATGATTGTCGGTTTGGGGGGAAGCTACCAAAGCATCACAACTGAGAAGGCACAAGTTCAGACGATTATTATTCATGAGCCTCGAATGCTTTGGTAGTGAACGTTTAAGAGATGTCGACTACACGTTTCTACAATAAGCCGAACGAAATCCTCATTTCGGTATTCATGTCAACATCTTCTTAAACTTAATAGTATCCTTTGTACATATATTATACCTAAATGTATATAGATATATAAAACCAACAAAAACCCATAAAAATTAGAAAATTAGAAAATACCAAAAATAGTTTTTTTTAAGGCATGTCTTCTGGCATCGATAACATTTACGGTCCTAGAAATGTCATTCAATAATGACACGGGTCTTTAAATGAAGTTCGAACAGAAGTTCAAATGGTTTTTCAAAACATGCCTAAATGGCTTACAGTCACTTCGGGCTGTAACCTGAACTTCAAACTATGGCTTGTAGTCATTTCCAGCTGCAACCCGCGCTTCAACAAATATGGTTTGCTATTACTTCAGATAGCAACCCATTTTTCAATATGAGGAAAACACGTCGCCAAAAAGACGGTTGTTCCTAGCAAAGGGTGCTGTTCATCCGAGCGTGAATTACTTTATATTCATACACCCTCGATCTAATGTACGTTTCAGTGCATTATTTCTTGATAAAGAAGATAAATCTTCTTTTTATCGCCAAATATTTTCCCTTTTATGATTTTTCCGGAAAATATTTGTGCAAAACTTGGTGGTACCATGAGATTTTGATTGAAAATCAAATTGAACTCAAAAGTTCGATAACATTTTCACTCAATCAATGACTTTAATACTTTATGAAAATATTCATGTTTTAACATCCGTCATTGATTGAGGGGGAGAGTGATTTCTCAAAACTTTATGTATCATCAAAAACTCCCCACACTTTGTACAAAACAAAAGCAACAAGGCGATTTGTGATGGTTATGTGTTAGAATGAGTAAATTTTCAAAGAGTTTTCGCTAAAACTTCGAATCTTGTTCAAACTCTTCAAATCTGACACATAACAACCTCCCTCACAGTTTGAGGGGGAGCAAGAAAAAGTTCCTTTTATCAGAAAATATTAAAAATTAACCGCATTTCTCTCCCAAAACGTTTTCTAACTTATTTAAATCAATTGGGATCCAAAATCTCAAAAGATTTGAAATTTTTGATCGGGGGAGAGAATGTGATTTAAATATGGAATCTGATAATCAAATGTGATCTTTTGGACTCAATAAATGTGCTCCCACATATGTGCTAAACTCTTACGTATATCGAAGCACATATTGAGGGGGAGCAAATGGCGTTTGTGGAAGCTATACCAAAGACCGACCATTTATCTTTATGCATGGAGTTATAAGGATGGTTAAGGTTAGGTATGAGTTCCCATGATCCACCAGAACCGGAAGGATCTTCCCAGGGACAATCCATAGATAGATTAGAAGTCCTTAGGAATGATTATGAAAAAAGGAGTAAAGTGAGAAAGGGAAGAGTGCGTACTGAGATAGAGCTAGGACTGGAACAAACCCAACAAGGTTCTAGTGGTGAAGTCTCGGTAAGCACTAAAGGGGTTGAAGAATGAAAAAGAAATGTAATGAGAAAGGGTGAAAAGAAATAGCCCTCCATATATTCAACCTTAGGGCAGAAACCGGGTTCAATGCATAATCTACTGGCGGTTACTAAGATAACACCGGTATTGAAGACAAGACGTCATGGACCCAGTGACGCACTGCACTAAACTTCCCAACCACTCAAGTTCTCTTAAAAGAGCTTGTTTCACTCTCACGGGGAACCCTGTGCAATGTATCGACCGCTCATTGCGAGCTATGTTGATACCTAAAACAGGAGACACCTCCCCAGTCTCCAGGAGCGGATCAAAACGCACTATTGAGTCTAGAGACAAAGAGATCATCCATAAATCTCGTTAGGACACATATTCCAAATATGCTTATTGTTTCACACAATGTGGAAAATAAGATAAAATATTTAGAGTCCTACGCATTATCCTTGTGGTATTGTCAAAACATCCGAGTGATATGTAGATATTCACAATGAGGATGGAAATCCTGCTAGAGCGAACATCACTCAAGCTCTTGGTAGGTGACATGTGAGATCCACCTTGGATCAATGATCAAGTGACAACTGGAAAGCAACAATGGTACGATTCATAATTGAATCAAACTTGTTCCAGGAAATGGATTGACGGATACTTTTGCAAAAACCTTTCAATGTGCTCACAAACTAACTTTTCGAGCACATTGATTGTGTAAAATCTTTCAAACAAAAGTATTTTTGATGAAAATGTGATTCAAAGTATAAAACTCTCGTCGTGTCTCAAAACATGTTTATCATATGACACGCGAGTGATTTCTATAGATCAATTTCTCATCAATCCGTGAATATCAATTCACCGATTCACTCTATCGTGCTGTCTGCTTTGAGACGTTCCGGTATGAGAACATGCTAAGTATGAAGATTCCAAAGTGGATTCTTTGGAAAATTCATTACTACAAGCTGGAAATTCCTGTCAAGGAGAGTCTTCTTTATAAGAGACTCTACCTGATCACAAGTCGGTTTTCACAAAACCGGAGGGTAGTCTGTCCTCGCAGAACGAATGACAAAGCCATATTCGTTCTCTATCTTTATTGCTAACTGTTTTATTTCAGGGACACATATAAAGATGGCGTTGATGGCTCCAGTTTCCAGCTGAATCGGGTCAATCCATACCTCATGCTCACACATCCTCCACACTATCAATGAAGATGAGAGACTTGCTACAACAAATGTTGAGAGACTACCAACAACGTTTCCGCAACTCTGATGAAAAAGTCTCCTGATCCACAACTCCAATGCAACGTCTCCAGATACAGAAGGGTGTGAGCATGATGGTCCTTAGTCACTACATCACATGAAGGCAATACAACTATGGATGAGCTTGGAGATTTACTTTGGCTGATGATCTCAAAGAAGCTCAAAGATCACACATCACAAAGGAATTCAAATCACAAGTTCACTTGCTTGAAGTACAAAGTGTGTAGTAAAGTGAAGAATCAGATCCTACGAGCTACAGAGACGAAAGAATGCTTAAAGACCAAAGACCTTAATTTCAAAGGTGACCTCGCTTAGGGGGAGATTGTTAGGAATACAAATATTCCTATAAAAGTCTCGGTCACCTAATTGATGTAATAGCATTTTAGATAGCTCGTAGTTAGTTAATTATATGTATTAGTTAGTTTAGTTTAAGTAACACCGTGGAAGAAGGACGGGTCATTACCCACTGTATGCCTGATCCACAGCCCGGGTGTGGGCATTTGTAGAAAACTATATATACCCCTCTCCACATGTGGAGAGGGTTGGTGCTTTTCACTCAATCTAACATTTTCTTATTTTTCTCTCAACTCTCTCTCTAGAAAACACCCAACTTCCTCTCTCTAAACTCCTCTCTTATTTCTTCCTCTTCTCTTATTGATTCGATCCAAGTCACACATACCATACTAGTTAATATTGTTTTATTCTTACAAAATATAAAAGCAAAAAAAAAAAAAATGTTTTTCTTTTTTCTCAAAATTTTCTTTTACATTTTAGAACGTAGGAAAATTAATTTCGTACCCGTAGAACTACCATAGCGTTAAATTCACGTTTTAATTTGCGCACTCGCGTTTTTCTTAAATTAACTTTCGCGTTTTTAAATTAGATTACGTTTTAGGGTTCCCTAGTTTCCTATTATCACTCCCGTAGGATTTTAAGTAGTTTTAAAGTTCTAGTTTTCATTACTTGTTTGTATTCGTGTCTTAGTTGCGTTTATTTAAATTTTCGTACGTTATTTGCAATTTAGCGTAATTCAACAATTCCAAAAAATCAAAACCATTCCTTACAAGCATTTTAATCTCGAATCTCACACGATATTGTCAATTCACACCTCGTTGGGACACGACCCGGGTAATCACTTACCCGGTATCACATATATATTGTATTCACGAGTTTTTACAAGTCTTCCTTTTCCTAAAGGTTGATTGGTAAATTCCACTCACGTCTACCTTGTATATTTATTTGATACGCGCAAAAACGCAACTATCAAAATGGCGCCGCTGCCGGGGAGGCTGTGTCGCGACAATATCGTTATGATTTCAACGATTGGTGACTTGTAGAACCTTCGTCAAGAAGTTATCGTTTTCAAAAACTTATAAAACACAAAAATATTTTCATTTTCTTTTGTATATATATTTATCATATAAAAAAAATACAAAAACATTTTCCGTTTTTCTTGTTAAGTGAAATAAGCATAAAACACACCGCCGAGAACCAAGGCTGAACACCTACCAACTGGGGGTGTGAACATTAATAAGTTCCCAAACAAAAGATTAAAACTTGCCATTGTATCCTTGTGAGTGGTGTACCTTTTCTATAGAAGCCATTTACATTGTGATTATTGGTTTAAGTTCACAATTGTCTTTTTGAGTTGGCCTCGTTTTAATTGATGTGTTTTTTTGAAAAATCCAAAAATAATCTTCGTTTCCTATACGTTTAATTCTTATCTCCTTATCCTCTTTACCGTTTGATTCTTTCTTCTCATCCCTCGTTTATGTTTAATTCTTATGTCATCATTCGACTACAATTGTTTTCATTGTAAAGGTCCAGTGGATGGCATTCATCGTTGTTACAAGTGCACGTGTAGGCGGTGTGGGAGTGATATTAGTGACGGATTTTGTAAATGGTGCAAAGCAAATCCGAATGCTTTCAATGATTCTCAAAGTCTTCCCGACGACCCTCCACAACCCCAACTATCTTCGTTTGATCAACACTATTGTTATATTTGTAGAGATCTCTTAGAAGATGGTGCACTTTGTAAACGATGTTTTTGCAAGGAATGTGGGTTTACCCATGGGCTTTGTACTTGTTGCACTTTTGAAATCGAAAATACATTCGCGTTTCCAAATTTTCAAAACGATTTCAGTTACCCTCTTCAGAATTCCTTTGAACCAGAACCGTGCTATTTCAATAATACATCATTTCAAAATGCACCGAATGTTTCTTGTGAGTATTGTGGAGGTCCTCACTTTAGCTCGGATTGTCAAACAAGGAATACATTTCCTTGTAACAATTATGACGATCCGCATCATGACCAACCACCACAGTACCAAATATTTCAAGCAACTCCTCAACAAACTGAACAAGATTTTTTTCTAAAGACTCTAGAGTCATTAAAAGAAATGAATGAGGAGTTGGCTAATATGCCGTTTCATAATGCACCAAGTTTTTCTTGTGTATATTGTGGGGGTGCTCATGATGATTTTCAATGTCAACCTTTCGGTTTTGACACATCCACACCCCCACAATTTCCGCTCATTCCAAATTCTCGTGAGAAAACTATGGCAGAATTACTTGCTGAAGAACGAGATGCTAGAAACGAAATGAGCATGGAAGAATTACTAGCTGGGCAACGAGCAGCTAAAATACGTGCCAATCTTCGCTATGCTGCTCTATATGATGACGATGATGACATTGATGATGATGAAGATAACATTGTTATTATTCAAAAGGATTCATCAGATTCATCAGTTGTAATTCCTTTCATGGAAAGTCAGGGAGAAAATAATGTGACAAAGTCACTAGTCGTTGATCAAATGGAACTTGAAAATTCCATAACTGCTAGTACTTCTAAACTCCCTCAATCTGTTGTTATCACACCCGAAGTTCACACTCACTCTCTAAACATGAGCGATGAGCACCTTGACACTGTTCCTAATAGGGAATGGGACGAATTCATAAAGTCTAGTGTTGAGATCCTTGTCCCAATCCCAGGAGAGTCACAAGGAACTTTGGACCATATGTGTGATTTACTTTCCCCTCTTGAGTGTTCGAACGATCAATTTGAGACTTTCTCCGATCTTAGCGAAGATTGTGCATCTTATGGAGACATCGAGTATGTTGAGGCATCAGTTCCACATTCTGATGTTGATCATCTTCTTGAGGAGTTCGCCGATGAACTCACTCACATCAATCCACTTTCAACGGGAAGTGACGATGATCTCGTTGACTTTGAAGCCGATCTTGGAGAAATTGAAAGTCTCCTCTATCATGATCAGTCACTCAGTTCTTATCCCAGCAGTCCAATAGAGAATATTGATCATCGTGTTCCCGAAACATTTAATACGACTCTCACCAATCCTTTGTTTGAATTAGACTCTGAATTCATTTTGATTTCTGATAATCCAATCTTTGGTGCTCAGAATGAGGATTGTGATGAGTCTACTCCGGAACATGAATTCACAGATTTACATCTTGTGAAAGATTCTCTTCATGAGGAGTTCTCCGGTGAACTCACTCATATCATGACTCCTCCAGAGTATGATAGCCAGGGGGGAAATGTACTCAATCATGAGAATTTACAAATTCACACCCTCCCTCCCGGGATGTTTTTAAACCCAATGAGCTTAACCTTTGAAATCCAAACTCAGGCTAATGAGCCTGCTCTCGAGGAAGAAGATCAAATCATGCTTTTCATCATGGTTTTCTTCCTTTTCTTCACCTACAGGGTGACTTCTCTTGTTCTTCACTCCTTCGGGAATGAGGATACCATCTTTGACCCCGGAATTTCCATGTACCATTATTTTGAGCCGGGTACTTATCTCATCGGTGTGGAACTTTCACGTGCTTCAAATGTTTGTCCAAACATCTTGAATGAAAGTCCGATGGAGATTGCTTCTTCCACATCATGCTTCCCCAAGGACAAATGAATTCGGGGTCGAGTCAAGCTAGCGACTCGGTAAACAAAATAGTAGCACGCTTATAGGGTTTTCACCCTAAGTGTGGGGGAGTCACCCATGCTATGATTACAAAAGTGAAAAACAAAATGGTGTTTTCCACGCTTAGCTTGTAATGTTACCCTTTTACGTTCAAAGAGTCGGCATAATAGCCGGGACTTTGAATATTGAGGACAATATTCAATTCTAAGTGTGGGGGGGGGGGGGGGTATTTCGCTATTCTAGCGAATTTTATCACATTTTACTATCTAATACCCCCGTTTTTGGCAAAAATTTAAAAAAAAAATTTCACTCGTGCTTCAAAATTTTTGTGGTTATCAGTCCGCCTTGTCTAACCGACAAAAGGGATTGGCTAATCCAGGAGCAAACGGCTCTTGGTAAAGATGTATCAAATCCGTTTATGGCTTGCAATTTGCCAAAAATTGTATGGTTCCTCAACTCCCCATATCCTCAAAAGCAAATGAGTTGGCTAGCCCACAAGATTATGGCTTGTGGTAAAGGCCGTGGAAAATCCATAATTGGTAATCAGCTCACCAAGATGTTGACTATTCCATCAAGAGCTGGCTAGTCCAGAAGCAAACGGCTTTTGGTAAAGACTAATCAAATCCGTTGACAGCTGGTGGTTTGCTCAAAATCACACGGTTATCAGGTGTGCCACAGTTCTTACACCTGGCTACTCCAGAAGTGATGGCTTTTGGTAAAGAGATTCTCAAATCCATCAAGTTTTTCACAAAAGATTGCTAGGGACTAGCAATACTCAAGTGTGGGGGATTAATGAGTGTGTAAATACTCATCATTTTTACCGTATTTTAACTGCCAAAACACGAGAAAACACTCAAGAATGCATCAAAATAATGAAAATATCCCAAAGATCGTGTTTTATATGTTTGAGATGCAAAATGGTTGAAAACAAACGAAAAACGAATAAAGTTTGCATAATTGGCAGTTTCAATCCCCCAACTTTTAAAATTTGTCAAAACTAGTCCCTGAGCGTTTATTTTGAAAGAAAAGTCAAACCAAGTCTTTAAAAATCAAAATTTACCAAATAACGATCTTTGGGTGAAAATCTTTCAAAATGTACAAGTTTATATCTTTGGTCCCTCAAGTTTCACAATTTGGCGAATCTAGTCCCCGGGAATTTCAATTTTTGGGAAACAAACTTTATTGGTCCTTGTTAATTGGAATGTGGCAAAATCACCCTTGTGATGACTTTTGGAGATGTGCAAATTTGGTCCCTCATTTTCAGCCTATAACAATTGTGGTCCTTGTGCTTTTCACTTACTATAACCAAACGGACCTTCAATATTATATGACAAAACCCACCCTTCTAATAACCCAATCCAATACATCACCTGTCCTTGGGCCCAATGCCATCAAAGCCCAAACTAATACCCACTCTTAATACAACTCCATCCATTCAACCCTAACACAAATAATTAATAACGCCCCCATCCTGATTTACCCCTCGACCAGTCAAACACCAAACCCTACGCCCCCTTTCCATCTCCATTTTTCCCCGCCAATACCCAACCCCACTCCCTGCCATTTTTCCAGCTCACTCAGATGCAAACAAGAAGAAGTCACATGCTATCTTGTCACTCCATATCCACCTCATCAATCCTTGTAATGATAAAATTCCAAAAAATGATCCACGGCTGTGATTGTGAGATTGGGGACCAAGTTACTTTTGATGGCTGAGATGAGCTCTAAGAAAACACCAAGATTAATCCAATGGTCCATACTGCAGCAAAGAAACACAGTTTGAAGTCACAAGCTCGCTTTTATCTCACAAGAAAAACACAACAACAAGGAGACAAAAAGGAGAGGACAACCATGTGAAGCTTTTTTTTATTCAAAAAAAAATTATATATAGATGATGTTTTGTAAGCCTTGGGAGGCAGTTAGGTAGTAAGTTAGTGAGGAGAAAATTAGGTTTTTAGTAGTCACTTAATTATGGTTTTAGTAGCAGTAATTTAATTAGTTTTTAGTCAAGTCAAGTTTTAAGTATTGTTCCAGTTTTAAAAAGTTTTTTTTTTGTAATCTTTATCATATTAATGAAAACTTTGATTGCAATCTATTTTTTTACCTCAGTTCAATTCCCTACTTATTGCTTATTGGTGATTCATTCATGCTTTCTTTTAATGCTTGATATAGTTTAGCTTTAGAAAACTCAGTTACAACTCATTTCTTTCATCAGTGAAATCGCAGCTGACCCCATAGAGGGGTGTTTGGATTAATGTTGAGATTTGTGTAGAAGTCTTGTTTGGTAGCATAGAGTTTTTAGTGGAGGTTAATGGTTGTATCTATTTCAACCCAATGCCATGTTCACTGCTGCCACAGCAGCTCTTGCAGCTCCCCTTTGATCCAGTTTTAGGTAGTGAAAGTAGGATTCTAGCCTTCACTTTGCGTTCACCATTAGTAGCACTATTAGTTAAGCGTAGGTCCCTAATTTCTGAGTTTGTAGACCTCAACAGTTAGACGTTTACCTCCTTTTTTGACCCACTGCTGCATCAGCCTATGGCTGTCCCAACTCCCTCTTTTGATCTCATCTTTTGGTTAGGATTTGGTGAATTTCAGTTTATGGTTTAGATAGATGAGTAGTCGGCATCATAGAGTTTATATATTTCAGCTCGTTTCACTGTTGAGAAGCCATTTGGGGGCTTGATGAGGCCTGCTAAACCCCATTTACCACTGCTGCATAAACAGTCGTACTTAGCCCACATCTACTTTGTTATTCATTTTTAATTTCTATATTTTTAGCTTATTTTCTCTGAAATTTTGCACTTGCATTCTCTCGTAGCTTGTTCACATGGTAATATTCTCATTTTATTTTTCACAATTTATCTCGTGAGCTTTTTAGGCCTGCAAATGTTCCCCTTAGCTGCTTGTGTTCACTGAGGTTGGGTCAGTTTGGACTAAACTCGTTTAATTGGTATTCTTGCTTAAATCTAATTTGTTGTTGTTAGTTTGATGTTAGTCGCTATTGATTGTGAGCGTTTGGAACCTGTTTAGTAGCTTATGTTGGTCTCATTCACTGGATTTTAGCCCCTATATTTAACCATTTGCTCACCATCACTGCTGCTGCTATCGTATTCCATTTCATTTGTCGCGTTTTTTTTATTTCCTGTTATTTGATCTAATAGTTTTTCTTATTTCTGCTGCTGTTCCTTGTTGATATGGATGATGTGTGTAAGTTTGTGTAAGCCTCTTGGGTCGATTGGCTGTTTATGGGTTTGCAAAAATCTTTGAATCTGTTAGCATCTTGGAGTTAGTATGGGTCTTATTTGAGTTTTTTTTTTGTCAAATTGTTTCATCAAAAGCTTGATTCAGGTTGTGTCCAAATAATCTGAGCATAAGAAAAAAAAATTGAAAAAAAAGATTAGTTGTAAAAAATTTAGGTTTGGTGAGGTTCGACCCCATGACCTCCTGGTCACACAAACAGACACGCACAACTCCTCACAACCATATGTGCTCTAGTATACTTGTTGTTGTATTTAGTTTAGTTTAATATTTTAAATCACTAGTCCATTTTGCTTATTACTTTTCATTAGCTTTCTGCCTGCTTATTTTTGCTTATTCTTAACTGCTTATTTCAACTCTTTTATTTTTCCTAGCTTATTTATAGTGCATTAGACTTTCCCAAAAATTTTCATAATTTTCTAAATTGTTTTACTATTTTTCTCGCATTTTTTTTATTATTTTTAGTTTTTAATTCCTTATAAAAAATATAAAAGCAAAAAAAAAAATGTTTTTCTTTTTTCTCAAAATTTTCTTTTACATTTTAGAACGTAGGAAAATTAATTTCGTACCCGTAGAACTACCATAGCGTTAAATTCACGTTTTAATTTGCGCACTCGCGTTTTTCTTAAATTAACTTTCGCGTTTTTAAATTAGATTACGTTTTAGGGTTCCCTAGTTTCCTATTATCACTCCCGTAGGATTTTAAGTATTTTTAAAGTTCTAGTTTTCATTACTTGTTTGTTTTCGTGTCTTAGTTGCGTTTATTTAAATTTTCGTACGTTATTTGCAATTTAGCGTAATTCAACAATTCCAAAAAATCAAAACCATTCCTTACAAGCATTTTAATCTCGAATCTCACACGATATTGTCAATTCACACCTCGTTGGGACACGACCCGGGTAATCACTTACCCGGTATCACATATATATTGTATTCACGAGCTTTTACAAGTCTTCCTTTTCCTAAAGGTTGATTGGTAAATTCCACTCACGTCTACCTTGTATATTTATTTGATACGCGCAAAAACGCAACTATCAAGCACTCCTTGCTAATTCAAAAAGATTTTTTAAGAAAAACAAATTCCCTTCAAAAGCAACTGATAATACTGAATGTTTCAAATGTGGTAAAATGGGACATTTTGCTAAAGATTGTTTTTCAAAAACAACCTCAGAACCATCCTTCAAATTTTCAGGAAATAACTCTTTTTCAGGCCCCAGCAAATTTCAACCAAAGATGCTTCAGTCTAGTCAGAGATTTGAAAAAGTCCCTCAATGTAACCTCTCGTAAATTTCCCTTACGATTAGTAAATGCATACGAATAAATAAAACAATGTTACGATAATTTAACACCATTTTACTGGTAACAATTTTTTTTTTTAATGATATGGCTTGATATTGAACCACTACGATAACTGTGATTGACCGTTTACCCAGGAACGATGCTTACACACAACCTAGATTGCCTATAATTATTGCGAACGATAAATGATTATATAACGCGTTTATATTTAATAATACGTTTCGTCTAAATAACGTATACTATTTATATATTCCCCGAACCTACGAAACTTCCCGAGAACGCTCACCAATATTTTTGAACTTCGACACGATAATCGAGACACCCCAGGTGGGCCCCCAACAACCTTTGGGCCACGGATACACCACACAAACCAAACGGACTCAATCCTTTTCTTTCTTTTTCACTTGGGCCGGATACAAGAAACAAGCCCAAACGCCCCCAAGCCCATGTACACCTTTATTACTTTCTTTCTTTTGCACCATGTCGTGACACTCTAACCGCACCCTATTATTTCACAATTTTTACACATGACGAATCACTATTATTACACATTTTGATTTACCTAGTGCCCAAGAACCACACGAGACATAAACATTACTCACTCACTCTCGTTCACTATACTAGAAACGGCCAAAGTAAAACCTTGAACACTCCCATGGAGATAACTACAAACGTGTCATAAACTTTCTTCCATGCCTCCCCTCCTCCCCTATAGCGAGTGAATGAATAGAGAAGTGTCAGGAATGTATCTCACAAGATCTTGGCATGTATTCATACGATTGGACACAAGGAGAGGTGATACTATTCGCCTAACATGCTATACCTTCGTTCTTGTGATCTAGCAAATCTCTACGTACCTTAAACACCCTATATAATTATCACATGCAAGCACAAAACAATATCTACACATATACGTACCAAAAACTCATCAAAGGCAATAAAGGAAGCAGTTTGGAGGACGAACGGATTGCTAGGAGAACCACATATCACAACGAACCTAGGAAGCAAGGGTTGGAGCTACTTGAACCTTGGAGGGACGTGAAGTGAACCACGAGGCATTGAACCATATACACGAACCATTTTCATCGTTTTACTCCACCATTTGAGGTGAGGTGAGACATCAAATCGTTATTTTCATTATATATATATATATATATACGTATTTCTTGTTTTTGCACGAACACTTTACCTAATTAAAACGTGAAACTAAAACGTAACACATATGTATTATTCTCGATTCTACACGTTTACTAAGTCACAAACGAGCTTATATAATTATTACGAGTTTATAGTTACGTTTAAATACTAAAAGCCATACGATCTTAAGGCGTATAAGACATGCATGTTACTCACTAAAAGACTTAGAATAATTCAACACTAATATACTAAGATGAGAAACTCGTATACCCCGTTTACTTTGATAATATATTGTGGAATGTAGACACATAACCTACATATATTTTTACGTATACTAATAGCTCTACTAGTAGAGAAACAGGATTGATAAACGTTTGGAGTTAGAAACATCGTTTGATCACCTAACAAGGCCTAAAGCAAATCGGATTGAAAACTGTTTTCAAAAAACTTAAAAGCCTTAAATGGGCCGTAAAGCCCAAAGAGCTTATTTCAGCTTATTACGATAAGCTGAGCATATAAGTTGTTTTGAAATGTTTTTGTAACTTAAAAAATATGGATTTCGACTAAACAAGTATACCCCCAAACCCATTGGATCGTAAAACCTTAACGGGCCCTTAAATTGGATCGTTAAAGCCCAATTAATGAAATAAGAGGATAATAAGCTAATAAGCTGTTGGTATAAGCTGTTTGAAACTTTATGAGCTTATTGAAATAATAAAAATACTAAGTTTTAAATTTGGAAATGTTTGGACTATTTTTGCAAATGTTCGAGAATTAGGGACTAAAAATGTAAAGTTGGTAAACTTTGGGTGAAAAGTATAAAATTGTTTTTCTAAAAGGTATAAACTGTAAATATTGAAATTTAGGGATAATGAATGTAAATATTTGATATTTGGATTAAAAACATAAATATATATAATTTTTGGACTAACGGCGTAAATGTTTTCCGTTAAGGGTAAAAAGTGTAAAATTGAGAAACATGAAGGATTGAATAGTAATATTGATTTAGTAATAATTCTATAAATTATATATATTTATACTTATATATATATATATTTGAATACATATTAAAACGATAAATAATAAACATAACTTATTATATATATATATATATATATATATATATATATATATATATATATATATATATATATATATATAATACGAATAAAACGTATATAACGAATAACTAAATTTAGACGAATAAAACAATACGTAACCATTATCTATTTTTATACGACGTAACACATCACGTATGCACTTTATCGATTACTCATAATTAATAATAAACGTTCGCAATAAAACGAGACTTAAGAACTGAAACGTGCCATATTTTATAGGTTGTGTGTGAAGCCGTTGCCTTGCATCGTTGAGATTACGTTTGTTCTACTAAGGTGAGTTCATAGCCCACATTTAACTTATTTTTGTGGGGGGGGGGGGGGGGGATACATGCTCAAAAACCGAACACAAGTCTTTTCCTGATCTTATTATTGCTTAAGTAGCTATTGCCAAAAGTCCCTCGATCATGAACCTTAATCACTTGAAGGGTGAACGTAAATAATTGTGAATAGATCTATTAGGGATTGACAATCCCCATTTGGTTGCTAGAGGAAAGTCACCAAATGCACGTTATTTGAATATAATAGGTTACTGGCAAATACCTATCTTGGGGGCTATATATATTTTACATCATTATTATGAAAATATTGATGTCTGTTGAATCGTTGAGTGTCATGAGCTTAATGCAATAATGAATGTGATTTCTAACTTGTTTATTTGAATCGATATTACAATAAACATCTATCTCTTGTGTTCAAACTCTTAATTATAAACCTATGAATTTCACTCAACTTTTGTTGACTTTTAGCATGTTTATCGCAGGTAACTAAATGGAATGGATGGCAATGGCACGAAGTGGGCAAATAAAGAAATGTTTATTTCTCTTTAAATAAAACTTGTTGTTGAATAACGAATTCTCTTGGAATTATGAATATTTGGTATTTTAAATAAAACTTAAAACGATCACTTGAATCGTTTTCTATAATTGTGACGAAAGATCCACAATATAATACCCCAAAAGTCTTCCGCTGACATTTTAAGTCTTCCGCTGTATTGATCGATTTTGGGGGTGTTATAGATTGGCATCAGAGCTACGGTTATAGTGAACCAAGTGTTTTTGGGAACATTGGACTATAACTACACTTTAAATGGGACAAAATTTTCATAAAATACCATCCTACGCCCTTCGTGCCTACGCATCCCAGTAATTGGTAAAAAGTATTATTTACCTTATAGCATTTTTAAATTGGTTATAATTATGCTTACATTTACTAATCGGGAAATTTATTACAGTGTCATGTCTTCGAACACCCACCCTATCAGCTTGTCCTCAAACTCAGGAACTGAAGATGTTACTTCAGCCTATGCTACCTCACCTATGCCTATGTCTCCTGCTACCGACAGATACATGCAAAGCCAGCAATTTCAGCCAGCATCTGACACAGAGGCTTCTCCTTTGGCAACATCTGGTCCGATTCGCCGATCTAGGCAAATTAGAAAACTTCAGCCGTATGAAGCAAGTACTGCTGTACCAGCACCAGCTCTTGTCATACCACCTGAATCAGTTGTGCCATCACCACCTGCACCACCCGTAATACCACCACTACCAACTATCTTCTACAGCCAAACTACTATTGTGCCACTAATACCATCACCCATAGCATCACCTCCACTAGCATCACCACCTGCACCTTACCGAAGTGTCCCACTATCACCTCACCAAAGGACTTACCCAATCCGCCCAACCACCTCAGAATCTTGTGTTCAACACAGACGCCGAAGGATCCACAAGCGGGCAGATGCTCGTAAATGGTCTTTCTTATTGCCCATTATGCGATATTGGAGATCTCAAGAAGGAACACCAACAACAAGGGAACTTGGGGAAAGTTCTTACTCTACCTCCCGAATTCTGCCAGTCACTGGGGAACCCTTACACCATACCATACCATTGTTAGCTGCAAGAATGGTTCGCCACGAAGACTGATGCATGGGAATCGCACCTTGCTTTACCTCTCGAGGGATCTCGCGAGGCTTACAACCCCCACCAGGCAGTGTACCTGATCGTTGTAGTATAGTATAGTGACAAGTACCGGGGGATTGATCGTTCAGCTTAGGAATAGTGTCGCTAGGATTAGAAAACCTAATTAATAGTTCTAGAGATGAAAGATGATTATTTTTGTATTTTTATATTTTTATGAAAGCAAGTAAATCTCGGGTTTTGGAAGATAGGGCGGAATTAGTTGCTATTCAACTAACCCAAAACTATTATATAATTAATTTAAACTAATGAAAATGAAATTAAACTAATATTAAACTAAGGTTGTGAGCAGTATTTGGAGAAATTGTGTTTACTTAGACTTCATTACTCCCTAGATATCTTTTACATGTCAATTACTTGTTACACTTGTATGGATGACGGATTGTATTCCTTAATACCATTCGTGGGGTGGCATACATAACTCCCCAACTCTATGAGCTCTTATCTCCTCCTACACCATGACCCAGTACAACTATAGGGATTGTAAACAGTGGCTCATGCATTAAATACAACCAATAAAGACCTAGTACGCCTCGGTTCATGTTTCTTAAGACGTTCAAGCATGTTACCATTTGGAGATCTGCCAGTTTTCTTAAGCCTAACATATAATATCATTCATCCAAAACAAGAATAGACAAGTAATCAACACATAATCAACATCTAGGTTTCATTAGATCTAAGCAAACACAAAGGAAATCTAGCCTAGCATAGTAGAATTAAGATAAGAACAAAAGATAAACAACCAACACATAGACATATTGATTGAATTAAGAGTATACTTATCTCAATTACAATGCAAGGTCTCAAGGGTTTGGAACCCTTGAAAAACCTGTAAAAGAGGCACCAAAATCGTCTTTAGGGTTTCACCAAAACTTCTCTCTTTTTTTAATGAAAAAACTAGAAAACTATATATAGGAAAATCGTTCTGACGGCGTCAAGAGTTAATTCTGACGCCGTCAACTCGCCGCCATATACTTCCTCGGACGCCCTAGATCCACTTGTGACGACCTATGTGACGCCGTCACATCCTACGGTATTTTATTCTTTGCCACTTTGACGCCGTCACCTTTCCATCTGACGCCGTCACCAGCTACGGTAAATTATTCTCCATGTCTGACGCCGTCAAGAAGGAAGTCTTGACGCCGTCACCTTGTATCTTCAGCTTGGATTTTTGGTACTTTGTCGTTTTCTTCACTTTATGCTCCAAAAACGTCCAAAATAGCCTCTTTTCCAGAATTCACTCTCCAAACACCTAAAATCACAAAAGGAACGATTTAGGGCAATATTTGATCAAATAAAGTCGGATTCGGGCTTAAATGACCCCCTAAAAACGGATCATTTTTCGCCTCATCATATACCCTTACACTTGAGATTTGCTTGTCCTCAAGCAAATGAGCTTTTATTCTACTCAAAAGACAAGTTAGGGGTCATTTAACACTAATATAAAAGTAATTACAACAAATAATCATTCCACTAAAGACCAATAGACAAGCACGGAGGTCATACACAAGACCTCACAAATAGTGTTTAGATACTCACATCTCTCGGGTGTAATAAAGTAATATAACATTATGGAAATGGAAGATATCTCTCACTACCTGTCATAGCAAAATAGATTACCATAGGCTTGGGAAAGGATCAAACCTCCACCACATGGCGTAAGCACCTAGGATAAACTATCAAAGAGGTCTTTTTAAAGGGTTATAACGTTAGGTGTAGGGATATGAATTACACGGTTTTGTTGGATAAAGGGAATTTTACTGGTGGCGAGTTAACAATCTTGGTTAATTACATGTACAAGATGGCGTTGCTAAGCCAAGACTAGACTCGACTTAAGCTAATAAATGAAAAATAACAAAAACATAAAATGAACATAGAATGAAAACGGGATGGTAGTCCGTATGTTTTTTTTCTTTCTTTTTCTTTTTTTTTTCTTTTCTATTTTTTTTTTCTTTTTCTTAATTTTTTCGATTTTTTTTTTTTTTTTTTTTTTTCTTTTGCATACACTCTTACCCTACCATCCAAAATAATACATCATAGGGGTATGAGCAATCCCCTTACACTTGAATCTTTACATACTTTACATTTAACTAATCTAATGACTCGGATTAAGAAAATCAAAACACTTGGAGCACTTTTAAGATTAACGTACATATGGGGGTAATAATATTATGTTCTTCCCCATTACTCCATAAAATAAGTACTTACCCATGAGTCCCAATCGTCCCAAAACAATATGTACAAGGATATGACTCGACTTAGCAACCATGTAATCAATTAGAAAGTTAACTTAGGGTTTAACAAATAACAATAATGCACTAAAAATGAGCGCATACACGGAAGGCTAAGGCGATTTGGTTGTACATTTAAGTGGGGTGTAACAAATTCTTCCTTTAAGTAAAATGCTTAAAGTTAGAAACGAAAAGATAGGCTCGGAGGGGTGTACTAGGGGTATCGTGTACTAAAAATGAGTACAACGCAAAGGGTGTGGGAAAAATTAGTTGACTTAACTAGCCAAGTAATATGACTTAAATGGTCAAGTAATTGTAATACGGGTTTAACACAAGGGTGATCCTAATGCCTCTTATCATGTAGTAAATCCTACCACACGAATGTAGTCTCACTAGCGGTCTTGGAATGCATCACTAACGCAAGTTCTAGAATCTAAATGCTACCGGTACACTCATAAGCACCAATAATAAATGCTTTTCCTATCAAAACTAAAGGCGAACCTCACATCTTGGGTGGAAAATTTTTCTGAATATACGGTTATGTGCTAGTCATACAACCTCCTATCCATGAGACGCTTGCTATGGCTAAAGTTTCACTCCTAAATGTTGTAAAAAATTTTAAATTTGGCGCTAAAATTGCACTAACAAGTATTTCTCATAGTTTTATTACACATCTACTATCAAACAAAACAAACTCAAGCGAAAGTGCATATGTAAGGTATCATCTTTTTACCCTCCCCTTACACTTAAGATGAACATTGTCCCCAATGTTCAAGTAAAGAATGTAAAAGTTAAGAAGTAAAGAGAATGAAATCAAATACTCCCCTGATTCGCTCGGTATGGATTATAGGTTGGCCAGGTTAAATCTTCCATCCAAGAAAATGAACGATCAAAGCTTCCTTTCCAGAATATAAATCATCTTCTTGTCTTAAATAACCTGTAAATCCTGACAAAAGTAGACAAGGCAACCTCGCGTAAAATCGGCGGCATCCTATATAAGTTACTAAATCCTAGAAAACAAAGTAAGATATAATGCTTGTGGAATGAAGTTTGCAGATTTCCTGGAGATTATAAAACTTAATAATTCACAAAAACCATAAGACTCCGTTAGAAAAAACAAAACCGGTAAAATTTCCAGATTTTAACTCCTGACGCCGTCAAGAGCAATACCCTGACGCCGTCAGAATGGACCTGCAGAAATTCTTATGTTAAGTTTCCAAAAAATTTCTGGAAAAACTTTGTCCTACTTCCTGGAAAATCCTGCAAAACTTCATTATGACTCAATACAAGCATTTGACTCTAACAATTACGAATATACATGTTCATTAAATATTGTGGAGAATCATGATCAGTTTGTTTCTTAAAAACATATTTGGGGTTTCCCCTTACACTTATCTTTTGCAAAAATACCTTTAGGTTGAAGTTAAGACTAGGCCAAACAACATAATAAAGTATTTCCACATTTTAATTGAGAAACATGATCAACCAACAATAAAAAATAAAACATGCATACGGAAGCAAATAACAATCAAACAATTAAAATCACACAAAACATGGGTTGCCTCCCAAGAAGCGCTTTTCTTTATTTACGAGTCTTGTAGCTAGACTCAAAGTCGTGGGTTACTACGTGATTTCATCATTGGTTCCACTCTCTAGGTCATCTTCTAAACCAGTTTTGTATTCCGGACGTAGTTGCAAGCATTCTTTGTAGAAACCAAGCATCCTATTTCTAACATACTCTACTCCTCTACGTCTATCCTCCTCATTCCTATAATAAGCCGCTTGCTTATGTTCTTTTCCGAAATTAGAGAGAAGGCGGTATTGTTCGATCTTGTAAGGCATTTGATAAGCAACCTCATCATTATCTTTCTTGAACCTAACTATCCCTAAAGTCGGATCATAACTCATCCTAGTGGCTTCAACAAATGGCTTCCCGAATACTACTTGACTTAGGCAAGCATCTATCACCGGACGAATGTCTTCAACTATCATAAAATCGATCTCATAAGTGAGATTCCCTATAATGACATGCAATCCCTTCACTCTTCCTGCAAAATTACTTATCCTATTCATACCGAGCATCAACCTAAAATTGAGTTGCTCCTTCATCACCCAATTGTAATAAGTCCTAGTCATGATATTCACGGGGGATCTAAGGTCGATGTAAGCTTTCCATATATGCATGTGCCCTATATTACATGGGATGTTAACGCTGGAGGGGTCTCCCATTTTGATCAGGGGGTCGCCAAAGATATAAGTTTTCTCGGGACCATCGAATAAATCCTTATGGTATTCCCGTTCCTCTTCGGTTGGCAACTTATCACAGTATTTTTCTATAGGTTCTATCTCCTCCAATTCCTCATCCTTATTAACCTCAACTTCCCTACTCTCATCCTCACTATGGGCTTCAACTCTAACTTCATCCTTGTCACTCTCCTCTATCTCCCTATCTATCGGCTTAATGGTGACAACATTGACAAAGTGGACATGTTTGGATGATGAGGGGTCCTTAACTTGGATTCCACTATTGGTGTCCCTAGTGTCCTTCCTAGGTGTGGCTAATGTTTGGTTGTTGAGGGCTTTCAACAAGTTGTCGATCTTGTTGGTCATCTCCGTTTGTTGTTGGTTGAATTCGTTTTCGAACCTAACTATGCGGGCTTCTTGAGATGCCATAAATTTCGACATCAATCCTTCAAGATTGTTGGTACTACCATAGTTGTTAGAAGGATTGTTGTTGAAGGTACGGTTGGATGGTGGACCGTTTGATTGGTAACGATTAGGTGGATTGGAAGAATTGGGTTGATTTTGTTTCCACCTAAGGTTTGGGTGATTTTTCCATGATGGGTTGTATGAATCACCGTATGTGTTTGGCTCGGGCTTGAAAGTGTACCACTTATCTCCCGCTTCGTCGGTACGCGTGGATGCGTAGTCCGCAAAAGCTGTTCCGGGGAGTTCCATACAATCACGAGTGTCATGGGGACCACTACATAATTCGCATGAAGAAGTGATTTTGTTCACTTGGCTTGAATGCTTCGGAGCTTCGTAAGATTTCATGAGAAACTTGACTTGGTCCTCAAGTTCCATGATCCTACGGTCGGGAGTGCTTGAATTGTTCGAAGGCAAAGATATTGCCTTGACCGTTTTGTTCAAATCACGGGGATCATTCCAACTTTCGTTGTCATAGAGAGCAAGATCTTCTATGAGTTCCCATGATTGTTCCACACTAAGATCACGTAGCTTACCACCGGCCGATTGGTCAATGGTTCGCCTCATGGGGATATCGATATGGTCATAAAAAATGTGGACTTGGAGCCAAAGATCTATGCCATGATGAGGGACTTTTTGGAGTAAGTCCTTGAAACGAGTCCATGCTTCATAAAGAGATTCATTTTGACGTTGTTGGAACATCAAGATGTCATTCCTAAGCTTAGTAGTTCTCCCCGGTGGGAAAAATTGAGCAAGGAAACGAGTGGTGAGATCATCCCATGTGGTGATGGATCCCGCGGGTAAACGCTCAAGCCATTGACTAGCTTGATCCCGTAGAAAGAATTGGAATAGGCGTAAACGGGTAGTCTCTCTAGTTTCAACACCTAGGTCTATGGAATCTACGATTTTGAGGAAATCCTTAAGGTGTTGGTTTGGATCTTCGGAACGAAGTCCATGGAATGCACATCCGCTTTGCACCAACCGGATGGTGTCGGATCGCAAGGGGGTCACATTGGCTCCGGTGAGCTCAATGGTGTTTCGGTAGCCTTGGTGGCTAGGTCGGGAATACTCTCCTAAGGTTCGGGGCCTAAGGGGTTCTAATGGTGGGTTTTGTTGTGGTGGGATGATGGGTTCAAAGATGTTACCACCTTCCATGATGTCGGATGGTAAAGAGTTACGAACAAAGGAACAAAGAAATAAGATAGACTAAAGAAGACCTAAAAATGAAAATAAAATCTTACTAGAAAGGAATCTAGCAAGTAGACCTAATAAAAAAAAATCCTAACCTAGACAATAACTATTCCCCGGGCTGCGGCGCCAAAAACTTGATGCGTGGGAATCGCACCTTGCTTTACCTCTCGAGGGATCTCGCGAGGCTTACAACCCCCACCAGGCAGTGTACCTGATCGTTGTAGTATAGTATAGTGACAAGTACCGGGGGATTGATCGTTCAGCTTAGGAATAGTGTCGCTAGGATTAGAAAACCTAATTAATAGTTCTAGAGATGAAAGATGATTATTTTTGTATTTTTATATTTTTATGAAAGCAAGTAAATCTCGGGTTTTGGAAGATAGGGCGGAATTAGTTGCTATTCAACTAACCCAAAACTATTATATAATTAATTTAAACTAATGAAAATGAAATTAAACTAATATTAAACTAAGGTTGTGAGCAGTATTTGGAGAAATTGTGTTTACTTAGACTTCATTACTCCCTAGATATCTTTTACATGTCAATTACTTGTTACACTTGTATGGATGACGGATTGTATTCCTTAATACCATTCGTGGGGTGGCATACATAACTCCCCAACTCTATGAGCTCTTATCTCCTCCTACACCATGACCCAGCACAACTATAGGGATTGTAAACAGTGGCTCATGCATTAAATACAACCAATAAAGACCTAGTACGCCTCGGTTCATGTTTCTTAAGACGTTCAAGCATGTTACCATTTGGAGATCTGCCAGTTTTCTTAAGCCTAACATATAATATCATTCATCCAAAACAAGAATAGACAAGTAATCAACACATAATCAACATCTAGGTTTCATTAGATCTAAGCAAACACAAAGGAAATCTAGCCTAGCATAGTAGAATTAAGATAAGAACAAAAGATAAACAACCAACACATAGACATATTGATTGAATTAAGAGTATACTTATCTCAATTACAATGCAAGGTCTCAAGGGTTTGGAACCCTTGAAAAACCTGTAAAAGAGGCACCAAAATCGTCTTTAGGGTTTCACCAAAACTTCTCTCTTTTTTTAATGAAAAAACTAGAAAACTATATATAGGAAAATCGTTCTGACGGCGTCAAGAGTTAATTCTGACGCCGTCAACTCGCCGCCATATACTTCCTCGGACGCCCTAGATCCACTTGTGACGACCTATGTGACGCCGTCACATCCTACGGTATTTTATTCTTTGCCACTTTGACGCCGTCACCTTTCCATCTGACGCCGTCACCAGCTACGGTAAATTATTCTCCATGTCTGACGCCGTCAAGAAGGAAGTCTTGACGCCGTCACCTTGTATCTTCAGCTTGGATTTTTGGTACTTTGTCGTTTTCTTCACTTTATGCTCCAAAAACGTCCAAAATAGCCTCTTTTCCAGAATTCACTCTCCAAACACCTAAAATCACAAAAGGAACGATTTAGGGCAATATTTGATCAAATAAAGTCGGATTCGGGCTTAAATGACCCCCTAAAAACGGATCATTTTTCGCCTCATCAAAGACCGACTTGATTCCATCGCTAGTATACTCAAATTCCACATGAACTTCTAGAAACCTTTGAAGATGATATGAACAGTCTCATAATTGGTCATCTTGCAATAGAAGATAAGGTTGAAAAGTTGGATTCTTTATTTTGGGAATCAATGGAATTCATAGGAGCACTATGTGGGGCTAACACTTTGACCGAAATAGCATTGGGAACTTTAGACCGAGAAATTGAGAGGATCAACACTGAAAACCTACGCCTTAGGCAAGCCCTGCTAGAAGCTCGAGAAAGGGAAAGGACTCGAGATCAAACCATGGAAACCATGTCCACTGCCATTCAAGAACTCCAAAACCGCCTAGACAAGGCCTTAGGAAAACCATGAGACCACCACCTTGTTAAGAAAAATCAATGTCCTACAAATAAGAATATCTTGTCGTGTTTTGTAAACATTTGCACAAGTACCAATAAGTGTTGTAACACCTTGACATTGATTTATGGAAGTTTATTTTATCTTTATTTACGTTGCATTATATCGTAATATATTAGTTCATACAGGTCAAACTTATTCGTAATGTGTGTCATCCCAACATACGAAAATTTACGATTTAAACCTTTTCAATGATCGAATCATTGTAACTACGACCTATATTTAACTATACTCGATATGAATTTTCAATGTGATAAGGTTATTATAAATGTTCTAATAATATACCTTCTTTTATAGCAACATGGCTAGAACTAGGAGAACAACCACGAATGCCACACCAGCAAACCCCGAAGTTATGACCCCGGCAGCAATCCAGCAAGCAATCGCTGATGGCGTTATTGCCGTTTTAGCTGAACAAACCCGTAATAGAGACGGAAATGCACCGGCACCCCGCTACTGCACGTACAAAGACTTCATAGCATGTCAACCAATGTATTTCAAAGGAACTGAAGGAGTGTCGGAATTAGCTCAATGGTTTGAAAGAAGTGAAACTGTTTTCCAAAGAAGTGGATGCTCGGAAAACAACAAGGTAAGCTTCGCAACGGGAACACTAATGCAAGACGCTCTATCCTGGTGGAACTCTACCGTTCAAACACTAGGAGCAGAAGCAGCACATCAGCTTACTTGGATTGAATTCAAGGCTAAAATACTAAAGAAGTATTGTCCCCGTTCCGAACTGCGAAAACTCGAGGATGAGTTCCACGCCTTAATAGTGAAAGGAATTGATTTGAGAAGTTACAACCGGAGATTCCAAGAACTCAGGATACTATGCCCTACCATGGTACCCGATCATGAGAAGACATTAGAGAAATATGTCGAAGGACTCCCTAGGAGTATTGAAGGAAATGTCACCTCAGCAAATCCGCCAACCTTGGAAGCAGCAATGGAACTTGCTCAGAAACTTCTAGATCGAGAAGTGAAATGCAATGAACTTAAAAGGAAATTGGACGATAAAAGAACCACTCACCATCACAACAACAACCAGCAAAACTACAACAATCATCACCGCAACAACAACCAACGCAACAATAATCAGAACCACCAACCTCATCACAACACTCGAAGCACTCAACAGCAGAATCAAAGACAAGAAAAACCCCGAGTCTACACCGCCACGGAAGGTGTAGGGTACAACGGGCAGAAACCCCTATGCCAGCGATGCAAACTTCATTACGAGGGTCGTTGTACCGTCCGATGTGACAAATGTCAAAAGATCGGCCATCAAACCAGAAACTGTAGGATTCCGGCTATAGGGAGCAACACACAGGTTGTATCACCCACTTGTTACGGATGTGGAGAAGTAGGACACATCCGGAGGAACTGCCCAAAAGGGAATGAACCAATCAACGCTCCAGCTAGAGTATACCTTCTCGGAGATGGAAACGGACCCGATGTAGTCACCGGTACGTTTCTACTAAACCATCATAATGCTAGAGTATTGTTTGATTCGGGCGCCGATAAGAGTTTTATATCAGATACGTTTGCCCCTTTACTTAATGTTACCCCCTCTAAGCTAAACACCACCTACGAAGTCGAAATGGCTGACGGGAATTTAATAGATACCAATACTATCATGAAAGATTGCACCCTAACCTTATCCGAAAAACCTTTTGCCATTGATCTTATGCCGGTTCAACTTGGTAGTTTCGACGCTATCGTCGGCATGGATTGGCTATCCCACCATCGTGCTAGGATTCACTGTGACGAAAAGGCCGTCCATATACCACTCAAGGATGAAACACTCATTGTCCAGGGCGACAAAAGCAAACCTCGATATGGAATTATCTCATGTATGCTAGTAATAAAATACATGAAGGAAGGATGTTAAGTATACATGGCCCAAGTTACGGAAAACAAGACATCCGAGAAGCAGCTCGATGACGTTCCTATCGTTAGGGATTTTCCTGAAGTATTCCCTGAAGAATTACCTGGCATTCCACCCATACGTCAAGTAGAATTTCAGATTGAACTAGTGCCTGGAGCGGCACCAGTAGCTAAAGCACCTTATAGACTAGACCATCTGAAATGGAAGAGTTGTCAGAACAACTAAAAGAATTGTCGGACAAAGGATTTATTCGACCAAGCTCATCACCTTGGGGAGCTCCAATTTTATTTGTTAAGAAGAAGGATGGATCCTTTCAAATGTGCATCGATTATCGGGAGTTGAATAAACTTACGGTAAAGAATCGATACCCATTGCCTCGAATTGATGATCTGTTTGATCAATTGCAAGGATCGAGTATATACTCAAAAATTGATCTGAGATCAGGATATCATCAGCTAAGAGTTTGAGAAGAGGATATTCCGAAAACTGCATTCAGAACGCGCTATGGTCACTACGAATTTCAAGTAATGCCGTTCGGTCTGACCAATGCACCAGCAGTTTTCATGGATTTAATGAATCGAGTATGCAAACCTTACTTGGATAAGTTTGTAATAGTATTCATCGACGATATTTTGATCTACTCTCACAACGAAGAAGAACACGCGGAACATTTACGAATCATTCTAGAACTGCTCAAGAAAGAAGAATTGTACGCTAAGTTCTCTAAATGCGGCTTTTGGATTCGTACCGTACAATTTTTAGGACACATCATCGATAGTCAAGGCATTCACGTAGACCCTGCAAAGATTGAGGCTGTTAAGGGTTGGTCATCTCCTACAAACCCCACGGAGATTCGTCAATTTTTAGGTCTCGCGGGTTACTACCAAAGATTTATAGAAGGATTCTCCAAGATTGCAAAACCTTTGACTAAACTGACCCAAAAGAATGAGAAGTACATCTAGGAAGAAAAGGAAGAAGCAGCCTTCCAGTTGTTAAAACAAAAGCTTTGTGAAGCTCCAATATTAGCCCTCCCAGAAGGAAACGAGGACTTTATAGTATATTGCGACGCATCTTATCATGGACTAGGAGCGGTCTTGATGCAAAGAAGCAAAGTGATAGCTTATGCATCCCGGCAACTGAAGAAACATGAGGAAAACTACACGACTCATGACTTGAAGTTAGGAGCGGTAGTGTTTGCGCTCAAGTTATGGAGACACTACTTATATGGCACGAAATGTACCGTGTACACCGACCACAAGAGTCTTCAACACATTTTGGATCAGAAGGATTTGAATATGAGGCAACGTCGCTGGCTAGAGTTGCTCAGTGATTATGATTGTGAGATCCGTTACCACCCAGGAAAGGCTAATGTAGTAGCAGATGCGTTAAGCCGAAAGGAACGATTGAGACCCCTTCGAGTTAGATCACTAGGGATGACTATCCACTCACCCCTTCCATCCCAAATCCTTACCGCGTAGAACGAAGCACTTAAAGAAGAAAACCGACCCAAGGAAAAGATTTACGGTATGCCCGAGAATAAGAATGGTTTCGTGAAGAAATCCGATGGAACACTGTGTTTCAAGGACAGAAGTTGGATCCCTATGATCGGAGGTATTCGTGAGCTCATCATGTACGAGTCCCACAAGTCAAAATACTCCATTCATCCAGGTTCCGACAAGATGTATCAGGATTTAAAGAGACTATATTGGTGGCCAAACATAAAGGCTGACATCGCAGAATATGTCGGTAAATGTTTGACATGTTCAAGGGTAAAGGTAGAACATCAAAAACCTTCAGGCTTACTTGTACAACCAGAACTTCCTATGTGGAAATGGGAACGAATCACTATGGACTTCATCACCAAACTCCCAAGAACCTCATCCGGATACGACACAATATGGGTTATTGTGGATCGTCTAACAAAATCCGCTCATTTTATACCCATCAAAGAAACCGATGAGATGAATACACTAGCTCAGATATATGTGAAGGAAATTGTCACTCGACATGGAGTACCAATTTCGATTATCTCGGATCGAGATAGTCGTTTCACCTCTCACTTTTGGAAATCATTACAGAAAGCCTTAGGAACTAAACTAGATATGAGCACCGCATACCACCCTCAAACTGATGGTCAAAGTGAAAGAACTATCCAAACCTTGGAAGATATGCTCCGAGCATGCGTTATTGATTTTGGAAAGGGTTGGGATAAGCACTTACCATTAGCAGAGTTTTCGTACAACAATAGTTACCGTGCCAGTATAAAAGCAGCACCCTTCGAAGCACTGTATGGTAGAAAGTGCAGATCGCCCGTCTGTTGGGCAGAAGTCGGAGAAAGACAACTTATAGGACCAGACCTTGTTCGGGAAACAACCGAGAAAATCATTAAGATTAAGCATCGATTACAAGCAGCCCGAGACCGACAGAAAAGCTACGCAGACCTAAAAAGGAAACCCATGGAATTTCAAATAGGAGACAGAGTCTTATTGAAAGTATCTCCCTGGAAGGGAATGGTACGATTTGGAAAGCATGGAAAGTTGAACCCCAGATACATCGGTCCGTTCAAAATCCTGGAAAGGATAGGATCCGTGGCTTATAAACTAGAACTACCCGAAGAACTTAGTCGGATTCACGACACCTTTCATGTGTCAAACCTTAAGAAGTGTTTATCCGATGAATCTCTCGTGATTCCATTGAAAGAGATTCGACTAGATGATAACCTTGTCTTTACCGAGGAACCCATTGAAATTATGGATAGAGAAGTCAAACAACTAAAACAGAACCGTATCCCTATTGTCAAAGTTCGTTGGGACTCCAAGCGAGGACCGGAAAATACCTGGGAGCGCGAGGATCAGATTCGCTCCAAGTACCCACATCTCTTCACCTAGGACACCCTTGGCAACTATCTTAGACTGCAATTCCGGGACGGAATTCCCTGTAAGAGGTAGGTAATGTAACCTCTCGTAAATTTCCCTTACGATTAGTAAATGCATACGAATAAATAAAACGATGTTACGATAATTTAACACCATTTTATGGGTAACAATTTTTTTTTATGATATGGCTTGATATTGAACCACTATGATAACTGTGATTGACCGTTTACCCAGGAACGATGCTTACACACAACCTAGATTGCCTATAATTATTGCGAACGATAAATGATTATATAACGCGTTTATATTTAATAATACGTTTCGTCTAAATAACGTATACTATTTATATATTCCCCGAACCTACGAAACTTCCCGAGAACGCTCACCAATATTTTTGAACTTCGACACGATAATCGAGACACCCCAGGTGGGCCCCCAACACCCTTTGGGCCACGGATACACCACACAAACCAAACGGACTCAATCCTTTTCTTTCTTTTTCACTTGGGCCGGATACAAGAAACAAGCCCAAACGCCCCCAAGCCCATGTACACCTTTATTACTTTATTTCTTTTGCACCATGTCGTGACACTCTAACCGCACCCTATTATTTCACAATTTTTACACATGACGAATCACTATTATTACACATTTTGATTTACCTAGTGCCCAAGAACCACACAAGACATAAACATTACTCACTCACTCTCGTTCACTATACTAGAAACGGCCAAAGTAAAACCTTGAACACTCCCATGGAGATAACTACAAACGTGTCATAAACTTTCTTCCATGCCTCCCCCCTCCCCTATAGCGAGTGAATGAATAGGGAAGTGTCAGGAATGTATCTCACAAGATCTTGGCATGTATTCACACGATTGGACACAAGGAGAGGTGATACTATTCGCCTAACATGCTATACCTTCGTTCTTGTGATCTAGCAAATCTCTACGTACCTTAAACACCCTATATAATTATCACATGCAAGCACAAAACAATATCTACACATATACGTACCAAAAACTCATCAAAGGCAATAAAGGAAGCAGTTTGGAGGACGAACGGATTGCTAGGAGAACCACATATCACAACGAACCTAGGAAGCAAGGGTTGGAGCTACTTGAACCTTGGAGGGACGTGAAGTGAACCACGAGGCATTGAACCATATACACGAACCATTTTCATCATTTTACTCCACCATTTGAGGTGAGGTGAGACATCAAATCGTTATTTTCATTATATATATATATACGTATTTCTTGTTTTTGCACGAACACTTTACCTAATTAAAACGTGAAACTAAAACGTAACACATATGTATTATTCTCGATTCTACACGTTTACTAAGTCACAAACGAGCTTATATAATTATTACGAGTTTATATTTACGTTTAAATACTAAAAGCCATACGATCTTAAGGTGTATAAGACATGCATGTTACTCACTAAAAGACTTAGAATAATTCAACACTAATATACTAAGATGAGAAACTCGTATACCCCGTTTACTTTGATCATATATTGTGGAATGTAGACACATAACCTACATATATTTTTACGTATACTAATAGCTCTACTAGTAGAGAAACAGGATTGATAAACGTTTGGAGTTAGAAACATCGTTTGATCACCTAACAAGGCCTAAAGCAAATCGGATTGAAAACTGTTTTCAGAAAACTTAAAAGCCTTAAGTGGGCCGTAAAGCCCAAAGAGCTCATTTCAGCTTATTACGATAAGCTGAGCATATAAGCTGTTTTGAAATGTTTTTGTAACTTAAAAATATGGATTTCGACTAAACAAGTATACCCCCAAACCCATTGGATCGTAAAACCTTAACGGGCCCTTAAATTGGATCGTTAAAGCCCAATTAATGAAATAAGAGGATAATAAGCTAATAAGCTGTTGGTATAAGCTGTTTGAAACTTTATGAGCTTATTGAAATAATAAAAATACTAAGTTTTAAATTTGGAAATGTTTGGACTATTTTTGCAAATGTTCGAGAATTAGGGACTAAAAATGTAAAGTTGGTAAACTTTGGGTGAAAAGTATAAAATTGTTTTTCTAAAAGGTATAAACTGTAAATGTTGAAATTTAGGGATAATGAATGTAAATATTTGATATTTGGATTAAAAGCATAAATATATATAATTTTTGGACTAACGGCGTAAATGTTTTCCGTTAAGGGTAAAAAGTGTAAAATTGAGAAACATGAAGGATTGAATAGTAATATTGATTTAGTAATAATTCTATAAATTATATATATTTATACTTATATATATATATTTGAATATATATTAAAACGATAAATAATAAACATAACTTATTATTATTATTATATATATATATATATATATATATATATATATATATATATATATATATATATATATATATATATACAATACGAATAAAACGTATATAACGAATAACTAAATTTAGACGAATAAAACAATACGTAACCATTATCTATTTTTATACGACGTAACACATCACGTATGCACTTTATCGATTACTCATAATTAATAATAAACGTTCGCAATAAAACGAGACTTAAGAACTAAAACGTGCCATATCTTATAGGTTGTGTGTGAAGCCGTTGCCTTGCATCGTTGAGATTACGTTTATTCTACTAAGGTGAGTTCATAGCCCACATTTAACTTATTTTTGTGGGGGGGGGGGGGGGGGGATACATGCTCAAAAACAGAACACAAGTCTTTTCCTGATCTTATTATTGCTTAAGTAGCTATTGCCAAAAGTCCCTCGATCATGAACCTTAATCACTTGAAGGGTGAACGTAAATAATTGTGAATAGATCTATTAGGGATTGACAATCCCCATTTGGTTGCTAGAGGAAAGTCACCAAATGCACGTTATTTGAATATAATAGGTTACTAGCAAATACCTATCTTGGGGGCTATATATATTTTACATCATTATTATGAAAATATTGATGTCTGTTGAATCGTTGAGTGTCATGAGCTTAATGCAATAATAAATGTGATTTCTAACTTGTTTATTTGTATCGATATTACAATAAACATCTATCTCTTGTGTTCAAACTCTTAATTATAAACCTATGAATTTCACTCAACTTTTGTTGACTTTTAGCATGTTTATCGCAGGTAACTAAATGGAATGGATGGCAATGGCACGAAGTGGGCAAATAAAGAAATGTTTATTTCTCTTTAAATAAAACTTGTTGTTGAATAACGAATTCTCTTGGAATTATGAATATTTGGTATTTTAAATAAAACTTAAAACGATCACTTGAATCGTTTTCTATAATTGTGACGAAAGATCCACAATATAATACCCCAAAAGTCTTCCGCTGACATTTTAAGTCTTCCGCTGTATTGATCGATTTTGGGGGTGTTATACTCAAATTGACTTTGAAGCCAAGTATAGAAAGGCAAAAGCTAAACTTGCCCTTCTTGAATCATCCTCAACAGTCTCTCAGCCTCCTCATGCTCCAAAGCCTTCTCAAGCCAAGAACAAAGGGCTTGTTGTTGAAACTTATGACTGGATGAGGTTGAAGTGTCCTCTGATGATGATGAAGTTCACATCAGTGCCCTGATGGCTCTATCAGATGACAACAAGCTTGCTGTGGGGAAAAGTCATGCAAGAAATGGTGAATGGGTCAACATCACTATGAGAAAGGTAAATCTTTTACTCTCTATGGATGATGATGATGATTGGAAATCTTACTTAGATTATATTAATGTTGATCTTAAGTATGTTGAAGAGCAAAGACTGAACTTGTTTTCAAAATTTAACAAACTGAGTTTTGAATTAAATCATAGTAGAGATGAACTATTTGCTTTAAAACAAGCCAAGCTTGAAAGTGTTACACTTCAAATTCAAAACTCTGAACTAGTAAAACAAAATCAAGCTCTTCAGGAAGAACTTAAGAAAGAAAAGGAAACTATTTGGAAATGGACTCAAAAAACCCCCAAACTTTATGAAACACTGAGTCTCTCACCCAGCTCCAAAAAGACTGGTTTGGGTGATGATCAACTCACTGAAGTTTCTGGGGAAAGCAGCCATTCAACAACTTTTCTCTCAACTAACATACTCTCTAGCAAAGAACTTGCTCCTAAACCCAGTGATTGGATTGAAAGAAATAATCCTGATAGTAAAATGCCAAATTTTAATACTGGAAGAATCCTGGAGCCTGAAAGTCAGGCTATCAAGGAGCTGCTAGGAGTCACTGATGAACTTAGTCCTACTGAGTCCATCACTGAGTCTAAGTCTGATTCACCACTCCCTCCACTGAAACAACTTCAGGGAGCGGAACCTAATTATGACCTTGCACCATTAGTCTATCAACCACATTCTCCCAAAGAGAAATCAGGGTTGGGAAAGACTATTCTGAAAAGACCTACTCCTGCACCCACTGAAGTGAAACATGAAAGCACTGACTCAAAGGTTGATCAGCTTGCTGAACTTGTCAGGATGCTGAGTGAGAAAATTGAGTCTACTGAGAAAAACTCTTACTCAAAATCAACAAAGCCCTCAGTATCCTTAGGTTCTTCCAAACCAAAAACCATACCCAGAACCTCAGGGAGATGTGAGCTATGCAATTATCCAAATCACAGCACTGATAAGGGCATTGATATGTACACGGAGGCATTTACTTGGGACACAGGAATTTAATGTGAAGTGACAAGCATACCCCTAACATTATTTAACCCGCTGTCCCTACCAGTAAGTACGTGTTAACTCCAAATTCATCATCTACAATTAAAAGTTTAAAACACTCCTTCCTCACATCTTCTACAATTTTTCTCTTTCATTAATATCAAACTAATCAGTTCACAAAATTAGGAGTTAAACCAAACGAAATTTCATAGTAACTAAATAAGTAATTGGTAAGAGATTGGCATTATGTATTCGTTGTAACAAGCACACATGAATGATCTAATGCAACTCTTTTTTATGTGATTCTTGCTATTTTGATTTAAAATTTTCGTCTTTTCATACTTAAAAGATCAGTAAGTTTTCTAGTTCTACGTATGCCTGCCCAACACTACCCGACACCGGAGAACACTCGTCCCTGAAATCCTTAAGATAGCAAATTGTGGACCGAATGTTGTGAACTGCATATTCGATTAAAAAATCCGAAGTTTCACATGAGTACGGCCGGACCCCATTTTTTTTTTGTTATCGTCAGAAAAGGGAAACAGGAAATATTGTGATCAAAGTTTATTATTTATGGACTGTGATTGAGGTCCACTGGTGCTGGTGAGAGATTGTTATCTTTACCTTTTCATGGACATCTGTTTGAAAAACCCGAGTTCGATTGAAATGACATGTACATGTTGTGTAAGTGCTCAAAGGCACCAACGATGAGAGTCGACATTGGAATAGAGTATATGAGTGCTTTGTAATTCATAAATATTTCTTTAAGAATTCTGGTGGGTTAAACAAAGTCAGACAAACTGTTCTTTAGCGACAAAAAAGATGAAACCTGTTTCAGTTGGATAATGTAGAGGGTAGGATAGTCAATTCACAACAAATTTCTGTGTACGGAGTAAAAAGCTCCGTGTAAATATCAATTCCCCACTGATAAATGCTACAGAGTCCTGTTTTGTATGATATGCAAACAAGAGGACCACATAACTTATGATCACACTTCCCACACTGCTTCTTTAAAAGCAAGAGGTCTAGACAAAAACCAAGGCTATCAGTATGCCACACCTTCCAAACAAAGACTGAAGGCCAAGCCTTTCTCACCATGTCCTTATTGTGGTTTCAATGATCATCTTCCTGATGATTGTATGATGAAAGATTGCTGTGACATCTGTGGAGATCCCTCCCATGAAACCAGGGGACATGACAAAGTGATTCAGTCCAGAAGGAAAAACCAAACCAACACTTCTCACTCACCTGAGGCATCAACCTCCACAAAATGCAAAACATGTGGAAGCTCAGGTCACAAAACTTCAGACCATGATTCACTAACTGAGTTCAAAAAGTCCCTGAGGACTAAGCCCACTAGAAAGTGGGTCAACAAGAAAAACTAACCCAGTTTACTGTTTGTGCAGAAACACATCAAGGATCCTACTTGGCATCTAGATAGTGGATGCTCCAGAAGTATGACTGGTGTGAAAAGTTTTATGCACAAATATGTGGAAGAACCAGGACCCAAAGTAGTATTTGGTGATAACTCATCAGCTCCCACTGAAGGTTATGGTTCAGTAAACTGCAATGGTATAGTTTTTACAAGAATAGCTTATGTTAATAGTCTAAAGTACAACCTGATAAGTGTTTCCCAACTATGTGATGCCAAATACATAGTTCAGTTTGATGACAAGAGAGGGACCATCTTTAATGCCAATAAGGAAGTTGTGTTGATTGCCCCTAGGAGGGATGATGTATATGTCCTTGACATGTCATCCCTGACTCAGAATGAGACTTGTCTATTCTCAAAGGCAAGTGAGACAATCAACTGGCTATGGCATAGGAGACTCTCTCATCTCAACTTCAAGAGTATCAACAACCTGGCCAAACAGAACAAAGTTCTGGGTCTTCCATCCCTGGTGTATACCAAAGACAAGCCTTGTTCTTCTTGTGAAAAAGGAAAACACCACAGGGCATCATTCAAAACCAAACAAACCTTTTCCATCAAAAGCTGCCTACATCTTCTTCATATGGACCTTTTTGGATCTGTCAGTCCAATGTCCATTCACCATGAGAAGTATACTCTGGTCATTGTGGATGAATACTCAAGATATACTTGGGTTTACTTCCTGACCAAGAAGAGTCAGGCAGCTGATACCATCATGTCATTTGTCAGGAACATTGAAAATCAAAATGATGTCAAAGTTAAACAGATCAGGACTGACAATGGCACTGAATTTAAAAACCAAGACCTTGAGTGTTTTTATGATGAGAAAGGAATTTCTCAAAATTTCACTTCTCCCTATACTCCTGAACAAAATGGAGTAGCTGAAAGGAGAAATAGAACACTCATTGAGGCAACAAGAACGATGTTAAATGGCTCAGTCCTCTCAAAACATTTTTGGACTGAGGCAGTTAAAACAGCCTGCTACACTCAAAATAGGTCAATCATTGTGAAAAGGCATAATAAGACTCCTTATGAGATATTCAAAGGAAGGATTCCTGACATCAGCTACTTTCATGTATTTGGGTGGCCTGTGTTTATACATAATCACAAGGATCACTTGGGTAAATTTGATGCCAAAGCTGATGATGGATACTTCCTGGGATATTCCCTGGTTTCTAAAGCCTTTAGGGTGTTCAACACAAGGAGACAACAAACTGAGGAAACTTATCACATTACTGTTGATGAGAGCACTGAATCCATCAGATTCTCAAATTCCTCAGTAGAAGAAATTGGTATTGATGACTCATCAAGGTATCCTCCTGATGAGTATCATCCTGATAACAATCCCTCAACCCAATACCAAGCTGATGCTGACGTCTCCTATTACATCATCCCTCACAACCTACCCCAACCACCTATCAGTGAGTTCATTGAAACTCAGCCTGTCTCAAATGAGACTGATACCACTAAACAAATTGTTCAGGAACCCTCAGAACAAATTGTTCCTACTGAAGTCACTGAAGCACATAATGATGAGTCACCTCATGTTTCTGAGTCTGAACCTAATCAGGCTCCTTCAAGCACAAATTCTTATCCCAAACCTCAGGATAGCTGGACTAGATCCAAAGTCATTGAGATTGTGAACATCATTGGTGAACCCACTGAAGGCATGCTCACAAGAAGCAAGGCTTCTAAACTCAAGGTCGCCACTGCCAATATATGTATTTATGCTGACTATCTCTCAGAGATTGAGCCTAAAAATGTCAAAGAAGCCCTGACTTATGAAAGTTGGGTTCAGGCCATGAGAGATGAATTGGAACAATTTGACAGAAATGATGTCATGACCCTTGTTGAATGCCCCCAGGGTGTTTTAATCATTGGTATGAAATGGGTCTTTAAAAACAAGACCGATGAGAATGACACAGTCATAAAAAACAAAGCAAGATTGGTTGCCAAAGGATATAATCAACAGGAAGGTATAGACTATGAGGAAACCTTTGCACCTGTTGCTAGAATGGAAGCCATCAGGATCTTCCTTGCCTATGCAACTTACATGAACTTTAAAGTTTACCAAATGGATGTTAAAAGTGCATTCCTGAATGGTAACATCAAAGAAGATGTTTATGTGCAACAGCCTCCTGGTTTCGAAAGTAGTGAATACCCCAACCATGTCTACAAGCTTAATAAAGCCCTTTATGGACTGAAACAAGCACCCAGGGCATGGTATGAAACTCTTTCAGCCTTCCTGATCCAAAACAAGTTTGTCAGAGGAAAGATTGACAACACACTGTTCATCTACAGAACAAAGGATGATGTCATTCTTGTCCAAGTATATGTTGATGACATCATCTTTGGCTCAACAAGTTACAAACTTTGCAAACAGTTTGAGAAACTGATGACCACAAAGTTTGAAATGAGCATAATGGGTGAACTCACATACTTTCTTGGACTTCAAATTAAACAAACTGAAAAAGGAATATCCATTTGTCAAGAAAAATACCTCAGGAACCTACTGAAGAAGTATGAGCTCACTGACTGCTCTTCAGTAAAAACTCCTATGGTTCCTCCAAACAACCTTGACCCTGATCTCACTGGAAAATCAGTGAATCAAACCCAATACAGAGGAATGATTGGCTCCCTGATGTACTTACTTGCCTCAAGACCTGATATTCAATTCTCAGTCTGCCTGTGTGCAAGATACCAGGCTGACCCTAAAGAATCACATCTCACTGCTGTCAAGAGAATCATCAGGTACCTGAAGGGTACTCCAAACCTTGGTTTGTATTACCTAAAATGTTCAGGATTTGATCTCAAAGGGTACACTGACTCTGACTATGCAGGATGTAACATGGATAGGAAAAGTACTTCAGGATCCTGCCAATTTCTTGGTGGTAAACTTGTGTGTTGAAGTACAAAGAAACAACAGTCAGTGGCCATGTCCTCAGCTGAAGCTGAATATATGGCTGCTGCAGGATGTTGTGCAAATGTACTATGGATGAAGAGCCAACTGAGTGACTATGGCATTCAGTATAAGATGGTACCTATCTTTTGTGATAATACAAGTGCCATAGCCATCTCAAACAATCCAGTACTTCATGTGTTTGGTTCTTTGATGAAGTACTGGATTGTTTGAGATGGCTATGGCACTTGTATTATCACATTGGGTGGAATTCCAAATGGAAAGCGTAGATGATGAGGCGAAAAATGAACCACTTTTAGGGGGTCATTTAAGCCCGGAATTGAATTTATTTGATCAAATATTGCCCTAAATCGTTCCTTTTGTGATTTTAGGTACTTTGGGAGTGAAATCTGGAAAAAGGAAGCAATTCGGACATTTTTGGAGCATAAAAGTGAAGAAAACGCCAAAGTCTTAATTTTCCTTGCTGGGAACAGTAGGTGACGGCGTCAAGAGCAACATCCTGACGGCGTCAAGAGTAATTTTCATGACGACCCAGTACAGAAATGAAGGCGTCACAAGAAAGAGCGTCAAGAGTAAAAGACGTGACGGCCTGGAAAAAGTTATAACGTGACGGCGTCAGAAGTAGATCAAGGCAGTCCGAGAATCCTTTTGGCGGCGAGATGACGGCGTCACCTATTTGGTCTTGACGCCGTCAGCCTCAATTTCCTATATATAGTTTTCTAATTTTCATTCAAAAAGGAGAAGTTTTGGAGAAACCCTAAGGCCGAACTTAGTACGAACTTTACAGGTTTTTCAAGGGTTTTCAGCCCTTGAACCCTTTCATGTGTAATTAAGATAAGTGTTCTTCTAATTCAATCAATATGTCTATGTGTTGGTTGTCTATATCTTGTTCTTGTCTTAATTTCATCATGCTAGGCTAGATCTATCTTGTGTTTGCTTAGATCTAATGAAACCTAGATGTTGATTATGTGTTGATTACTTGTTTATGGTTGTATTGGATGAATGATTTCGATGTTAGGCTTAAGAAAACTGGCAGATCCCCAAATGGTAACATGCTTGAACGTCTTAGGAAACATGAACTGATGTGCACTAGGTTTTATTGGTTGTATTTAATGCATGAGTAAATTCTAATGATCCCATGTTAGGAGCTTCTTAGCCGGCTCGACATAGGAGTGAAGTACGCACTCATAGGATTGGGGAATTAAGTGCGCCACCCCATGAATGGTATTAAGGAATACAATCCGTCATCCACGCAACTATAACAAGTAATTAACGTGTAAAAGATATCTAGGGAGTAGTGAAATCTAAGTAAACATAATTTCTCCACTTATTGCTCACAACCTTAGTTAATTTAGTTTATTTTCATTTCTAGTATTTCATTTTGATTGCATCTTTAGTATTGGGTTAGTTGACTAGCAACTAATTCCGCCCAAATCCTTCAAACCCGAGATTTTTACTTGCTTTCTAAAAAATATAAAAATACAAAAATAATCATCCCTCACCTTTAGAACTAGTATTTAGGTTTTCTAATCCTAGCGACACTATTCCTAGCTGAACGATCAATCCCCCGGTACTTGTCACTATACTATACTACAACAATCAGGTACACTGCCTGGTGGGGGTTGTAAGCTTCTCGAGATCCCTCGAGAGGTAAAGCCTGGTGCAATCCCTACGCATTAAGTTTTTGGCGCCGTTGCCGGGGAATAGTTATTGTCTAGGTTAGAATCTCTTTTTATTAGGTCTACTTGCTAGATTCCTTTCTAGTAAGATTTTATTTTTATTTTTAGGTTTTCTTTAGTCTATCTTATTTCTTTGTGTCCTTTGTTCGTAAACTATTTTGATGGATAACAATAACATTGATCGTTTGATTCCAGTTATTCGTGTTTTTCGTCGTAGGATTTTCCAAATGCCCACCCCACTCCCTTTAGTGGAGAATGAGAACCCACCTAACCTCTCGCCCAACCACCACTTTGACAATAATTCTGAGTTAGAGGAGTCTGATCATGATGATGACCGTAGGGCTAGTCCCTTTTACTATTCAGACTCCGACGAGGATCTTGATGATGGTGATGTGATAAATGAGAATAGGATGGAAGAAGAAATAAACCCTCTTAGGTATGTCGACCCTAGAACTAGGATTGATTGTGATAGTTCATTCAACATGCAATTTCCTTGTAAGATCGGATTTAAGAGCTTTAACGCCTATCTTAACTCATCTCTCCCAATGAACATAATCTCGCGTAATGAATATAATAAAATCATGGTAGATGAGTTAGAATACAGAGGAGAAAACATTATTGCTAGGGCAATGCCATTGCATGTGTTTGTAGGAAGCTTGGTCTATCTTGTTGAGTTCATGGTTATGGAGAATCTAGGAAAATTTATTGATGATAAGTTGACTCAAGTTGTGTTTGGAAAACCTTTCAAACGGTTGACCAACCTCGATGAAAAACTCATAGAAGGGTTAATTACATTCTCGGATGGGGATGAAGATTTTGTCTATCAAATGCCCCGCACACACCCTAGGTTCAAGGATTTTTCCATGGAAAAGTGTAGTAGGTATCCGCCCATAGAAATGCTAAGTGAGAATGATAAGAGAAAAGGACTTAAGTATACTCATGAAAAGAATAAAAGATACTATCGCGAATGCTTAGAGTTAGGAGATGATTATAAGAAAGATGAGGCGACTATTAGATGGCTCACACTTGGTTATGTGAGCATAAGCGATACACGTTAACCCATAACCTTGAGTCTAGCTACAAGACTTGTAAATAAAGAAAAACGCTTCTTGGGAGGCAACCCATGTTTTGTGTGATTTTATTTTGTTTATTTGTTTGTTATTTGCTTCCGTATGCATGCTTTATTTTTATTGTTGGTAGATCATGTTTCTAAACTAAAAAGTGGAAATACTTTACTTTGTTGTTTTGGCCTAGTCTTAACTCCACCGAAAGGTATTTTGCAAAAGATAAGTGTAAGGGGAAACCCCAAATATGTTTTTAAGAAACAAACCGATCATGATTCTCCACAATAATAAATGAACATGTATATTCGTATTTGTTAGAGTCAAATGCTTGTATTGAGTCATAATGAAGTTTTGCAGGATTTTCCAGGAAGTAGGACCAAGTTTTTCCAGAAATTTTCCGGAAACTTAACATAAGAATTTCTGCAGGTCAATTCTGACGGCGTCACGAGTTTACTCTTGACGGCGTCAGGTGTAAAAATCTGGAAATTTTACCGGTTTTGTTTTTCTAACGGAGTCTTATGGTTTTTGTGAATTATTAAGTTTTATAATCTCCAGGAGATCTGCAAACTTCATTCCACAAGCATTATATCTTATCTTGTTTTCTAGGATTTAGTAACTTATATAGGATGCCGCCGATTTTACGCGAGGTTGTCTTGTCTATTTTATCAGGTTTTACAGGTTATGTATGACAAGAAGATGATTTATATTCTGGAAGGGAAGCTTTGATTGTTCATTTTCTTGGAGGAAGATCTAACCTGGCCACCTTATTATCCATACCGAGCGAATCAGGGGAGTATTTGATTTCATTCTTTTTACTTTTTCACTTTTACATTCTTTACTTAAACATTGGGGACAATGTTCATCTTAAGTGTAAGGGGAGGGTAAAATGATGATACCTTACATATGCACTTTCGCTTGAGTTTGTTTTGTTTAATGATAGATTTGTAATAAAACTATGAGAAATACTTGTTAGTGCAATTTTAGCGCCAAATTTAAAATTTTTTACAACATTTAGGAGTGAAACTTTAGCCATAGCAAGCGTCTCATGGATAGGAGATTGTATGACTAGCACAAAACCGTACCATTCAGAAAAAATTTCCACCCAAATATGTGAGGTTCGCCTTTAGATTTGATAGGAAAAGCATTCACTATTAGTGCTTATGAGTGTACCGGTAGCATTTAGATTCTAGAACTTGCGTTAGTGATGCATCCCGAGACCGCTAGTGAGACTACATTCGTGTAGTAGGATTTACTACATGATAAGAGGCATTAGGATCACCCTTGTGTTAAACCCGTATCATAATTACTTGACCATTTAAGTCATATTACTTGGCTATTTAAGTCAACTAATTTTCCCCACACCCTTAGCGTTGTACTCATTTTTAGTACACGAAACCCCTAGTACACCCCTCCGAGCCTATCTTTTCGTTTCTAACTTTAAGCATCTTACTTAAAGGAAGAATTTGTTACACCCCACTTAAATGTACAACCAAATCGCCTTATCCTTCCGTGTATGCGCTCATTTTTAGTGCATTATTGTTATTTGTTAAACCCTAAGTTAACTATCTAATTGATTACATGGTTGCTAAGTCGAGTCGTATCTTTGTACATATTGTTTTGGGACGATTGGGACTCATGGGTAAAGTACTTATTTTATGGAGTAAAGGGGAAGAACATCGTATATTACCCCCATATGTACGTTAATCTTAAAAGTACTCCAAGTGTTTTGATTTTCTTAATTCGAGTTATTAGATTAGTTTATTGTAAAGTATGTAAAGATTCAAGTGTAAGGGGAATGTTCATCCCCTATGATGTATTATTTTGGATGGTAGGGTAAGAGTGTATGTAAAAAAAAAAAAAAAAAAAAAAAAAAAAAAAAAATCGATAAATCAAGAAGAAAAATAGAAAAAGAAAAGAGAAAAAACATACGGACTACCATCCCTTTTCATTCTATGTTCATTTTATGTTTTTGTTATTTTTCATTTATTAGCTTAAGTCGAGTCTAGTCTTGGCTTAGCAACACCATATTGTACATGCAATTAACCAAGATTGTTAACTCGCCACCAGTGAAAACTTCCTTTATCCAACAAAACCGTGTATTTCATATCCCTACACCTAACGTTACAACCCTTTAAAAGACCTCTTTGATAGTTTATCCTAGGTGCTTACGCCATGTGGTGGAGGTTTGATCCTTTCCCAAGCCTATGGTAATCTATTTTGCTATGACAGGTAGTGAGAGATATCTTCCGTTTCCATATTGTAATTTATACTTTATTACACCCGAGAGATGTGAGTATCTAAACACTATTTGTGAGGTGCTTGTGTATGACCTCCGTGCTTGTCTAATGGTCTTTAGTGGAACGATTATTTGTTGTAATTACTTTTATATTAATGTTAAATGACCCCTAACTTGTATTTTGAGTAGAATAAAAGCGCATTTGCTTGAGGACAAGCAAATCTCAAGTGTAAGGGTATATGATGAGGCGAAAAATGAACCACTTTTAGAGGGTCATTTAAGCCCGGAATTGAATTTATTTGATCAAATATTGCCCTAAATCGTTCCTTTTGTGATTTTAGGTACTTTGGGAGTGAAATCTGGAAAAGGAAGCAATTCGGACGTTTTTGGAGCATAAAAGTGAAGAAAACGCCAAAGTCTTAATTTTCCTTGCTGGGAACAGTAGGTGACGGCGTCAAGAGCAACATCCTGACGGCGTCAAGAGTAATTTTCATGACGACCCAGTACAGAAATGAAGGCGTCACAAGAAAGAGCGTCAAGAGTAAAAGACGTGACGCCCTGGAAAAAGTTATAACGTGACGGCGTCAGAAGTAGATCATGGCAGTCCGAGAATTCTTTTGGCGGCGAGATGACGGCGTCACCTATTTGGTCTTGACGCCGTCAGCCTCAATTTCCTATATATAGTTTTCTAATTTTCATTCAAAAAAGGAGAAGTTTTGGAGAAACCCTAAGGCCGAACTTAGTACGAACTTTACAGGTTTTTCAAGGGTTTTCAGCCCTTGAACCCTTTCATGTTTAATTAAGATAAGTGTTCTTCTAATTCAATCAATATGTCTATGTGTTGGTTGTCTATATCTTGTTCTTGTCTTAATTCCATCATGCTAGGCTAGATCTATCTTGTGTTTGCTTAGATCTAATGAAACCTAGATGTTGATTATGTGTTGATTACTTGTTTATGGTTGTATTGGATGAATGATTTCGATGTTAGGCTTAAGAAAACTGGCAGATCTCCAAATGGTAACATGCTTGAACGTCTTAGGAAACATGAACTGATGTGCACTAGGTTTTATTGGTTGTATTTAATGCATGAGTAAATTCTAATGATCCCATGTTAGGAGCTTCTTAGCCGGCTCGACATAGGACTGAAGTAGGCACTCATAGGATTGGGGAATTAAGTGCGCCACCCCATGAATGGTATTAAGGAATACAATCCGTCATCCACGCAACTATAACAAGTAATTAACGTGTAAAAGATATCTAGGGAGTAGTAAAATCTAAGTAAACATAATTTCTCCATTTATTGCTCACAACCTTAGTTAATTTAGTTTATTTTCATTTCTAGTATTTCATTTTGATTGCATCTTTAGTATTGGGTTAGTTGACTAGCAACTAATTCCGCCCAAATCCTTCAAACCCGAGATTTTTACTTGCTTTCTAAAAAATATAAAAATACAAAAATAATCATCCCTCACCTTTAGAACTAGTATTTAGGTTTTCTAATCCTAGCGACACTATTCCTAGCTGAACGATCAATCCCCCGGTACTTGTCACTATACTATACTACAACGATTAGGTACACTGCCTGGTGGGGGTTGTAAGCTTCTCGAGATCCCTCGAGAGGTAAAGCCTGGTGCAATCCCTACGCATTAGTAGACCTTACCAAAAACAATGTGGTGGGGAACTTTGCCTACCCTGAAGGGTTCCCTGTTTACAGGGATGTGGTGAAGTTCCTACAAAACTGTTTTCTCACCACCACATGCACAAAGACCCCCTCAGTCATCTATCATGACTACTTGAGGGAATTTTGGTGCTCAGCGGTGGTTGAAAACCCTGATGCGCCAAAAGAGGCCAAAATCAAGTTCTCAGTGAAGAATGGGACTAAGTCCCTTGTTCTTGACTACAAAACCTTTGTCAAAGCCACAGGCCTTGACTAGACTGAGACTTTTGTTGCCCCACCCACTGAAGAGGAGGTTAAACAACTCTTCTTAGAACTAGGGCCCTATGATAAGAATCATCCTGATGTTGCTCCAGGGGCCCTACTGAACAAAGCCCCCATCATCAAAACATGGTTCCCTGCCCCTTGGAGGATCCTGATGACATTTGTTATTCAGGTCCTTGGGGGGAATAAGTCCTCAACTGAGCAACTCAACACTACTCAATCAATGATAGTGTACTGTCTCATTGAGGGTAAAAAAATTGACCTTGGAGAAATTATCTTCAGGGACCTCATAGGCAAATTGGGTGGGAAGTCTAGGCAAAAACACATGTCTTACCCTAGATTCATTTCCTGCGTCCTGAATGACCTACTAGGGTCTGAGTATATCAAGCCTGACAGTGTCGGCTTTGAACCTGATGTCTTACATAAGGCAAACTACTCACGTGACCCTAATGAGGTAACACCTGTCGCCCTGACCACATATATGCTGACTGCTATCCAGGGTGACAACATTGATTCACCAATTCCCTCTCCCACAAAAAAGGTGAAGAGGAAGAAGGGACAGGGGTCCAGGAAGGTGGCTCAACCCAAGCTACTCGCCACTGAGACCTCTGCCCCTAAGCCTGACAATAGGGGGCAACAACAACAGACCCTGACTGCCGACACCATCAGGATCATCAGCCAATCTTTGGCCCCAAAACAAAGGCCAACGGAGGGCACTGAGACATCACACTCAGTGTCCTCGGGCGAACCCATTCCCAAAGGCCCTGCTGGCATAAACAAGTCAGTGGGGTCGGAACCAACTAAACCTTCACATCCTGCTAAAGACTCTGGCAAATCACAACCAGAGTATCAGGGAGTAAGGGGTCCTATACCCTCGGTGGGGCAGCACTACTCCACTGAGAAGGGGACCCACAAACATTCACATCCTGCAAAAGGCTCGGGTAAATCACAACCCATGAATCAGGGAGTTCTCGCCCCTAAATCTTCGACAGGCCAGCACAAGCCTGTTGGAAAGGGGGCATAACCACTCAGGTGCCTGATGAGGACATTCTCCAATCAAAGCTTTTGTCTGAGGGCACAAAAACTCATCCCAAAGACTCAGAGGGAAACATTCAACCCGCTGATAGGGACACAACATTCACGGCTCCTAGTGATGGTACTGAGAAACACCCATCAATGCCTGAAGGGGTCACGAGGGACAAAGATTCAGTGGGACACATACCACCCGCTGATATGGAACTCACAACCAACCCCGAAGGTGCGCATAACTCGGGAACTGACCCTGAAGACCAGGTAGATAAAACCCACTCTACCGGATTTGAGGGGTCAGGACCTGGCCAAAACAAAGGCGAGTCTTTTTATGAAGAGGAGCCGGCTAACTTTTCTTTGCAGATTCAGTCCCTAGCTGAAGCTCAGGCAGTTTTGTACTCTGATGATGAATTCAACAGTGATGAGGAAGTCTTCAAGGCCGGAGATGATATGGAGCTTGAGGAGACAGTCCCTGAACCAACTTATCAGTCTCCTCAATCTTCTAATCATGATGATGCTGACACACTTTCCGAGCCAGAGTCCTCAGGAGATGATCAGGCTCCTCTCACTGTGAAGACCTTCACCAAATTCATCAAAAAGATTACTAACATTTTGTACAGGGGGATCACTGATGAGGTCTTTGACATGCACACTGAACAGGCGGTTCACTATCATAATCTCAAAGATGCTGTCGAAGACTTCGATGAAGATGTCAGGGAACAAAATTCCTCAGTCAACCACTCCCTGACACAGATGATCACTCACCTGAATCAGTTTTTGATAACCCTCAACCAGCTGAATGTAGGGGTTCAGTCGGTTCAAGAATCAGTCAAGGTGTAACACCCCCATTTTTAAAATATTTGCAGCGGAATAAAGATTTGGGTGTTACTTCACAGCTCATAGTTTTTCAGTAGAAAATGATTTTCTAAAACATCTATCATTCGAATTTTTATAAATATCAGACTTTTCAAAATGAGGTCCCAGTGGTTTTAAAATTTGTTAAATAGGTTTTCGAATGATAATAAGAATTTATAGCCTTTGTAAGAATTTCGTGCTCCTCCGTCCTATCCTTGCTCGTTATAGACCTGAGATAAACATGCTAAAAGTCAACAAAAGTTGAGTGATATTCATAGGTTTAAGTTTAATAGTTGAACACAAGCTATAAGTGATAATTGCACCGGTATACAATTATAATTTAAAAATCAGTTGTTATTGCATTAAGCTGATGACACTCAGCCGATTAACAGATCTCATCATAAATGATGGATTATAGTAACAGGGCCCTCGGGATAGGTCCTTGCCAGTAACCTATTAGATTTCAAATAAAATGCGTTCGGTTGTTTTCTCAACGCCCAAACGGGGATTGTCAATCCCTAATAGATCTATCCACAATTATTTACGTTCACCTCTCTGGGTGACTAAGGTTCATGATATGAGGGGCTTTTGGCAAAAAGGGACTTAAGCAATAACAATTTCAGGCATAGTATAAGAAAAGTACTTGTGTTCAGATTTTTAAGCATGTATCTCCCCACGAAAACAGTTTTATAAAAGTGGGCTATGAACTCACCTTAGTGGTTTAGTGAATAAAATATCGATACTCAGTTTGCAAAATGGGAACGGCTCCACACACGACCTAGATAATATATGGCAAGTTTTAGTGTTTGATAGTCTTAATGTTTTAATCGCGAGTAGTTTTTGAATACGTGAATTGTTTATTTTAACGATAGTAAAACTTTTGGTTTTTATAGTATATTGTACGTTTAGTTTAGTTATATATATATATATATATATATATATATATATATATAACGTAAAGTTTAATAATAATAATAGTTTGAAATAAAATGTAACGTCGTGACGTGCAATCGTAAAAAATGGAATAAAAATAAAAATGTTAATTTTTATATATGGCCCTTGTCTTTTCCAAAAATTTACACTTTTTACCCTAACGGCGTTAGCGTTACACAGTTAGTCCAAAATTAAAAATATTTACGTTTTACGTCCAAAACTTTATAATTCTTATACTTTTCACCCAAAAGTTTATAAATATCCATTTTCATCCTTAAGTTTACGAAATGACAGTTTATACCACAACTTTGAAAATTTGACACTTTTAACCCGAATTTTGCAAAATTTGCAAATCTAGTCCAAAATTCACAAATTTTAAAACTTAGTGTTTTCATTTCTTAAATAGTTTCAAAATAGCTTATTTAACTTTTTCTAAAAGCTTATTAGTCGAGAAGCTTATTTTATAGCTTATGGGCTTTTAACGAAAATCTAAGGCCCGTTAAGGTTTTTAGATCCAATGGGCCTACAAGGGTTTTGGGCTTTGTTTTGGGCTCAGGTTAGGATATTAAAAATGTTACTAATCAGCTTATTGCTATAGCTTATGGGATCAGCTTATTTTTGGCTGATTGGGCCTTAAGGCCTAATCGATACTAATTAGTTTTGAAAATTGGTTCGTGTGTCGATTTGCTTTGTGAGTTTTATAGGTTCAAAACGTGATTTTTATTACAAAGTTTTTATACAAAAATGATTGTTCATTAGGGGGTCTATTAGTTTGTGAAATAAAATAGTATGCTCGTTAAGTAGATTTTAAAAATATACGTGCGTTTTGGGCTAGCATGGGACGAGTTTTTAGAAGTAAAAGACTTAGAAATTTTTTTGAGTTTTCAATACTTGTTGTGGTACGTTAGAAATGTATTCCAAAATAGTTTGTACGTAGCTTTTTAGTTTCAAAACTTTACATAACTTGGTTATTAAGGTAGTAAATATATAGGTGGGATGAAAATACGTATACGTTGTTTTAATAGATTACGAGTAATAATGCGCAAGTGTTTGTGATTTATACGAAAAAAATCAAAATGTACGTTTTAGTAAGGATGGAAAAAGTTTGTGTGAGACTTACTACACCAAAATGGTGGGGTAAAACGAGACGTAGAGTCGAGAAGAAAAGAGTATGAGAGTGTAGTGTGTGTGTCGACTCGACCAAGGTTCACAAACAAGGTTTTGCTCCTCCTAAACTCCACCCGATTACTTTGAAATCCTACCCAAGCTATTCGACCCAAGAACTAGACTAGAGACTTAATATTTTTGGTGAGTTTTTGGTTTGCATGAACGTGTAAAAAGAAAGCATGCATGCATGGCATTTATATATGGAACCTAGTGTATCCTAGTGACTAACATTTATGTGATGTGATGTTTACTTGTGTACCTAAAGTCATGAAAGTGTAAGACGCCATGTTCTCTTCTCGTTTGTTTTCTAGCTTGTCGACGTGATTTCTAGTTTAAAGAAAACGTGTGTTTTTTATTATAATATAGAATGGTACTTGTGAAATTGGTTTTAAAATTGTTATAGTACTTTGCCTAGGTGAATATAATATGGAAGTGAGTGAGCATGAAACAAGGAAATACTAGTTTGTTTGAAAAACTCCATGTCGACATCCCTTTTTATTTGTTACACGATTTGCAAAACCGTGCATGGCTTGGGGACAACGATTAAGTGTAACATTTAAACATTAGGTTGTGTTTAGAGATGATTTTAGGACGTTATAGAAATAAACATGGTTCAAAATGGTTGAGTTTTGGATTAGTTAGAATTTTGTTAAATCGTTTTTGGGACAAATGCTTTGCCTAGTAAAAACGTATCTAGACTCGACGTGGGGAACTAAAAATCGACACTCTAAATGTTGGCTAGGGGAGGAACGAGGGTGTGTAAAAAGAAGTGTGTGTCGTGTGTAAGATTTGAGCATAAGAAGCTCATTTCTAGCTTGTCTATTCGAATGGTTTTGAAAACAAAAATAAGGTAAATGGGCTAAATTGGTTTTGGGCTGTGAATAGTAACAGGCCGAGATTTGTGTTGGGCTTAGGGTGAGATTTAGGGTCTGGTTAGGTGTATTTTAGGATTAGTAAAATATTAATTGTGATTAGTGAAATGTTTAGTAAATATTTAGTGAAACGTTTACGTGAGTCCGAGAGTGAATAGTGTTTTGTGAATAGTGTTTCGTGAATAGTAAAACTTTTGAATAACATCTCAATATCACTAACTGACTCCAAAAATGATGAATAATGAAATGATGAATAGTGTTTGGTGAATAGTAACCGATGAATAGTAAATTTGAAAAATGTCCTGAAAATGAAGGTTCGTAACGAATAAAAGAAATTTTTAATATTCTCGCGATTTTAGACTATAGTGGTACATGTGTGAGCATCGTTCCAAGCAAACGGGGATCATGAATATCGTAGTGATTTTTAAGTAACATAGCATATTTGATAAAGATAAAATAAAAACCAAATTTATTATTGGTAAAAACGTTATTAATTAATGAATGATATATTAGTCTTTGATTTACTTTTATTATTTATAGGGAAATTTACGGGAGTTTACAGTTGATACGTGGGAATCGCACCAGGCTTTACCTCTCAAGGGATCTTGAGAAGCTTACAACCCCCACCAGGCAGTGTACCTGATCGTTGTAGTATAGTATAGTGACAAGTACCGGGGGATTGATCGTTCAGCTAGGAATAGGGTCGCTAGGATTAGAAAACCTAAATACTAGTTCTAAAGATGAAAGATGATTATTTTTGTATTTTTATATTTTTTAGAAAGCAAGTAAAAATCTTGGGTTTGAAGGATTTGGGCGGAATTAGTTGCTATTCAACTAACCCAATACTAAGATGCAATCAAAATAAAATACTAAAAATGAAAATAAACTAAATTATACTAAAGTTGTGAGCAGTAATTGGAGAAAATGTGTTTACTTAGATTTCACTACTCCCTAGATATCTTTTACACGTTAATTACTTGTTATAATTGCATGGATGACGGATCGTATTCCTTAATACCATTCATGGGGTGGCACACTTAACTCCCCAATTCTATGAGCTCTTATCTCCTCCTACACCATGCCCAGCACAACTATAGGGATTGTAAACAGTGACTCATGCATTAAATACAACCAATAAAGACCTAGTGCGCGTCGGTTCATGTTTCTTAAGACGTTCAAGCATGTTTCCAATTGGAGATCTGCCAGTTTTCTTAAGCCTAACATATAAATCACTCATCCAAGACAAGAATAAACAAGTAATCAACACATAATTAACATCTAGGTTTCATTAGATCTAAGCAAACACAAGATAGATCTAGCCTAGCATGATGGAATTAAGACAAGAACAAGATATAGACAACCAACACATAGACATGTTGATTGAATTAAAAGAACACTTATCTTAATTGCACATGAAAGGTATCAAGGGGTTGGAACCCTTGAAAAACCTGTAAAAGTTACACCAAAATCGTACTTAGGGTTTCTCCCAAAACTTCTCTCTCCAATGTGTAAAAATTAGAAAACTATATATAGGAAAAGGGGTCTGACAGCGTCAAGACCAATCTTGTGACGCCGTCACCTCGCCGCCAAAACTATTCTCGGACTGCCTTGATCTACATTTGACGCCGTCAAGTATTAATCATTTCCAGGCCGTCATGACTTTTACTCTTGACGCCCTATTTCGTGACGCCTTCAAATCTGTACTGGATCGTCATGGAATTCTGCTCTTGACGCCGTCAGGGAATTACTCTTGACGCCGTCACCTACTGTTCCCAGCATGGAAAATTAAGACTTTGGCGTTTTCTTCACTTTTATGCTCCAAAAATGTCCGAATTGCTTCCTTTTCCAGATTTCACTCCCAAAGTACCTAAAATCACAAAAGGAACGATTTAGGGTAATATTTGATCAAATAAATTCGAATTCGGGCTTAAATGACCCCCTAAAAACGGATCATTTTTCGCCTCATCATATACCCTTACACTTGAGATTTGCTTGTCCTCAAGCAAATGCGCTTTTATTCTACTCAAAATACAAGTTAGGGCTCATTTAACACTAATATAAAAGTAATTACAACAAATAATCGTTCCACTAAAGACCAATAGACAAGCATGGAGGTCATACACAAGCACCTCACAAATAGTGTTTAGATACTCACATCTCTCGGGTGTAATAAAGTGTAAATTACAATATGGAAACGGAAGATATCTCTCACTACCTGTCATAGCAAAATAGATTACCATAGGCTTGGGAAAGGATCAAACCTCCACCACATGGCGTAAGCACCTAGGATAAACTATCAAAGAGGTCTTTTAAAGGGTTGTAACGTTAGGTGTAGGGATATGAAATACACGGTTTTGTTGGATAAAGGAAGTTTTACTGGTGGCGAGTTAACAATCTTAGTCAATTACATGTACAATATGGCGTTGCTAAGCCAAGACTAGACTCGACTTAAACTAATAAATGAAAAATAACAAAAACATAAAATGAACATAGAATGAAAACGGATGGTAGTCCGTATGTTTTTTTTTTTTTTTTTTTTTTTTTTTTTTTTTTTTTTTTTTTTTTTTTTTTTGCATACACTCTTACCCTACCATCCAAAATAATACATCATAGGGAATGAACGTTCCCCTTACACTTGAATCTTTACATACTTTACAATAAACTAAACTAATGACTCGAATTAAGAAAATTAAAACACTTGGAGCACTTTTAAGATTAACGTACGTATGGGGGTAATAAATGGTGTTCTTCCCCATTACTCCATAAATAAGTACTTACCCATGAGTCCCAATCGTCCCAAAACAATATGTACAAGGATATGACTCGACTTAGCAACCATGTAATCAATTAGAAAGTTAACTTAGGGTTTAACAAATAACAATAATGCACTAAAAATGAGCGCATACACGGAAGGCTAAGGCGATTTGGTTGTACATTTAAGTGGGGTGTAACAAATTCTTCCTTTAAGTAAAATGCTTAAAGTTAGAAACGAAAAGATAGGCTCGGAGGGGTGTACTAGGGGTTTCGTGTACTAAAAATGAGTACAACGCTAAGGGAGTGGGAAAAATTAGTTGACTTAACTAGCCAAGTAATATGACTTAAATGGTCAAGTAATTATGATACGGGTTTAACACAAGGGTGATCCTAATGCCTCTTATCATGTAGTAAATCCTACTACACGAATGTAGTCTCACTAGCGGTCTCGGGATGCATCACTAACGCAAGTTCTAGAATCTAAATGCTACCGGTACACTCATAAGCACTAATAGTAAATGCTTTTCCTATCAAATCTAAAGGCGGACCTCACATATTTGGGTGGAAAATTTTTCTGAATATACGGTTATGTGCTAGTCATACAATCTCCTATCCATGAGACGTTTGCTATGGCTAAAGTTTCGCTCCTAAATGTTGTAAAAAATTTTAAATTTGGCGCTAAAATTGCACTAACAAGTATTTCTCATAGTTTTATTACACATCTACCATTAAACAAAACAAACTCAAGCGAAAGTGCATATGTAAGGTATCATCTTTTTACCCTCCCCTTACACTTAAGATGAACATTGTCCCCAATGTTCAAGTAAAGAATGTAAAAGTGAAAAAGTAAAGAGAATGAAATCAAATACTCCCCTGATTCGCTCGGTATGGATAATAGGGTGGCCAGGTTAAATCTTCCTCCAAGAAAATGAACAATCAAAGCTTCCCTTCCAGAATATAAATCATCTTCTTGTCATACATAACCTGTAAAACCTGATAAAATAGACAAGACAACCTCGCGTAAAATCGGCGGCATCCTATATAAGTTACTAAATCCTAGAAAACAAGATAAGATATAATGCTTGTGGAATGAAGTTTGCAGATCTCCTGGAGATTATAAAACTTAATAATTCACAAAAACCATAAGACTCCGTTAGAAAAACAAAACCGGTAAAATTTCCAGATTTTTACACCTGACGCCGTCAAGAGTAAACTCGTGACGCCGTCAGAATTGACCTGCAGAAATTCTTATGTTAAGTTTCCGGAAAATTTCTGGAAAAACTTGGTCCTACTTCCTGGAAAATCCTGCAAAACTTCATTATGACTCAATACAAGCATTTGACTCTAACAAATACGAATATACATGTTCATTTATTATTGTGGAGAATCATGATCGGTTTGTTTCTTAAAAACATATTTGGGGTTTCCCCTTACACTTATCTTTTGCAAAATACCTTTCGGTGGAGTTAAGACTAGGCCAAAACAACAAAGTAAAGTATTTCCACTTTTTAGTTTAGAAACATGATCTACCAACAATAAAAACTAAGCATGCATACGGAAGCAAATAACAAACAAACAAAATAAAATCACACAAAACATGGGTTGCCTCCCAAGAAGCGCTTTTCTTTATTTACGAGTCTTGTAGCTAGACTCAAGGTCATGGGTTAACGTGTATCGCTTATGCTCACATAACCAAGTGTGAGCCATCTAATAGTCGCCTCATCTTTCTTATAATCATCCCCTAATTCTAGGCACCCGCGATAGTATCTTTTATTCTTTTCATGAGTATACTTAAGTCCTTTTCTCTTATCATTTTCACTTAACATCTCTATAGGCGGATACCTACTACATTTTTCCATGGAGAAGTCCTTGAACCTAGGGTGTGTGCGGGGCATTTGATAGACAAAATCTTCATCCCCATCCGAGAATGTAATTAACCCTTCAATGAGTTTTTATCGAGGTTGGTCAACCGTTTGAAAGGTCTTCCAAACACAACTTGGGACAATTTATCATCAATAAATTCTCCTAGATTCTCCATAACCATGAACTCAACAAGATAAACCAAACTTCTTACAAACACATGCAATGGTATTGCCCTAGCCACAATATTTTCCCCTTTGTATTCTAACTCATCTACCATGATTTTATTATATTCATTGCGCGAGATTATGTTCATTGGGAGAGATGAGTTAAGATAGGCGTTAAAGCTCTTAAATCCGATCTTACAAGGAAATTGCATGTTGAATGAGTTATCACACTCAATCCTAGTCCTAGGGTCGATATACCTAAGAGGGTTTATTTCTTCTTCCATCCTATTCTCATTAATCACATCACCGTCATCAAGATCCTCGTCGGAGTCTGAATAGTAAAAGGGACTAGCCCTATGGTCATCATCATGATCCGACTCCTCTAACTCAGAATTATTGTCAAAGTGGTGGTTGGGCGAACGGTTAGGTGGGTTCTCATTCTCAACTAAAGGGAGTGGGGCGGGCATTTGGAAAATCCTACGACGAAAAACACGAATAACAGGAATCAAACGATCAATGTTATTGTTATCCATCGAAATAGTTTACGAACAAAGGACACAAAGAAATAAGATAGACTAAAGAGAACCAAAAAATAAAAATAAAATCTTACTAGAAAGGAATCTAGCAAGTAGACCTAATAAAAAGAAATTCTAACCTAGACAATAACTATTCCCCGGGCTGCGGTGCCAAAAACTTGATACGTGGGAATCGCACCAGGCTTTACCTCTCAAGGGATCTTGAGAAGCTTACAACCCCCACCAGGCAGTGTACCTGATCGTTGTAGTATAGTATAGTGACAAGTACCGGGGGATTGATCGTTCAGCTAGGAATAGTGTCGCTAGGATTAGAAAACCTAAATACTAGTTCTAAAGATGAAAGATGATTATTTTTGTATTATTATATTTTTTAGAAAGCAAGTAAAAATCTCGGGTTTGAAGGATTTGGGCGGAATTAGTTGCTATTCAACTAACCCAATACTAAGATGCAATCAAAATAAAATACTAAAAATGAAAAAATAAACTAAATTATACTAAAGTTGTGAGCAGTAATTGGAGAAAATGTGTTTACTTAGATTTCACTACTCCCTAGATATCTTTTACACGTTAATTACTTGTTATAATTGCATGGATGACGGATCGTATTCCTTAATACCATTCATGGGGTGACACACTTAACTCCCCAATTCTATGAGCTCTTATCTCCTCCTACACCATGCCTAGCACAACTATAGGGATTGTAAACAGTGGCTCATGCATTAAATACAACCAATAAAGACCTAGTGCGCGTCGGTTCATGTTTCTTAAGACGTTCAAGCATGTTACCAATTGGAGATCTGCCAGTTTTCTTAAGCCTAACATATAAATCACTCATCCAAGACAAGAATAAACAAGTAATCAACACATAATTAACATCTAGGTTTCATTAGATCTAAGCAAACACAAGATAGATCTAGCCTAGCATGATGGAATTAAGACAAGAACAAGATATAGACAACCAACACATAGACATATTGATTGAATTAAAAGAACACTTATCTTAATTGCACATGAAAGGTATCAAGGGGTTAGAACCCTTGAAAAACCTGTAAAAGTTACACAAAAATCGTACTTAGGGTTTCTCCCAAAACTTCTCTCTCTAATGTGTAAAAATTAGAAAACTATATATAGGAAAAGGGGTCTGACGGCGTCAAGACCAATCTTGTGACGCCGTCACCTCGCCGCCAAAACTATTCTCGGACTGCCTTGATCTACATTTGACGCCGTCAAGTATTAATCATTTCCAGGCCGTCATGACTTTTACTCTTGACGCCCTATTTCATGACGCCTTCAAATCTGTACTGGATCGTCATGGAATTCTGCTCTTGACGCCGTCAGGGAATTACTCTTGACGCCGTCACCTACTGTTCCCAGCATGGAAAATTAAGACTTTGGCGTTTTCTTCACTTTTATGCTCCAAAAACGTCCGAATTGCTTCCTTTTCCAGATTTCACTCCCAAAGTACCTAAAATCACAAAAGGAACAATTTAGGGCAATATTTGATCAAATAAATTCGAATTCGGGCTTAAATGACCCCCTAAAAACGGATCATTTTTCGCCTCATCAACAGTATCTACCCCTCATTCTGAATTCCGTCCCGGAATTCAAGTTTAGCGAAATTTCTGTATTAGAAAATTTTCGATCAGAGGGTTGTCGAGAGATTTTTATTATTAAGATTTAGGAGACGTGGTTTAGTTAGACTTATTTGTGCTAGACAAGATCAAGTAACTGGTGTGTCTAAGGGTTGTGAATATTGAAGGTAATGGTTATGAATAGTAAATTAACGGTTAGGTGTACCGTGTCCAACGGTCGGGAATAGTGATTTCCAACGGTCCTAAATAGTGTCTAACGGCTAGTTTTCTTCCTACATATACCCCTTTCAAATTTCCATTTCTTCCATCAACCATTTTCCTATCATTTCCCATCTCCAAAATGCCGCACCTCATCACGATACTAGCGATTGTGTATGTCGTCCTTGCCGCTATCTACTTAGCGTATGTTCCAGACGAAGACTTTGGGTTCTTGGTTGCGATCTTGTTGTTTGTCGTACCCCTCACGGTTCTAGCCATTACCGTGGACAAGATATGGGGGTAATAATCTTAAGCTAGGGTTGTTTAGAATTAAGCCTTTGTCGTGTTTCTATGTATTGTTAACGAATAATGAATAAAACTTGTTTTGTTTTTAGGAATTTGTCTTGTTATTGTTTTTAATGATTTGTTTATATTTATCTTTCAGCATAATTAAGGTGATTCATCCTGTGGTGGCTCTTGCTATGGTTATGTTGGTGGGGGTCTTTGTTGTCATAGCGGATCAACCTATTGAAGATTCTATGGTTTATATTGTAATTATTGTGACGTTAGCACTTCCGATGCTAATTATTTGTTTATTTATTGATTTCCATGGATTTGGATAAATTTTTCGTTATCGGAGTTTTTTTTTTTTTTTTTTTTTGTTAGTCTTCAGGGTTTTCTAATTTGTACTGTTGTTGGCTTATCGTCCTAATGACGAAGGAATAAGATAGGTATTTATTGTAGTTTGTAATATTTATGAATAGTTCAGTTTATCTCCATTTGTTGCTTTTACATGAAGATTGTTATTTAGAAAATTTTACATTATGATTGTTCCATCGTAACATGATTCTTTCTAAATTAGACATAGTTGGCCAGGCTATGTTTAATGGAGGACTAAATGATGTGATGTTTGGCTCAGTCACAGTGATATTTATGCTTTTCTTTAAGTTGTTTTAGATGGTGTTCAATGTTTTGTTATTATAATATAACACGTAATTTCTTTTAAGAATAAAGTAGGAACTTTATTTATTTATTATATATATATATATATATATATATATATATATATATATATATATATATATATATATATATATATATATATATATATATATATATATATATATATATATATTGATGAAGAGTCAGAAATTTCTAGGGAAATAACAGTATGCTATTATTTGGTAAATGGAATAGGAATTGAAATTGACGCAGATTATAATTATTTTGGAAATATTACAGGGTAGATTTTTCGATACGGTAGAAGGATAGTTGTTATACTTTAGGTTACATCCATCGTAACTTAAAGTAAAATACAAGGAAGAGGTACAATCAGGAAATTTTTTGAACTAGAGTTTATTTATTCACAACAGGAATTTATTCATCTGCATAAATCTAGTAATCATTCCCTTGATACCACCGACGTCCTTGTAGAGTTTTCATTTCCTAGCGAAAGTCTTTGCTTTCCAATTTATGTTGTAGTTTGGACATCGGTTCTTGTAGTGTCCTTTTGCGCCACATCCGTAGCATATTACAGTTGTTGTTTGTCCCTTGTTATCCAAAGTCCTACAGTTAGTTGCCTTGTGTCCTATTTTCTGACACTCCATGTACTTAATCTTGCAGATTCCTGTGTGATGTTTCTCGTATTTTCGACACAGGGGTTTACCTCCAAGATATACCCTTCTGGCAGCATGTGTGACGAGGCAGTATCTATTAGCCTTTTGTTTGTATCCTAGTTGGTGATGATAGTTGAAACGACTTCCCAGACATTTGTGGTAGCCGTCTTGAGCATTGGTGAAGTTGCAGTGGGTGGAGTTGCTGGTTCCTATTTTAGTGAGTTTTTGCTTTTGTTTGATTCCATTAGGTCTAATTTCTTGTCTAATCTCTTGGTTATGGGTGGTGATAGGGTTAGTCGTCCTTTCTGGAGTTTTAAAGGGATTTGGCCTATATTCCATGTAGTTTTCCTGCTTGTCAGGCGTATCCGACTCTCCTCTTGGATAAACTATGGTGACTCCTTTAAGTACTACTGACATGATGTTACTTATCAACTCCCTGACATCTTCAGTAGTCATGGTGATTTTTGATGATGATGGAGTACATGTATTGTTTACGTTGTCCATCTTCTGAAATCATTAATGAAACTTAACTTAGAATCCACCTGATGTCAGAATAACTTAAATAATGAATTCTAATCATTTCATTGATGATAGACTGAATTGACTCCTTACTGTAATCCAATTTCAAGATATGTCTGTGTTGTATCATAGCTAGATAATCAACTCTTGATATGGGATTACTAAGGAACAAACCGATTCGTCTACTAAAATAAATTTTCTCTCTCTTGAAAATTTATTTTTAGACAATCCTTTGGTTTCAGGTGAATTATAGTATGTTTAAGAATTTCTTAAAATTTTAAGACTTCTTACGGTAGATTTGAATAGTATTGTAGAAGTTATCATAATATTAATAACTTGACTAATCGTCTTCGTAAAACGATTAGTACAAGGTCTCTTATTAATATGTCATGGATCTACGTGGAGTTTTTTTTGTTTATCTAGGGAGATAACAAAATGATGAGATTTTTGCATGAAGGTATGAGGATTCATAGTATGCATGCTTGATACGAAAGAAACGATTGATTCATAACAGAGAGATGTAACGGAGGAGGTTATTATATATTATGATTCGATTACAGATTCTGAAAGGTTCAGATTTATTGAACATTACATGAAATACTAACCAAGTCTGTCTGGTTTAGTAGATGCAGCAGGGATACTTGTAAACTTAAGATTAGTTACGCCTCTGACGTAAATATCTAATCTCTTTCTCAAGTTCAAGTTGTGCTGCTTCCATGTTTGAGAAACGTTCCTGACACATGTTCATTTGGTTTGCCAACATACTCTCTAATGCGGCAATCTTTTGACCTTGGCTCCTGGCTGTCTCTCTAGCCATCCATAGGGTCCTTTCAATGTCTTCAATTCTACCATGTGTATGACCGTGTTCTCTTCTTGCAGAATGGACCCTGGAATCCAAGCTTCCAAGTTCCTGGTTGGTGTTGTCCTTTATCTCATTAACCTTTATTCCTAATTCACATATTGTTCGTCTTTCAGCATCCGCTCTTTTGAACAATGCGTCGAGGTTACGGTCGTACCATTCAAATTTTGTTGGTCGTAAACCTTTTAGCTGTTCAGTGTGAGCCTCTAATATGCTGGCTTGTCGATAAACAAGAGTCCATATTGAATCAGGTGTGCTTATATCGTAGTTGGGGGAATTAGGTGAGGATAAGGTATTTGGGATATCTGGTATTGGGGAATCTAAAGTGTAGGGTAACGGAGAATTTGGCTCAACATTCTTCCACGGCCTCTTTTGTCGTGAACTTTGTCCAACTTCAAATGTTGCCTGACCACCAATCACATCTTCATATGATTCAGTAGTTCTCCTAAGTTTTTGACCTAGGGGTGGACAGATAGGTGACGATGAAAGTGATCTCTGAGTGATTTCTATATTAAGTTGGGGCTGTGATATTTGTACGTAGGGATCTTCAGTATAAGGAGAATTTTGATTGACGGGGGATGTATTAGTATTACGGAGAGTAGTTTTGGCGTTCACGAAAGTTTTTGGAGACATGTTACTGTAGTAACCGGGAATAGTATTTTATAAGTTACTTTTATGTTAAAGATATAATAGTACGGATGAAATAGTAATTATGTAAGCGCAATTTCTAAACATGCAGAATAATCTTAACAGGTAATGTACTGAGCAAGGTAGTTTGCAGACACGGAAGGCACGAAGAGGGTAAGGCTATAAAATGTTTTGTTTGTAAAAACGGTTATAGTTCTGATCTAAATTAGACCTGTTTCGCTATAACCAAAGCTCTGATACCAATCTGTAACACCCCCATTTTTAAAATATTTGCAGCGGAATAAAGATTTGGGTGTTACTTCACAGCTCATAGTTTTTCAGTAGAAAATGATTTTCTAAAACATCTATCATTCGAATTTTTATAAATATCAGAGTTTTCAAAATGAGGTCCAGTGGTTTTAAAATTTATTAAATAGGTTTTCGAATGATAATAAGAATTTATAGCCTTTGTAAGAATTTCGTGCTCCTCCGTCCCATCCTTGCTCGTTATAGACCTGAGATAAACATGCTAAAAGTCAACAAAAGTTGAGTGATATTCATAGGTTTAAGTTTAATAGTTGAACACAAGCTATAAGTGATAATTGCACCGGTATACAATTATAATTTAAAAATCAGTTGTTATTGCAATAAGCTCATGACACTCAGCCGATTAACAGATCTCATCATAAATGATGGATTATAGTAACAGGGGCCCTCGGGATAGGTCCTTGCCAGTAACCTATTAGATTTCAAATAAAATGTGTTCGGTTGTTTTCTCAACGCCCAAACGGGGATTGTCAATCCCTAATAGATCTATCCACAATTATTTACGTTCACCTCTCTGGGTGACTAAGGTTCATGATATGAGGGGCTTTTGGCAAAAAGGGACTTAAGCAATAACAATTTCAGGCATAGTATAAGAAAAGTACTTGTGTTCAGATTTTTAAGCTTGTATCTCCCCACGAAAACAGTTTTATAAAAGTGGGCTATGAACTCACCTTAGTGGTTTAGTGAATAAAATATCGATACTCAGTTTGCAAAATGGGAACGGCTCCACACACGACCTAGATAATATATGGCAAGTTTTAGTGTTTGATAGTCTTAATGTTTTAATCGCGAGTAGTTTGAAATAAAATGTAACGTCATGACGTGAAATCGTAAAAAATGGAATAAAAATAAATATGTTAATTTTTATATATGACCCTTGTCTTTTCCAAAAATTTACACTTTTTACCCTAACGGCGTTAGCGTTACACCGTTAGTCCAAAATTAAAAATATTTACGTTTTACGTCCAAAACTTTATAATTCTTATACTTTTCACCCAAAAGTTTATAAAAATCCGTTTTCATCCTTAAGTTTACGAAATGACAGTTTATACCACAACTTTGAAAAATTGACACTTTTAACCCGAATTTTGCAAAATTTGCAAATCTAGTCCAAAATTCACAAATTTCAAAACTTAGTGTTTTCATTTCTTAAATAGTTTCAAAATAGCTTATTTAACTTTTTCTAAAAGCTTATTAGTCGAGAAGCTTATTTTATAGTTTATGGGCTTTTAACGAAAATCTAAGGCCCGTTAAGGTTTTTAGATCCAATGGGCCTACAAGGGTTTTGGGCTTTGTTTTAGGCTGAAGTTAGGATATTAAAAATGTTACTAATCAGCTTATTGCTATAGCTTATGGGATCAGCTTATTTTTGGCTGATTGGGCCTTAAGGCCCAATCGATACTAATTAGTTTTCAAAACTGGTTCGTGTGTCGATTTGCTTTGTGACTTTTATAGGTTCAAAATGTGATTTTTATTACAAAGTTTTTATACGAAAATGATTGTTCGTTAGGGGGTCTATTAGTTTGTGAAATAAAATAGTATGCTCGTTAAGTAGATTTTAAAAATATACGTGCGTTTTGGGCTAGCATGGGACGAGTTTTTAGAAGTAAAAGACTTAGAAATTTTTTTGAGTTTTCAATACTTGTTGTGGTACGTTAGAAATGTATTCCAAAATAGTTTGTACGTAGCTTTTTAGTTTCAAAGCTTTACATAACTTGGTTATTAAGGTAGTAAATATATAGGTGGGATGAAAATACGTATACGTTGTTTTAATAGATTACGAGTAATATTGCGCAAGTGTTTGTGATTTATACGAAAAAAATCAAAATGTACGTTTTAGTAAGGATGGAAAAAGTTTGTGTGAGACTTACTACACCAAAATGGTGGGGTAAAACGAGACGTAGAGTCGAGAAGAAAAGAGTACGAGAGTGTAGTGTGTGTGTCGACTCGACCAAGGTTCACAAACAAGGTTTTGCTCCTCCTAAACTCCACCCGATTACTTTGAAATCCTACCCAAGCTATTCGACCCAAGAACTAGACTAGAGACTTAATATTTTTGGTGAGTTTTTGGTTTGCATGAACGTGTAAAAAGAAAGCATGCATGCATGGCATTTATATATGGAACCTAGTGTATCCTAGTGACTAACATTTATGTGATGTGATGTTTACTTGTGTACCTAAAGTCATGAAAGTGTAAGACGCCATGTTCTCTTCTCGTTTGTTTTCTAGCTTGTCGACGTGATTTCTAGTTTAAAGAAATGTGTGTTTTTTATTATAATATAGAATGGTACTTGTGAAATTGGTTTTAAAATTGTTATAGTACTTTGCCTAGGTGAATATAATATGGAAGTGAGTGAGCATGAAACAAGGAAGTACTAGTTTGTTTGAAAAACTCCATGTCGACATCCCTTTTTATTTGTTACACGATTTGCAAAATCGTGCATGGCTTGGGGACAACGATTAAGTGTAACATTTATACATTAGTTTGTGTTTAGAGATGATTTTAGGACGTTATAGAAATAAACGTGGTTCAAAATGGTTGAGTTTTGGATTAGTTGGAATTTTATGAAATCGTTTTTGGGACAAATGCTTTGCCTAGTAAAAACGTATCTAGACTCGACGTGGGGAACTAAAAATCGACACTCTAAATGTTGGCTAGGGGAGGAACGAGGGTGTGTAAAAAGAAGTGTGTGTCGTGTGTAAGATTTGAGCATACGAAGCTCGTTTCTAGCTTGTCTATTCGAATGGTTTTGAAAAGAAAATAAGGTAAATGGGCTAAATTGGTTTTGGGCTGTGAATAGTAACAGGCCGAGATTTGTGTTGGGCTTAGGGTGAGATTTACGGTCCGGTTAGGTGTATTTTAGGATTAGTAAAATATTAATTGTGATTAGTGAAATGTTTAGTAAATATTTAGTGAAACGTTTACGTGAGTCCGAGAGTGAATAGTGTTTTGTGAATAATGTTTCGTGAATAGTAAAACTTTTGAAAAACATCTCAATATCATTAACCGACTCCAAAAATGATGAATAGTGAAATGATGAATAGTGTCTGGTGAATAGTAACCGATGAATAGTAAATTTGAAAAATGTCCTGAAAATGAAGGTTCGTAACGAATAAAAGAAATTTTTAATATTCTCGCGATTTTAGACTATAGTGGTACATGTGTGAGCATCGTTCCAAGCAAACAGGGATCATGAATATCGTAGTGATTTTTAAGTAACATAGCATATTTGATAAAGATAAAATAAAAACCAAATTTGTTATTGGTAAAAACGTTATTAATTAATGAATGATATATTAGTCTTTGATTTACTTTTATTATTTATAGGGAAATTTACGGGAGTTTACACAAGGATGATCCTGAACTCACCAGGAAGCTACTTTAGGCATCTGAGACGTATCAGGTAAACTCAGTGGCTCTTACTGAGTTACTTGACTTGCTGAAGGGTTCTAATCTTCAGGGTCTCACCACTACGGTGGAGTCTCTCAAATCTTCCTTCATCAAAATGGAGGAATCAGTGACAGCTCAGTCCCAAAGGTCTACTTCTCTGGCATGGACCTTGGGATCCAGGATGACAGCTCTTGAACATGCACAGGCTGCACTTGACTCCAGGGTGTCCATCATTCAGCAGGATACTCAGGAGATCAAGTCCATGATGACTGAAAATTTTCAAGCATTCAAGGGTGCATCTACTTCTTCTGTACAGCCAACACCTGCCATCACTGACACTCAGGCAAATGTTGAGGGGGAGAATGCTACTGAAGCCCCAAATACTGTTGAACAAGAAGCTGGACAGCCCTCTCACACTGAGGGGGAGCATGTCACTAAAGCAACACCAATCACCGAAGTTCCACCTCAGGAGGAACCAGTCTCCTCTTCTCTCAGACAGGACAGAGGCAAAAGTATTGCTACCACCTCTAGTCCTGAACATGTGCTTAAGCCAGCCTCAACCATGGTCAAATTTGACCCTGATGCACCTATCAAGGTCCCGTTTGAAATCAATGGAGTAGTGCATCATCTCACTCATGACGAAATTCAAGCTCACATGGAAAGGACTGAGACACTACTCAAGGTGGCTGAGGAAGAGAGAATGAGCAAGCCTGTTCTCATCCGGGCTGTTCATGAGGAAGCTGAAAAGATTGGGTTGAATACTGAGGCACTAGCAACTAAACAAGCTGGTGCAGCCTTTAAAAAGACTCAGGAAGAAGACCTAAACGCTCTCAAAAGGGAAAGGGAAAACAAGCTCAGGAAGGATGCTCAAATCAGAAAACACAGGATCGAAAAGTATACTTGGGTAATGAAAGAAAGATTAAGACCTGAAACGATCACTGACATTCAAATCCACAGGAACACCGATCCTGCAGTGGTCACCGTCTTCAGGGGACGTGATAAAAGAATACTTGACATCCATAAGCCTTTCAAGTTTGCAGACTTTGGAATCACTGAGCTTGATGAGCTTCGTTCTATCATTGCAAAAAAGAACAATGTTGTGGTACCAAAACTTCTCGAATCACTGAAGGATAGGTATGACAGACTGAGAGCAATGCCTGAGGCTCTTAACATTCCCTCACTTTTTCCTGACTCAGCAGAAGAGACTGCTCCATCTAAAGCTTCCAAGAGGAAAAGGAAGCAAATAGAGTTGGAACCTGAGATCAAGGTACCAGGGTTAGAGTGTGACAGGTCGCTTCCTGACGGGATCACGTTCGTGAACAATGCGGTCCTTGAAGCTCCTGAAAGAGGCATATGCTTCACTGATGAATATGGAAGCCTGGCTTTCCAAAGGTGGTCTGATATGGATAAGGCAGGAATCAAAGCTATGCTCATGTACCTCATGTTGGCGTCCCCCATTCAGAGTGATGAGAACAAAAGATTCTGCCAGGACTTGGAAGCAATGATCAATGAACATCCTGAAAGACACCTACTCAGATCAAAGAAAGCAAAGCTTGAAAACCTTGGATACCACCTGAACATCTGATCTGCAACAACTATCTTTTTATTTTTTTGTAATTTGTAGGACTTGTAATAACTATGAATAAACTTTGATGTTTTGTTTAAAATTATGTGTCATACTTATAATTACAACAACATTCAGTAAGAGATGAAGACCCCTGCCAACTCACACTGAATCAAGAAACACTTAGGCTATTTGTATGTTCAAATAGGGGGAGATTGTTGGGTCACTGAATTCCCCAATCTTCTTCTAACAAGGATTTGAACGTAAAATAACCTAAGTATAAACAAGTCACTGAGTGAACAGTAACTCAGTGAGTCATCTTCAGGATGCCTAGACCGAGCCTAAGAAGAAAGGTTCTCCATTCAGTGAGGTGGAACTCAGTGAAGTGTGATCTAAGCCAAGAAGAAGGTGATGGGTTCAGTGAGGATGACAATAACTCACTGAACCCCAAGACTCCTCAACAACTTCATGGTACTGAAGACTGATGACTAGAAGACTGAAGTTTTGGCGGGACTGGGCGGGAAAGTTTGATCTGTTTCACTAAAGTGCTTTATCACTTTAAGGTCAAACTTTCCCAAAATGGTTAAAACCAGGCTGTCATCAGAAAGTGCCTTTTGGACTTAACCCAAAGAAGTTTCCCTTGCCAGAGAATAAAATCTATCAAGATTTTATTGAGGAACACTTAGGACCATTGTATAATAGGGTTGTTCACATTTGTGTATAAATAGGTAGCATAAGAGAGGTGTAAAAGTGACAAGTTTGTGCAATTAATGCAAAGCATTCACAAACCACTTTTACTCCTCCAAAGAACAACATAACCCCTGAGATAGCTCAGTGGATCCTGAAAGTTGTCACTCAACATAGATTGAGTTTAGTGAGGAGTCAATACCATACTTGTCGTTTTCAATCCCAAGTGTTATTCCGCAAACACTTGGGTACGATTCTTTTTTATTAACTTCTAATAAAGAATTAAACGTTGGAAAATATTGTCTCTTATGTTTACATTTCTTTATTGTTAATCGTTTTATACATCTTTGTTTAAAGTCATATAACTTGGTTACTTTAGCTTTTTAGTTATAGTTAACCAAGTAAAAGAGACCAACAGTATTCTTTCATAACATACCTAAAAAATGTATCCTTTTCAACCGCTCACTATTCACTTAGATATGGAGTAGGTAAAGCAACCTTTAATTTGATTGATTGGTTTCTTTAAGAAACCTTTGTAATCTTCTTTTTCTTTCATTTATAATATGTTTTTTTTTTTTTTTTTTTTTTTTTTTTTTAATGAAATCATTGTTAAAAAAACAATGCTTGATCAATGAGCTAAGCTAAAAACAATTATATTAAACTATAAAAACCTATTACCGTTGTCGAACTGAATCGTGTACAACATGTATGAGTAACTGCTTATTTAGATTATTCGCATGTCTAGTTACTCGCCTAACACAATTCCAGCAACGATTAGTGAAATAAACTACTTGCTTCGTAGAAAAATACTCCCTCCGTCACTCCGTCCCAATATTATTGCCAATTTTTCATTTTTGGGTTGTCACGAAAATATTGTCCACAATTAAATATATAAGTTGAAATTGTTTAATTTACAAAATTAAATGAAATCATTAGTTCATTGTTAAAAGGTAAAATTGTCATTTTGATTGGTTTGTAAAATTTAAATTAGTAACAAATGTATTTCTCTTAAACTGTATATCTTTTGTCGATAAACAATAGTTTAAAAAATGATGGAGTAACTCTTTTATTTCCCAAAATCTGGCCTCTTAATTACTGCTGCATTTCTAGTTTCTAGTTTTATTTATGGTTAAAACTTAAAAATAAAAACATACAGTAACATTATACATAGACACTTGCTTTAATTTCATTTCACACACACTTACACCATCAAAAATACACACACAATTATCTTTAGGGAAAAAAAACCCTAAGAATCAGCCGTCATTTTCAATTATCTGATCTTGTTCAGTTTCAAGAATTGCATTGAAACAAAGCTTGGTTTTGGGTCATTTGTGTTTGCACACCACCTGTTTGATAAAATGTCCCGTTGACTTAAATGTTGTATTTTTAAGGGGGTTGTGATTAGGCTATGCTATTTATGGTTATAGGATGAAAAAGGGTATCACAAGTGGTTAGCTAAGCTGTTTAGTTACAAGTTCAGTTTATAGTCGAATTTTGGAACCTTAAACCAAACCAAACCAAACCTTAATGGCACCCACCAAACCTAAGCTTGAAAAGACCAACGTGGGAGAGGAAGTGTTGGACTTAGTTGTACCTTATATACACGATGTTGAGGACCGAAACTCTGTTTCGTTAGTTTCTCGTAAGTTATGTGAGATTGATGGCATTACGCGTAAGCACGTAACTGTCCACACACTTTACAACCCAAACCCTGCCTCTTTAAGTAAAAGATTCCCTTTCATCGAGTCGTTAACACTTAAAGGTCCCCAATCTGTTCTTGATCATGATATCCGAATCACCCCATGGATTGAACAACTAGCTCTCGAGTTTAGTTATTTGAAAGATCTTCATATCCGTCATCTGGTTGTTCGTGATGAAGATCTCGAGACATTGGCGGGAACACGTGGTAAGGATCTAAGGAGTTTGAAGATTAGTAAGTGTAAAGGGTTTTCGTCGGATGGATTAAGGCATGTCTCTAAGGATTGTAGCCAATTAAGAACTTTGTGTTTGAAATATTGTTATCGGTTTGAAAGGAATGATGCGACTTGGCTACATCAATTGGCATTGAATAGCACGGTTTTGCAAAGGTGTCATGTTATGAATATAGATTTTTCTGATGCAGAATATCTTACACTTCTTGCCAAAAACTGTTGTAACTCGTTAATATCATTGAAGACTGGAGCATTCTATCTAAGTAAACTTGGAGATGCCTTTAGATATGCTGTTAGGTTGGAACACTTTGGTGGACTTATTCTTTATGAGGAGAGTGAGCTTGTTAATTTCCAGTTACCCCCAAATACGCGTTCATTAAGCATAATGGATTTCGCAGGAACTCAATATTCAAATGTACTCCCTTTTTTGAATAAAATAACGAAACTGAAACTTGTATATCTAGACTACCGGTGTTTATTGTTTGAGAGGTGTCCCAATTTGGAAGTTCTATTTACCGCGGATGTATGTGGAGGCAAGGGATTGCAAGTTATTTGTAAGTTTTGCAAGAAATTGTGCAAACTTACCCATTATGGAAATCGTGTGACTCAAGTGGGATTGATTGCTCTGGCAAAAGGGTGTACTAAATTGGAGTGTTTAGAGGTTCGGCTCCGAGATATTTCCCATGAAGCTATCAAGTGTCTAGGAACGCATTTGAAGAATCTCCGTAAACTCCATATGGACTTGAAAGATTGGACAACAGATCCGCTAGACAATGTGATTCAGGCTATGCTAATGGGTTGCAGAAAACTCGAAAGGCTAGATATCACTCTTTGGCCTCTTTGGCAAGAAGGATTGACGGATGTGGGTTTGGAGTATATCGTGAAGTATGGTGCTAATTTGAGGTATTTGTCTCTTACCTGTATAGGTACTTCTAAAGCAGGACTTGTGAAGTTATCAGAAGGTTGCCCACTTTTAAGAAAACTAAAACTAAAACGTTGTCCCTTTAGCGAGCAAGTTGTTACCAGTTGTGTGTTTAATATACCTTCTCTAAGGTATGTTTGGTTTGACACTGATGGTCGTAATGTCGTGGCACTCACTCGTCCAGAGTTTCAACTTTGAACATTGGTATGTATGTTCTTTGTCATTTACTTGCAAATTATTGTTATTTTTACCTTGTCTTAACAAGAGTGTCTTACTTTGGGAGCTTTTGTTGTCTTGGAATTCTATCAATTGCATGCTTTCTCTCATCTGTTTAGCACAAGTTATATTTTTTCCGAGTTGTTGATATAAAATCTCCAAAAGAAGTGTGGTATTTTGAAAAAAATATATGATTTAATAATAACATAAGGGTGTTTTCACATTTTTTTGGTTAGTGAGTCTTGTGTGCCGTAGCTATGGATATCAACAGCAACTATGTTTATAACTTAATGCACAGAAAAACCACTAGCATGAAAAGGAATGTAGAAAACATACCACTTTCAAAAAGTTTAACAATTCCTATCACAATTGCTAAAAAAAATAATCACATGCATCTAAGAGCTTTTATTATATATTGTCATGGTTAAGATTTTATCTTCAGAAATAATGAAATTAAGTGGCATCCAAAGATGTATACAATAAAGTTTCAAATATTCCTAGCAACTTGGGACCAAATCCTGCCGCCGTGAGGTGATAAATGGCCTATGCATCAGCACAATGAATTAAAAAGTGAATAAAGTATATTAATTGATTTCAAAAATTAACAGAGATGGCCTTAAAATTTTATGTTTGCACTTCAATTTATGATCGAAGTCTGAACTCGTGTAACTGTCTATTGGGGTCTAGGTACGACTTTTTTCAACAACTTACAGTAGCCGCCGAAACATACAAACTCATGTATTCTCAATTTATTTTCAATCAAAGGATCATGTGTGCTGACATGGAACAATTACAGGAAATGTGCACTACTTGAGCATAGTTGTAGCACGATAGTGGCTAATGGTGATTTTATAATCATCCACACTTAGAGTGCAGTGTGTAACACCCCCAATTCATGGATGCAGCGGAATTCAAACTGGGTGTTACTCGACGGCACAATAGTCACAATGATAGAAAACGAACTCTAATTGAGTCGTTTTAAAAGATTTATCATTCAAATTATATAAATATCAGAGATTACAAAATGAGGTCCCAGATGGTTCCATGTTTACAATGTACATTAAATGAGTTTTTGAATGATAATAAAATTTATAGCCCTCTTGAGTATCCGTGCCCTTCCGTGCCATCCTTGATCATCGTGAACCTGAAATACATGCTTTAGAGGGAAACACAAAGGTTGAGTGATATTCGTAGAGTTTGTAGTTAAATCGTTGAACACAATAATCGTAGTGTGAGCTATAGACTCACACTCATAGTTAGAAAACAAAGATGGGTTACGTTGTTATATGCCCGGAAAGGTTATTAATTCACTAAGCTTATGACACCAAAACGTTAACGGGTACCAATATCAATCGGCAGAGTTATCCCGGTAGGTACTTTGCCGTCATACCTAATGTCTCAAATATTAATGCATTTGTTTGAACTCGTAGTTGTTCAACACAAATGGGATTCATCAATCCCAATAGGCCTATTCACAATATTCGCGCTCACTATTACTAGTGATTAAATGGTTCGTAATAAGGGATCTTGGTTTGGCAAGGATGTTACTTAGTGATAATAAAACATAGTCGAATAGCATACAGTAGAAAGCATTGTGTTCGAGTAGAAAAATAATAGCATGTATCCCCTCCATGGGTTTGTAAAATAGTTAAACAATAGAAAGTGGGGCTACGAACTCACCTTGAGTTGGATGATGTATAATGAGAATGATGGATATGCCGTAAGAACTTCTACGAGCAACCTAGAATAATTGTTGCAACTTAGGTTTGGAATAATGTCTAAGACTATGAAGAATTGCCTATATATATGTATTTCATTTAGTCCATGATGTGGTACGATGTATAGTGTAAGTCTTTGAAAAGAAATGATTTATGAAACATGTATAGTTTATATATTGTTTACTACCGTTCGGGCCGACATAATTCAGAAGTCATGTTAGTAAACGTTCGAGGAGCCAGGACACTTTAATTCGTAAATCCACAACTCATCTCGACGGCTTACATAATGAACTCCTCACATGAGGCTCCCTACTATTGTAGTAGTTGATAAAATATATATATACAAGTTTTGATCCGAAAAGTTACATGTCCAATATTTGAATAAACTTAAGAAAGTTTATTTTTACATGAAGATTGTTATTAGGGTAAGTTTCTTATAACTTGTATGGCAATTTCTTGTAATATCTCATGGTTCTTTAGATGGAGTAGATCCAAATTGCATGTTTAAGTTATCGCTAACTTCTCTAGTTCATGTATTTGCCTTGGTAAGTTTATATGGTCGTTAGCTCATGTTTTCGCCTTGGTATGTATATATGGTCTTAACTCATGTTTTCGCCTTGGCCTGTTTATATGGTCTTTAGCCATGGCTTTGCCATGACCTTTGGTCATTGTTCCATGGTCTTGAGACTCAACCTTGGCTCTAGCCATGGTTGTGGTCTTGATTCTAGGTCATAAGACCTTTTTGGTCTTTTTAAACCATAACCTTTATATAGTGACATATATATGTAAATAGCTGTTAAGAAACTGAGAAAAATCTCATTTGTTATTGGTTTTCTGGAGACGTGCTCCTGAGTTTTTGAAGAAAACGTGATTCCGGACAACTTTCGTGTTTTAACGTTTTCATAAAACGGACCAGAAAGGCCTCTTTTTGCGTGTTTAAGGTTCTGTCACAGAAACTATTTTGGCAGTTTTGCCGCAAAGTTTTGGTAACTTCAAATGGTCATAACTTTTGACTCGTATACTCGTTTTAGGTGGTTCAAATTGCTATGGTTTCCTTGTTAGGTCCTCTACTACAATATGTAATGATTCAATATCATAATTTTACCATTTTGATCAGATTTCACCAAGAAAGTCACTAGTTTACTTGTTTAAATAACTTAACTTAACAATCATTTACAATAACTTGTTTTACTCATTTTTATACATCATGGACATGATAACAAGACAATATATAGCATGAATGATATGTAAATAGCATGAATATGATATTTAAGCAAGGAAGTGTATTAGAGTTTGCTTACAACTTTGGCTTTCTACAAAGAAAGGTAAGTAGCATGTAAGGAAAAGGACTTTGATAGACTTTAGCTTCACCCTACTTCACTTCAAGCAATCTTTCTACACTTGTATTCTTGAAAGAGAGATGATGAAAGTTGAGGTGACTTGAGTGGATTCAAACTCAAGAGAAATCACCAAAGTTTCTAGGGTTTGGAAGTAGTTTGATGAATCAAAACCAAACTAGAGTTTATGTGTTGTTGTAGCACATGATTCTTGCATAAAATTGGAAGTAAATGAGCTAAGGATGAGATGTTTGTGTGTGAGATGTGGGACGTACAAAGGAGGGGGAGGAGGGGGCTTTATATGGCCTTGAGGAGGTTTCATTTCTTGACTTGTCAAACCTTGGAGACCAAGGTGAACACTTGTACACATCCTAGAGTACTAAGCATAAGATCAAGACACATGGGTGGTGAATCCCCCCCTATGGCGGTTCATATACTTGGGGAGGAAGTGTTGGATTTTGATGATATTATCCAAGCTTATGGAGCTAGTTTCGACTCCGTAAAATGCTAACCGTAAGTTGTAACGTCACAAAACGTAAAACCAGGTATCGTAAAAATACGAAACTTGGAAGAATGATTAAACTTGTCAAAATACTCCAAAATAAAATATAAAATGAGTGGTAGGTTCCATTGGGGTGCTAAAACCCTGCTAAAACTGGAAACACGGGTCTAAAACGCGTAATACGTAAAACGTACGAATATTGCGTAAAATTGAGAAAAGTAAAATGTTACTTTTCTAATGTGATAATAATGATTTAAAATGACTTATAATGTCTAGACTGGGCTCAGTCTAGTGTCGGTTGGTATTTAATGTCTTTAAGACATAAAACCGTAAGCCTAAAAATCAAGGAATGATTTATAAAATCAAGGAATGATTTTTGGTCAAAGGAGGAGGAAAAATATGTTGACTTATTCCAAAAATGTGAAAACTCAAATCGTCTTAGAAACGCGGTGCAGGTATAGGCTAAGGTTACGGCTGAGTAAAAACGCTTAAAACTGAAAATTCCAGTTTTTCACGGCCGATGTTTATTTGGTCATGTTTTTCATAGTCATGATTTATTCTCAAATAAATCATGAGTGTATCAAACATTTTTCTGATACGGGGAAAATTAACGCGGTCGAGTTTCGTTGTGCGTAGAATTTTTGAATGACGTTTTACCCTAAAACGTGTAATTCCTTATTAACTTTCACGAAAATGATCTGATGAGTGTCAAACTTTTAATTTGCCATGGAAATGATTTATCACTCGAGGCCAAGAAACAAAAATCAAATTTCAGAAAAATTTCGGGAAAAATGAATAGTGAAATTTTTCGAGAATAGTAATTAACTTGAAATTGCGAATTGTTACAGTCTCTACCCCTTACGGGGAACTTCGTCCTGAAGTTCTGTGTGTGTTATATGTTGGAGTGGTGTCGATGAACAGGTGTGGTTACTTATGAGGACTAAAGTCTGGGATTACCGGTGATGTAGTTTGATTTGTCGTTTCAGTGTATGGTGTAGGATTAGGCTTACTTTTATGTAGGTAGGGTAAGAGTGATTAATAGAGATTCATATAATAGTCGCATATCAAAGGAAATTGATATAGCAGTCGAACATTAATAGGAATTGATATAGTAGTTGTACAGAAATTGATATAGTTGTTGAATATCAAACAGAAATTGGGATAGTAGTTGCAATCATAGCCTAGTAGGTAATCTGTTGTTGTACCTAGTATTTATTGACTTCATACTTATGTTATTTCGGATACAAATAAGCCCACTTGTTTATAATTCTTTATTTACATAGAGAGGCATCCAAACAATGTAAATAGGGAAATATAAACTTATGGTTCGGTGATTTACAATTTCTTTATTTAAATGAAAAGGCATCCCAATCCATTCAAATAATTACAAATCATCCTACTTAAGAATTCCCAACACAACATTCACAATTAGCCGGTGAGTTACAAGGTAGTGTATTACGAGATGATACTGGTGTTCCAAAAGTACAAAATGAATATTCAATCTTGTAAAGCTGATGAGGGTACTTGTGATGTAACTAAGGATGATTTGAGCTTTAAAAGTGCATCAAGATCTGTTAATGAGCTTGTGGTTGTAACGGTTGTGAAGATAATGATGTGATATGTTTGATGAACAAAATTATGTAGTGTATGCTTAACATTAATATTCTTAAAACGTGTAATTCCTTATTAACTTTCACGAAAATGATCTGATGAGTGTCAAACTTTTAATTTGCCATGGAAATGATTTATCACTTGAGGCCAAGAAACAAAAATCAAATTTCGGGAAAATTTCAGGAAAAATGAATAGTAAAAGTGAATAGTGAAATTTTCCGGGAATAGTAATTAACTTGAAATTGCGAATTGTTACACAGTGGATGCATAACATATATGGAAACCGAAAGCTAATGAAAAGACATGGGAAATTATAGTCAGAAATCACTACTAAGCGTAGATCACAGATACGAGCTTTGTTCATTAAGGCACTTCGTGAATTTGTTAATCTTTATAAGAGAAAAATAAATTTGTCAGTTTTTAAATGTCAAATATATGTTTCCACCTTTCTTACCATCACCCTCTGAATTTGTTGATCTTTATTATTTATTATTTATTTTTAGCTGCATTGTTAATCTTTATTGACTCATAGGAAGGAGCAAGTTGAAAAGGAAGTCTGCAACAAATGACTAAACACAGCAAGAAAGGTAGAAGTTGATGTAATTGCATGAAGAGGAAATGGCTAAAATGAAGTGTAAGCACAAGAAATAAGAGATTGTGATGATAGAAATGTTTAAACTCAAAATTCACATTTGGAATGACTTGTGTTTGTCAAGACTGGTATTAGCTTATTTTGCTGTAGGTTGTAGTCATTGAGGTTGAGACTTGTAAAAGTTTAACTCGTTTAGCATTGTGTGTCATGCACCTCTTGTTCTGTTTGTAGTTATCCACATGCGATTGCAGAAATATTTGCATTAGTTTGCTTGTTGAGTGGGTATGCACTACCATTATTATGGGTATGCAAAATTCATGTGTACATTCTGTCGCTCATTTTATTTACTTTGTAGTTTGCAACATATTAATGCATGATGGGATCAAAAAAGAGTTCTTCAATGTATTATTAGATATTCATCGTTTATATGGTAAAGACAGGGATACACAAGTGTTTATGTGCCGATCTAACCCATTTTGAGGTGTGCTGAAAAAGCCTACCCATTTTGACCCAGTAAGAAAGGTGGAAACATAAGAAAATTTAGTCTATGTTTGCAGAAGGAGAGTTAGATTTTTTAGTCTGTTTATTTTGCTGCTATTCTTGTTGCTGCATTGAAGATAATGACTAAACATACAAAGTTTAATGATTATAAAATCTGCCAAGTAAGATATATAATGATATGCAATAGATATTATGATGAATTTGAGTACATATTCACCGTATAGCAGAGAGTAAAAAACATTTCAGTGACTGCCTGAGAAACTAGCAGAGAGTAAGCATGACAAGTACCCAAGCACAAAAGCGAAAGCTGCCCATCCACACTCTCGAAGATTATCAGAAGCATAAATCTCGAGAGCCTATAGGGAGGGAGAAAGCAAAGCTGCATATGGAAAAGTAAAGAGCAGGAACTTGATGTGATACTGGAATCCTAGTTTTTCTTTGCTGCGGGCAAAGAGGTAGACCAACATTAGAGCTCCTCCAATACATGTGGTACACAGAAAACTAAGCAGAGAGACAAAGTATCCAAAGGAGTGAGAGTAGTGTTTTCTTGAACGTGTGGTCATGGCGGGACTTGGTATCACCCTTTGCCACGAGAAAGACAGTCAGCGCAAAAGGTTGCAACAATGACAAAAGTATCGACAGTAAGGACCAACCGACAAGGCCTTGCATTGTATACTTTTATGAGTAGATTAACCTCCTTTTCCTGCGGTTCTTTTTGTTGTTCACTGTATGAAATTAAAAACAATTATTAATGTTAGAATCACCTTAAAGGGACCAACAGAAGCAAACGGAAGATTGGAAAAAGTTGGAGTTTGCCTACTGATCAATTTGGTAATTTGCTGTTAACTATATGGGTCGCATTTGAGTTGGCATTTCTATGCTGTTTGAATATACAATTAAAAAGCGGGTTCAAAACGAAGCATTTTTTTAAATAATAACAGAAAAATAGTTATAAACTACTGTAAAAGAAGTCAAGAAAAAAGCGAAAAGATGACCCCTTAATCAACATCCATAATCTTTCAACATTTTTGGTTGACCATAGCTTTATTGTCCTGTCATAAGAAACAATGACAATACTTTGTCCATCTGCAGAGTTTAGATTCGAGAAAGGACCTTAACGGGCTTAAAATCTGTTGATGACCATACTTTAGTAGTCATATCATATGAAGCAGCCACCAAAAAGTTTGGCAGCATGCCGTTCTACTTTGGAATGAAATCTACTACTGAGTCATTAAGCAAACAACTTTTATTAGCTTGAAAGCATTCCCGTCTTCCACTTCCCACATCGTCTAAATGAAATTGTTGATATTTAAATAATGAAAGAGGGTTGTACTGTTATATACTGGAGGATATAGCAATCTAGACAAAAGTGATGTCCAGCCATCCTGTCAATAATTGCTAGTATTTCTATCGTTTGATGATTTGGTGCATAAGCTAAACAAAAGTCTTATAATGCCCGCGCACGCGCGGGTTTTTTACTAAAATTTTCAATAATGTCTTTTTATATTGTATTATGTTTTTGTTAAATAAATTATTTATAAGATGTAAATACTTATTTAGCATGTCGATCTTTTTTCTTTGAAGCATTTCTAATATGTCAGATAGTTGTTGGTTTTGATAATGAGTTTTGTGTAATCAGTATAACAAACGAGTTGTATCAAAATACATTGTGATTATAATAAAAATTCTTGTTCCACGGGTTAAACCCACTTGGTTCTAAACAACTCCGCCCTTGACTTAACACATCTCCCATATAGTACTGATAGAATACTCTTATGATATTTATTATGGTAATTACATAGATTAAGCTATTCAATTTGTATGAATGAGTGTGTAAATGAGCTATGATTGTGTGCACAAATGAACATATACTTATCGTACCTACCAACATTCAAGACTTTACCACTAAAAACTTATCTTACAAACTTTAAATAGGTGACCCGCTTCGCCAAAACAAACCACCTCCAATGACCAAAACGACTTGATCACTTTAGACGTTGTTGTAAAACATATTGGTACACTTGAATATCGAAAATAAATGATTCCCGTAAAATTATGTGACAACCTAGTTTAGACTAAAACTATAAATTTGCTCCAAAAAAAAGACAAAAGCTAAAAAAGTGTAAACTTTATAACATTATAACTTTAGTTTTGTCTAGATCCAAGGCCCGTCCGATGAACGGGTTAGTTTTATGAGTTTGTTTGATGAAAACCCAAAAATGAAACATGTATGAAACGATGATATAAACGATTACTTAAGAAAAGACATGTTCATTTAATTAACCAACTTTAACATAACTTGCATATCTCTATTTTCCACCACTAAACATAAAATTATGGTATACTTGTTCCATCTTAAACAACTAAGCTTTTTGTGAGTACACAGTTCCACTACATAACATTCAGCATCCGCTTGTTTAGTCACACTACTTGTATAAAAAAACTAATGCAAGTGAAAAGATTTGAATTTGAACTGAGTAAGTTTTTTATAATGAAATGACTGAGAGGCATCATAGTGACCAAATGCAACCATAAATGCAACAATATGTATTATTGGAATGTAGCTAGGGAGATTTTTATGCTTTGCACTACATGCTCATTTCTACTGTTCTTCGTACCATCTAAAATATAACTTATTAACCAATCTTCAATAGTGTATGTCTAACATCTACATTTGAGATGATGAATATAGTGCATACTTGTATTTTAATGGCCATTGCAGGAAAAAAATTACAATATCTATAGCATACAGTTATTATAATGAACTGTAAATACTAATATTCACATAATGGAGTCCTATAATATTATTTTGAGGGGTTTACTATCAGTAACTAGAAGTTCAAATGAGGCTTAGTGCAACACTTGTAGAAGCAAACTCAACCACTTTGATACAATGTGAAACACCATCAGTGGTAAAGGCTCATCATGTCGGTCAGACTCTATGCTACAAGTGGGGAATGATGTATAACAAACAGAATTAGCCATCTGGTATTAGGGGAAAAAATCATAATTAACAATTTAGTACAATCAATTCTTCCAATTAGCTGACCTTGATATAATCATATACTCCATCCGTCTCAAAATTATTGTCCCCTATTGACTTTTTCGGTCTTTCTTTCTCAACTTTGACTATAAATATTTTTGTTTGTTTTATACAATTTTTGATAAGAATTATACTAAATGAAAATACATTTAAAACTCAATCCATTCATATATTTTGTATCAAGTATTATGTAATATAAACAAAAATACTTAAGGTCAAAGTTGGAAAGTAAAGACCGAAAAAGTCAATAGGGGACAATAATTTTAGGACGGAGATATCAGATTATTAGTTGAGTGAAAAATATCTCCATGCCTAAGTTCAACAATGACTTACAATCGATTATATGTTAATAATATAACAGTGAGATACTCACATGTCCGGATAGACAAAAAGAAAAAAACTCGTAACAAAGTAAAGATCGATATTAAGACCAACGCATTACTAAACTGTATCATGTAAAATTTTAAAGTACAGATTAAAATCCTTTAAGTCCCGCATGATACTTCTCTTTTTATTGGATTGTTTTGTTGTAACTTTCTTCCTGCTTTTTCACTTGTTTTGCCAGATGTCTTCGCCTTTTCAGGTAACATTCTTGCATTTGTTGAAGTGTTACATGGGACAACATCATGGAACAGATATAGATAAAATATTGTCATACACCAACCAGAAACAAATATGTATGAGTAAAACTATACATATCATCAACATTGATAAAATCAAAACGGATAGGGCATGTCAAGTTTGCAGATATTTCATTAAAACCAGGTCAAAATGGGTAACGGTTCAAAATGAATGACATCGTGGTTTGACCAACAAACACTTCTTCATATTTGAAGATAACAATGTCACACAGAAAAGAAAGAAGGTATTAATACAATAATAATACAAATTTCGATTATTAGTGATTAGGAGGTTGTATGCACATAGAAATACTCACAACTTCCAACATGTTTGACCCGTTCCCCAATTAGCTAAAAACATTATTTAGCGCACATATGACCCGTTTGATATATAATTAAGCCTAAATAGTTCGACTCATAAGTAAAATTGTCTACATTGCCACCTATATTTCTCATAGTCAAACAAATCCCATTATATCGTACAATTATTCAAAATACTTCACGATCAAACATGAAGATTAATAGAATGTTCAAAACCATAACATGCACAAAATCAAGTTATTTTCTTAACTGACGATATGTTTCAAAGTGAAAAAATATTGACCATCTACAAAAATCTAAACATCATGAAAGAAATGGAAAATGAAAATTTCAAAGAAACCTCAGGTTCATGGCCATGGAACTCGATTTTATAGCGTAACTCCCGATGCCTATTTTCTACATAATCAGTCTTCCCTAAATCCCTTTTACTTTCACCATGCTACACAATGAAAACATAGAACCAGATTTACCATAGATACAATTGATCACTCTACACCACATATGAGAACAGACTCTAGACTTCCTATCTAGTTAGAAAATGGTTTGATACCAGGTCGGAATGAGACTGTGAATGGAGGATTTTCAATTTTATAGCTATAAACCACATCTTCTCAAACCCATGCCGGAAGGAGTGGGGGCGATGCCCTCAACCACATTCTAGCGGGAATAAAAATCAAATTTAGTGTATTTTGTTCTTCGTCATGTGTTTGGTTATTGTTTATAAATCCTAACTTTATCATAATATGTTCAGTAGCAGCCTCTTTACAGGCAATGTTAGACTTCATCTAGTCTATTGCAGCTTCAACAACTTCTATTCCTGCTGCACTAGTACAATAATTCTAACAAACTGTTTACATTGTATACCCACCGATGATCTTTCAACCAAGATCCCCAAACAGCCGTGCGGTTAGTGATGCAAACATCGCCATTACATTGTTTTTATCATAGACAACCATGTTGTAATTGCATTGCATTGCATTGTTTTTTATATAATGATAAAGATGCATTTACTGACATGAATGATCTATATATATGATCAAGTGATCAACTAATGTTTTCATCATCATCAACGACTAAAAATCACCCACACATTAAAAATTATCATGATGATGAATTCAACCTATTAAGAAACAGATAATTGAATTACCAGAATTTGAGCTCGAAACTTATCTTCGATCATCAAAGCCATTGAAAGATAATTTTGAGGAAAAGGGGAATCGAATTACACTGAGGTTTCATAAGATTGATATTGTTGACTTTTTATGCTAATTAATGATCCAATAAAATAGGGTAATTTTCTAAAAGGTGTTATGGGTCATTTGGGAAGTCAACCCAAAAGTCAACATAAGTCACGTGGCAAGCACATGGGTCCTCAATAGAAATTCTCGTCTCAACCCAACTATAAATATCACCATTTCCTTTCATTTGTTATTAAGCTTGTAATTGTGATTTGTAACCAACTTTCCCTATCTCTCAATTTCTCATTCTTCTCTCACTTATCATCTCATTTCTAGTAATTCAATCTTTCTATAATAATACCACATTTTAGCCATTGATCTTCTCTTTCCCCATAAGATTTCTGGTTATTTGTGTTTGGCTCATATGAAGTGGTATCTAAAGCCCTTTCTTGGCACCATTGTTCTTCAAGAAGGTTACCCTGACATTTCTTGATTCCGGTTATCTTCTCCGGCGTAATTCCGGCAAAAAACCAAGATTCCAGTTTAGAAATCAGCCACCACTGATTTCACTGTTCTGTTTTCATTTGGTTAGTGTCAATCAACTGTACGGCCACAAGATAAGCCGAAATTCTCGTTAAATTTTCTTATCTTGAACAAGCTGGAAAGCAGCAGTTGGATTGAGTGACCCAGAATAGTTCCAGTATTCATTATCCCATTTGGTCAGTGAGAAATCATTGTTGTTGAGTGGTAATATTACTGGAAATTGGTGGATACTCTGTTTTCTTTCACAATCAAGAAAACATAAAATGGTAGTTAATACAAGAGCTGGTGTGTTGCAACCACCACCAGTGACTGTTGAATCATTACCAGCAGCCGTGGAGGCTTTACAGAAAAATGTGAGTGATTTGTTGGCACAAAATCAGGCTTTAAACACTGCCTTGCAAAATTTGATGGCTGGTGAAGGAACAAGCCATAACAGAGGAACACAATATGGAAGAATGGGTAAGATTGAGTTTCCAAGATTTAGTGGAGAGGATGTGAAAGGGTGGTTGTTTAGATGTAAACATTTTTTCAAGATTGAGGGAATCTTGGATGAAATGAAAATAGAAATTGCTTAAATGCATCTTTGTGATAAGGCTTTGAATTGGCATGAACAATACATCAGGAGAAATGGTGATGGTACTTCTTGGGAGTTGTATGAATCAGAGGTATTGCAAAGGTTTGGATCAGTTTATGAGGACCCAATGGTGGACTTAAAGAATTTAAGACAAGATGGTTCAGTGCAACAATATCAAGATTTGTTTGAAGTGATCTTGAATAGGGTTGATTTGTCTGAACCATATGCTGTGCGTCTATTCATGGGTGGATTGAAGAAAGAAATCAGTTTGCCATTGAGAATGTTCAACTTGAGAACTTTGCCAGATGTGTTTGCTATGGCTAAGTTACAAGAAGCCACGAATGCTGCTCTTAAACCAAGGTATTCACAACCTTCACCAACTGTTACAAAATATGTGCCTAATAATAGTCATTATGCTAATAAGAATGTGTATGATCCACAAAAGCCTGCTAATGTGGTTGGTAATAATGCACCATTAGTAAAAAATGTGGGTAATAGACCTTATAGATTGACTCAGAAAGAAATGGCAGAAAAAAGGGCAAAAAATCAATGTTTTTACTGTGATAGCAAATATGTGCCTGGTCATAAGTGTAGTGGACAGTTGTTTTCACTAGAAATTGTAGTAGAAAAAGATGATATGATCCAATTGGAAGATGAGGTAGAATTACAATGTTCTGAAGGGGTGTTTGGACATGTGGATAATGAGGATAGTTGTGCAAGAGGAACATCAGGAGTGTAATAATGAGTTTGTTATGCCTATACAACCCCAAATCTCACTTAATGCTTTATCTGGAATCAACACTTATCACACTATGAGGGTTACTGGACAATTCAATGGTCAACCTCTCAATATTTTGGTTGATACTGGTAGCACACACAATTTTTTGGATACTAACACTGCAAAACAAATGGGTTGTCAATTGAAGCAAACCTATCCTTTACAAGTTTCAATACCTGGAAGTAACAGCCTTATTAGCAGACAAGAGTGCAAAGGTTTTGTGTGGCAAATGCAGGGTGAAATGTTTCAAACTGATGTGATGTTACTACCTTTAGGTGGGTGTGAGATGGTTTTAGGAATGCAATGGTTGTCAACATTGGGAGATGTTTTGTGTAATTTTTTAAAGCTAAGAATGTAGTTTGTGCACAAGGGTAAAAAAGTAGTCATTACTGGTACTTCACAACCAATGATTAAGTGGATGGATGGGAAGAAACTGAGCAAAGAAGTAAATGTGGGACATGCTGGTTTGTACTCTATGGCTGTGTGTGTGTACCCAACCAGTGGATTACAAGCTGAATGTAAGAGTTCCAATGTTGAAAATGTGGAAACTAAGGTGAAATTGTTGTTGGAAAAATATGAGAGTGTGTTTGCTGTTCCAAAAGGTCTACCTCCAAACAGAACACATGATCATAGAATACCCTTGAAGGATAACACCTCTCCTATCAACATCAGGCCATATAGACATCCTCCTACTCAGAAGGATGCTATTGAAGAGATGGGAAAAGAATTGCTTGATAGTGGGGTCATTAGAAGTAGTCACAGTCCATTTTCTTCACCCATTGTGATGGTTAAGAAAAAAGATGGATCATGGAGAATGTGTGTGGATTACAGAGAATTGAATAAGCAAACTGTGAAGGATAAGTTTCCTATTCCAATTATTGAAGAGCTTATTGATGAGTTGTATGGAGCAAAAGTGTTTACTAAACTGGACTTGAGATCAGGTTATCATCAAATCAGAATGTATGAAGAAGATATACACAAAACAACTTTTAGAACACATCAAGGTCATTATGAATTTCTTGTGATGCCCTTTGGTTTGACTAATGCTCCTTCATCCTTTCAAGCTCTTATGAATGAGGTATTTGCAGCTTACCTTAGGAAGTTTGTATTGGTATTCTTTGATGACATTTTGGTGTTCAGTAAGACAATGGAAGAACATGTGCAGCATTTGGAATTGGTCTTAAGTACTATGAAATCACATGAGTTGTTTGCTAAAGCAAGTAAGTGTGTGTTTGGAACAGATCAAGTGGAGTACTTAGGTCATGTTATATCCGGAATGGGTGTTTCTACTGAGCCTTCTAAGATCAATGCAGTACAAGAGTGCCTATACATGTGAACATTAAGAAGTTAAGGGGGTTCCTTGGTCTCACAGGTTATTATAGAAGATTTGTGAAGAATTATGCTGCAATAAGTAAGCCTTTGACTGAATTACTTAAGAAAAACTCATTTGGGTTGACTTCCACGTGACTTATGTTGACTTTTGGGTTGACTTCCCAAATGACCCATAACAATCCATCTCCCTTAAAATGATCTTGTCCTCAAGATCAGTAACCAAGTGAGGAAAATGTGTTATATGCCATTTTGTGCTGATGTACTCTTCTACCTCCCAAAAACAACACTCCAAATGTTGGTTAAAATCTTAAGCCAAACACCCTTTTTGTAACTCAAACTAGTAGCTGACTGTATGTGATATTTGTACATGATCACCCACTGTTCAAAACTTCAATCCGAGCTTATAAGATCTTCAAAATTCCCCTTAAAAGACTAGAGCTAACTGACCCATTTCTCACCAACAATTTGACCCATGAACCAAGACTTTTGTCATAACAATTCTTTTATTAAGCCATTCTTTTAACATTTGTGCAATACCTGATGCAAGAAGAGCTTCTAACAGTCCATTGAAACCATTGCAACCGACTTCTTTTTCTTTAATTCCTTTAATCCCTTCTCATTCAGAAAACATAAATCACTAAGCATTAAACTCTTTAACTCTTCACAATCCTCAACAGCAGCCAAAGCTTCAAACTGACTTTTCCACATTTCTTCTTCCTGTTAGGCCATTTCCAAATGTCAAATTTCCATTTTCTCAACTTAATTTTGTATCTTATACCCTCTACTTTCTTTCTAGTAGGCCATTTCCATATGTCAAACTCCAAATGACCCAAATTATCTTCATTCTTCCCAACAGCTTCTTTATTACCCATCTTCATTTTAATCTGCTCCGTACCTTTTTCCTGCTTATACCACTGATCATCACAAGTGAATGTCATATCAAAAGAACTATGAACATCAGATGCATAAGTAGCCACATAAAAACTTTTATACCCATCTACCCAACCTTCAAAACACCTCTGATCATAGTATTTTCCCAACACCAGGTCACTTAAAATAAGATCATTATCGTCTTTACTCGGATTTTGTTCTACGCCATACTCAAACATCCCATAACCAAAACTAACTACTGAACCATTCCTAATTCGACTATTCACATGACTCACACCAGCATTTTCTGAAGCAGCTTCGCTATCAGATCGGTACCCAGGCGACAGAATAGATCCAACCTCACCAGAAGAGTCTTTGACTGTACCTCTGACTTCTCTCCCATCCGGGTTCTCAAGATCATTTCCTTCTGAACTCTCTTCAAATTCGACTAATTGATTGCCCGAATTTCCCTTCCAATCAGGATTCAAAATCTTATGTTCATCAACACTTGGTTGATCCGATGAAGAAACATTTAAAGTGCCATCTGTTATCCTATCTCCTTTAATGGTTTCACTTTCTTTACAACGACTATCAAAAGTCACCCAACTCTTATTAATCTTCGTATCTTTTGAAACTTCTTTCCCTGTATCAGCATCTTTAGAACTATCAAGACTCACCCTACCCATGTCTTTGTCATCCAATTCAACCTCCTTTGATTTCATTCCCATACCCTCAACATTCTTTTCACAAAGTTCATCAAGAACCTTCAACTCCACACAATCAGTTTCTTCACCATTTACATTCTCATTACAATACTCATGATACCCTACTAATTCATTATTCTCTTTTTCATCTCCCTTTGAAAGATTATTCTTGAATCTCTCGTTACTCATTTCCTGCAACTTAGCCATCACATATGCTTGTGAAAGGGTTTGTAGTGTGAATAATCTAAGAGGCTCCTTGATTTCCGTTTGTAACCCCGACATAAAAAGACTAACAAGATGTCATTCATTTAGACCTAAATTCCTAATCGAACAAATGTATGAACTGTGATAAGAAGTGAAAGCATCATAGTATTCACTAACCGAACCTTCTTGTTTGGGTTTTTCCTTGTTCTTTGGCATTTCATCAAACACCTCATGTACATGACTTCTATTATCAATTTTTCTTCGGTTTTCTCCCTTACCATTTTGCAAACGCTGCACATCTGCAGTCAAAACGTGAGTTTCCACCATCAATTCCTTCATAGTCATCACTGCTGCTGGTAATGCTTCTTGAGTCATTTTTGGTGGTGGTAACACACCAACTCTATTATTAACCATGACTATGACGAGTTCTAAATTTTGATTGGACTGTAACAGATTGTAACGGTTTTTCGCCAGAAAAATTGATGATATGAGTGCCAGGAAAGGCGCTCTGATACCACTTGATAAGAGTAGAATACAATTAACCAAGAATTATAACAGAATTAATGGCTAAATGGAATTCTAATAAAGAATGGAGGTTAAGAAATGTAACAGAATTTTGTAACAGAATGGGAGATTAAGGAATAGAAGAAGTTATGTGAGATTGAAGATGAGAGAAAGAGAGATTAAAAGAGAAAGTGATTATTATTCATTGACTGTGAAATGGAAATTACAACAACATTTAAAGGGAACTTTTGGAGGGAAAAGCTATTAGTCCACAGAAGTGGAAATGTACACGTGTACCTCACATGACCAGCTATGCTAGGCATGTGCACCTCACGTGTCACTAACTATTTTAACTAACAACTATTCCTGCAACACCTAGCTTACATCAATCCATTCCCCTTAAACAAATGCTTGTCCTCAAGCGTCAGGATCAAAACTTGGGTATTTGGCTTGAACTTCAGTTGCCACTTCCCAAGTTGCATCATCAATTGACCCATTTGACCATTGAGTCAACCAATAAACCACAGCTCTGTTTCCAACCTTAGCAATCTTCCTTTCCAACACCTTGACTGGTAATGCAACAATTAACCCATCATTCGAACAATGTGGTAAGGGAACTGTAGCTGTGACTTGTCCTCTGAAAGCTTTTAGCTGTGAGACATGAAATACATTGTGAATGGCTGCATTGCTAGGCAATGATAGCTCATAAGCAACTGCTCCACACTTCTTAATCACTTCAAAGGACCTATAATAGTTTGGAGACAACTTGTTTTGCTTATGTAGCCTCAAAGTAACTTGCCTGTGGGGTTGTAGTTTAAGCAAAACCCAATCTCCAATAGCAAACTCTCTTTCAGATCTTCCTTTATCAGCATATGTTTTCATTCTCTGTTGAGCTCTTTCCAAATGAAACTAGAGCAAAGAGATAGCAGATTCCCTTGCTTTAAGTGATCTGTCCACAGCTTCAACCTTAGAATCACCAGCCATATAAGACACATGAGTAGGAGGACTTTGTCCATAAACTACCTCAAATGGAGTTATGTTGATGGCTGTGTGATAGTTGGTATTATACCAGAACTCAGCTAATGCCAACCAATTAACCCAATCCTTAGGTTGTTCACTGGTCATACACCTCAAATAACAACCCAAACATCTGTTAACCACTTCTGTCTGTCCATCTGTCTATGGATGATAGGCTGTAGAAAGTTGTAATGTGACTCCCAACCTCTTGAATAACTCCTTCCAAAAGTTGCTGATAAAGACTTTGTCTCTGTCACTTGTGATGGACTTTGGCAGTCCATGCAACTTATAAATTGTATCCATGAACACTTGGGCAATTTGAGCAGCTTTGAAAGGGTGTGATAAAGGAATAAAATGCCCATACCTACTTAGTCTGTCAACAATCACCAAGATGACTGTTTTACCATGGGAGGAAGGAAGCCCTTCAATGAAGTCCATAGATATATCAGTCCAAATTTTTGTGGGAATTGGAAGAGGTTGTAGCAGGCCAGGATATGGAGCTAGGTCAGGCTTGTGGCATTGACAAATTGAGCAAATCCTGACATGTTCTTTGACTGACTTTTTCATCCCTTTCCAATAGAACAAAGATTTGAGTCTTTTATAGGTAGCTTCTACTCCTGAATGACCACCCATAGGCTCATCATGGTAGTATTTAAGCAACTCTTTCCTCAAAACTTATCATAACCAATCACCAATTTACCATTCCTTCTTAACTGATCATCCTTCCAAACAAACTTGGAGTTGACAGTAGTACCATTTTTAAGCTTGTTAATAATCTGTTGAACACTTAGGTCAGACAACCAACTAGCTTGAATCTTTTGCAGTAAATCATTTGAGATATCAGAGATCAACATTGTGTTTAATGATGGAGTAGGTGTCCTGGACAAAGCATCAGCTACCACATTCTCACTTCCCTTTTTGTATAGTATCTCATAATCATACCCCCAATAACTTTGGTAGCCATTTGATTTGAAAGGGAGTAGTCAATCTCTGCTCCATCAAATACTTTAGACTGAAGTGGTCAGTCTTGATTTTAAAGTGTCTATCAAGCAAATAGCCCCTCTATTTTTCCAATGCAAATACCACTGCCCACAATTCTTTTTCATATGTAGACAGACCTTTATGTCTAGGAGCTAGAGTCCTACTTAAGAAAGCAATTAGATGTCCATTTTGTTGCAAAACTGCCCCAATACCTTCATCTGATGCATCAGTCTCTACTATGAATTCTTCATTGAAGTTTGGAAGAGCTAAGACTGGTGCACTAATCATGGCTATTTTCAGCTTTTCAAATGCTTCTTGGGCTGCTTCATTCCACCCAAATGAGTTTTTCTTAAGTAATTCAGTTAAAGGCTTACTTATTGCAGCATAATTCTTCACAAATCTTCTATAATAACCTGTGAGACCAAGGAACCCCCTTAACTTCTTAATGTTCACAGGTATAGGCCACTCTTGTACTGCTTTGATCTTAGAAGGCTCAGTAGAAACACCCATTCCAGATATAACATGACCTAAGTACTCCACTTGATCTGTTCCAAACACACACTTACTTGCTTTAGCAAACAACTCATGTGATTTCATAGTACTTAAGACCAATTCCAAATGCTGCACATGTTCTTCCATTGTCTTACTGAACACCAAAATGTCATCAAAGAATACCAATACAAACTTCCTAAGGTAAGCTGCAAATACCTCATTCATAAGAGCTTGAAAGGATGAAGGAGCATTAGTCAAACCAAAGGGCATCACAAGAAATTCATAATGACCTTGATGTGTTCTAAAAGCTGTTTTGTGTATATCTTCTTCACATATTCTGATTTGATGATAACCTGATCTCAAGTCCAGTTTAGTAAACACTTTTGCTCCATACAACTCATCAATAAGCTCTTCAATAATTGGAATAGGAAACTTATCCTTCACAGTTTGCTTATTCAATTCTCTGTAATCCACACACATTCTCCATGATCCATCTTTTTTCTTAACCATCACAATGGGTGAAGAAAATGGACTGTGACTACTTCTAATGACCCCACTGTCAAGCAATTCTTTTACCATCTCTTCAATAGCATCCTTCTGAGTAGGAGGATGTCTATATGGCCTGATGTTGATAGGAGAGGTGTTATCCTTCAAGGGTATTCTATGATCATGTGTTCTGTTTGGAGGTAGACCTTTTGGAACAACAAACACACTCTCATATTTTTCCAACAACAATTTCACTTTAGTTTCCACATTTTCAACATTGGAACTCTTACATTCAGCTTGTAATCCACTGGTTGGGTACATACACACAGCCATAGAGTACAAACCAGCATGTCCCACATTTACTTCTTGGCTCAGTTTCTTCCCATCCATCCACTTAATCATTGGTTGTGAAGTACCAGTAATGACTACTTTTTTACCCTTGTGAACAAACTGCATTCTTAGCTTTAAAAAATTACACAAAACATCTCCCAATGTTGACAACCATTGCATTCCTAAAACCATCACATACCCACCTAAAGGTAGTAACATCACATCAGTTTGAAACATTTCACCCTGCATTTGCCACACAAAACCTTTGCACTCTTGTCTGCTAATAAGGCTATTACTTCCAAGTATTGAAACTTGTAAAGGATAGGTTTTCTTCAATTGACAACCCATTTGTTTTGCAGTGTTAGTATCCAGAAAATTATGTGTGCTACCAGTATCAACCAAAATATTGAGAGGTTGACCATTGAATTGTCCAGTAACCCTCATGGTGTGATAAGTGTTGATTCCAGATAAAGCATTAAGTGAGATTTGGGGTTGTATAGGCATAACAAACTCATTATTACACTCCTGATGTTCCTCTTGCACAACTACATCCTCATTATCCACATGTCCAAACACCCCTTCAGAACATTGTAATTCTACCTCATCTTCTAATTGCATCATATCATCTTTTTCTACTACAATTTCTAGTGAAAACAACTGTCCACTACACTTATGACCAGACACATATTTGCTATCACAGTAAAAACATTGATTCTTTGCCCTTTTTTCTGCCATTTCTTTCTGAGTCAATCTATAAGGTCTATTACCCACATTTTTTTCTAATGGTGCATTATTACCAACCACATTAGCAGGCTTTTGTGGATCATACACATTCTTATTAGCCACAAAAGCCTGCTAATGTGGTTGGTAATAATGCACCATTAGTAAAAAAATGTGGGTAAAAAATGTGGGTAATAGCCACAAAAGCCTGCTAACTAGTCAGGTTAGTTTGAGCCGAACCCGATAACCCGATATTGTTATCGGGTCGGGTTATGGTTAAATTATTTTTCTTATCGGGTTATCGGGTCAACCTGATAATACCCGAATAGTCATCTTCATGTTCTACAATGGATGAATCCATATCAAAGACCAAAACAATTATATTATGAAATCCGTGTATTACTGATTGTCAATGTTGACCCAGTAGACAAGATCGTTTATGAAGCCTTGATACCAAGAAGCAACTATGACCTAGTAGCTTATTTGATTGCACATAAAACAAAACATATGACTACGTGGTTTAGGAAGCTTCAAAATGGAGTTAGATTTTTTATTTTTTTATTTTCTTCAGTGGCAAGAATTATTACATGTTTTAAAAAATAATTGGTGAGAGTTACATGTCCAATATGTTGATTAATTCTATATTTGTATTAAAAAATGAATAATTCACATACACATCTAAACTATACATTCTGGTACACATATGTAAACCACACACTTGGTGTTGAATCCGCGACCTCTTGATTGAGAAACTCACTCTCACAAAGAAACCGCAAAGTATGGCTACAACCCGAATCACTCGACCCGATAAACATCTGTTGCATGGTTTTGCAACCTTGCAAAAAGTTTTACTTCTCAAGGGATCTTGAGAAGCTTGCAATCCCCACCAGGCAGTGTACTTGACCGATGTAGTATAGTGAGTGGCAAGTACCGGGGGATTGATCGTTCTCTCAGGGAATAATGTTCGTTAGGATTGAAACTAATCTAACTAGGTCTAAAGGTGAGGGATGATTCTTTTTGTATTTTTTTTATATTTTATGGAAAGCAAGTAAATATCTCAGGTATTTGAAGAGTGGGCGGAATTAGTTGCTAGTCAACTAACCCAAATAACTACTTAAACAATAAAAATAAAATAACAAGAAAATAAAGTGGTAGGAACTTCTTATGTGGATAAAAGCATATTTACTTAGATTTCATTACTCCCTAGTTATCTTTTATTGATTAGTTGATTTGTCACAATTGCGTGGATGAAGGGTTGCATTCCTTAATACAATTTGTGGGGCCGTGTACGATCTTCCCCAACTCTATAAGCTTATATCTCTTCCTATGACGACACGTTTAGTATCCTATCATGGCCTCATTAATAGTCACTTATGCATTTAATACAACCCATAAAATCGTAGTACACATCCGATTACGTTTCTTAAGACGTTCAAGCAAGTTACCTTATAGGAGATTAGCCGATTTTCTGAAGCCTAATGCTAAAATCAATCACCCACAACAATCAATGACAACCCAACAATCAATAATCAATAACTAGGTTTCATTAGATCTAAGCAAATACAAATAAACCTAAGTTAGCATGTTAATAGAAAGAAAAGCATACAAGATAATCAAACAACATATAGACATATTGAATGATTAAAGGATGACTTATCTTCAATTAAACATGCATAAAAGAAGGGGTTTGAAACCGTTAAAAAGGATGTAAAATCGTCTAGGATTTGTTGCAAACAAGTTCCACCACTTATAAATGAAAAATCCAAAAATATATATAGAAAATACAAGCTGACGGCGTCACCTTTTGGGATGTGACGCTGTCAAGTCGCCGCCATACATCTTCTCGGATGGCCTAGATCTACTCTTGACGCCGTCTGGTTCAAAAAGGTTCTGGCGTGTCTCTCTTTCGTTAACACGTGACGGCCTTGGCGTTTTATAACGTGACGCCGTCACGTGTAATCTTCCAAATTTCTTTCTGGCGCATCATATGTAAAGCAATTATCCACCTCTTGATCTTCATATGTCGGCGTCACCTTGTGACACTTGACGCAGTCAGGTACTATTCCCAGCTTGGATTATTGACTTTGTTATTTTCTTCACTTTATGCTCCAAAAACGTCCAAAATGCTCCATTTTCCAAAATTCTTCTCCAAAGTACCTAAATTGACAAAAGGAACGATTTGAGGTAATATTTGATCATAAAATCGCAATTTATGGCTTAAATGACTCCCAAAAAGCGTAACAAATTTCTCCTTATCAAATACCCTTACACTTGAGATTTGCTTGTCCTCAAGAAAATGAGCTTTTATTCCAATCAAGATACAAGCTAGGGGTCATTTAACATTAATATAAAAGTAATTACAACAAATGATCATTCTACCCTAGTCATAACAAGCACGGAAATCATACATTAGTACCTCACAAATAGTGTTTGGATACTCTCATCTCTCGGGTGTTATAAATGTATATATCACAAATGAAAATGGAAAAGTATCACTCACTACCTGTCATAGCAAATAGATTACCATAGGCTTAGGAAAGGATCGAAAATCTCCACCACTTTGGCGTAAGCACCTAGGATAAACTATCAAAGAGATCTTTTAAAGGGTTATAACGTTAGGTGTAGGGTTATGATAAACATGGTTTGTTGGATAAATGATATTTTTACTAGTGGCACGTTAATCATCTTAGTCAAATATGCATTATGACTCGATACAAGCATTTGACTCAAACAAATACTAATATGCATGTTAATATCTCATTGTTATCGTTCATGTTCAACTTGTTCTTAAAAACAAATTTAGATTTCCCTTACACTTATCTTTTGCAAAATACCTTTATATATAGTTAAGACGAAGTTAAAAACAAAATAAAGCATTTTCACAATTTAATTTGAAACATGAACCATAAACAATATAAATAAAATATACATACGGAAGTAAATAAAATTAAATAAACACACAAACACTAATAAATAAAGCTTGGGTTGCTTCCCAAGAAGCGCTTTTCTTTATTAACGAGTCTTGTAGCTTGACTCAAAGTCACACCATATCCTATGTGAGTGAGATCCTCATCGAGGACATCTTTATGATCGAATTTAGGTTTTAACTTCCTATCAGTATGTTTTGTTTGGTATGACTTTTCAAACTTCTCTCCATCCGGATCATATAATGTCGTATTTATGTGCCATGATCCATCTTCTTCCTTAGGTGGTTTATTCCAATTTCACTTACATTTATCACCCTTGCTTTTCCACCTATTCATTCCTAGGTTAATAGGTAAGGCTCCTAGGAATTCAATCATCTTTCTAAAAACTAGGGGATCTTCAAATGGGTCCAATTCTGTAACCCTAGCCAAGAGTTGTTCTACCGAATGTGTTTGGTTAGCAAATTCCTCTTCTAGGTAGAATGGGCATTGAGGTTCTATGAAATCCCTATTAATCCAAGGTCTGTACCTAGAAGGTCTCCTATTTACATCTACCCAATCAGGTGTCGGTTCCTCATTGGTATCGTAGGCATGTTTCTTAACATCGTATTCCGACCAAGTTTCACCTTCTCCTACTGCTATTTTAGACTCCTTACAATCAATCATCACACTTGCGGTAGCTAGAAATCCTCTTCCTATTAGCAACGGGCATGTAGAGTCACTAACCATATCAAGAACATGGAAATCATCTAAAATAGTTAGTCTACCTATGTGCACTAATACGTCCTTCACTACCCCAATCAGATATGCGACACTTCCATTCGCAAGACCTATGATTACTTCCGTCTCATCTAATTTACCTGGCTTAAGAGTGGTGTAAAGGGACAACGGAAGTAGATTTAAGCTTGACCCAAGATCGACTAATGTATCAAAAGCTTCAGAGTTTCCGATCTTGCAAGGTAGAACAAATATGCCCGGATCATCTAATTTCTTAGGTAACTTATTTTGAACAAACGTGGTTCCTTTTTCACCTAATTTAAGCTTCCTCTCATATTTTTCCAAAAGGTCATTGTAGTAAGGAGCACGAGCTAAAACATCAATAACTGGACGTTCAGGGTGGATTTCCTTGAATTCCTCGTCAAGGTTATGAATAAGAGGTGTTTCAATTATTTTGTTGACTGACTTGGTGATATCATCATGTTGATCATTTTTAAGAACTTGGGTTTTCTTGAAACACGTGCTCATGGCATTGACAGAGTAATATTGTGGGTAAGAACTAAGAGACTAAATTAATGAAATAGAGTTAACGTTTAGTTTTGGGTTCTTGACTGTGTCGCTTGGAAGGGCTCCCATTTCTCGGTCATTGAGAACTTTCAACAAGGTGTCAACTTTACTTGTCATCTCGCTTTGTTTTTGTTTGAATTCGGACTCAAACTTAGCCAAACGAGCTTCTTGAGATGCCATAAAATTGGACATCAATCCTTCAAAATTGTTGGTACTACCATAGTTGTTAGAAGGATTGTTGTTGAAAGTACGGTTTGAGGATGAACCGTTTAATTGAAAATGATTAGGTGGATTGGAAGAATTTTTTTTAGAAGTGTTTTGGTTTTGTTTCCACCTTAAATTTGGGTGATTTTTCCAAGAGGGGTTGTATGAATCACCGTAAGGGTTTGGCTCGGGTTTGAAAGTAAACCACTTGACTCCTGCTCCGTCGGTACGCAATCATGCGTAGTCCACAAAAGCTTATTCGGGGAGTTCCATGCAATCACGAGTGTCGTGGGAACCACTACATAATTCACACAAAGAAGTGATTTTGTTCACTTGGCTTGAAGTTTTAGGAGCTTTATAGGATTTTATGAGAAACTAGACTTGGTCCTCAAGCTCCATGATCCTAAGGTCGAGAATGCTTGAGTTATTCGAAGGCAAAATATTGCCTTGACCGTTTTGTTCAAATCACGGGGATCATTCCAACATTCGCTGTCATAGATATCAAGATCTTCTATGAGTTCCCATGATTCTTCCACACTCCGATCACGTAGCTTACAACCGGCCGCTTGGTCAATGGTTTGCCTCATGGAAAGGTTAATATGGTCATAGAAGATTTGGACTTGGAGCCAAAGATCTATGCCATGATGAGGGACTTTTTGGATTAAGTCCTTGAAACGAGTCCATGCTTCGTAAAGGGTTTTGCCTTGACGTTGTTGAAACATCAAGATGTCATTCCTCAACTTGGTGGTTCTTCCCGGTGGGAAAAATTGAGCAAGGAAACGAGAGGATAGATCATCCCAAGAGGTGATGGATCCCGTGGGTAAAAGCTCAAGCCATTGACTAGCTTGGTCACGTAGAGAGATTTGGAAGAGACGCAATTGGGTCATCTCTCGAGTTTCAACATCAAGGTCTATGGAATCTACGATTTTAAGAAAATCCTTGAGATGTTGGTTTGGATCTTCGGAACGAAGTCCATGGAATGCACATCCGCTTTGCACCAACCGGATGGTGTCGGATCGCAAGGGAGACACATTGGCTCCTTGAGTGAGCTCAGTGGTGTTTCGATAGCCTTGGTGGCTAGGACGGGAGTATTCTCCTAAAGTGCGTGCTCTAGGAGGTTGGTTTGGTTGTGGTAGGTTTTGTTGTGGTGGGTTGACGGGATCAAAGATATTACCACCTTCCATAATGGCGGATGGTAATAGTTACGAACAAAGAAACAGAGAAAAAAGATAGACTAAAGAAATCCTATAAAATAAAAATCTCACTGGAAAGGAATCTAGTAAGTAGACCTAATCAAAATAAAATCAACCTAAGCAATAACTATTCCCCGGCAACGGTGCCAAAAATTTGATGCGTGGTTTTGAAACTTTGCAAAAGGTTTTACTTCTCAAGAGATCTTAAGAAGCTTGCAATCCCCACCAGGCAGTGTACCTGACCGATGTAGTATAGTGAATGGCAAGTACCGGGGGATTGATCGTTCTTTCAGGGAATATTGTTCGTTAGGATTCAAAATAATCTAACTAGGTATAAATGTGAGGGATGATTTTTTTTTTGTATTTTTTTAAATATTTTATGGAAAGCAAATAAATTTCTCGAGTATTGAAAGCGTGGGCGGAATTAGTTGCTAGCCAACTAACCCAATTAACTACTTAAACAATAAAAATGAAATAACAAGAAAATAAAGTGGTAGGAACTTCTTATATGGATAAAAGCGTATTTACTTAGATTTCATTACTCCCTAGTTATCTTTTATTGATTAGTTGATTTGTCACAATTGTGTGGATGAAGGGTTGCGTTCCTTAACACAATTCATGGGGCCGTGTACGATCTTCCCCAACTCTATAAGCTTCTATATCTTCCTATGACGACACGTTTAGTATCCTATCATGGCCTCATTAATGTTACTTATGCATTTAATGCAACCAATAAAACCATAGTACACATCCGATTACGTTTTTTAAGACGTTCAAGCAAGTTACCGTATAGGAGATTAGAAAGTTTTCTTAAGCCTAACGCTAAAATCAATCACCCACAACAATCAATGAAAAAACCAACAATCAATAATCAATAACTAGGTTTCATTAGATCTAAGCAAATACAAATAAACCTAAGCTAGCATGTTAATAGAAAGAAAAGAATACAAGATAATCAAACAACACATAGACATATTAAATGATTAAAGAATGACTTATCTTCAATTAAACATGGATAAAAGAAGGGGTTTGAAACCCTTATAAAGGCTGTAAAATCATCTAGGGTTTGTTCCACACAAGTTCCACCATTTATGAATGAAAAATCCAAAAATATATATAGAAAATACAAGCTGACAGCGTCACCTTTTGGGATGTGACGTCGTCAAGTCACGTCTTACATCTTCTCGGATGGCCTAGATCTACTCTTGATCCCATCTAATGGATCTAAACACCTTGATCTGTGTTAGTATGATACTTTGAGTTATATCACTAAGCATGCGGAATCTACTTAGTAATACTTAGAAGTTTGATTGTGAATGAAACAGTTGTATATGAATGAGAATATTGTATGTATCAAACGGTTAGCTCCAATATTATTAATAATATTAATACGAGTGATCTTTGTATCACTAGGGTTACACCTTGAAGCTCTAAGAAAAACATATATCTAACCTTAACCTAGGACCTCCTTTTATAGCACAAGGAGTCCTCTTCTACAAGATACGTATAACTCTAATAGAATAGGATATACACAAGATCTATTTTATATTTATCTTTGCAACTTTACTAACAGTTATCCTAACAGCAGTGGTAATAATATGTACTAGCAGTGGTAATGAGTTTCCACTGCTAGTGCATTCTTCAGCAGTTGTAATCTTCATACTTAGCCGTGGTAACTGTTAATATAATTCCCAACAATCCTCCCCTAAACTTATGATTAACATGTAAATCAATAAGTTTCTTCAAGTAATCAGTAGATATGAGGATATGGGAATTCTTCCAAACACTTATCTTCTTTTTCTTAACTCCTTATCAGCTCTCACACTTTGATCATAAAACCTCTGTAACAAATCTTCTATGACTTCACTTCTTTCCCAACATCTGAGCCTTACTGACATTGTAACAATGAGAACTCCAGCTCTCAATGGATATTCTTTCTCAGCTAACATAAACACATCAACTCCATCTTGAGTAGAAACATGATGTACAACACTTGAATCATAGAATTTCCATAGAGTATTCATATTGTAAGCTTCAAATCTCCAATACCTGTCACTTGGGTCAGGTTCATATAATCTTCTAAAGTGAACCCACAACTCTTGAGCTTTGACATCAACAAGTTCATCTTTCTTGAACTGATCTTGAACAGTCCTCCACAAAGTATCCAAATCTTCTCTATCACAAGATCTAACAACATCTTCAAAATCTCTGCAAATATTTGTGACATTACCAGTTCTGATAATCTTCCATGCTACACCAAAATCATCAGAATAGATTTCCCAACCAACTACTGGATATTTTGTTTGTAAAGGTTCAATGTTAAGTACATCAGTTTCAATAAACACCACATTGGTAACTTGTTCTTCAGTCAACTTGCTGACACCCTCTTTTGCTTGAGATGACTCCTGAGTCTTCAATTTCTTAGCATCTTTGGTTTCAAGACTCACTCCTGATCTTTTTGACTTTATTGCTACAGGTTCTTTATCCATAGGAATGAAATTACTATTCTGTCTTTTAACCCTGTAGTAAATACCTTCAATCTGATCATGTGTCATTCCTTTAAATTGTGCCATCTTCATATTTCCAACATGACAACAATAGGTCTTCATCTCAGCAATAATTTGTGTCTTTGTAGGTTGTCTTGGTTTCTTTTGACCCTTTCTTACTGTGCCAATGATGTCATCAAGAGCCTGTTGATTCTTCATCTGAATGAAATCCTTCAATTGAGCAGACCTTTGATCTTCATTTAGAGTTGTATTTGCAATGAGTTCAATTGCCTTCTTTCTAATCACTGGATCATTTGCAATCATGAACTCAATTTCTTCTTCTGTAGGCACATAGGTGAACATTGGAGGTTTCTCATGTAATATTGTTGGTGGAACAACAGAAAGTGGTTCTTCCATCACTGTTTCCAATTTATCCAACCTCTTAGCTTCCATGAAACTTGCAATCTCATCTTCTTCTTGCTTTTTCTTCTTTTCAATCTCAGCTGCTGCTAATTTCTTTGCCAATTCTGCATCATAATCTAACTGAGCTTGATCTTTCTTTGAAACCTTTCTTGGCTGCACTTGTTCTGTACCAGTCATAACTGCTTTACCTTTTTTCTGTTCTTATTCTAGCAGCTTCTTCTTCTGCAGTTGTAACACCTTGACTAGCAGTGGGAAAATCTTGGCTAACAGTGGAAACTTGAAACTCAGCAGTGGAAATTGGTTGAGTTGTAATTCCAACTGTATCATCAAAAGCAGCATCCAAGCCATAATCTTCTCCAAAATCTATCTTCCTCCCCTTAGTCTCAGCATCTGTTTTCCTCCCCTGTTTGGAAGAATCTCCCAAACCTTCACTAAAGACTGCTGATGAATCTTCTTGAGGTGAAGATGAAGAAGAAAACACAATTTTGGCAGATCTTTGCTTCTTTAGGCTCTCAACTTCATCCTGTAACCTTTTAATCTCTGCCTTCATCTGATTAAGCTCTGTGGCATGATGTTGTTTAGTATTTTCCAGATCTTTCTCCAGAGCTTGAACATGTTTGACTAATTTGGTACATAATTCCATCAATTCAGTTAGTTGACACTGCCCTCAACACTTCCAACTGTGTTACCTGTTGGGAGAGGTGAATCATAGGGCATTGATTCAGGCTCTTCTCTAGTTGGACTAGAATGAAGCCTTGAACCACCACTGCTTGTTCCTAAACCAAAAGGTTCAACAACATGCAATGTTGAGATGAGTGGAGTTGGCTGTTTTTGCCTCCTCTTATATGTGTGAGTTACTACAGGGGTATGTTGAATAGGTGGAACTACAATAGTGGGTGTGTGATGGGATACAACTGGGATAGTTGCGTCTTCACCCTGTACCAGTGAAATCTTTGAAAGCATTTCAGGAAAAAGTGGTTTAACCTCCCCATTCCAAAGTTCTGAATCCTTACACATATTTTGAAAAACTTTTAGCTTAAGACAAGGGGTATCATAAACTCTTTTGTGGGTTTACAGTTGAAATTCATTTAACACTGCTTGCACAAACCTTGGATACATCAAAAATTTATATGAACTCTTTACATTGCCTTTCATATTATTGAAAATAAACTTTGAAAAATTGAAAGTCCTATCAGTAGCCAAGCAAACCAAAGGGTAAGCCATGGTTGATGCAAATTGCTCATAAGATGTTTTCTTAGGACTTAGGCAATGTAAAAGAGTATGTATTAAAAATCTCCAATGGGGACAAAAACATCCTTTTCTGAAAGTCACTTTTTGATCAGATGTATCATACCCCATGGAAGCAATGTTTTTGAAAATATCTGAATTGGGTAATGTGATGATACCATTGAGATCATCCAATTGGAGAACTCTCCTCAAGGATGACTTAGTAACATCAATGGTTACCCCATCCACTGTGGCTCTAAGAGCTTCCACAGTTTCTTGTGTGTCTCCCTGTTTAATAGTTATGGACTCCACAGTGTTCCAGAACTGTTTGATATGAGAAACATAGATTGTGGGATTAACAGTTAAAGCATACCTTATATGGGTTGTATTGAGAAAATCCACAATCTGATGGAAAACAGGGCCACTCTTTTCGTTTGACTTTTGTAAATAGGCCACTTGGTTGTGCTCCTCAACAAAGTTTAGAATCGCCATGATTTTGTGAAAGAAAGATAAAAGTGTTAGTAATCGATAATAAGAATCAAGCCGTATGATGATCAATTTATACTAATAGGGTTTGAGGAGTATGCGTAATGTGAATTATCTTAAGAAAGAATTTATCTTTGGAAAAAGAATAAATTAAAATTGGTAAGTAGATAATTCACAAAAAGTTACCCTATTAATAAGGAAACACGGTTATTTTACAACGGCTAGTTAAAAATAAGATTATTGACACAACAGTTGTAACGGCTAGTTCACCAGTGGTAAAAATTACTCTTGCAGTGGTAACTATGAACTAGCGGTGGAAAATTTTCACAAAATATGAAAAAGCAGTGGTAAGTAAAACATGTAAAATTGGCTGCTCTAATCATAGTTTTTAGCAAACTATCAGCTATAAACGGATTTGATATGTCTTTACCATGAACCGTTTGCTATGGACTAGCCAACTCTTCATCACATGGAATATGGTGAGTTAATAACCATATAGTTTTTGGTAAACTATCAACCATAAACGGATTTGAGAAGTCTTTACCAGTAGCCTTTTGCTCTGGACTAGTTGATTCTTATGTTGATTAGACATGGTGAATCAATAACCATTTGTTGTGTGTCTGAGATACACACCTTATAACTCCAATGTCTCAAACAATATTGGTTTATTTTCTGCATAATTAAGAAACACCAAACATAACCATTATATTTTAACCCAAAGTAACTTTTTGACCAAGTTACTATTCATAAAAATATCTTTCAAAAGTCAACCCGATAATGTCCAAATTTACTCCTCCAACCTACCAAAACAGATAAGAGTAAATATTCTTCATTAATTGTACTTCGACCTTGACTTTGCTTATAAAAGGGGGCTTAAAAACACTTTAGTTTTCATCAAAACTAATCTTCACTTTCACAAACCCTACAAAACATCATGAGCTGGTTTCCATTGATCTACATCTCATCAGATGATTCCTCTGATGAGGAAACCAGTTATTGCTCTGACTCAGAAGAACTTTCAGTAGGATGGAGTGATTATTTTCCACCAAGTGCTGCAACAGCTACATCCTCCAACATGAAGCCTAACAAAAAGATATCAGCTGCTCCTGCTCCATCTCTGGAATTTTATTCAAGCTCTTCCTCTGATGATGATGATTGAATGAGGCAAAAGCAGTCAACTAAATTCAACCCCGGATGTGGTCAAACAGGTCAAACTCCTAAGGCTCAATGCTCCGCGGAAGTATAGTGTTTCCCCGGGTCGTTATGTCCCGACGAGGTGTGGATGGTTAACAAACGGGTTTGTGATCGGGTGAATTTGGATGAAAAGGGGTTTGTGAGTGATCTGAACTAAGGAATCTATAATGAAATAGCTTAACCAAGCTATATGAACAAGACTTGAAAGTAGGAAAAACCAGAAACGATTAAAACCTAAAAACGCGTACGTTAACGTTTAAATAAAACGTAAACGTACAAAATAAAAGTAAAAACGGAAATCTGAAAACACCTAGGGGGTGAAAATGACTTTTTTACAAACTAAAAGATAAAAGAAAATTTTTAGAAAATTAAAATTAATTTTTACACTAATTAATTATTTAATATTAATTAAATACTATTTAATACTTATCATTAATATTTAAATAACTTATATACAATATAATATTAATTAAATACTAGAAAAATGAAAATAAAATTTCTAAAATTATAAAATAACTAAAAATAAGTTTTAAAATTAAAAATAAGTATTTTTGTCTTTTTGTGAATTTTATATTAATTAATTATTAATTACCTAATTAAACTATTTTAAATTAAGAAAAATAGAAAATGAACAGTAAAAATTACAAGAAAATTTCTAAAATTATTTTACAACATATAAAAGCTAGGAAAAATATAAAAACTAGGTTTTACTTAATAAAAACTAATTATGCTATTTAAAACTAATTATTAATTAATTATAAATAAAACTAAGATTAAATCTAATAAATACTTAATGACAAAATAAAAATCTGAAAAAATTATTATAAATACTTTAATATATGAGGAATTTAATAAAAATATAAAATAGCTAAGTTCTTAATAAAAATATAAAAATTAAAATTAAAATTAAATTACATTAAATAGAAACTATCACTTAAATTAAAACTTGGATTTTTGTTAATTTTCTTTTTGAAACTTGTTACACTACTGAAAATAAGAAACTTTTACAAAAACAACTTTCTTGGAGCTTAAAAATAAGCAAAGTAAAAGCTTATTTGGTTGACAGTTGACTTTGGTCAACTGTCAAGGGAAAATGGTGATTTAGGCAGCTAGGGGGGCCCACAAGGCAAGATTCTAAAGTGAATAAGCTATATGAATTAGAATAAGCTAGAAAAAGCAAGTGGGAACCATTGGATAAGCCAATAAGCTGAATAAGCACTTGACTTATTTGTTTGAGGACTGAAAAGTGGGACAGAGTTGGGGGGTAATTCCAAGTGGGGCCCAGGGGTTTCTAGGTCAAACAAGAGGTCAAACCATGGAGTGTGGTAGGAGGGGAGTGGAAAGGAACAAGGTTGATGGGTTGTGGACCAATGAGATGGCCAGAAAACCACCACCAAGTGGCGGTGGTGGGCTGTTGTATGCTGATGCAGGGGAGTGATGCCCCCTGCAAGTGTTTTTTAGGCTAAGTGGGGCCCAGGATAAATTCTTAAAAATCAAAGGATGATGAAAACATAAAATTCAGCTGTTAGACAACTAATACAAACAAGTTTCACTCCATGAAAGCAAACACAAAAATCAAATAAAATCTTGCAATTTTGGTAAAAACCTGAAATGCCACTTTTGACTTTTTGAGGAAACTTAAGATTTTGACTATTATGAACTTTGATTCTAGATTTGATGATTGAAATAGAAGTGTTAGGTTATAATAAGACTAAACTAGGCTATAAATGCAACTTTTAACAAAATGTGTGAGTTTTGAAACCCACGACCCTTAACAGTTAACTGTTAAGGGAATGGGATGGTGAGTTTGACTTTTTGCTATCTAACACTTGGATTTGAGACCTGTTTTAACCCAATATAACCTAATACAGTGAAACTACACCAAAACAACACTAAGACAACAACTAGAATTTAGCAAACAAGCTTTAGCCAAACACCCCTTTATTGACTGATAATGAAACTTTGTGAAGCAACTTGCAAATTTAAACCATGAAATTGAAATTTAAAGGTATAATAAGCTATAGTAAACATAGATAAACAAATATGAATAATAATTAACCACTACAACTTCAAGTCACAAGATTATGCAATTTTATAGAAAACCTTACAAATTGGCCAAAACCAGGAACAAGGGTGCACTGGCTCAGATCACTATCCTATTACTCCCCCAAGGAGTCCTAAACCAGAATCCATCCACAATCTCCCAAGCTCCATTGCATCTTTCTTCCTTGAGCTTGATTTTTTATTTTTCTTTTTTTTCTTGATTTTTGATTATTTTTAGTAAACCTAATGAAAACTGACTTAAAGGCTTAACAAGCTTATAAAAGCTTATTTGTGAACTTGAATGAACTTATAGATTCCAGAAATAACAACTTTCACCAACATTCAAGATATAATAAGATTTTGAGTAAAAGGAAAAAGCATGAACTGAAATTGCACTGAGAAACTTAAATTAGAGCTTGAAAAAGTATTTTGTTACACTGAGATTACTTAATACATTAATTTTAAGCTAAGATAAGCATTGAAAAATAGAAAGGTAAATTATTTGACATACATAAACCTATACTAAACTACTCTACACTAACTACTTGGTTTCTTCTCTCTTTTCTTTTCTTTTATAAGTCCTGGAGGTCCACAAGTACTTTCCCACACCTTTTCAAGCCGTTGGATGGGCTAATTTCATCTGAGCCGTTTGAATCCCTTTTGGCGGGAAAGCAGGGAAGTGGGTTTGGTGAGACATTTAATGAGGAGGGGGGTTGGTTGGGTATAGGTGATTGCATTTATAATGTTTGGTGAGGATATTGAGGAGATTGGGAGGGGGGGAGACAAAACACCATGGATTAGGGGGAGGTTAGGGAAGATGAATAGTAATCGGGGGTGTGTTTGTTTGACCGGGTCAACGAACCAGGGGTTATTAAAATGGGGGTGGGCCGGTTTTGGATTGGGCCAAGGGATAAGGTGGAGGGCTGGATCAGATTTGTGGTTTTGGGTTAAATTAATAAAAAGGGTCCATTTGGTTTTTTTGACTAATAAATAACAAGGACCAAATTTGTATTTTTGGAAAACTTGGGGACAGAAAATGGACATTTCCCAAAGTACCCACAAGGGAGTAATTTGCCAAGAACCAATAACACAAGGACCAAATTTACATTTTACCATTTTTCAAAATTCCCGGGGACCAAATGTGACAAGTTTGCAAAATACAGGGACCAAACATGTAATTTCCACAAACGTTTTACCCAAGGACCATATTTGCCACATTTTGATTTTCTAAGGACAAAAATTGATTTTTCTTTCAAAAATATCCCACCAGGGACCAAATCTGTCAATTACTGAAACTCCAGGGACTAAACTTGTAATTTTCCAAAACTTTTCAATTTTTCACCAAAGGACAAAATATGACAACTTATGATTGTAAAAGGACCTTTGGTGATAATTTTCCATATTTTGAATATCCAGGGACTACTTTTGTCATTTTATGAAAGTTGGGGGACTGAAACTGCCAATTTTGCAAACTTTGTGCGTTTTTCATTTGTTTTTGCTCATTTTGCATCTAAAACATATAAAACACAATTTTGAAATATTTTCAGTATTTTGATGCATTTCTGAGTGTTTTTGTATGTTTTGCAGTTCAGATTAGACCAAAAATGATGAGTGTTTGAGCACTTATCAATCCCCCACACTAAACTATTGCTAGTCCCTAGCAATAATTGTTTTGAAAACTTGATGGATTTTAAACTCTTTACCAAAAGCCATCACTTCTGGAGTAGCCAGGTGTGAGAACTGTGGTACACCTGATAACCGTGTGATTTTGAGCAAACCACCAGCTGTCAACGGATTTGATTAGTCTTTACCAGAAGCCGTTTGCTTCTGGACTAGCCAACTCTTAATGGAATAGTCAACATCTTGGTGAGCTGATTACCAATTATGGATTTTCCACTGCCTTTACCACAAGCCATAATCTTGCGGGCTAGCCAACTCATTTGCTTTATGGGATATGGGGAGTTGAGGAACCATACAATTTTGGGCAAATTGCAAGCCATAAACGGATTTGAGATGTCTTTACCAAGAGCCGTTTGCTCCTGGACTAGCCAATCCCTTTTGTCGGTTAGACAAGGCGGACTGATCACCACAAAAATTTTGAAGCATCAGTGAAAAATTTTTAAAATTTTTGAAATTTTGGCTAAAACGGGGGTATTATATAGTAAAATGTGATAAAATTCGCTAGAATAATGAAATACCCCCCCCCCCCCCCCCACACTTAGCATGAATATTGTCCTCAATATTCAAAGTCCCGGCTATTATGCCGACATTTTGAACGTAAAAGGGCAACATTACAAGCTAAGCGTGGAAAACACCATTTTGTATTTTCACTCTATTTGTAACCATTGTGGGGGACTCCCCCACACTTAGGGTGAAAACCCTATAAGCATGCTACTGTTTTTGTTTACCGAGTCGCTAGCTTGACTCGACCCCGAATTCATTTGTCCTTGGGGAAGCATGATGTGGAAGAAGCAATCTCAATCGGACTTTCATTCAAGATGTTTGGACAAACATATGAAGCACGTGAAAGTTCCACACCGATGAGATAAGTATCCGGCTCAAGATAATGATACATGAAAATGCCGGGATCAAATATGGTGTCTTCATTCCCGAAGGAGTGAAGAAGAGAAGAAGTCACCTTATAGGGTGAAGAAAAGGAAGAAAACCATGATGAAAATCATGATTTGATCATCTTCCTCAAGAGGAGGCTCAATAGCCTGAGTTTGGATTTCAAAGGGTAAGCTCGTAAACAACTCGGGAGGGTGGGTGGGAATTTGCAAATTCTCATGATTGAGAGCATCTCCCCCCGGGATCTCAAACTCCGGAGGAGTCATGATATGATGAGTGAGTTCACCGGAGAACTCCTCATGAAGAGAATTATTCACAAGATGTGAATTTGTGAACTCATGTTCCATTGTGGACTCATCACAATCCTCGTCAAAGATTGGATTGTTAGAAATCATAGTGAATTCAGATTCGAATTCAAATAGAGGATTGGTGAGAGTCGTATTGAATGTTTCGGGAACAAAGTGAATATTATTCTCTGTTGGACTGCTGGGATCAGAAGTGAGTGACGGATCATGATATAGGAGACTTTCAATTTCTCCCAGATCGGCTTCGAAGTCAAGGAAACCATTATCACTTTCCAAGGAAAGTGGATCGATGTGAGCAAGTTCATCAGCGAACTCCTCAAGAAGATGATCAGCATCAGAATGTGGAACTGACGCCTCAACATACTCGATGTCTCCATAAGATGTACAATCGAAGAAAGTCTCAAATTGATCTTTAGGACACTCAATAGATGAAGGAATATCACATACATGATCCAAAGTTCCATGTGGCTCTCTCGGGATTGGGATAAGGATCTCAACACTAGACTTTATTAATTCGTCCGATTCCTTATCAGGAACAGTGCTAAGATGCTCATCCCCCATGATCAGAGAGTGAGTGTGAACTTCGGGTGTGATATCAATAGACTGAGGGAGTGGAGAGGAGCTAGCATTCATGGATTGTACGAATTCCATTTGATCTTCTGCTAGTGATTTCTCCGTCTCATTATTATCTCCCTGATTTTCCATGGAAGGAATCACAACTGACGAATCTGATGAATCGTTTTGAATAATGACAATGTTATCTTCATCATCATCACTGTCATCATCGTCATCGTAAAGAGCAGCATAGCGAAGATTGGCATGTATTTTAGCCGCTCTTTGCTCAGCAAGTAATTCTTCCATGCTCTTTCCATTTCTAGCTTCTCGTTCTTCAGCAAGTAATTCTGCCATTGATTTTTCACGAGAATCTTGAAACGATGTAGTAGCTAACCCCTCCTTAAATTTTTTAAATGCTTCAAGAACCTCCTAACAAAGGTCTTGTGGGAATTGAGGGGTTGCTTGGGTCAACTGGTATTGTGGAGGTGGGTCTTGAAACGAATAGTCGTAATTGTTACAAGGAAATGGATTCCCTGTTTGACAATCAGAGCAAGTGTGTGGACCTCCACAATACTCACAACAGTAAAATTGATGTGGCTGTGAGTCATATGTGCTTGAGTCATAATTGTTATCAAGAAACTGCTCATAGACAAGTGTGTTTCCTGATTGACAATCAGAACTGAAGTGTGGGCCAGCACAGTACTCACAACAGTAAAACTGTTGAGTCTGGCTTGGTGTATCTTGATACGAAGCATAATTAAAATTTGGGTAATATGATTCTTGCTCGTATGAATGTGATGGGTAATTGGAAAAATTTGAAGAGTCGTTGAATGAGTTTTGATTAGGGTCATAAGCAAATGAATTACTCGACCCACAAAACAAACAACTCCCGTTTTGAATATCATTACCACATTGTACACATGTACACCAACGACATGGCAAACCAAAAAGTGGCTCACCACAACCAACATAAGGAATAAAAGCCGGAGGTGGGACAAGTGGTGTGCTCTTAGAGCTAGCAATTTCCACCACTTCCGTTATGGTCTCGGGTTTTGGTTCTTGATAAACGTGAAGGTTAGGTAAGTCGTTCTTTTCAGTCACTGCTCTAAGCTCTGTACGTTTGCTTGACAAACTTTTAACCGTAAACCGTGAAAGGTTAGGATCAATTCTTGACGGTTTAGGAGCAATTGTGAGCTTAGGTTTTTGGACAACCGTAGGTTGGACGTATTTAGTACTTTCATCGTCAGAGGAAAGTACCGGGTCCTTTGTCACCTTGGTTTCTCGTTCCATTTCCCTCACCGGAGAGGGAATATGAATCGATGGTCCATCATAATCACTACGACATCTCGATATTTTTGACAAGGCCATAAGTTTTTCAATTTTGCTCTCAAAGGCCCATTGTTCAAAGAAATCGTCATCGAGAGATGTCATTTAGAATTATACATGAGAGGGGTATAAGAAGGTAGAATTAAACGGATAGAGGGTAAAGAAAAATATTTTTGGGTTTTTTTTATGAAAAGATATGAACAAGGGTGGATAAATATACAGCGAGGTGAATTCCAAAATCACTAATCAGAAAAACCGTTTAGAAAATGCACACAACCTCCCCGGCAGCAGCGCCAAAATTTTGATTGAGGCAAAAGCAGTCAACTAAATTCAACCACGGATGTGGTCAAACAGGTCAAACTCCTAAGGCTCAATGCTCCGCGGAAGTATAGTGTTTCCCCGGGTCGTTATGTCCCGACGAGGTGTGGATGGTTAACAAACGGGTTTGTGATCGGGTGAATTTGGATGAAAAGGGGTTTGTGAGTGATCTGAACTAAGGAATCTATAATGAAATAGCTTAACCAAGCTATATGAACAAGACTTGAAAGTAGGAAAAACCAGAAACGATTAAAACCTAAAAACGCGTACGTTAACGTTTAAATAAAACGTAAACGTACAAAATAAAAGTGAAAACGGAAATCTGAAAACACCTAGGGGGTGAAAATGACTTTTTTACAAACTAAAAGATAAAAGAAAATTTTTAGAAAATTAAAATTAATTTTTAAACTAATTAATTATTTAATATTAATTAAATACTATTTAATACTTATTATTAATATTTAAATAACTTATATACAATATAATATTAATTAAATACTAGAAAAATGAAAATAAAATTTCTAAAATTATAAAATAACTAAAAATAAGTTTTAAAATTAAAAATAAGTATTTTTGTCTTTTTGTGAATTTTATATTAATTAATTACTAATTAATTATTAATTACCTAATTAAACTATTTTAAATTAAGAAAAATAGAAAATAAACAGTAAAAATTACAAGAAAATTTCTAAAATTATTTTACAACATATAAAAGCTAGGAAAAATATAAAAACTAGGTTTTACTTAATAAAAACTAATTATGCTATTTAAAACTAATTATTAATTAATTATAAATAAAACTAAGATTAAATCTAATAAATACTTAATGACAAAATAAAAATCTGAAAAAATTATTATAAATACTTTAATATATGAGGAATTTAATAAAAATATAAAATAGCTAAGTTCTTAATAAAAATATAAAAATGAAAATTAAAAGTAAATTACATTAAATAGAAACTATCACTTAAATTAAAACTTGGATTTTTGTTAATTTTCTTTTTGAAACTCGTTACACTACTGAAAATAAGAAACTTTTACAAAAACAACTTTCTTGGAGCTTAAAAATAAGCAAAGTAAAAGCTTATTTGGTTGACAGTTGACTTTGGTCAACTGTCAAGGGAAAATGGTGATTTAGGCAGCTAGGGGGGCCCACAAGGCAAGATTCTGAAGTGAATAAGCTATATGAATTAGAATAAGCTAGAAAAAGCAAGTGGGAACCATTGGATAAGCCAATAAGTCGAATAAGCACTTGACTTATTTGTTTGAGGACTGAAAAGTGGGACAGAGTTGGGGGTAATTCCAAGTGGGGCCCAGGGGTTTCTAGGTCAAACAAGAGGTCAAATCATGGAGTGTGATAGGAGGGGAGTGGAAAGGAACAAGGTTGATGGGCTGTGGACCAATGAGATGGCCAGAAAACCACCACCAAGTGGTGGTGGTGGGCTGTTGTATGCTGATGCAGGGGAGTGATGCCCCCTGCAAGTGTTTTTTAGGCTAAGTGGGGCCCAGGGTAAAATTCTTAAAAATCAAAGGATGATGAAAACATAAAATTCAGCTGTTAGACAACTAATACAAACAAGTTTCACTCCATGAAAGTAAACACAAAAATCAAATAAAATCTTGCAATTTTGGTAAAAACCTGAAATGCCACTTTTGACTTTTTGAGGAAACTTAAGATTTTGACTATTATGAACTTTGATTCTAGATTTGATGATTGAAATAGAAGTGTTAGGTTATAATAAGACTAAACTAGGCTATAAATGCAACTTTTAACAAAATGTGTGAGTTTTGAAACCCACGACCCTTAACAGTTAACTGTTAAGGGAATGGGATGGTGAGTTTGACTTTTTGCTATCTAACACTTGGATTTGAGACCTGTTTTAACCCAATATAACCTAATACAGTGAAACTACACCAAAACAACACTAAGACAACAACTAGAATTTAGCAAACAAGCTTTAGCCAAACACCCCTTTATTGATTGATAATGAAACTTTGTGAAGCAACTTGCAAATTTAAACCATGAAATTGAAATTTAAAGGTATAATAAGCTATAGTAAACACAGATAAACAAATATGAATAATAATTAACCACTACAACTTCAAGTCACAAGATTATGCAATTTTATAGAAAACCTTACAAATTGGCCAAAACCAGGAACAAGGGTGCACTGGCTCAGATCACTATCCTATTACTCCCCCAAGGAGTCCTAAACCAGAATCCATCCACAATCTCCCAAGCTCCATTGCATCTTTCTTCCTTGAGCTTGATTTTTTATTTTTCTTTTTTTATTTCTTTATTTTTGATTATTTTTAGTAAACCTAATGAAAACTGACTTAAAGGCTTAACAAGCTTATAAAAGCTTATTTGTGAACTTGAATGAACTTATAGATTCCAGAAATAACAACTTTCACCAACATTCAAGATATAATAAGATTTTGAGTAAAAGGAAAAAGCATGAACTGAAATTGCACTGAGAAACTTAAATTAGAGCTTGAAAAAGTATTTTGTTACACTGAGATTACTTAATACATTAATTTTAAGCTAATATAAGCATTGAAAAATAGAAAGGTAAATTATTCGACATACATAAACCTATACTAAACTACTCTACACTAACTACTTGGTTTCTTCTCTCTTTTCTTTTCTTTTATAAGTCCTGGAGGTCCACAAGTACTTTCCCACACCTTTTCAAGCCGTTGGATGGGCTAATTTCATCTGAGCCGTTTGAATCCCTTTTGGTGGGAAAGCAGGGAAGTGGGTTTGGTGAGACATTTAATGAGGAGGGGGGTTGGTTGGGTATAGGTGATTGCATTTATAATGTTTGGTGAGGATATTGAGGAGATTGGGAGGGGGGAGACAAAACACCATGGATTAGGGGGAGGTTAGGGAAGATGAATAGTAATCGGGGGTGTGTTTGTTTGACCGGGTCAACGAACCAGGGGTTATTAAAATGGGGGTGGGCCGGTTTTGGATTGGGCCAAGGGATAAGGTGGAGGGCTGGATCAGATTTGTGGTTTTGGGTTAAATTAATAAAAAGGGTCCATTTGGTTTTTTTTGACTAATAAATAACAAGGACCACAAAAACAACAACAACAACAACAACATACCCAATCCTGACTAGGCGGGGTATGGGGGAGGTGGGATGTAGACAGATCCTACCCCTACCCCAGGGAACCCTGCAGGTAGAGAGACTGCTTCCAGAAAGACCTCCGGCAAGTGTGTGCAAAGTGTGCTCGAAGTAAAGAAAACGAGAAATAGAAAGCAAAACAAAGAAAAGCATAAAAGCATATAAGCAAACAGAGCAATAACGAACATATAGGCAAAACGACACAACAAGCATATAAGCAAACATAAAAGCAAACCGACACAATAAGTAAAAGAACAAACAAAGCAAAACGACAAGACAACCAAGACAAAACACCCAAAACAAGACCACCTAGACAAAAGCCAGCAAATAAGGGTGCGAGGGGGGCACAAGACCAAGGACAAACCAAGCAGCTAAGACCAAAGAGGGTAACGCAAAGGGCCTATAGCTAAGGCAAAGCAAAAGGAGGAAGCAAAAGGCACAAGCAACGGGCCTAAAGCCTAAAGGCACAACAAAGGCAAAACCAAAGCGCTAGTCGAGGCAAAGCAAAAGCCCCTATCACCTAAAAGGGGCAAGCCAAGGGACCCTAATAAATAACAAGGACCAAATTTGTATTTTTGGAAAACTTGGGGACTGAAAATGGACATTTCCCAAAGTACCCACAAGGGTGTAATTTGCCAAGAACCAATAACACAAGGACCAAATTTACATTTTACCATTTTTCAAAATTCCCGGGGACCAAATGTGACAAGTTTGCAAAATACAGGGACCAAACATGTAATTTCCACAAACGTTTTACCCAAGGATCATATTTGCCACATTTTGATTTTCTAAGGACAAAAATTGATTTTCCTTTCAAAAATATCCCACCAGGGACCAAATCTGTCAATTACTGAAACTCCAGGGACTAAACTTGTAGTTTTCCAAAACTTTTCAATTTTTCACCAAAGGACAAAATATGACAACTTATGATTGTAAAAGGACCTTTGGTGATAATTTTCCATATTTTGAATATCCAGGGACTAGTTTTGTCATTTTATGAAAGTTGGGGGACTGAAACTGCCAATTTTGCAAACTTTGTGCGTTTTTCATCTGTTTTTGCTCATTTTGCATCTAAAACATATAAAACACAATTTTGAAATATTTTCAGTATTTTGATGCATTTCTGAGTGTTTTTGTATGTTTTGCAGTTCAGATTAGACCAAAAATGATGAGTGTTTGAGCACTCATCAATGATCCAACCTATACCTTATCCAAGGAACTTCCAAGAGCCCTCACTACAGCTTTGGAGTCAGCCATAGTCAACATGAAGTGGCCTGCTGTTGAAAAGCCTTCACAATTGCCAAAGCCTCCTAAGCAAGTGTTGGGTCTTGCTTGTCCAAGAAAGCAACTGTCTTTTGATGACAAGAGAAAGAAAGCTTCTAAGGGCAAGCATGATTATGAGGGAAAAGGGGAAGAAACCCATGGAGTAGTTGGTCTGAAGGTTTAGGTGTTTGGTTGTTTATCTTTATGTTTTGTGATGTTATGTTTATGTCTGAACTCTCTGAATGGATGTACTTTGTTTCCTCATGAATGAATGAATAAAAGTACTTTTATCTTTTGTTATTGAGAGAGCAAATCTTTCCACTGTTGTATCATGGTTTCCACTGTTCTTTAATTTCTCTGCATACAAGGTAGTAGGAAACCATACAAACATATACAAACAATATTAGTACCTAAAAACTATCCTGCAATACTGAAAATTTATTAGACATCAAAGATTTATGGATTTAGCATTCCAATACCTGTTACCAAGTACTAAAACCTACCCACATCAATCCCTTTTGTTAATAAATTAGCATAGTTGTCATCAGTATGAATTTTGACAACATTAATAAGCTTTTTGTCAAAACAATCTCTGATAAAATGATGTCTAATTTCAATATGTTTAGTTTTAGTGTGTTGCACAGGATTTTTAATAATGCATATGGTACTACTATTGTCTATATAGATAATGGTGTTCATGAAATTGTACCCATAATCCAACAATTGATTCTGAAGCCATAAGATCTTAGCACAACAGCTAGCAGCAGCTACATATTCTGCTTCAGTGGTTGAAGTAGCCACCATTGGTTGTTTCTTACACTACCATGACACCAATCTACATCCAAGAAATTGACATCCACCTGTAGTTGACCTTCTATCCAAACTTGCACCAGCATAATCACTATCTGAGTATGTGATCAATTCCATAGGGGATTCTCTTGGATACCACAATCCTAGATTAGGATATGTCTTCAAATACCTGAAAATCTTCTCTACTACTGTCATATGTGATGTTTTTGGAGTAACTTGAAATCTTGCACAAGCACATACAACAAACATAATGTCTGGTCTTGATGAAGTAAGATACATCAGAGAACCAATCATAGATCTGTAAGTGTGCACATCAACATCTGCTTCACTAGCATTCTTCAACAATAGATGAGTAGTCTTATCAGCAGGGGTATTTGAGGGTTTTGCATCAGTAAATTTGAACTTCCTTATAATCTCAGCCACATATTTGTCTTGACTGATAAAGATGCTATCTTTCCTTTATTGTACTTGCAGCCCCAAAAAGAATGTAAGTTCTCCCATAGAACTCATTTGAAATTCATCTTTCCTTTGTTGTACTACACGTAAGCATGTCATTCTAGCTCAACGTAAGATTGACCGTAAGCCCACATGCGTCGTGATACATGCATAACTATGTTGGCCACCATAGTTAGAGATGCATCCTTTCACGTGTGTGCTTGCTTTCAATGCTACGCCTCACAAAATAACACCTTAGCATAATAAACACACAAACTCATACATTAATAACACATAATACACCAATGACCACATAACATACACATAAGATATTCAAACTCAAGCCTTATTATTAATAACGGGGAAAAATTCCCATAATCCATTGGAATCACATTCCAACATACAATCAATGTCAAAATAACTCAACAAAACCATAAACATTAAAAACATAACATTGAAAACAAGTCGTACACGGTTCGAGTCCTATCTAAGACCTAAAACGGTGTACGCGCAGTGGACTCCAAATCCGAATCCACTTCCTCCTCTTCGCTCACCCATCCATTCCTATTTTCATGATTCTGTGGTAAAGGATGTCTTGCAAAATCATCTTCACGATTTCTTAACTCTTCATCTATCCTATCCACAAAATCATACAATCCTCGGGGTCTAGCCCAAACTACCCCATCATCTTCCAGAAACTGAGGACACCTACACGGGTACTTGGTGGTGAAACCTTCTTTATCAGCTACCTTTGTCTCATATCTCTCCACCATTTCCCCATTCACATTCTCGAGTGTCAGCTTCTCTTCAATCACACATGGTACCATGCTAGCGGGGACCAATATCCTCCTGTTGGTTCTCTTCGTCTTCCCAACCCTCTTACGTCCCTTAACGACTACTGTGGTCCAACAACGCGTCTTTCGCGCAGGAGGTGCCATTCTATAAATGACACACACACGATACTAAGTACAGGGTTCGATAGACATCCAAAAACTTGATAAAATAGCTCATATATTGGGAAAATAGACATGTAAAAGTATTATACTTACACATAGGTCCTAAATGCAACTATATGAGGGACTCCTAAGCTATAGACTAGGTTAATCCACCTAATTCTCTATAACCAAGGCTCTGATACCAATCTGTCACATCTCGCCAAGGCGGAAAACGTGAGTGTGTAACTTCATGGATATCATCACAATACCTGGTGTCTAATAGAGAAAACAATACATGCACATAAATAGAGCAAGTACAACACGAAGTGCTGTAACAATACCCAAACACCAAAATAAATAACCAAATGTAATCCAAAAATATCTTCAATAAACTCCAAGGTACTAAACGAAAATCGTAATCGTATCACAACCAAAATTCAAACAAAATCAAATCCAAACATAAACCAAATCCTTCCAATGCAAACTAGGTCTCGCCTAATCACTGCTCTCTACCTTGGTCTTAGAATGCTCACCTGAAAATGATGCTTAAAACGTCAACATAATGTTGGTGAGATTCATAGGTTTAGACACACACACCGTAGGCAACCGGTTAACTGTGATTATACCACATAGCATGACAGCAAGACAAGTTATTATACACGTAAACACACAATCACACAATTAAAAACAACCAATCAATGGGATGGAACGTGTCCCCCGATCCATTTAGTTAGGACGGAACGTGTCCACCGATCCAATTCTTTCATCAATTGAGTCGCATGCACGAGCAACAGGATAAACATCCTCCCAATTGAATTCCCACACAAATTTCACCACTTGGGTACAGTTCTACCCTTCTCATCTCAGGTATAGTTCTACCCTCGATTCCCACACAGTTTTCATCACGCAATAATCACTTAGCATGCAAACATATATAATAACACTCGCAAGTCCATGCATTTAAAACACATAATCACAGTAACTTTAACACAAGCATCATTTCCATCCCAAGTTTAAAAACAATATAAAAGTGGGACTATGAACTCACCTCAACTTTGCAGCTTCCAACAAACACAAATCACAATCTATACAACACAAACAAGTTTACGTTACACACGGTCAAGCTATAAGCTATAACCCATGTAATACTCATATGATGGATGTATAAGACTCATATGACCTACCATGGATCTCCTAGACACCATACTAACCACTACCATAACTTAATACTCACTAAATCCATTGCACTCTTAAAATCAAAAAACGCAGAATTTTTGGGTACATTCGCCCACATAAAATCACGACAAATAAAGCTCAACAACTCACACAAAAAATTCACCATGGTATCTCATAAGCATAGAAGCTAATCCCAGAAGGCCATGGACCAATAACACACACAAATACTCAAAAGAAAATCAAACTTGTCAACTACTCAAATTCGGATCTGAATGCACACCAAAAAGTTTTGATTTACATAAAATACTTCCACAAGTTTTTATCGCGAATCCTTTTCGTGGTAGTCTAATATAACCTAATACTTAACTATTACAGAAGGCCTAGTCAAAATACCACTTTTACAACCACAAAACACCCTCAAACTTTTACCCAAAATCTGTCCCGGTTTGACAGCTTTGACACCTTAACAAAGAAAAATCAAAAGACCGACTTCCTGACCTTAAAATCGATCGTGGCTGGACTTTTTGGAAAGCTCTTTCATTATACTTCAATTTAGACCTAAAATTCGTGACTTAACTTTTCACCATCTGTTATTTACACTCACATCTTTACAACCATAGTTTTCTGTCCAAACCCTAACACATAATCTAACGCGTTTAACACTCAATTCCCTTAACCATTAACCATATTATTGACATCTAATCATCCTAACATGTTTTACTTCATTAATTTACAGAAGTATATAAACCCTAACTCCATCATAATTTATATTACACGAATTATAACAATAAAACATTAATTGAATGAAAACTAGTATCAAAAGTATACCTTACGCTTGATTTTTGGCTTCAAGAGCAAAACCTTAATTTTTCTTTTTCTCTCCTCTTGGGGATCGACCAAATATGCAGGAAAAATAGGTTTGGGAGTCTTGATTTTGTATTTATATTAATTGGTGGATAATTACCTAACTTAGAGTTATAATTGGGTTACAATTGGGTCTCTTTTTCCCCCCTTCTCCCCTTGGTCGATCGTACACCCCCCCCCCCCTCCATATTATTTTTATTTTTTTATTAAATTAAATTATTACACTAAAAACCTCATACTTTTCATATTTTATGCATTCTCATAACAAAACCTAACGTCTTTCGCGATAAACCTTAATTTTTCGACAAACCGGAAAATATTCATTTTCAAAATAAAGTTTCCAAAAATAGATTTTCACACACTCCATAAACATTTCTCACAAAAACAACATTCCCGTAACTTACTAACGCTCAATTACTTGAACGAAGACTCGTTACGCAAAACCTCAAAATGCCAAATATACACAAGCCATTTCTACACCACATGGGTGATCAAAATGAACTTTTTCAAAATCAACATCATCAAAAATCACAATAACAACCACAACGCGAAGGGATTTAGTGCTAACCCAAAAACTAATCACACTATTACACACAATAACACTCATATACCCATATAACTACTCAAACCACACCAAACAAAGTTAGATTAACTCAAGGCTAAAAGTCTAACTAACCTGTTAAAATCACGGTTATTACAGAAATATACCCCAATTAGAAATTCCAATGATTATAGCAACAAAACGTACCGTATTTTTTCTTAGCAGAGTTGCATAGAACGGTATCATCAACTCGATAACATGGATATCTTCTTACTTTCCATAGAGTAAAATCCATGTTTTGAAATTACCAAAAAATTCACAATAACATGCAATGAGGGTTTGTGAATTGTGATAATTATCATAACGAAATTTTTGGGACGAATAAAAGAGGCCGTCTATGTGTTTATGGGGCGAGAAGAGGGATATGACATGTGGAAGTAATACAAAGTTGCTATACTGTAATTACACAATGCCGAAATTACCCTTGTGCTAAAAACAAAATGTAACGTTAGAAAACAGCGTTGACCGACGAAAAACGGGTCAAAGGACGCAATCGACCTCAAAAAATTTGAGGAGGGACACACGGAGACGTTTTCAAAAGTTAAGGTGCATGGCGATGTTTCGTGGAAAGTTTAGGGACCAACGATGTATTTTAGTCTTAAATAAATTAAATTCATTTCACTAATTATAAAAAATAATACAACAAACTAATTTTATTTCATCCAATTAAATAACATGCGATACGAAAAAAAACCATACGATACGAAAAAAAAGAAAAAAAACCCATACGATACGAAACGCATATTGTTGGTTACGGTAAATTTCAGTCGGATTGAATTGTTGCGAACCGTATGGTGATGAAGGGTTTGAATTTTGCGAAGAGGGAATAGAAATAGCCTCCTTCGTTCGGGTTTTGAGACATTTTTGTATTTATTTGGAGAAGAGATATAGAAGGTTTTATTAGTTGGTTGAATTGTAGTGAGGAGAAGTAAAAATGAGTTAGTACTTATAGAGTTTGTGTGTATTTTAAAAGAGAGAAAAAAAAATTAGTCGACCGTTAGAAAACAAACGGTAATATATCTGTTTTTTTAATCTCCAACGTACCCTGTGACAGCCTTCTGTCAGGCAAACTCCTTCTCCGTGCCCATAAATAAGTGTCTAACGAAGAACAACAGCGAGAGCGGGGGGGGGGGGGGGGGGGGGTGCAGCAGCGAAGAACGGCGAGCACGAAGTGTTGTCCACATAGGAACGACGAAGTAGAACGAAACACTGCACCTTCGACTCTCACTACCAACTCAACTCAAAACAACCATCACCGGAGTCATGACGACCAACATCCAACAAAATCTGCCAGCTCACAACAAGCAATAGGTAAAAAAGAAACATAAACTAAGGGTGCGTTTAGTATGCTTGATTGAATCACTATATGTATAGGTTTGAGAATAGAGGGGAATGGAAATGGGTATGTAGATATCACTTTTCATGGGTATCTACATACCCACAACATCATATTTCTACGAGGAAACCCATATATCATGGGTATCCTCATTCTTTTGTGGTGGACCCAATAACCAACCAAACAATATTAATAACTTTCAAAGTCATAGATTCATTCCCATAGTGGGATACCAAACGCACCCTAATTTCTATTTATATAAGACTGGGCACTATGGTGGTGGTGAGCACCACGCGCCATCCCATCATTTTTTGCACTCTTTTTTTTTTATTTTATTTTATTATTTTTTTGCTAGTTGTTATGTGTATATTGCATGGTATGTTTATATGAAGTTAAATATTTTTATATTTTTGGTTTGATGATGTGTTTTGTGTTGTGTTTGTGATATGGAGGAGGTGAGTTTGGTGACAATAGTGCTTAGCTTTAATATTTGGTTGCCTGACGTAAACTTCTTGTGCCAAAAATTATTAGTTGTAATATATATTTTTTATTTTAAATCTGTTAGGGTATGTTAAGTTGTGATTTTATTTGTTTATTTATTTTTTCTTTATCTCCTATTTTTCTTCTAGAGCAACAAATTAAGAGGTTTTTTTATATCTAGACTAGACATGTGTTAAAAATTTAGAAAACGTGATTACTTTTGGAAAAGTGAAATTTGCAAGGAAAAATGTAGAAATTTGTGATTTGGTCTTTTCAAATTTTTTTTTTTAAATTTGAAAACTGGACTTTTCATTTTTTAAGAAAATTTTCCCAAAATTTTTTTAGATTTTTTGTGAAAACTTTTCTAGAAAAGGGCCTCACTTTTCAATAACATATATATTAGTTTAATTAAGGGTTAATGGCATGTAATAACAACGTACTTTCTCATTTGTGTCATTATCATATATGAACCCAAAATAATACAACAATACCGATTCAACTTTCAAATTTTGTTTCATTATCAACGTTTAAGACTCCCCTCTTTGCGTATGATAATGAAAAAAATTTTGAAAGTTAGTTGGGTATTGTGGTATTTTTTTTTAAAGTTCGTATCTAATATTTGAACAAATGAGAAAGTAAGTATCTGATAATGAAACAAAATTTGAAAGTTGAATGGGTATTGTGGTATTTTTTAGGTTCGTATATGATAATGACACAAATGAAAAAGTACGTTGCTATTACATGCCATTAACCCTTTAACTAATTGAGAAAACTCTTCATGTAATCATGTTAAAACACAATTTTTTAGAAAAACTAAAACAAAGTTTGTTCTACAAAATGCACACTTAAACTCAACAAGTATCAAACAAAAATCAAAATAGAAATTAAATGTGAAACACACATGTAACAAGCCAAAACAAAACTTAGATGCCACATCATGTATCCATCAGGGATTCAGGTCATAATAACATGAGTTAAATTGAAGAACAGTAGTTAAAATGTTTAAAAAAATAGTGAATTACTTGAATTGGGAAAAAATTAAAAGTATACAACTTGTAATAGAGTCGGTTTCCATTTTGAAAAACTACGATTTAAGATTACCTGCAATTGAATTTTTGGGACCAAAACAATACCATATATATGCTTGTAACTTTACTTGATTTTGTTTCATTTACAAATGCTTTTTTTTTTTTTTTTTGATCATTGATTTGTTTGAACTAACAAGTAATTATATTAGTGAATTAAACAACCTAACGTTGACTAGCACTAGTACGTGTATGTATTTTTTAAAACTATATAATTATTTTAAGGCCTTAAAAATCATGTGTAAAGGTTATACTCACTAACACATAACATTGTCTTTTTTTGTCATTTTAAATAACAAGTTTATATAATCTAATTTACCAAACACTTAAAAAATTGATTATCTGATTATTGTGGCTACGGAGGTTCACTTGCGCAGACTCTGGGCTATTCAAAAAGAGTAGTCGTTGTGGAATTAGTCGGCTCGCAATATCGAGTCGGAAACCCATGTTTACGAGGAAAAAAATATGTTTTAGATAAGCAATCCCAAACACCCCTTAATTTGAAATAATTTGAAAATGGAATGGGCAATAAAAAAAGTAAAAAACTCGTTTCGAGTTGAGTGAATTGACTACAGATACCAATGACATCACGCAAAAAGAGAGGAAAAAAAAATTAAAAAAAAAAGTTTTTCCTTTTCTTGGGGATCAAGGAACGCGACAAAAATTAAAACACGTGAATATCGCCGGTCATGACGAACTTATAGCAAATATCTCATTCACAACAACTCAACTTATAGCAAATATCACCGGAGTCATGACGAACCGCCACCGGAACCGCCGCAGCAAACGACCACCGACGACCAACATCCAACAAAATCTGCCAGCCCACAACAACCAACAGGTAAAAAAAAACATAAACTAATTTCTACTTATATTAATATTTGGTTGACTAACTCGTGCTGAAAATTATTACTAGTAGTTGTAATATTTCTGCTAATATTGTTTTTATGTTAAATCTGTTAGGGTAATTTAAATTGTGAAATTTTTTCTCAATCTCCTATTTTTTTTGTCTTTCTAGAGCAACAAATTAAGAGGTTATATATATATATATATATATATATATATATATATGTGTGTGTGTGTGTGTGTGTGTGTGTGTGTGTGTGTGTGTGTGTGTGTGTTAAGAATTTAAAAAACATGCTTACTCTCGGAAAAGCGAAATTTGCAAGGAAAAATGTAGAAACTTGTGATTTAGTCTTTCAAAAATTTTCTTAAAATCTGAAAAGTAGACTTTTCACTTTTTAACAAAATTTTCCCATTTTTTTTTATGTTTTTTGTGAAATTTTTCTACAAAATCACCTCACTTTTCACCAATAACATATCATTTATTTAATTGAGAAAGTCTTCACGTAATCATGTTTATAAAACACAATTTTTTAGAAAAACTGAAACAAAGTTTGTTCTACAAAATGCACACTTAAACTCAACGAGTATCAAACAAAAATCAAAATAGAAATTAAATGTGAAACATGTGTAACAAGCCAAAACAAAGCTTAGAGGCCACATCATGTATCCGTCACAGTTATAGGTTTACCAGGTCGTAATAATGTGGGTTAAATTGAAGTGCAGTAGTTAAAATGTTTAAAAAAATAGTGAATTACTTGAATTGGGAAAAAATTGAAAGTATACAACTTGTGATAGAGTCGCTATCCATTTTGAAAAACTGCGATTTAAGATTACCTGCAATTGAATTTTTGGTACCAAAACCATACACATATATCTATGCTTGTAACTTTACTTGATGTCGTTTCATTTACAAATGCTTCTTTGTTTATTTCTTTTGTTTATCTTAAATCTTGATCATTGATTTGTATGAACTAACAAATAGTTAAAGGTCAGTGAGTGAATAACTTTACCCAAGTATACTTTTTTATGCTACTCTTTTCTTGTCGACACAGGCAATGGAGCCTCAAAGTAAATTTGACAGTATATTGTCTAAAACAGAAGTTATTGGTCAAGCCTACTCGCAACATGTAAAGCAAAGTGGAAATGAAATTGCTAGAAATGTTGGAAGCGTAACCACCGAAAATGGTCTGGAATGCAAAAGAGAACAGAAGTGGTTGGCATTTAAATGTCACGGAGATTATCTATTAGCGTCAACACCAGATGGTATACTATTTTTGTTTGATAGTCGTTTGGGGAAAATTTGTTGGTCCATCCCTACTGGCGAACCACTACATGTTTCATACGAAAGTGTAGAGAATAATTGCTCTTATATAGTTTTCCGTGGAGCTTCCCGGAGAGCTTACAAGCATACCAAGGACTCCGAACCAGTGGTGAGCAAATACAATCTAATCCACTATGTTTTGGACCAGATTACGTGTTAATGCTTTATTTTCTTCCTTCGAAAATAATGGTTAATTCACAACAAAAAAGCTAATCATGGTATTTCAAAAAAGTTAGTCAACTCTTTGTAATAATAACCGAACATGGTAATAATAACATTCATAGATAAGGCTGTCTTAAAGATACTTGTGTCCTTATATTAGTTTTATTCATCATGACTTCTAACTTTTTTCCTTCTTTTATACTTTCGGTGCCCAGGATCTTAAATGTCATGCTAGTGAGCTTGTTGAAAACCCCTATGAATATCTCGATGGAGTTATTGTTTCGAAAAAATCGGTAGCTGTATTACATGTCAATCTGAGAACGGGACGCCTTTCTCCTTTGACTTCGGACGGGACGTCTTTCTCCTCTGGTGATGAAATCCTCTGTATTACGCGGGTTGATTATCAGCTAACTTGTTATGAGCCAGAAACCAATACTGTTTTGTGGTATCGGAGGAGTGCTTCTTTTAATATTTCGATAGTTAGTAGGGATGGTGCAAGGTTGCGTGAGAAAAATGATGTGCCTGTTAGGCAGGGGCAAACCTTAATCAAACCGGGTACAATTGGCAAGATATCCTGGTCTGACAGAATAATTGGCGAGGGTGAGGATACAGTTTTAGTGCAAGGGGAGTATCAGCAGCGTGCTGTTATAGTACGCATTGAAAAGGGGCAAAGTGATGATGATGCTGTTAAGAAAGAAGTCAGCATTGTTAGGGATGTATGTGATGTGAACCATAATTTTGTTAAGGTCTATGGCGTGGAGAGTGACCGGGACTTCAATTATGTTGCTACAGAGTATTGTGATACGAGCTTGCGTGAGTTCATACCGTCATTCCGCAATCCAGAAAGTCAACATCTCAAGGATCATAATAAATTGTTGAAGTTAATATGGTTAGTCAGAACCGTGTAAATAATTTATGCTGTTAGAAAGAGTTCTTTTTGATATCATATACCCTTTTTTTGCTAATTTTCTGGTTTTTATTTTAATACCTTTTTATGGCCAACTGCAGGGGAATAGTTACTGCACTCGCATGTTTGCATTATAATGGAATATCTTATGGAAACCTACATCTTAACAGCATCTTTGTAGACAAATACTCCAGAGCAAAGATATCAGTTGTCGAAAAGGGTTGGAGGATCAGATTCCCATCTAGAGACAGGTTTTCCTTGTCCAAGGATGCAACAGGCAAGTATTGTTTTCTAGATCCTAAAAGATCTTTATTCGAACCGAGATATATTTTTGTTATGTGACGTTCTTGACAGCCCATCTTTGTCTTAGTAGAGTCTTTCAGTGGCATGTTTCGGTCCTCTTCCCCATTACATTGAAAAAGTGCCTTAGTAAATGTGTTGATTTTCTTGTAGTGGGATTTTGATCATCTTTATGCGGATCTCTTATAGGCTATGTCAATTTTGCAGATGACATGCTTGCACTGGGGCACGTTATATTCTTTTGCTTCACTGGTGTTGAATACAAAGGTGAAGACTTGACCAAACCGAACCCCGAAAAATATCTGAAGCCGATATATGATTGCTCAGAAGCTTTGGATCTTCTCAGGAAACTCCTATCTAAACATCCAACGCAAAGGTATGACGTCTACAAGTCTTCTTCCTAAGATTCATTGTAAGGAATCATGAGGTGTCTTCTTATGAAGTCCCTTAAAATGTGGATTTGATTATAAATCATCATTGACGGTTAATCTATTTTCATATTAGCCCCAACATATTAGTTAAAATTTAACTTGTTTATGCATTTTTTTTATGTTGCCAAGACCAACAGCTGAAGAGGTATATAACCATCCTCTATTTTGGGATTCCGATAAGATTCTTTCATTTATCCGAGACGTTAGTGAGCGTCTAGAAGTTGAATGGGATACTGAACTCTCGAAAGCAATACAAAATCTCAGAGAAGCTGTTTTTGGTCAACGATGGGACACAAAATTAGATTCCAGATTCCTCACAGCAATGGGAGAACACAGAGAGTACAAACATTGGATTGTGCGTGACCTGTTGCGAATCATTAGAAATCCTTACAGTCACAATGCTGAGCTCACACAGGAAATCTATGACGACTTAGGGCCGATTCCTACTGGATTTGAGAGCTATTTCTGTGAACGGTTTCCAAGACTAGTCATTAAAGTACACAATGTAATGAAAGGACATTGTGGGAAGGAATTTTTATTTCAAAAGTATTTTAGAAAAAGCCCATTGTAACTAAAAAAAATTCTTGGACAGTTGGACTTGTTTGTGCATTATGCAGCTTAGTTTTTTTGAGAGAAACATGCAGTGTGATATGGGTGCAGTTTTGTTGCTTGTTTGTACAGGATTCTTGTTTTATTTTTTATCGGTTGTATGCCTATTTGGTTTCTATCTATCTTTGTTTTCCAATAGCGAGAGGATTGCTGTTAACGATTTGCGTGCGTGGGAACACCCGAGATGTCTTTATAGAACACACAATTCTTCACTTGTACTAGTCGGTGAGAAGGTTGTACCTCACGCTAACCAACCTTGATGCTTCTTTGAGAATTGTGTTGAACAATAATATATGCAATTATGCATCAAGTTGGATTCCTTCTTAGCAGGGTTGGTTCAGAAGATTCAACGCTTCGTCAAAATCTTCCAATGCCTACACAAGCTGAAATTGGTTTGTTATTAAAGTGAACACACACACACACACAACACACAAGTGGACGTATTCTAAAGTATCTAGTGCCTTGTATTCACACATCACACACGCGTATCCTTATAAACACTACTTTAGTTGACAAAACGTGTATATATAAGTTTGGCCAGCTGAATTACCTTTATAAGAGCTGTATAAGTTTGTGTTTGTGGTTGATAGCCTTGATGAATCATCAGGGCAATCAAACCCTGAGCAGATTTCAATGACCCATTAATGCTGCAACAGTCAGCTGACAAAACAAGAAATGCTAATGTTGAACATAGGATCAATGACCACAGGAGCTCGGGTTTTGGCTCTCAATAGAAGAACGGCAACAGCAACACTACAACTCGTGAACCCTGTGTGCACCAGCAATGGTGAGAAGATCGCATTGAGCAGGAGAGTTGATAAACACTGGAGGCTAATCAGTTGGGCAGCAATCAAGGTGGTCAAACAATTGAAATCGCACCTCCCTCAATATAGGACCGAGTAATATAAACTGAAACAATGCTTGTTTTTTTACATTATGAAACTGATTCTTGTGACAGATATACATTGTTTTGAATATTATTGGTTGAGATAAGAAGCTATCTTTGTTTATTTGGTTTTCTTGACTTCTTACTGACATCAAGTAATATAATAGTAGTACGATCGTGTAAAACATGTTCTTATAGTATATTACTAGGTATATCTTCAATGTTTCTTGAGGTCATTCAAGTCGCGAAACTTGTGATCACATTCTATCTAGCCATTCCAGAAGACGGAAAACAACTAAGATGCATAAAGTAAGAAAAGATTTTGACCAACTTGCCCATTAAGGCCATAATATACAAATGAATCTAGTGTTCGGGGTCTAGAAATTACCCCAAAAAATGTATAGTGTATAAACACGCACTTATGCTAAGCAAAATTTAGAAAATGGAGCTACTTCAGCTACCTTTATGTTGCATCACTGATTAAGAGATTCTTTTATGAAAGACAGTACAACGGAAGCTAAGTCATCTCGGTGCTCAGAGAAATTGTGGTTAGCGCCTTCGATGATATGTAGCTTGTGGTTTGGTATAACCTTTGCAAAGCCCAATGCCTCTTCTACTCGGACGACTGAATCAGCGGATCCGTGAACTGTTAACACCCTGCATAAAAACAATACTTGATATGTCTTGAAATAACAACAAATGGTTCAGGTTACCTTTGACTTTCAAGGGTCAAATAAGTTGTTTCTTAACTTGTGATTTGAGATGTAAGTTGTCAAAATGTATAAGACTTACAGCTACACTCAATTAGATGAACGAACATTACATTCTAAACATTATCAAGGTTTAAATCATTTTGAAAAACGTATGCAAATTTGAAACCGAAATTAAAAAGGTTTGAAAGTATCATATATGGCTCTTACTTGCAATCTTTGTCTATTTGCAGGCATGCTTCGTGCATATTTGTATCCAGTCGACCCATCAAACTTTCTTCAGTCACACGATATAAGACCTCTCCTACACACCAAGTTTTAAATAATTAGTATTTGCATTTAAGCTTATTACACAATTGCACATTTGGTATGAATGTTTCAAGAATTTATCAGCAAGAATACCTGTTCTGGCTTTAACGTCTATGAAACCGTCTTCCTTCACTTTTTGCAAATACCCTTTTCCCAAACGCTCTTCCACGCCCCCTTCTGTCTTATAACGCCCAGACACGTTGATGACACGGTGTACATCATGATATTTAGAAGCGTATAAGAGCACCACATTCCCACCTGTAAGATAATAAGACAATAGAGCAACCACGAAACGTAACTGATAAAATACCATCAGTAAAAGTTCAACTAGACGTATGGTAGGATACCTTTACTATGTCCGAGGATCGCGCGTGTAACACGATTAGCTTCACGAAAGTGTTGAATTACTGAATGCAAGTCATCAGCCTCTCTACGATAATTACCATACTGAAATGTACCTTCACTTTCCCTAAAAAAACAATATATGCAGTTTTAAAACGATATTTGCGACTTGAAGAATCAGAAGCAGATAATTGGTCACTTTACACTACGGAAATTTATTGAAATCCCAGTCTGACCCGTTTCCAGCAAAATCAAAACGAAATGCAGTGATCCCTTCCTTTTCTAGTGCATAAGCAAGGCTCGTTATAGTACTGCTTTCCTACATGCATACAAAATCAAGAAAAAAGTCATCGTTATTTTGTATCACAACTCATGAGTTAACAACTTATTTTGTGATCAACAACATTTTAAGTGATCTGGGCTAAGTCTTGGCATAACTCATCAATGAGAAGTTGAACTGCAAACATTTGTGAGCGACTCATTTTAACAAACTCAATGATTAGTCAACGAAGTTATCCTTAATTTTGTTTCTAGCCTATTCAATCACCAATCAATAGCTCACTTACAGAGTTAATGGGTGTTTGGCATTATGTTTAAAACTGATAATGTGATACCGAATAATCATAATATATCTATGAACCATACCAAAACATGCTACAGGAGATGATAATGTGTAAAAATAAATTTAAAAAAAGCACTTGTATCAGTGTTTTGCACACTTTGTCTACTGGGGTGTTTGGTATTGCTTATAAAATCGCTTATCACTTTTGATCAAATCTACAGTTTCAAGTTGCCTAATCAACATAACTTTTTCACTCACAAATTATCACATAAGCAATTTAGATAATCAATATCAAACACTCTTAAAACTGCTTATCTGCCACATCAGATATCGATAATGACCCCTAAATAGGGGGTGTTTGGGATTGCCCTGCTAATATTCTTAAACTTCTTAAATAAAAGCAGGTACCAACCTGTTTATTTTAAGTGCTTATCTCAGTTTAAAAAACACTTTTTTTCTTTCTTTTTCAAAACAATTTACTGCTTAAGCAAATAAGCACTCAAAAAAGCAATGCTAAACACCCTCGTAATCAGATAACTACATTCATTCACACAAACACTAGAAACTGATTCCTATGATATCTAAAATGCAATAACCATGTAACACATAAGCCCACTTTTTTCGGCTTTTGATATTAACAAGTCGAGCTTATCAATAAGCTCAACTTGATAAGCTCATAAGCCCAAAATTTAGGCCGCTTTTCAAAATTCAAATAAGCTCATAAGCCCGATAAATAAGCTAATCCAAACACCCAATAAGGCATAAGCTTAAAAACAATCTTTAAAAGCACTTAGGGGATGTTTGTGTAAGCTTATTTTAGGGATGTAAGAGCTTATTAAAAATTTGATAAGCACAAAAGCTCATTTGAGTGGGCTTATGAGCTTATCCACTTGACCTTATGAGCATATAAAGTTCACAAGCTTAAATAAATAAGCTTCTAAACCAAAAAAAAAAAACGAATTATAAGCTTATCAAATTTTCAATAAGCTCATAAGCCCTTCAAATAAGCTAACAAAAACACCCCTTTAATAAACAACAGACCTTTGATGATTGAAACCCATGACACAAAACAACAATCTCATTAGAACCAGCCTCATGCAATAAGCCCACAAGCTTCTCACCATGCTTATTCACCACAACTACTCTCTGCCCTGAAAAACATAACAAAAATCCAATCTTTATCAACTAACTTAACTGACTAATAACTAACTACAAAAATCACAAGAAACTGAACCTGGGTTTTGTTCAGAATGGCTGAAAACTGCTTTTCCAGCAGCAGTTCCGGTAGCAGCCATCTGGGTTGCCCTTCTTTTGATTGGAAGGACTTGTTTGAGATGAACTTGTGATAGAGGGGGGATTTTGGTTGTGATGGGAAAGATGGAGGGGGTTAAATGATAATTGTTTAATGTTAAAGTTTGCATTTTTTTTGTTTTTGTTTTTATTAGTTTATGGAACTTTTTGGGTGGAGTTTTAAATAAGGCTAAATGATCCCTGCTGTAAAACAGCAGGGTATTTGTCTGCTGTTATGCTATAGCCAAAGGCCAAAAATGAAAATTATACTTATCTTGAAGGGCCAAAAATGTAAATATTAAAAGAAAACTTAGCCTTACTGCAGATAACTCATCTGTTGCACACAGCAGCGATGACCACCCCTTTAGATAAAGGGTGTTTTTTGGACTCATTTAAGTGGTTGGTGGGGTTTGCTTACCTTTTTTTTTTTTTTTTTAAAGCAAATTAGTGGCAGAACAAGAGGGTTTCGTGATGAAATTTTGATTCATAGTGCTAATTTTCGTTAAAAATACTAAATTTTTGTAAATGTGCATGATTTAAAACGAACTATTTATCTAGTACTTACTTAGTTGATTCGTTAATAGGAGAAAAATAGACTTAATTTATAATAAACTTAATCATTTCATTTGAAAGCGCATTTCCACCCCAACATTTCTATTCTTGGTTTGTCACGATTTTGATATCTAGACACTTTTTGTCTTTTACTTTTCTTTTTAGCAGAAAAGTTATTTTCATATTAAATCATTATATTTTCAAGTATTGTTGCATCTTATACAAAATGAGCCGGGGCACCCGCGTGTTGTTGCGGGAATGTTGTGTTTAATCCAAACTTGAAATAGAACGGTCAATTACTTTTATTATTTTTATTATTTTTAATTTTTTTAGAGACTAAATTTGCAAAAGATTGCTAACGGGGGACTAACGGTGCAATTTATAGCTAACGTGAGGGACTAAAAGCGTAAAATCCTTAGCTACAGTACATGAACTATTACAAACTGATTTTTTACTGTAGCATCACTGTTTGGCACTGTAGCAACGTTATTTTCAGTTTTAGTCCCTTAACGTGGCATTCTTTGCAAAGTTAGTCCTTAGGGACTAACGGTGAAAAAAAAGTTAACCTTAGGGGCTGTTTTTGTTTATTATTTGTACAGAAAAAGCCCCTGAAGTTACTGTTCTGTTTCAAATTTAATCCATGTTTGTTAGATAACGGTCGTTAAAGACTAACTTCGCAATTGATCACTAACCTCAGGGGCTAAAATTGGCAAACGTGAAATTTGCGTGAGCACTGTTGCTACAGTGAAACTCACACTTTTTAGAATATATATAAATTAGTAAATCCAAACACCATTTAATATATACTTATTCTTAAACAACGTGCAAATACTTATTTTTAAGTAGAAGTATAAAACATTTACTAGTATAAAGAAACGGGACTATTTCTAATATTAGTAACCCGTTTCATTGTTTTGAAAACCAGGCTCGAAATTGACCGGGTCAACCGGTTCGACCGCCGGGTCAGCCCGGTTTTCAATTTATTATTTTTTTATTTTTTCGACCGGGTCAACCGGTTTGACCGCTAGGTCAACCGGTTTGACCGCCAGGTCAACCGGTTAGACCGCTGGGTCAACCCGGGTTTTTATTAAAAAAAATTTGAAAAAACGAAACCCGGCCGGGTTTCGAGAACCGAGTTGACCCGGGTCACTCAAAACCCGGCGGGTCTAACCGGTTAACCCGGTTTTAGAAACCCGAGTTTTTTGACCCGTTTTTTGGCCGGAACCGGTCAAATCGGTTTACCCGGCCGGGTCGACCCGGGTTTCAAAACACTGGTTTTTTTGAAAAATGTATAATAGTATAATACAATTTGATAAAGTAGTGTTGTGTTAAACACTTAAACTAGATGTTTGTGGTTACTTACGTGGTTTGTAACCAATATTACCCAAAGATTAGTCCTTAGTTATACAATGTAACAAACAAACATCGTGGTTAGAACATAAAATAATAAAAATATGTCATTGGTTAATTTGCATATGATCCTAATTTTATTTTTTATGCAGTGGTGCATATAACCTTTTGGCATCTATGATGCTTTAAAAACAAGTGGGTATTCTTTCATAACATACCTAAAAAATGTATCCTTTTCAACCGCTCACTATTCACTTGGATATGGAGTATGTAAAGCAACCTTTAATTTGATTGATTGGTTTAAGAAACCTTTGTAATCTTTTTTTTCTTTCATTTATAATATGTGTTTTTTTCTTATTTTTTGTAGTTTCTTATTAGTTTTAATGAATCATTGTTAAAAAAACAATGCTTGATCAATGAGCTAAGCTAAAAACAATTATATTAAACTATAAAAACCTATTACCGTTGTCGAACTGAATCGTGTACAACATGTATGAGTAACTGCTTATTTAGATTATTCGCATGTCTAGTTACCTGCCTAACACAATTCCAGCAACGATTAGTGAAATAAACTACTTGCTTCGTAGAAAAATACTCCCTCCGTCACTCCGTCCCAATATTATTGCCAATTTTTCATTTTTGGGTTGTCACGAAAATATTGTCCACAATTAAATATATAAGTTGAAATTGTTTAATTTACAAAATTAAATGAAATCATTAGTTCATTGTTAAAAGGTAAAATTGTCATTTTGATTGGTTTGTAAAATTTAAATCAGTAACAAATGTATTCTTAAACTGTATATCTTTTGTCAATAAACAATAGTTTAAAAAATGAGGGAGTAACTTTTTTATTTCCCAACATCTGGCCTCTTAATTACTGCTGCATTTCTAGTTTTATTTATGGTTAAAACTTAAAAAATAAAAACATAACATTATAATACATAGACACTCGCTTTAATTTCATTTCACACACACTTACACCATCAAAAATACACACACAATTATCTTTAGGGAAAAAAAACCCCCTAAGAATCAGCCGTCATTGTCAATTATCTGATCTTGTTCAGTTTCAAGAATTGCATTGAAACAAAGCTTGGTTTTGGGTCATTTGTGTTTGCACACCACCTGTTTGATAAAATGTCCCATTGACTTAAGGGTTGTATTTTTATGGGGTTGTGATTAGGCTATGCTATTTATGGTTATAAGATGAAAAAGGGTATCACAAGTGGTTAGCTAAGCTGTTTAGTTACAAGTTCAGTTTATAGTCGAATTTTGGAACCTTAAACCAAACCAAACCAAACCAAACCAAACCTTAATGGCACCCACCAAACCTAAGCTTGAAAAGACCAACGTGGGGGAGGAAGTGTTGGACTTAGTTATGCCTTATGTACAAGATGTTGAGGACCGAAACTCTGTTTCGTTAGTTTCTCGTAAGTTATGTGAGATTGATGGCATTATGCGTAAGCACGTAACTGTCCACACACTTTACAACCCAAACCCTGCCTCTTTAAGTAAAAGATTCCCTTTCATCGAGTCGTTAACACTTAAAGGTCCCCAATCTGTTCCTTATCAAACAAATTATCATGATATCCGAATCACCCCATGGATTGAACAACTAGCTCTCGAGTTTAGTTATTTGAAAGATCTTCATATCCATCGTCTGGTTGTTCGTGATGAAGATCTCGAGACATTGGCGGGAACACGTGGTAAGGATCTAAGGAGTTTGAAGATTAGTGAGTGTAAAGGGTTTTCGTCGGATGGATTAAGGCATGTCTCTAAGTATTGTAACCAATTAAGAACTTTGTGTTTGAAATATTGTTATCGTTTTGAAAGGAATGATGCGACTTGGCTACATCAATTGGCATTGAATAGCACGGTTTTGGAAAGGTGTCATGTTATGAATATAGATTTTTCTGATGCAGAATATCTTACACTTCTTGCCAAAAACTGTTGTAACTCGTTAATATCATTGAAGACTGGAGCGGTCTATCTAAGTAAACTTGGAGATGCCTTTAGATATGCTGTTAGGTTGGAACACTTTGGTGGACTTATTCTTTATGAGGAGAGTGAGCTTGTTAATTTCCAGTTACCCCCAAATACGCATTCATTAAGCATAATGGATTTCGCAGGAACTCAATATTCAAATGTACTCCCTTTTTCGAATAAAATAACGAAACTGAAACTTGTATATCCAGACTGCCAGTGTTTATCGTTTGAGAGGTGTCCCAATTTGGAAGTTCTAGTGATGTATGCGGAGACAAGGGATTGCAAGTTATTGGTAAGTTTTGCAAGAAATTGTGCAAACTTACCCATTATGGGGAGCGTGTGACTCAAGTGGGACTGATTGCTCTGGCAAAAGGGTGTACTAAATTGGAGTGTTTAGAGGTTCGGCTCCGAGATATTTCCCATGAAGCTATCAAGTGTCTAGTAACGCATATGAAGAATCTCCGTAAATTTCGTATGGACTTGGTTAAGAAAGACGGGACAACAGATCTGCCACTAGACAATGGGATTCAGGCTCTGCTAATGGGTTGCAGAAAACTCGAAAGGCTAGATATCACTCTTTGGCCTCTTTGGCAAGGAGGATTGACGGATGTGGGTTTGGAGTATATCGGGAAGTATGGTGCTAATTTGAGGTATTTGTCTCTTACCTGTATAGGAACTTCTAAAGCAGGACTTGTGAAAGCTAGAACTGAAACGTTGTCCCTTTAGCGAGCAAGTTGTTACCAGTTGTGTGTTTAGTATACCTTCTCTAAGGTATGTTTGGTTTGACACTGATGATCGTAATGTCGTGGCACTCACTCGTCCAGAGTTTCAACTTTGAACATTGGTATGCATGTTCTTCGTCATTTACTTGCAAATTATTGTTATTTTTACCTTCTCTTAATAAGAGTGTCTTACTTTGGGAGCTTTTGTTGTCTTGGAATTCTATCAATTGCATGCTTTCTATCATCTGTTTAGCACAAGTTATATTTTTTCCGAGTTGTTGATATAAAATCTCCAAAAAAAAGTGTGGTATTTTGAAAAAATTATATGATTTAATAATAGCATAAGGGTGTTTTCACATTTGTTTGGTTAGTGAGTCGTGGTTGTGTAGGTGTTGGTCATCGAGTCGGTTGATTGGTGTAACTTGTTCAATTTGTAAACGATCTTTATAACTTAATGCACAGAAAAATCACTAGCATGAAGAGGAATGTAGAAAACATACCACTTTCAAAAAGTTTAACAATTCCTATCACAATTGCTAAAAAAATAATCACATGCATCTAAGAGCTTTTATTATATATTGTCATGGTTAAGATTTTATCTTCAGAAATAATGAAATTAAGTGGCATCTAAAGATATATTAAATAAAGTTATAATAATTGCATAAGAAGATATTCTAATAATTGCACCATCCCATTTTCAAAATTTCCTAGCAACTTGGGACCAAATTCTGCCGCCGTGAGGTGATAAATGGCCTATGCATCAGCACAATGAATTAAAAAGTGAATAAAGTCTATTTAATTGATACCAAAAATTAACGGAGATGACCTTAAAATTTTGTTTGAACTTCAATTTATGCATGATCGAAGTCTGAACTCGTGTAACTGTCTATTTAGGTACGAACTTTTTCAACAACTTACAGTAGCCACTGAAACATACAAACTCATGTATTCTCAATTTCTTTTCAATCAAAGGATCATGTGTGCTGACATGGAACAATTACAGGAAATGTGCACTACTTGAGCATAGTTGTAGCATGATACTGGCTGATGGTGATCGCATAGACATCCACACTTAGAGTGCAGTGGATATATAACATATATGGAAACTGAAAGCTAATGAAATTAGTGAGAAGACATGGGAAAATATAGTCAGAAATCACTACTAAGCGTAGATCACAGATACGAGTTTTGTTCATTAAGGCACTTCATGAATTTGTTAGGGTGCGTTTAGTTGGAGAGAAATTCTCCATTTTTCCAAGAAATTTTTCATAAGAAAATGAAAAAACTGAAAATGCGTTTAGTCGCACTTTTTTCCAACAATTTTCAAAAAAAATGAAATTCTCATTTTCTAAATTTTAACTAAGAAATTGAAAAGCTCATTCTATCATTCTCACTTTTTTCTTTCTCATTTTTTTTCTCAACTAAAAAAAAACGCATACACCATTCTACCCCTAATCTCTCGTGTCATCCTCCACCGCCGACCGTCGCCACCACCACCCGCCGTCGCCACCACCGTCGCAATTTGAGGTAATATTCTTATCATTTAAAAAAATATATATATAACTCCAACTAAACGCGTTTTCAAAATTCTCAACTCTTCTCTAGAGAAGAAAAACCATCCCATTATCAAGGAATTTAGAGATGAAAAAATTGAGAAAATTTTCACCAACTAAACGGCCCCTTAATCTTTATAAGAGAAATTTTTCAGTTTTTAAATGTCAAATACATGCCACCTTTCTTACTATCACCCTCTGAATTGTTAAGCTTTATTGTTATTGTTATTTGGAATGTTTAAACTCAAAATTCGCATTTGGAATGACTTGTTTGTCAAGACTAGTATTAGCTTATTTTGTTGTAGTTTGTAGTCATTGAGGTTGTGATTTGTATAATTTTAACTCGTTTAGCGTGGTATGTCATGCACCTCCTGTTCCGTTTGTGGTTATCCATAAGCGATTGCAGAAATATTTGCATTAATTTGCTTATTGAGTGGGTATGCACTACCATTCTGTCACTCATTTTATTTACTTTGCAGTTTGCAACATATTAATGCATGATGGGATAAAAAAAGAGTTCTTAAATGTATTATTAGATATTCATCGTTTATATGGTACAGAGAGAGACACACAAGTGTTTATGTGCCGATCTAACCCACTTTGACGTGTGCTGAAAAAACCTACCCATTTTGACCCAACAAGAAGGTGGAAACATAAGAAAATATAGTCTATGGTTGCAGAAGGAGAGTTGGATATATAATGATATACAATAGATATTATGATGAATTCGAGACATTTTTATTTACACCGTCTAGCAGAGGGTAAAAAGTATTTCAGTGACTGCCCGAGGAACTACTACCGTCTAGCAGAGAGTAAGCATGTACCCAAGTACAAAAGCTAAAGCCGCCCATCCACACTCTCGAATATTATCAGAAGCATAAATCTCGAGAACCAACAGGAAGGGAGAAAGCAAAGCTGCATAGAGAAAAGTAAAGAGCAGGGACTTGATGCGATACGGGAATCCCACTTCTTCTTTGCGGCGGGCAAAGGAGTGAGAGTGGTGTTTCTTGAACGTGTGGTCATGGCGGGACTTGGTATCACCCTCCGCCACGAGAAAGATAGTCAGCGCAGAGGTTGCAACAATGACAAAAGTAACGACAGTAAGGACCAACCGACGAGGCCTTGCATTGATACTTTTATGAGTAGATTAACCTCCTTTTCCTTGCTGTTCTTGTTGTACGTTGTTCACTGTATGAAATTAAAAACAATTATTAATTTTAGAACCACTTTAAAAACAATTATTTGTTTTTTCATCAAAACTAAACCACGTTAGTCGCCTACCACTTTAACTTTTCAAATCATAATATGTTAGTCCATAAATATATAACTTATCTAACACAAATTTTGAGTTTAGCGAAAATGAAATGACGAAAAGGTTTTGTTAGTTTAGAATAAAGAAAAAACAACAAAAGTCCCCGGCCGAGTTTATTAAACCGGGTCGACCCGGTCAATGAAAAATTGCCGGTTCTTATATAAGCAATAACCCGGCCACATCCGGCCCAATCTCCTTACCGGTTTCTAGTTCAACCGGTTGAGGCGGGGTCGGCCTGAGTTTTAAAACATTGCTTTATACAATATATATATGTTTAAAAAATTGCGGGAAAAGTAAAAGCGAGGAAAAGAAAAGAGAACGGTATTTTCTTGATGACTTCCTTTGACCCCACGCTAGAAAAAGTTATCGGAAAACCACTATTTTACTCGAGAATGTGCTCTAAAATTATACATTACACCCCACTCTCGGCAACTTTTTAGGTTTTTATTAAAATACATAGTTTTTTTTTTTTTTTTAGTTTCTCTTTCTGATTGTTGTCATCAATGACAATGTGTATAAAGTAAATGGAAATGAAAAAGAAAAAGAAAAAGAAAAAAAGAACAAAGAACAAACAAAAGAAGAGAAAATGGGTTCACCTTCATCCCAAGTTACTTTAAGGAAAACATAAAAGGTTACATGTATTTTTTTAGTATGAGAAAACCCATATATTTAGGTTACCTCAATTATTCTTGCGTTGCCAAACAAAAGCAATCATTGTCAATCCCTTTACGTTAAACCCATATTCTCAATCCCAGCAGCAGTCATAAAAGGTTGTAACCATTTTTGTTTTGTTTCGTTGTACATCTAATTATTTGCGTCATTTTCGGATTTGGATATCTTTGGAATCATGACGAAAGGAAAAAGGAAAGGGAAAGGGAAACGCCAACCATCGCCGTCAAACAACCCAAAAGATCCGCCTGTACCACAGGTTAAAGAAACAACTTTGTAGTGCTATCTTGTATTAATATTTGGTTTTTTTTGCCGAAAATGTTAGTTAATATGTTTTATATACATGGAAATTATCGATTTATATAGAGGTGAAAGACAAACAGGCAAAAAGCTAAATATGCGGATTTAGGCGTCATAACATTGCTATGTTATAAAATTTGTTTAACCTCTATACGCTTGTTAATTTATTTGATATCATTTCAATATTTCATTTACAAATGCTTCCTTTTTTTTTTTTTTTTTTTTTTTTTTTTTTTTTGCTTTTTCTATGTTAATTATCTTATAGGCTAACTATCGGTAAATTCTTGATCGAAATATATTTTCAATTGGATGATTTTTAGGAACTAACAAATAGTTTAAGGTGATTACTTGATTGACATTGTTGGAGTGTATTATAATGTAATAAATATATATGTGAATAGGTTTACCCAAGTAGTTTTTTTGCTAATCTTTTCTTGTGGAAACAGGTCTTAACGGTGTCAACATGGCGTGATATTGTTTCCTCAAAAAAAGCGCGTATATATGAAACCTTGAAGGAATATCAAAAGGATGGTGGCACCATAATGGAAAATAATCTAAGATGCATACAAGAATCGAATATTTTGCCAATTGGCTTTCATAAGGATGATATATTAGCGTTTTCTCCAGATGGCAGTCTATTTGCTTGGAATAGTAATAAAGAAAGCGTTAGTTGGTTCACCGCAGTTGGCAAACCACTACATGTTTCATACCAAAATCCGGAGAATTGTTCCACTTATTTAAGTATGGTTAGAGGTTCCCTGAAACTTTACAAGCGGCATTCCAGAAATCCCCAATCAGTGGTGAGCAAATACACTCTAATAAAATCTGTTTTGGACTGACTAACGTACGTTATTGCTTCTTTTTGTACGTTTTCCATCGAAAATAATGGTTAGTTCGCAACTAAAAAGATGATCATTTTAGTTATAAAAAAGTTAACGTACTATTTATTTTTAATTTTCTCTAAGGTAAAAGTTTTATAGATACTCACAAAATATACAAAGTCTTAAAAAACTTCTCAATAGACATTCCTATGAGGGGGTCTAAAGACTTCTAGCAAACATAATAAAAGCTATACTAAACAACAATAGCATTCCTGTTTTTAGTTGGAAATTTCATATATACCCAAACATGCATTAAAAACTGCATTCAATACTTGCATTTTCGGTATATATGAAATTAATCTTCACATACAACTAAAAAACTATATTGTCTATACTGCCATTTCATTATTCTTCGACTCTATTCAGATTAATATTCTGTTTCTTCTCCAGAGTCTTTATAATAGGTTTAGTAAAACCCACCAAGACAATTAAGGACCGCATATTTCAAAATGTACTCAATCATAATATAATTGGTCATACAATTTTCTGATCACAAATAAAATTAATAACACATAATTTTAATCATACAATCATGTATTCAATATTAGACATAATCATATATTCATATACAGTACAACAACAATTGTATACATATCATTTTCGTTCCATATATGTTCATAAATCAATTCACCTAATTTATTAATGCATACATATAGATGAAAATAAATACTTCCCCGTCCCAAATTATTTGTCTAATTTAAACCTTTTGAAGTATATATATATATATATATATATATATATATATATATATATATATATATATATATATATATATATATATATTTTCCAACTTTGACCTTAACTATTTTCTTTTGTGTTATATAATATTTGATGCAAAATATATGAATGAATTAAGTTTTAAATATATATATATATATATATATATATATATATATATATATATATATATATATATATATATATATATATATATATATATTTTTTTTTTTTTTTAATTGCAAGGTGAATATATGTTATTACTCACAAACAAATAATACAAACCGCAGTTTTAGAGTATAGACATGCCTATACATCTATATCAGACATACAACTCACAAACCATACTAACTATAACAAGCTATCCTCAGAACATAATACCAAGAAATGAATCCATTTTAGGCCAACTGCCAAGCAAATTCAACTGCATACAGGCAAGCTAACATCAGTTTGATGTATCAATCCTGTATCTTGATCACCTTTAAGCACCAAATACCATCCAATTACATTTCCCAACTCCTCCATACCAAAGCCATTCAACCTGACACCACAATAGCAGAGGTAATGAGAAAATTTGGGGAAAACTGTGATTTAGGGTTCCGAAACACAATTAAACTACAATTTAATTAAATTAATCCCCTTGTGACAACGGAGGTTCATGTTGGAAACACGAAGGCCTTTTAGGCTTATATTCGATGAAAAGAGGAATACTTAAAGAGCTTTTACAATGAAACTTTTATTACTTGAACTTTTCTTCATGTGGTACATACAAATGCATCACCCTACACTTATTTATACTACTCCATGGAATGTTCTAGAGACTAGATATTTCCATGGATATTCTACTACGATCTAGATTCTTCTTGCATCATCTTGATAATTCTTAATACATCATTATCCTTATCTATATGCCTAATTCTAGATAATTCTAACTAGATATTTCTAGTATCATTCTAGATATTTCACAAAGATATTTTCTATGAGTATTCCACGAGTTTCTAAAAGCTTCCATACCATTCTACGACTTTCTAGAAACTTCCATACCATTCTCGGGCTAAATCAAGTTTATGATCCAACACCCCCCTTTAAACTTGATTTACCGACTCCAAGCATCATTCGTTGTCTTGAGAAATCTTTCTCGTTAAGCGGCTTGGTGAGGATATCTGCAACTTGGTTTTCGGACCTCGTATGTATCACTTGGACATCCTTCCTTGCAATGCACTCTCGAATAAAGTGATAACGAGTGTCGATATGCTTACTTCGATCATGGTAGACTGGATTTTTCGCTAAGTCGATTGCTGACTTGTTATCCATGTAGATCTCAGTCGCATCTTTTTGCTCCGTGTGTAGCTCCTTTAGCATACTTCTTAGCCAAATTGCGTGACATACACACGATGTTGCAGCTACGTACTCCGCTTCACAACAGGATAAGGTAACAATAGGTTGCTTCTTTGAAGACCATGTAAAAGCATTGTTACCCAGGAAGAATAGGAATCCTGTTGTACTTCTTCCATCATCTTTGTTTCCAGCCTAGTCACTGTCACTATATCCAACCAGCTTGAAGTCTTCACTTGCTGAATAAAACATACCATAGTCTACGGTACCTTTGATATAACGGAGGATCCTCTTTGCAATCTCCAAATGTTTTGTCGTAGGCTCTTCCATGAAACGACTAATCAATCCAACCGCAAAGAGGATGTCGGGTCTTGTACATGTCAAATAGCGCAAACTTCCAACGAGACTCTTGAATAGAGTTGAGTCCACTGCTTCTCCTCCGTCATGCTTAGAAGGCTTTGCCTTATGTTCTATGGGGGTGCCAACGGGATTACACTTATCCATGCCGAACCTCCTTAATATCTCCTTGGCATATCCTTCTTGACTAATGAAAATTCCATCATCCGTCTGCTTCACCTCAATGCCAAGATAATAAGACATAAGTCCTATGTCTGTCAGCTCGAACTCTTTCGTCATTGACTTCTTGAGCTCATCCATCATACTCTGAGAGTTTCCTGTAAAGATCAAATCATCCACGTACAAGCAGACGAGCAGTATACCTCCCTTTCAAATTTCACGTAAAGTGCACATTCACTTAGGCATTTTGTAAAACCATGTTCTTGGAAATACTTGTCAATTCTAGTATTACAAGCACGTGGTGCCTGCTTCAGACCATATAAGGCCTTTTTCAACCTTAGCACTTTACCTTCATGCCCTTTGGCAACATATCCCTCCGGTTGCTCCACATAAACTTCTTCTTCGAGAAGTCCATTTAAAAATGCAGACTTCACATCCATTTGGTGGATTTTCCACCTATATTGAGTTGCAATAGCAATAATCATTCTAATAGTTTCTAAATGAGCAACAGGAGCAAATACCTCTTCGTAGTCGATCCCATGCTTCTGCTTGTAACCTTTTGCCACAAGTCTTGCCTTGTACTTCTCCACTTCGCCTTTGGCGTTTTTCTTGGCCTTGTATACCCACTTGACTCCAATAGCCTTTTGGCCTTTCGGAAGGGTCATCAACTCCCACGTATCATTCTTCAATATTGACTTTATCTCCTTGTCCATGGCTTGTCTCCATTTCTTACTTTTCATAGCCTCCTCAAAAACTAAAGGTTCACAATCAGCGTATAAACAAAGAAGGGGTATCTCGTCAGTTACCTCGTAGAGCTCCTGCAAACTTCTTGTCTTTGGTTCTCCTTCACTTGAGCTTGAAGGTGAGTCTTGGGTTGGAGTTGGACTTTGAGGTTGTTGGACTTCTTCTCTTGATTCACTTGTCTCTTCTTCGTCAGTGATAGGAAGAAAGTCATACCTTTCATTTTCCTTGATGCTCCAATCCCATGCTTCTTCTTCATCGAAATCCACATCTCTACTCACTACCACCTTCCTTGTGATTGGATGATAGAGCTTATAACCTTTCGAATGCTTGTCGTAGCCAACAAACACATGCTTCTCACTTCTATCATAAAGCTTGGATCGTCTTTGGCTTGGAACGTGAACATACGCTATGCTTCCGAATACCCTTAGGTGAGAGACGGTAGGCTTCATCCCATTCCATGCTTCTTGTGGAGTCTTGTTATCTAAACTCTTTGACGGACACCGGTTCAATAGATATACCGCACAGTCAACCGCTTCGGCTCAAAACTCCTTTGGCATCTTCTTACTTTTCAACATGCTTCGGGCCATATTGAGAATGGTTCTATTCTTTCTCTCCACCACTCCATTTTGTTGTGGGGAGTAAGGAGCCGTTAGAAATCTCCGGATCCCATTATCCTCACAAAATTTGTTAAATTCTTTTGATAAAAATTCTCCACCTCTATCGGATCTCATGGATTTAATTTTTAAACCTTTCTCCTTTTCTACCATAGATTTAAATGTCTTAAAAGCTTCAAAAGCTTGGGGATTTTTCTTTTAGAAAATATACCCAAGTTTTTCTTGAAAAGTCATCAATAAAAAGTATGAAGTAAAGATTCTTACCATGAGAGGGTGGAGTAATGGGACCACACAAATCCGTATGAATTAGTTGTAGAGGCTCCTTAGCTCTTGATGTCGCTTCTTTCGGGAACGAACTTCTAGCATGCTTCCCTAGAAGACATCCTTCACACACTTGATTGGGATGATCAATTTGATCTAACCCTTTCACCATTCCCTTTGAGGATAATAACTTTAAGTCATCAAAATTTAAGTGCCCGTACCTCATATGCCAAAGCCACGAATGATCCTTCAAACAACTCTTTAAGCATTTAGCTTCATCATGTTGAATGTTTAGAAGGAACATTCGGTTTTTAGTCATAGGGACTTTAGCTATGAGCTTTCCTTCGGGATTTCTTATTGTAGCACTACGATCTTTGAAATGAATATCGTAGTTTTTCTCTAAAAGTTGTCCCACACTTAAAATGTTACTTTTAAGATTGGGCACATTGTATACGTCTGAAATATATTGGTGACTTCCGTCTTTAGCTCGGATAAGTATCTTACCTTTTCCTTTCATCGGTGCCTTTGATTCGTCTCTAAAGGTGACATTACCTTTACTTTCCTCCATCTCCACGAACAAGTCTTCTTCACCTGTCATATGGTTACTTGCAGCGGAATCTATATGCCATGGCTCTATCCTCTCTTCTTGTTCGTCATGTCTTGCCATTAGCAATGTAAGCTCATCTTTTTCTTCTACCTCCACAAGATTGGCTTTTTCTTCAACTTGTCTTGAGCTACTACACTCATTGGCATAATGACCATATTTGCGACAATTGTAACATTGTATATGGGGCTTACCTCCTCTTTGAGATTGAAAGCCTCTCCCACGACCTCTTCGATATGAAAACCTTTGGTTTTCATCTTCTTTGTTGGCATCTTCTCTTCCTCTTCCTCTTCCTCGTCCTCGGCCTTGGAAACCACCACGACCTTGAAAAGTACCGCGTCCTCGTCCTTGCTCCTTTCCATTTAGAAAGCTCTTTTCTCTTTCTTTGAAAGAGACCTTTGAGTATAAAGCTTGCTCTAAGGGTTCTTTCCCCCTTCTTTTCTTCAACTTCTCTTCATGGGCTTGTAAAGATCCCATGAGTTGATCAATAGTCATAGAGTCTATGTCTTTTGACTCCTCTATGGCCACAACAATGTAATCAAAGCTTGGTGGCAAAGAGCGAAGAATCTTTTCTATCACCCTTGTGTCACTCAAGCTTTCACCATTTCTCTTCATTTCATTTGAAATGGTTAAGTCACGAGTGAAATAATCCGAAATGGTTTCGGATTCCTCCATTTGGAGCTTTTCGAACTCTCCTCTAAGAGTTTGAAGATGTACCTTTTTCACCTTGTCAATTCCTTTGAAAGCATTTTGAAGGATCTCCCACGCTTCCTTAGAAGTGGTTGCATTTGCAACTTTCTCAAACATCGCATCATCAAGACATTGATAGATGAGTGTAAGAGCACTTTGATCCTTCTTTCTTGCCTTTTGCAATTCCACCCTTTGGGCGGCATTCAACGAACTTTCATCATCAACTTTCTCAACACCTTTCTCTACTATCTCCCACACATCATGTGAACCAAGTAACGCCTTCATTCGAATGCACCAACTACCATAGTTGTCTTTGGTAAGACGAGGAAATTGGAACAAGTTCATTGCACTTGACATCTCGATCTTCTAGCTCTGATACTACTTTGTTGGAAACACGAAGGCCTTTTAGGCTTATATTCGATGAAGAGAGAAATACTTAAAGAGCTTTTACAATGAAACTTTTATTACTTGAACTTTTCTTCATGTGGTACACACAAATGCATCACCCTACACTTATTTATACTACTCCATGGAATGTTCTAGAGACTAGATATTTCCGTGGATATTCTACTACGATCTAGATTCTTCTTGCATCATCTTGATAATTCTTAATACACCATTATCCTTATCTATATGCCTAATTCTAGATAATTCTAACTAGATATTTCTAGTATCATTCTAGATATTTCACAAAGATATTTTCTATGAGTATTCCACGAGTTTCTAGAAGCTTCCATACCATTCTACGACTTTCTAGAAACTTCCATACCATTCTCGGGCTAAATCAAGTTTATGATCCAACAGTTCACGTGCACCGACTCCGGGCTATCCAAAAGGGTAGTCGCCGTGGGGTTAGTCGACTCGCAATGTCGAGTTGGAAACCCATGTTACGAAAAAAAAAAAACCCTACAATTTAATTCCTAAAAATGAAAATAAGCTACTGAATTGAAAATTGAACAAAAAAAAAAAAAAAAAAAAAAAAAAAAAAGTTCAAACCGATAGAATTATGAAATATACAATTCAGAATCGATCTATCGGATTAAAATTTGAATTAAATGAAAAAATGATGAAGAATTTATGTCCTCAGTACCAGGCTGTCTTCAAGATACTATGTCCTCATATTATTTTAATTCATCATGACTTCTGACTTCTTTCCTTTCCTTTTTTTTTTTCCTTTTCTTTTTTTATTTGGGTACCCAGGAACCTTCATGGAATGTTCTAGACTTAGCCGACCACCCTTATGAATATGCGGATGGAGATCTTACTTCCTTAAGAACGACAACCGTAATTCATGTCTATCCGGACACGGGTCGTAGCTTTGAGGATAATACAAGAAATTTCTATACAGATGGGAATCTCCATTTTAAACGGGATGATTTTGAGCTAACCTGTTACGATCCAAAATCCAAAGCTCTTTTGTGGTATCTGAGGTTTGCTTTTTTCAAAGCTTTGCAAAAGAATAATTATGAGCCTCCTAGGAAGGGGCAAAACGTACTTACACCAGGTACAGTCCACAATATATCATGGCATGGTGAAGGAACCGGCAAGGATGGCAATACTGTGCAAGTGGCGGAGTATAAGCTGCCTAGTGTTGTGATACACATTGAAAAGGGGCGAAGTACTGATGATGCTGTTAAGAATGAAGTCAACACTATCAGGGATTTATGTAATGGGAACCTTAATTTACTTGATGTTTTTGAAGTGGTGAGTGACAAGGACTTTCATAAAGTTTCTACACAGCATTGCAATACAAGCTTGAGTCAATTCATGCAGTCATGTGGCAGGGATCACAAGATATTGTTGAAGTTAATAAGGTTAGAGCTGTACTTAATTCTATGATATGTATTATTGAATTGCATGAAGTATTTTTCCTAGTAATTTATAGTCTTCTTTGGTTCAATATAAGAATTGAGACAGGGTTCTTATTAATATCATAATACCGTCTTTTGGGCAACTGCAGGGGCATAGTTACTGGACTCGTAGGTTTACATGAGAATGGAATATTTCTTGGAAACTTAGATATCAACAACATCTTTGTTGACATACATTCCAATGTGAAGATCTCAGTTATTAGTGAGAATACCAAATTCCCGTTGATTTCCTCTCTCAACGGTGCAACAGGCAAGTCTTGTTTTGTATAGATTGCAAACATCCTTACTCGAATCAAGATATAGTTTTGTTCTATATGCTTTTCTTATCGAGGGATTTTGATCATCTTTATGCGGATCTCTTGCATGTTATGCAGATGACATGCTTGCATTGGGGCGCCTTATATTCTTTATTCTTGCTGGTGTTGAATACGATAAGGATAATGAAGACTTGAACAATCCAGTATATCATAATCCAGAAGCTGTAGATCTTCTCGATGAACTTCTAAATCAAGGTCCAACGTCAGGGTATGACATGTCTTAAGTCTGTTTTTTGTTGACATAGAATTGACTAATTCATAAACGCATTTGTTGTTTTTTTTTATAGACAAACAGCTTTACAAGTATGGAATCACCCTTTATTATGGGATCCGAGTAAAAAACTCAATTTTATCTGGACCGTTAGTGAGCATCTAGAAACTGAAGACGGGAATTCTGCACTTTCAGCAGCAATAAACAGAATCGGGCATATTGTTTTTGATGTTGAGTGGGGCAAATGTATAGATGTCGAACTCTGTATTGCAGTGGAAAGTGGAGCTTGTGTAAGATATACTCGCGAGTATTTATTAATGCATTACCTAATACGATTTATCAGAAATCTAATAACTCACCAGAGTAGGATAGCAAAGGTGATAAATATCATGCAGAATTTCCAGAATGTCCCACCAGAAGTTCATGAAATCTTCCGGACGAGAGAATTCGGTAGTTATTTCTTCAGTAGGTTTCCTGATCTGGTAATGGAAGTATATAACGTAATGAAAGAAAAATGTGGGGAAGATATAAAATTTCGCAACTATTTCAATGCTGTGTTAGACAATTAATTTAATGCATTATGTAACTTATCTTTTTAGATGTATGAATAATATATTTATGCGTATTAAGTTTGTATCCCTGCTTGGTTGAATATATCTTTGTTTTCTGATAGCGCGAAGGTTGTTGTTAATAAGTTGACGGGCAGTGAGATCTGACAAGTTGTGTGTTGTTGGTACCTCAAACTTTTGATAGTTCGTTTTAATATTCAGGTAATAAAAAGCTGGGATCTCAGGAAGATAAATTGAAGAACTGTAGGCTATTTTCAGATTCCAATGTTCTAGTGTTTACTTAATGTTACTACGTATCACTTACTCTACAAAAAATTGGAAAAAAAAATCCACGTATTTCTTTATTGTAGTGTTCTTGTGGAATTTATGAGTTTGTTTTATAAACACATGCACACCCCTTCTTACTCACCCTTCCACAGTCCACACCTCGTCACCACCTGCTGCCGGACATCACCTCATTTAGCCATGATCTGCTCACCTGACACCCACCTGACCTGTTGCCTGCCACCGCAAGCAACCATTTCCCATCGGTTATAAACACTTTCATCACCATCTCGTTAGCCACTGTTCACCTAAACCAACCTCACTAGTGGACTACTGGACTTTAGAGTATGCCATTCTATTTAGGAATGAAATATTTACTGTTTAATCCAATAGTCATTACAAATAGCTTTAACGAGCGGGGTACCCGCGCGTTACTGCGGAAATGTTGTGGTTAATCTAAACTCGAAATAAAACGATTGAAAAAAAATATTTTTGTTATTAAGGACTAAATTTGTAAAAGATCGATAACCGCAAGTACTCTTGAAATTAAAAATTAACCTGAGGTGGTGTAAAAAAAAAAAAACTGGTGAACAGTGTTTTTAACGAATGAACAGTAATTTTTAACGGGATCGATATATTGCAAAGTTAGTCCTTTGGGACTATCTTTGAAATTATAATTTAAGCTGAGGTGCTGTTTTTGTTAATTATTTAACATCAGGGTATTTAAAAAAAAAAAAAAAAAAAAAAAAAAACCTGTTGCTACAGTAGCGTTGCTACAGTAACCACTCTCACGTAAGTACTGTTATAATCACTGTAGCAAACACTGTTACTACAGTACACTCACTGCCTTTTAGTATATACGAGTATTTATAATCCAAGTTCATGGAAAAATACTATTAAGATTATTGGAATAACTTTCGGGAGCTCGGGAGATAATCATAACGTGTTTTATAGGTTCCGTTCATGTTTCGTGAAAAATATGATGAGATTGGCAGAATCGGTCCCTGAGGGCGCGCTAGGGTGTACCCCTAGTCCCACCCTCATCCTATAAATACTACACATATCTATTTCTAGGGTTTGATAACCCCATCTCTCCCAAAATCAGCCGCCACCTCCATCAACACATCCGACCACTTCCGGCCGTATTCCGGTCACACCGTTCACCCCCATAGCACACCGCTACCACCACCTCACTCCTTGTGACCTCCTCGTCATGTCCACCTACTGCACGCGCCCAAAACCTCCTCCTATCTCGGTGTACGCGCCTCCCACATCCACGAATACACCACCACACTTTCACGGCCATATGTGTCTTGGTTGTCGAGTCTTAGTTTTGAGTCAAGTCATGGTATGGTTGTGATTTGTTTGGGTCTCGGATTGGATATTGGTCGTGGTTTTGGTCTCGTAAAAGTGACAGACGAGAGTGTGTTTGGATTAGGAATATGGATGTGTTGTGTGATCTTGTTTTAGTTGGATCCTGTCGTTGTTATCATTGTTGTTGATGATTTTCGTTCTCGGTATTATTGTTGTTGTCGTGTTATGGTGAAGATATTGTGGTAGTGAGTTAAAGCCGAGGGGAAAAGAAGCCGAGACCACTAAGGTCTCGACAAGGGTTGAATTTATTGTTATGTTGTTGTTCTTGTCGATGGCTTGTTGTTGTTCTTGAGTTGTCCTAGTCGTTGTTGTTGTTTTCTGAGTGTATGTGTGCCGCTACAGCATTCTTTGGGGGTGATTAACCCATGAACAGTTGGAATAACAGTTCCTTCCCACCTTATATACCACATGTTTTGTAATTAGCCAAATGTAATTATCTATTTAATCCCATGAACAGTGGGAATAACAGTAACTCCCTCATTTTTGGCCACATATTGGGTGATTATCTTTTTGTAAACCTGTTCTTAACCCATGCTTTTTGCTAACCCACATCCTGGGTTTTAGATATATAGGATAATTAGAATAAAAGCATTCCATTGTTCTCATTCCCACTTCGTCTGAATCTAGACAAAAATGTCCAGCCATCCTGTCACCAATTGCAAGTATTTCTATCGTTTGATCTGGTACGTAATGAAACCACTACAACATTGACCACTTTCGGCAGGGACAAAAATGCCCCTTTCTGCTGGGACTTCTCCCCGCCAAACACTTTCCACGGGGACATGTCCCCGCCGAAAGTTCCCTGCAAAAACCCCCTCGCTGTTACCTTTCGGTGGGGACAGTTTGGTTTTTAGGCGGGGACATGTGAGACCCACACTGCCAGCATGGACATTTTGGTCTGGTCAAACGTCCCCGCCAAAAGTAGTTGTGTTACCCCGGAAAGTTTAGGCGGGGTAAAGTTATTAGTGGGAGGGAAATTGGTAAGGGTTTTCGGCGGGGATTTGTCCCCGCCAAAAGTATCGGCGGGAAAAATATCCGGGAACAATTAAGAGCAATTATTTTGGTCAAACTTGCAAAATAGCGAAAATACTTTCGGCGGGGACATGTCCCCGCCAATAGCATTGGCGGGAAAAATACCCGGGAACAATTAAGAGCAACTATTTTGGTCAAACTTGCAAAATAACGAAAATACTTTCAGCGGGGACATGTCCCCGCCAAAAGTATGCGCACGGTCAGCGAGATTGTGTGCCAACTTAGCTTGGATTTTGTCGTTTAGCGACTTTCGACGGGGACAAGGGCGTCCTCGCCAAAAGTATCCTCGCCCGTCCTCCTAATTGTTGAAGTGCATGGACTTGTCTCTACAAGGTCTTCCGTGCGGCACTTAGTCTCATCTAACCTCAGCCTTGCTCGAATACTCAACGATGTATGCAACTAAAGAAAGCTTCAAAGAAAGGAACAAGTGGAATATAGAAAATGCTTTGTATTACTTAGAGACCTTTTACAAGAGAGCTTTACAAGTGATTTGTTGGATGATCATTACAAATGAGGCTACATCTATTTATACTAGTATGTACATGGTTCTAGAAAGTTCTACGGGAAGCTTCTAGGATTTCTAAGAGTTTCTATGATTTCCATAAGCTTCTAGTAAGCTTCTAAGATATTCTAGAGCTTCCTATACTTTCTAACATCATTCAAGATCTTCCAAAGGCTTCCAAGATGATCCAAGCTTTTTCTAGAGAAGTGTGGAATAATCCGGAATACCGACTAACCTCGAAAATAATTTTATCAAATAGGTGGGTCATGACATCCTCCCCCACCTAAGCTCGCGACGTCCTCGTCATGCCTTCCTCGTGATATCCCTTGATCTTGTCCGCAAATTGCCGCAACAAGTCTTCCCCCTCCCAACTTGCTTCACTATCAAGCAAACCACGCCACTTGATCAAGTACTCTTTGTAGCTCGGCACTCCTTGTCTTTGTACCGTACGATCCGACAAGATCTCCTCAACCTCTCGATTGTACCAAGTTACAACCGTTGTTGGTGCCCGCTTGGACACCCCTCATCCCGGGTCTTCCTCGTCTCCATGATAAGGCTTAAGAAAGCTAACGTGGAAGACAGGGTGAATCTTCAACTTGGGCGGTAGTTGAAGCCGATACGACACCTTCCCAACACGTCCTATCACCGGGAAAGGGCCTTCATACCTCCTTATCAAACCTTTGTGCACCTTCCTTAGTCATTTGAATTGTTAAGGCAAGAGCTTCACCATCACTTGATCTCCGACCTCGAACTCGACGTGTCTCCTTTACTCATCCGCCCACTTTTTCATCTTCTTAGCTACCTTGTCCAACGATGCCCGGGCCAAGTCCGCTTGCTCGTGCCATTTTTTCATTGTTTTGTAAGCGGCCGGGCTACAACCCTCGTATGATGCAGCTAAGGCATTAGGAGTCAATGGTTGGCTCCCCGTGACCAAATCAAAAGGACTCTTTCCCGTGGCTTCACTCCGTTGCATGTTGTAAGAGAATTGAGCAACATCAAGGAGTTTAGCCCAATCATGTTGGTTGGCACTCACATAGTGCCGAAGATAGAGCTCCAATAGTGCATTCACCCTCTCTGTTTGTCCGTCCGTTTGGGGATGAAAACTCGTAGAGAAGTTCAATTTCGTCCCCATGATCTTGAACAACTCAGTCCAAAAGCGCCCCGTGAATCTTGGATCTCAATCACTAACGATCACATGTGGCACTCCTCAATACTTCACCACATTCTTGAAGAAAAGCTTAGCCGTATCGTCCGCAGTAACGTCGGGTGGTGCGGCAATGAAAGTTCCATACTTCGAGAATCGATCGATGATAACGCTCTAATTATATATATTTCTCGAGCATTATATTATATGTTTATGATCATTAGTGTGAACTTTTGGTACTTAATAGCATGAAATGAATGTAGGTTCACTCTCAGATGTTCGGAAGCATGAAACATCAAATTGATTCATCAATTTGCAATGTAAGCATGTTTCATCCCATCTCATGCCTTAAGTTCTAGGTCTCACGCACAACTTAATTAAGTCGTCTAACTTAGAAACATGTAAAATATCTATATCTGGTCTCACACAATAATAGAATTTTACCTTGTCATTAAAATTTAGCCTAGGTCTCACGCATACCAAATAATAATTTCAAGTGTTCCTTATAGTTAGATGGCATGTAACTTAAATTTTATAGGGTATTTTGTTTGATGTGACAATCAAAACATGTACGAAGATTCATGCACTCATCTTCATAACATAAGTTTTCAAAACCTTTTTATTACTAATCAGCTAAGATTAAATCAAAAGTTTTACTTGAGGTATCGGGTTCACCAATTAAAGAAGTACCTACAATTATCACCCACAAAAGTGGAATTGAGGTAAATCACCCTTAAGATGATATTGTACATTGAATGGTGATATAGGTAAGTCGTCTTAGATGCATTCATAAGTGTGGAAACCAAAGTAGACTCTAGGCTCTTTCCAAACCTTCTTTCCATCACTATGAATTTGTCTATAGAAGGCTTACTTTTAAAACCATTTGTACAAAAACATCAATCAAGCAAAAGTTTAGGACTTAAATCTTAAAAACATGCAATAAAGTATAAATCTTGCTAGTCTCGCCTGGGAACCAATTACCGTGCGAAGCGAACCACTGTCGGCACATAAGACTTTACAAGATCCATAATTTATCACAATAGGTTTCACCATTATTAGTCAAATTATTTTTTTTTTACAAAAATTACCCTTTTATTGCTTACAACGTGTCCAACAAAAAAATAAAACAAGTAATTGAACAAAATTAATCAACTAATACACATAACAATTATAAAGATGAAACAATTAGCCACATGCAAGTTTGATTAGATAAACCCTAATCAAATCAATTATGTTTCCAATATGCATGTAATCAACTAAGGCCTTCCCTTCTAAGTGGAAGTGGAGCCACATACATTGACGAATCAATTGCGTAGGCCATAGTCAATATACACACCACATAGCACATAAATTGATTTTAATAGATTGCGGTCTTCCCCAATTTTAGATCTATCTTAAACATGTGACAAAGCAAAACTGATGACGTATAGTCTATATATGGGCCACGAGCCCAAATAATAAACATTACTAAGCCTAACCCACTATGAGTGGGTTACCATGACAATGGTTTGGGCCGTAGTATCACTGGCTTGGGCTCATGAAGCCCAAAGCCCAACTAAACCAACCGGTTATGTGATAAGGATTATCTATTCATGGAATAGATATCCTTACCCCGATAAGCACTACGCGTGCGAAGTGTAAGGAGCAAGAAACACGGTTTCTATGCCCCTATATAAGGAATGATACATCTTCATTCAAGGTACAATATACAAACCCTAACTCTTTACGAGAACCCTAAATCGATTACTTACTCTCACGCCGGAGTCTAATCGTGGGAGACAATCCCACGATAAGCCTAACGGTGTTGTTTATTTTCTTAGTGCGCAGGTAACAAGTACTAAGAAGCGAATTGGTACGAGAGCAAGAGCCCATAACCAGTAACGCCCAACTTTTGTATCAACAAGTGGCGCCATCCGTGGGACCCCACCAAGAACTAGAATGACGAAGAATAAAAATTCAATCCAGCGGACTCCGCAGTCAGAAAAACGTGACCCTCAAAGGAAGAATCAACAAGATTCAATCCTTAGGCAAGTCGTTGGAACAACCAGCACGCCTCGTCACCAAGAGGCAGGGACAACCCAACTTCTTCCAACGGTAGAACTGCCTGTGAGCACTACCAAAACCACTGCAGTAGTCCCAAGCGCTGAAGAACTCCAGCGCACCCTTTTCACTACTCCTCATCAAACTATACCCGCAGTGAACAACACTGTGCCACCAGGCGCGCCTAACCGAGATAGGTCACCTAACATCGAGGCAAACATTCCTGCAACAACAGAGGACACACCCAATCTAACATTGGGAAATTTTGTATCCCAAAATTTCGAAACCTTAACTGCCCTCATGCAAGAAGAAGCAAGGAGAAGGGCAAGCACGGGCCTACAAGCTCGACTCAACTTTGGCCCTGAACGTGAACAATCACCACTGCGCCACCCACGAGGAGGGCGCACTGAACGTACTACTATCCACGATAGGCTGGGTACGGCATCTGACTCACAATACTCAGAGGATAGCGACAGGCGCACTGACATTCACTCCAGACTTGGAAGTCGAGGGATACAAAACCGATTAGGACCTCATCACTCACCAAGCCAAGGGTCCTCCAAATCGGGAAACAGGAGAATTCACGACAGGTTGGGAAGAAGAATGTCCCCAAGCAACAGCCCTTCAAGTTCTTCTTTCGAAAGGAGCCGGCGCAAGCACCAAAAAAGGAAATACTATTCCTCCAGTGACTCCTCGGACAACGAGGATAAAGAAACAGGACACTGGAAATCAAGAGGAAGACGTCGCGAAGAAGAAGATGAAGATATGTCTCTCCCATGGCGTCGCCAAAAAATTGACGCGTTCACACGACGCATCAGTGATTACTCCGACCACAAGCGCAGGCGCATGCCCACTAATGTGAAAACATATTATGGAACAAGTGATCCAGATGATCACCTAAAAGTTTTCGAATCAGCTGCCAATATCGAAAATTGGCCACAGCCTGTGTGGTGCCACATGTTCAATTCTACATTAGTAGGAAACGCGCGCACATGGTTTGGCAAACTCCCACGAAGGAGCATCGACGGGTTCGAGGAATTACGGAAGAAATTCCGTCTTAACTTTACCCAGAGGAAAAAGTGCGCTAAAAATCCTATTGAATTAGGAAGAATAAAGCAGCGCCAAGGGGAAACAACCAGCGCTTTCATGGAACGCTTTAAGGATGAATGCATACAAGTCAAAGCATGTCCCGAAATCCTAAAAATCTCAGGGTTCATGAATGGGATCAATAACCCAGAACTTATCCGAAAACTAAATGACAAAGTTCCTCAGACTTTCGATGAGCTAACAAAGCGCACCAGATCCTTCATACAAGGAGAAGCAGCGGCGGCGGATAGCAAAAAGAGTTATTCGAACTATAGGCAGCAAGATCAGCCTAGGAGACAATCCAGCGATCAGAATAACGGCCGCAGCAGAAATTACCGCAGTGAAAGAAACAATAACAAGTATATCCCTCTTACAAAAACTCCGAGGGAAATATTTGTAACAGAAGGTGCAAACTTCCCAAAACCGCCACCAATGCGCACCGCAGAAGAAAAGCGCATAGGGAATGGATACTGCGAGTACCATGGTCAAAAAGGCCACACAACCAACGAATGCGTCCAGCTAAGACAACTAATTGAAAAATTAGTAAGAGAAGGCAGAATGGACCACCTGGTAAAAAACATCAAGGAGGGAAAAGATAAGCAGAGGAATGGGGGAAAGAAAGAACCCCCCAAAGAGAAAGCTGATACCATATACATGATACAGTCATGGCAGCGCAAGATAAAGCAAAAAGTCAGCCAGAAATTCTCTCCAGGGAAAGAGATATCTTTCCCTACTTTAGCTGCGGATAACGCAGTCGTAGAACCTCTAACTATCGAAATACATGCGGGAGGACACGATATCCACCGCATGTACATTGATGGAGGAGCATCCGCAGATATCTTGTATGATCATTGTTTCAAGAGACTACGACCTGAAATCCAAAGTCAATTGATACCAGCAACAACGTCATTGACTGGATTCACAGGAGAAAAGATTTGGCCCATGGGGCAGTTGCGCTTGCTGGTGGTCGTAGGGGATGAACAACACTTAACCGCAACATGGATAAATTTCATGGTCATAAAGTCTCCCTCACCATACAATGGTATCATTGGGAGACCTGGAATATCATCTATGCGCGCTGTACCATCCACAGCGCACGGGATGCTTAAGTTCCCAGTGGAAGGAGGAGTTGTCACCCTTTACAACACAACAATACAACCAAGAGAATGCAATACGATAGCAACTGAAGCAGAGACTACTCCAGAACAGCGCACAGAAAAAACACCAAATCTAAAGGTCGCTATTCACCCCGATTACCCGGAACAACAAGTCTCGATTGGTGGATCTTTATCTGACAAAGGTAAAGCAGCCGTATGCGCACTCTTACAAAAGAACTTGGACATCTTTGCATGGGAACCAAAACACATGACAGGAGTGCCGCGATCTATCACAGAACATAAGCTGCAAATCCGACAAGGATATCCCCCAATACGACAGAAGAAGCGCGGTCAGGCCCCGGATCGTGCAAAGGCTATCCTGGAAGAAGTACATAAACTTGTTGACGCAGGAATCATGCGCGAAGTGTACTATCACGATTGGCTCTCAAACCCAGTTATGGTGAAAAAGAGCGACGGCAGTTGGAGAATGTGTGTGGACTTCACAGACCTTAACAAAGCATGTCCACAGGACTGCTATCCGCTGCCGGAAATAGACTGGAAGGTAGAATCCCTGTGTGGATACCCTTTCAAATGCTTCTTAGATGCATACAAAGGGTATCATCAAATCCAGATGGCAGTTGAAGATGAAGAGAAAACAGCTTTCCACACCAGTCAAGGAGTTTACTGCTACACAAAAATGCCTTTTGGCTTAAAAAACGCAGGAGCAACATACCAACGACTGGTGGACACAACTTTCGAGAAACAAGTAGGCCGCAACTTAGAGGTCTACGTCGATGACCTTGTCATCAAAAGCCACACAGAAGATGAATTAGTGCGCGACATTGAGGAAGCGTTCAAAACATTGGAACGAATTAACATGAAGTTAAATCCAAAGAAGTGCACCTTTGGCGCAACCGAAGGTATGTTCCTCGGGTACCTAATCGAACCTGATGGAATCAAGCCTTGTCCAGAAAAAACAAAGGCTGTTATTGATCTCCCTTTACCGCGCACACTCAAAGAAGTCCAGTCATTAAACGGAAAGTTAGCAGGGCTAAACCGTTTCTTATCTAAGTCAGCAGACAAATCACTCCCTCTTTTTAAAACACTCATGAAGTGTACTAAAAAGGGAGACTTCCGATGGACCACAGAAGCAGAAGAAGCTTTCCAACAACTTAAACACCATCTGGCATCTCTTCCCAAACTCGTCGCACCCCGACCAGGGGAAGAGCTAATCATGTACCTATCGGCGACTCACGGAGCAGTTAGCGCAGTACTATTAACGGATAGGAATTTCATCCAGACACCCATATACTTTGTAAGCAAAGCCCTAAAAAAGACAGAGACTAACTACATCGCTATGGAAAAGCTGGTCCTAGCTTTAGTATTCGCATCCAAAAGGCTGCGCAGGTACTTCCAAGCGCACCCAATAGCTGTAATCACCGATCAGCCAATCAAACAAGTTATCTCTAAACCTGACGCATCAGGACGGTTACAAAAATGGAGTGTACTGTTAAGCGAATATAACATCTCATATAGACCGCGTACTGCAATCAAAGGGCAAATCTTAGCTGATTTCATCGTGGAGAAGCCAGATACTGACAGTCCAACATCGGCAACCAAAACAGATCTACAGGAACCCTGGATTCTGTTCACAGATGGGTCTTCATGTGTAGATGGATCGGGCGCAGGCCTCATTCTTACAAATCCAGAAGGTATGGAGTTCACCTACGCGCTACGCTTTGAATTCACGGCCACAAACAATGAGGCAGAATATGAAGCCCTACTAGCCGGACTACGCATCGCAATCCAAATGGGTGTACGCAACCTGGAAGCAAATGTAGATTCTCGGCTAGTCGCTGACCACGTACTAGGTGAATATGAAGCCAAGGACGAACACATGGTCCAATACCTGGAAAAAACCAAGTCCCTAATCAAAAACTTTGACAGGTTCACAATAAAGCAGGTGCCCAGATGAGATAACAGGAAGGCGGATGCGCTCAGTAAGATCGCATCCACAAGCTTCGCGCACCTCTCAAAACAGGTATTGGTAGAAACCCTACAAAATAAGTCAATCTTGGAAATGGAGGTATTCACAGTGATAGACGAACAAGATCCTACATGGATGACACCCATCATTGAATTCATTAGCAAGGGAATCTTACCACAAGATAACAAGGAAGCTCGAAGAGTGCGACGCACAGCGCAACGATTTGAACTACGAGACAACATACTCTATCGACGCTCTTTCTTACAACCGTGGCTACGATGTGTTGGACCTCTCCAAGCAGACTACGTACTCCGAGAAATCCACGCTGGATTATGTAGCATGCATTCAGGACCGCGATCCGTGGTGGCAAGCGCTCTACGGTCAGGTTATTATTGGCCAACGATGCACCGCGACGCACGCGATCTTATAAGGAAGTGCAGCAATTGTCAAGTACACAGGCCAATCCCGCGTCAACCACAACAAGAGCTAACACCCATTACCTCACCATGGCCATTCTACAAATGGGGCATCGACATCGCGGGACCTTTTCCAGTTGCAGCAGGAGGAGTGAAGTTCCTCATTGTAGCCATAGACTACTTTACAAAGTGGATTGAAGCGAAGACGGTGGTGAACATCACAGGTAACCAAGTCAAACACTTTGTTTGGGATAACATTGTCTGCCGCTTCGGACTACCGGGAGAAATTATATCAGACAACGGAAAACAATTCTGTGATAACCCATTCAAAGATTGGTGCGCACAGTTGAAAATCACACAGCACTTCGCTTCAGTAAAACACCCACAAACCAATGGCTTAGTTGAGCGCGCAAACCGCAGTCTCGGGGAAGGAATAAAAGCGCGCCTCGACAGACACAAAGGAAGGTGGGTGGACGAGCTCTCACATGTCTTATGGGCGCATCGCACTACAATCAAAACCAGTACTGGCGACACGCCATTCTCCCTCGTCTATGGGACAGAAGCCGTAATACCAGCTGAAATAGGAATGCCAACTATGCGAACAGCAGAGGTTAACGTCACAACAAATGACGAGGAACGGCGCATAGACTTGGATCTACTGGAAGAAAGACGTGAGCGCGCAGCTATACGCGAAGCAAAGGCTAAAACAAAAATGAAGAAATATTATGACGCAAAGGTCAAACACACTTCATTCAGACCAGGAGACTTTGTTTACCGCGCCAATGATGCAAGCCACGCAGAAGACACAGGCAAGCTCGGACCAAAATGGGAAGGACCTTACGAGGTCACAGACGCGCTCGGAAACGGCGCATACAGACTGCGCGATATGGAAGGTCACGACCTAGCGCGCACTTGGAACATCTGCAACCTTAAAAGATGTTACTTTTAGGCTACGGCCATTACACAGACACCCTTGCATCCTACGAGATGCCCAATAAGTGTTTGTTTTTCTGTTCTTTCCTAGGAATTGTATTTTACTTTTTCAAAACACTTGCAAGTATCAATAAAAAGTTATGGTTTCTAGCTAACTCCATAACGCACTCCACTTTATTGCATACATACTTATATATGTCAATATTCTTATCTTATATTCTTTTTTCTTTTTGCCTACATGGCGTGCATGCACTACTTAAAGACCCACGAAGGCATAAAGGATGAGTAAACCTACTAATTCACTCGTTGAGTAAGAGGGTTGCAAACCCATCAACATTGGATCACGCATCCTTGCTAAGCGCCTTACCTTTTTGAGACGTCGAGGTAAGTCCCATGTGCGCACCCCACGACGGATACGCAAACATTAAGTACACCGTACCAGCTTAGCAAATAATGAGCCAAGACACTTGGTCAAATAAATAAAACTTAGCAAACAATGCGAGTATATTTTCTAAAGTTACGTACTTAACAAACCAATACACTTGGTCAAATAAATAAAACTTAGCAAACAATGCGAGTATATTTTCTAAAGTTACGTACTTAACAAACCAATACACTTGGTCAAATAAATGAAACTTAGCAAACAATGCAATGAAATTCTAAGTCATGTAAACAAAAGAGTATCTTATTCAATATTTTATACAATAGTTACATAGAAGAGATACAAATAACGCCTACATACTATGGGGATGCTCAGGGCTATCAGCCGGGGCAGAAGAACTCCCCGCCTCTTGCATCTTCCTCAAGAGCAAAGCATCTTTTGGAGACACGGTTGGTACGCTAACCGGGATCCCATCCGACCTGGGAAGATGCGCCGCACCAAGACCGCATAATACGGCCTTACCCTTAATCCCCTTCTTCTCCGCAGCCCGCTGCGCATGCTTCTCCGACACTTCTTGGAGAGGGACTTCCTTCTCAAGCGCAAAAGGGTTCAAAATATGAGGCGGCCGTACAAAAACAGGAACCTGCAGTTGCGATTCCTCAGGCATAATGAAGAAATCTGCCTGCGCCTCGGCACCCTCCACAATATGGCGCCCCAGGGTCAGCCCCGCCATAATTACACTTATTGGCTGGTCCTGGTCGCGCTCAAGCTTTCCAATATGAGGGAGCTCAAGCAGCTTCATACCCTCCATAGCTTGCACCAACTCTTCATAAGCATTGGCATTATAGCTCGGCACTTCAGTCAGGGCCGTGCTCAATGATTTGGTCTCAGACAGCGCTTCCACTGCCAGCGATCGACCATGCTCCACAGCACACTGCACCACCTTGCCAAACGCATCTACAACCTCCGGAGACTCCAGAGTACACAGGGCAGCCAGGCGCAGCCCATGACTAATTAGCCACCTACATCAACAAGAAAAAGAATATTAGAAGAAAACAAAACAAATACAGAGCAGCCAGAAGAGATAATAATTCACCTGCGCTCCGCTATGGTTGACATTAGATGAGGATACAACTCCTCATCGTACTCTATGCTGAGACGGCGCAACTTCTCCTCCTGCACCGCAACGAGCTTCTCCACGCGCTCCTTGAACTCCTGGAGACTGGCGTAGTGCTCAGCCCTCTTCTCCTCAAGATAAGCCACCGACCAAGACGCCTTAGCCTTTATCTGATTTAGCTGCGCCCTCGCATGCCTCAGATCTGCCAGCATACTTATCTTATCTTGGGCGATCTTCTCAGCATGCGCCTTGGTCGACTCCACTTCTGCTCGCGCCTCAGCCAACTGCGCACGTAGACGAGCGTTCTCCTCATCCTTCTCAGCAATAACACTACTCTCCCCGACATACTGCGCCTTCAACTGCGCAACAAGCCCAGCTTGGCGCTCAGCAATAGCAGCCAACTCATCCATCAGTTGCTGCGCAGACATGCCCCCATCAACCTTCACCTCCGCCTCCCTGTTTTCATTCTGCGGAGGGGACATGGTTCCCACGAAGCCTTCATCATCTTTCGCGGCATCACCCCTACAACACATGACGAAGATGGTTAATACATATTATGACAAGTAATATAATATATATATTAAGCGCAGGTACTTACAGAAAGGGAGAGGCCTCGGTAGCCTCCTTCTCAACACCAAGGATGGGTGTCTCCTCTGCGGACGACCCTTCATCGGCAATAAGGTGGCGTCTTCTCTTTGACGTGCCACTGCTACCAGCCTCCCCTCCGCGCTTTAAACCCCGCGCTACCTCCTCATTCAGTACCTCATCCGGTTTAAGGATTTCCACGCTGTCAGATGATTCAGCGCGCAAATCCTCCTGTGCCACCTCCACTACCGGCGCCACGCTTTGAACAGGTGTCGCGTGGATTGGCGGTGTATCCTCAGGACCAACATCTGGTAGCACGGTCACATGAACCTCAGTCGCCTCCAGAATCGGCTGCTCACCCTCCCTCAGAGGGCGCACCCCCATTGTCACTCGCTTGGGCCTCTCTAGCTTGACAACGGCAAACAGGTCCATCTCTGCACACATAAGCAAATAAACAAAGAAGAACGGATTAGTCACTAAAACTGCGCACATAAGACGACTTACATATTTGCATTGAAAGGGACGAACACCCACCCCGGCCTCCCTCATCTATAAAGGTTGGCACCTCATCAGCAGCGCCGAAGTAATTGCGACTCAAACCCATGTGCACCAAAAACTCCTCCGGATAAGGATTAATGGGTATGTGGTTCGCATCCAGGGTCTGCGCATCCTGTAGACTATAGGAACCGGGTGCGGGGCGCCCATCCTTTGGCAGGGTATCTTGAGTATAAAACTCAAAAGGTGAAGGGAAGACCACGTCGTCAACCCAGAAAAAATGTTCCCTCCAATGTCTAAGAGCGTCTACCTTCTCGGTATAACACTGCAGCGCCCCCGAGCGCTTCCCGAAAGACACCCAGCCGTTTGACCACATTAAGTGGTAAAAGGCGTGGAACAGGTCTACGGTCGGTTCTATCGCAAGCAAACGGTAGTTCACTTCAAAATTCGACACCTTAGCCGCACCTATACAGTGCAGCTGTGAGATGTGAAGGCGATAGTGATTGAGCAAATTGCTCAGGAAAATAGATATCGGTACGCGGTGGTTCGCGTACTCAAAGAAGCGCGTGTATAATCCTACCTTCCCATCGGGGAAATCGGCTATACACGCGTCGACATCTGGAGCTTCCGGACGCAAATCCAGAGGTATGAAGTAATCAGATGTGAACTGCGTCACATCATTCACTGTCATCGCAGAGCGAAAGTTCTCTAATTGAGCAACCATTTTATGAATTTACTGGGAAGCGCACACAAATTTACCTAATTGAACAATTACTTTCTTTGCAAAATACGTTTTTGGCGAAGAGTGTGTTTTTTCTGTGTGTTTTGATGAAATGGAGGCGGTGACTTATATAAGGAGGTAAAAACCCTAGATTCTTTTCACGTGGATCCCACTCACAAAACGTGTGGCTAGAAACTGAATCGGTTCATGCACTTTTTCCGATTTACGAGGGACACGTGGACACGACCCCCGATTTTCGAGGTAAATATTTGAAATACCTACGTCTAGGTGCATTGCACTACCAAATGGGCGGTAATATTTCAATGTTTTCCCGCCACGCTTACCGCTGTTAGGATTAGTCTAGTATCCGCGGCTACGAGCCGCGCACACTAGACTGGGGGGACATGATGACGTATAGTCTATATATGGGCCACGAGCCCAAATAATAAACATTACTAAGCCTAACCCACTACGAGTGGGTTACCATGACAATGGTTTGGGCCGTAGTATCACTGGCTTGGGCTCATGAAGCCCAAAGCCCAACTAAACCAACCGGTTATGTGATAAGGATTATCTATTCATGGAATAGATATCCTTACCCCGATAAGCACTACGCGTGCGAAGTGTAAGGAGCAAGAAACACGGTTTCTATGCCCCTATATAAGGAATGATACATCTTCATTCAAGGTACAATATACAAACCCTAACTCTTTACGAGAACCCTAAATCGATTACTTACTCTCACGCCGGAGTCTAATCGTGGGAGACAATCCCACGATAAGCCTAACGGTGTTGTTTATTTTCTTAGTGCGCAGGTAACAAGTACTAAGAAGCGAATTGGTACGAGAGCAAGAGCCCATAACCAGTAACGCCCAACTTTTGTATCAACAAAAACAATTAACTAATTAATAATCCATGACTAACATGCATGTTTCGTCATGGATTCATGCATAACAATTACCAATTAGGTCACAAGTACGTCCAATTAACACATAAACTTGTTTAAAAACCTAGGGTTTCTAATCATAATTAATATTTAACACAAACCCTAAAATTTAGATAAGGAGGTAATTGACCCCCCAAACTTATTAGGGTTTCGAATTAATAAAACCCTAGATCTACAAAACATCTTAACATGTATCTAAAAACATTAAAGATTCGATTTTTATGTGTTTTAGTAATCATTAACATGTTATAGCAAGCTCATGATACCACTGTTAGAATATTTAAATCATGACAATAATAAAACAGGTAAAACACATAGGCGGAAGCAAAGGATTATCTATAACATATTAAAGATTAACATAAACATAAATAGGAACGTACCGTGGGATTCTAGCTGAACAAGAATCACTTAAATAACCTTGAATAATAAGATGAACCCTAATTAGGGTTTATGTGAATCAATGATCAATCCCTTACCGTTTTATTGATCGATTCCTTGATAATAACTATAGTGAGTTATTACCTCGTGATGAGTATGCAAATACTCATCAGTTTTGTCTTATTTAAACTGCCAAAACACGAAAAAAATACTCAAAAATGCATCAAAATACCCAAAATATCTCAGGGTCGTGTTTTATATGCAAAATGATTGAAAACGAATGAAAAACGAACAAAGTGTTGCATAATTGGCAGTTCCAGTCCCTCAACTTTCCAAACTTGTCAAAATCAGGCCCTAGAAAATTATTTTGTAAGAAAACTCATCAAAGGTCTTCGAAAAATCAAAAAGTTATCATAACTAGTCCTTTGGTGGAAAGTTTCAAAAGTAGTCAAGATAAGTCCCTGGACTTTGCAAATGTATCAAAAATGGCCCCTGGGGTTAAAATCTTTTGGAAATTAACAAATATGGTCCTTGTATTAATGAACTTTTGTAGAAATGATCCTTTGGTGAAAAGTCTGGAGATTGTACAAGTTTGGCCCCTGCAGTTTGGAATTTGGCAAAAGTGACCCCGGGAGTTTTGAATTGAAGAAAACTGTTACAATTGGACCTTGGGAATTCATAACTTGGCAAGAATAGTCCTTTGTTCAAGTTCAGGAGATTGGCAGAATTGGTACCTTGAAGTTTTACCTTGTTGCAAATATGGTCCTTGTGATACTTGTAATACCAAACGGATCCAAAAATAAAACCAACACTCCTTGGGCCCTTAACAATCTCCAAGCCCAACTCCCCTACAGCCCAATCCCAAAACCCTGTATACGTTTAATAATAAAAACGGATACTCCTTGGTCAAAATACAGTCAACCCATCTCTTTCACATCACCACCGTGAACCACTTCCCGCCATAATCAACCATCACCATCTTCTCCATCACTTTCATTGTTTGTCCTCCATACCTTCTCCCAATCCCACTATCTCTTTTATATTCATAAACCAATACCCTCACCACTTCCAAGCTGGCAATCCACAACCTCCATTTGGGCGCCAAAATTGATTTAAGGGCTGTGATGACTCAAAGTTCAATCCAAAGGCTGGGATTTGTTCTAAGAAGCACAAGGAAGAGTTTGGCAGTGTTTTACCTCACAAAGGAAGCACAAGGAGCAAAGAAAAACCCTAGTCGACTAGTAGTATAAATAGGGAGCTTGTAAGCCCTTATGAGGCATCTCTTTCTTTTGTATCTTCTGTTTTAAACTTAGTTTTTATGTGTAATTTCAGTTATCAAGTTTAATGAAAGTTTCATTTTAGTTTATGCAAATTCGAATTTCTACTCAAAATTCAAGTTTCCTTTTCTGTCATTTAAATTCTGTTTGTTGATCTCAAAATCTCATTTGAATTTTGTTTAAGTTTGTTGGAATCAAAGAAAGCAAAATTCAGAAAAGAAAAGAGAAAAAGAAAAATTCAAAAATATAAAAAAAAAAAGAAAGAAGAAAGAGATGAAGTTGCAGATGCAGATGATTATTGGTTTAGAGTCTCATGGGAGACACTTAGGTGGTTCTTTTGGTTCCTAGATCTCAGTTTCATCTTTGCTTTGGATGTCAAGTAGGTTCCACCTTAATATTTGGTCATATAGTGCATTAGTTGGTATTTGTTGTTAATTATTGTTGCATTCTGCTTAATTGGGTTTGATTTAGTATAATATACATTAATTAATCAGATTCGCATAGTGATTTAAGGGTTTGCTTTGTTAATTCATAGAAATAGTTTCATTAAGGGTGTTTGGAACAAGTCATTAAGCTGAGTTATTGTTGTTATTATGGTTTAAGTTCAGTTAATACATTGTTCTTAAGTGTATTGCAGTCCAAATTGACCATTGTCTTGGTCACTTTTATAGAAAAAGTCAAAATCACTCACTAATATCAATCTAGGCTTAACTGTTTGAAATTTGGGGTGTCAAATCCTTGAATCAAGCTCAAATCTGGTTAGTTTTGCTTGAAGTAGATTCATTTAGGTCAAACAAACTTCAATCAATCATCTAGGGTCAGTATAAATCCACATAAGTCAACTTGGTTAAAAATATTCAAAAGTCAAAATTTGAATTTTGTGAAAATGGGACTAACTTCAAATGGTTGCATCAAGTTCATTTCTGGGTAAAAATACAAGACTTTTGGTTTTTTGAGAAGTTTGCCGGCTTGTTGACATATATCAAAAAGAATTTTGCTATTTGGAACACATTTGGTCACTCAATCTTGATCTTGAAACTGCTTATCTGACACAAGCATGCCCTGCACCCTCAGTTTGCCCACTTTTCATTTGCCTGTAGATTGTGCATTAGTCAGTGGTAGGGTTAGGTCTTTGCAGATTTAGATAGCCCCCTAGGTGTAGTTTATAGGTTTGCTTTTAGTTTAGGATTAGCTGCTTATCTAAGTGCTTATTTAGAAGCCATCTTTTGGCCCTTTTGGACTGGTACTGCTGCTACATACTGTTCTTGTTGATGCATTTGTGCAAGCTTAGGATCTCATTGTTATTACATTTTGTTGTTGTCCTTTGCTCTTGGTAGTTGTTATTAGTTTGCTTGAGTTCTTGAGGGCTTGTCAAGCTTATATACTTGTTGAGCTTGTTGTGTTCTTGTTGCCTTAGCTGCTACTGCTCTCTTGTTTTTATAATTAAATTTGTTGTTCTTGAACCTGGTTCTTGTTCCCATTCTACTGGTTGTTGTTCTTTGTTGTCACTGATTTGCTCAGCTAGCTCGTTTTTAGCTTATAGCTTGATTGAGAGTTGTAAGTTTGTAGAGTTTGATAGCAAAAACAAAAGTCTCTTATGATTTTGAATTTGACTTTTGAATTCAGATTGTTGTTAGAATTGGCTGTTATAAGTTGTTTTCAAACATTTGTAAGGTTTCAAATTCGTTTTTGTGTTAGTATTAAGAAGCAGTAAAGAAAAAAAAAATAGTTTTTGCAAAAAGTGGGTTTCGAACCCAGGACCTCTAGCCTTTTGCAAAAAGTGGGTTTCGAACCCAGGACCTCTAGCCTACACACGACGCAAGAACACACTCCCTTACCACTAGCTCTGGGGCACCAGTTCCGTTGGTATCTTCTTCTTTTATTTATTTATAACAGTTCCATCCAAGTTTCATTATTAGCTTATTTCGACTGATAAGCTTATAACAGCTTATTGGTGGGAGTATTTTCTGAATTAGCATTTTTCTCAAGTCACCATTAGCATAAGTTAATTTCAAAAAAAGGTTTCAAATTTTTAGACTTTGTAGTTTATTTATTATAATTTAATTAGTGTTAATTAGTTTTTAAGTCGTAATAAATAGAATTTTTGTTGAAAAATTAATTTTCTTTTTTCTAAAATTTTCTTTTGTCTTTTAGTCCGTTAGAAAATTAGTTGCAAACCCGTAGGAAATTTGTAGCTCGAAATTCACGTTTTATTTTGCGCACTCGCGTAATTTTTAAATAACTTTTGCGTTTTTAATTTTGCTTACGTTTTAGGTTTCCCGATATCTAATTATGTTTCCTTTAGTGTTTTAGGATTTCCCTAGTTTGGTATTTGCCCTTTTGTTTACCCTTAGGTTAATTTATTTTGACTCTCGTTCGTTAATTCTCCAATTTCGTTAATTTAACGTATCACAAAACCAAACAATCTTTCCAACAAAACATACAAGATTTTAATCTCAATCTCACTCGAAGCTTTCCATTCACACCTCGTTGGGGTACGACCCGGGGAATCACTTCCCGGTCTCACAAATATCAATTTCACGAGTTTTGCGAGGTAATCTTTTTCCTAAAAGGTTTACTCGTATTTCTCTACGTCTAGTTGTCTCACGATAACTTAGACCTCACGTTTGTTGATATTTTGATAAATTGTTTTTGCACACACCAAAACACAACGAATCACCTCGTTTTTGTACACACAAATTAATAGCAAATTAAGGTTTATGCTAGTAATTGAATACAAGAAAATTCTTTGTAAAATTTTCGATCCAATTACTCTTGTGGGTGTTGGAACCGATCGGCCAAGAGAGACAAAGAGAGGATACATTTTTTTAGGGTTATGTGTGTGTGCACAAAAGGTGAGAAAGTTTTTACCCTAGGTTTGTATATATACTAGTTGAAATCTTTGGGAGCAAGTTAGTGCAAGGGGAGTCCCCTTGGGCTTGTGGTTCGACCGGCCATATGACCCAAAGGGTCCTTCCGGATCTTTCTTGCCTCCTAATTTCAATCTAGTCCCTTTTGTTTGTCCGTTAGTCAATTCCGTTAAGTACTAACGACCGTTAGCCATTTCTTGTATTCAAATAATTATATATATAACATTTAATATATATCAATTAGTATACTTAATTCTCATTTGTAATGTGTGCAATCCCGAGGTCTCGAGTTAAATTGTAGTCATACGATTATTAATATTTATCCAAACTCTAACAGTTGTTCCCCTATTGAGCGAAGATATGTCAAATCTTCTATTATGTGATTTGATTTTATTTAGTTACCTTATTTTGATGAATGGCTTGGAGGTCAAGCTAAACATCTTGTATAAACACCCTTTTGGAGAACAATAATGAGAAGATTTGACATGCTCAATATCCCCCTTTGGTGATTACACTTATATTGAAATGGTTTGAGTCCGTTTAGTGAAACAAAAACCCGATAACAAGCTAAGGCTATATTTGGCATGCTGCTTGACGCACTTTGGGTTTCTTGTTGCTGTGAGTAGTATCTCTGACAATAAGCTAGCTCTGTCAATCTATTACCAATAAAAAATTTACTAAAAATGGGTAGACAAGAAAATTGTTGTCTATCTATCTTAAGGCCCGGTGTAATAGGCTTTTAGAAAACGCTGATAGCTTCACAGAATCACCTAAGTACTATCCTGTTCTTATGTAGACAATTATGTGTCTGACTTGATTCATTTTATTTTGTGATTCTGGTTGAGTAATTTAGTTTTATGTTACAACTAGGGTTCAACAAAGGCTTGCCTCAAACGGTTCCAATGGTTTCATCCCATCAACACCACAAGCTGCACATAATGATGAAGCTGGAAACTCTAAGATGGTCAGGTTTTAAATCAATAAAGTAGATGCATTCTTTATGGAGGTGAAAGTGTTATTGTATGCTGTTAAGAGTTTGTTTTACATCTATATAGCCTATAGAAGTTGGAGGGGTAACCATACCTGCTAGCATCCTTGGGATTCGTAGCTATATCTGGGTCCATGTATTTATGTTTAATTTTGTCTCGAAGGGCTTGGTCGGTATGTTCAGTTTCAACTAAATTTGTAAAGGACAGACAGATTTATGTGTTGTCATCGAGTAACGGAAGACATGAGATATGAAACTGGATGTTGAAGCAATCAAACAACATGCATGTATCACCATGATGAGGGATCATCAAAAAGCTACTTGTTAGAAAGAAAATTTGAGCTGATTGTGGAGAAATGTCTCAGTAAAGGAATCTGGCTTCAAGTTGAATTGGTTCCCAAGGGCTTTAGCTAGATTGGTTGTTCTTCTCTTCAGGCTCATATTAAATTGTATCGAATTATTATTTTTTTGAATGGCGAACAAACACACATTCCTGTGTAGGACTTGGATCGTTCACCACTTGGATGAGGGGAACCTTAGTTATATCTTGATACCGCTAGGCCAAAGGCCCGTTGGTAATAAGTTGTATAGATATTGTGTTATTCAGAAATATCAATCGATAGTTGAGACTTGTATCTATATGTGAACAAATGAACATGGTTAATAGAACTCTTTCAGATTATTTAAAATTTTAAAGAGTTCCATAATGAAGATGTGAAGTTATTTTGACCAAACATCCTCATACAGTATCTAAAACTTTATCTGAACAAGCTTGCAGATTCACAAACCCGAAAAGCAAAATTTAGAACAGAAACCAGCAATGTCATACTAAATCATAGCCAAGCAACCTGTTTTCCGTTGGCTTCTTCCAAATGAGCAAGAAAAGAAGAAATTGTTGGAATCATTATTCCAACAGAAACACCAGAAACTTTCTGAGACATTCTACGTGTGCAATGAGAAACTATAATGACTCACGGAACCCTTTCTGGTTGGATACAAATGAAATGCTTTTGACCCATAAATTTTGAGTTTTGTAGACAACTACTATGTCCCCTTTTGAGTACAAGGAACTATGTTATTTCACTAATAATTTTAGTTATCCGAGTAGAATATACTCATCAGATCTTAAACATGTATATATGTATTAACTTTGTTAATATACCACAAATGGTTTCGTGGTGTAGTTGGTTATCACGTCAGTCTAACACACTGAAGGTCTCCGGTTCGAACCCGGGCGAAGCCATAATTATTTTGCAATTTTTTACCTTTAAAGCTAATTCACCTCTTTACCACAATTTCTATCTTTTTTAGTTTAAATTTGTCATTCTGGTTATAGACACCAAAATTAAGGTTGTTGCACAATTTTAGTTCAAAATAGTTTCAACCATATATAAGCTTGTTGGGTCAAAACTGACATTTGGCGTGTGAATAAGGTGTGTGTTATGACTGTAAGAGATCAAGTGGCCTAAAACTAAAAATGTGCCCTACAAATTTATCCTTTATACCAAGGTTGTAAAAATCGCTAGGCGCTAGTGAGGCGGTTGGGTAGGGCCTAGCGATTAATCGGTTAGGCGGGGATTAATCGGATTGTAATTTTTATGCACAAAATTGTAATTTTAGATATTATATTATATTATATGTATGAGATAAGCATAATGCATCGAAGTTCAAATATTTCAAGTGTTCAAATATAAAAATAATACATAATTCTTCAAAGTTCAAAGTCGAACATAGATATTACTCGGTTTGTTGACTATTTTTAAGTGATCTTTGACTGACTTTGTCCGATTAATCGGTTTTTTGATCGATTTTTAAGCGATTTTGACTGATTTTTAAGCGATTTTGTTGAACATTTTTAAGCGATTTTGACCGATTAGACCGATTTTCAACGATTAATCGGTTTGTTGACCGATTTTTAAGCGATCTTTGACCAAAACGATTAAATAGGCCGATTATGATAAATCAAGGCGCTTAGTGAGCGATCAGCGATTATGCGGGGATTAATCGGCCGCCTGGGCCGATTTTTACAACAGAGCTTTATACCACCCAAGTCATGTTTATTGTTATGCATAACATGTGTTACATTGACCCGGAATGTTCCATTAGTTAACAGCTTCAAAGCTCCCCTTGGACACTCATTATTTAAATGGTGTTGGAGGCGTCCCCAAAGATCAGATAGAGAGTGCGCAGAAGTCAGCAATTTGGAGGATAAATTACACGTTTTCAACCTCTCCTATAACATTGACAGTTGAACTTGGTGTCTAGAAAGCATAAGGATTTTTTCTGTTAGATTCATAGAGAAGGCTGGTCGATTCTAAACTCAATGACCGGCTAGGAGTTCAACTTAGATAGAACAAGTTAGTCCCTACTAAAGTAAACTTGCTTGCAAAATTTAATGGAACAAAAGGCTGCCGACGAGACCACGTGTGATATGCATGTTATAGACTTGCAGTCCTGCTAGCCCTTGTCTGTAATTCGTGTGTGTAAAGACTGAGGATCATATTCATGTGGAAGTTACCTCCCCAAGAAAGTGTGGAGTCTCGTGTTTAAATTGTGGAAAGTTGGAGCTTAGAGTAATTTGATTCTCGGATATGCAGGCCATCTCTTTTCTGGTTCTAAAAGTGCAGTTGACTGGTCATTTTGACATCAATCTGGTGTTTTGTGGCCAGCGAGAAAAGCATCTTGAATTGATCCTCATCATCCCTCTGGCAAAAATATTGTGGACAACATCCAAATTTTATACTTACTGTGGCTAAAGTATACATGTAAATCATGTGTGTTAACCGGGTTAGCTTGGGGTTATGATCCTCTTCCAGGCCTTAAATGTTTCGTTATGATCCATGGCATACTGTCTTACTAGTACGTGGATGTTATGTTCATTTCAATTATTCATTGATCATTCTGTTCTGAAAAAAGCTGCACAGCACAGTAAGGGATTTGTACAATTTTACTACATAGTAATTAGCTTATTGGTCCTTAGGCGGAGTAGAAAGCTTCGCTAACAGGCTTCAACCTTTGGCCCTTTAAATTTTGTGGGATACATACAGGGGCGGAACTATGTAGGGGCAGGGGAAGGTCCCCCCCCACCAAAAAAAAAAAAAAAAAAAAAAAAAATTGCGGCACCTAGTGTAAATATTATAGGTTTTTAGAGGTAATTTAGTTGAAGTTGCAAACAAATCTTCGATTCGGCCACCCAAAATAAATTCGGCCCTCTCAAAAAAAAAAAAAAAAAAAAAAAAAAAAAAAAAAAAAAAAAAAACTTCAAGTTCCACCATTGGATACATAAACTATCAAACATAAGCTTCAACAAATTATAAAACACAAAGAAAATAAACAGAAACAAGTAATTTCATTCGGTAGAAATGATTACATATAATCATATTAACTACACTAACTTCTCTATGAAATCAACCAAAAGAAGACGCCCCAATTACATCAAACTAATCTATGCAGCAGTTTTCTTAGGAGACTTTCCAACTTTGGATGGAGACTTTGGTGTTGATTCTTTAGCAGCAGTCTTCTTAGGCAACAAAACAGGGTTAATATTCGGCAAAACACCACCATGAGCAATCGTAACTCCAGACAACAACTTTCCAAGCTCCTCATCGTTCCTTATCGCCAACAACACATGTCTCGGGATTATTCTGTTCTTCTTGTTGTCCCTTGCTGCATTTCCAGCCAATTCCAACACCTAAACACAAAATTCAAATCGTTAATAATCACAAACAGTAAATAACTCCAAAAAGTTTATTTTATAACAGATAGTAACAACTAATTACTACTTACTTCAGCTGCGAGATAAACGGGAGCACCAGTACCAACACGCTTAGCATAACGACCTTTCTTCAAATACCTTCCAATTCTACCAACTGGAAACTGAAGCCCAGCTTTAACAGACCGAGTAACCGGCTTCTTTCGTGGCCCACCAGCTTTCCTTCCTGCAGCTCCTTTCTTAATTTTACCAGTTACCTCCATTGATTTTTTTTTTTTTTTTTTAGTGTGTGTGATTGTGGTGTGGGAGTGTGTGAGAGTGTTTGTTTATATCAATTCATAAATAAAAGCAACAATTATATTAAAATATAATAACTGTTTGAATTGTTTACGATTGTGTAAATAATGGTTTAATCTTTTAATTTTTATTCAACTCGATCAGAGTTTAACCATTTAACCTTTTTAGCAATGTTTTAATCCTTAAATTTATTTGACTAAGTTATTAAACATGAAATAATTCTGAAGCGCATATCTTTGCTATTATGGTCAGTCAAAACTAGGAATGGCGATGGGAGGGTTTGGGGTGGGGCGGCGATTCTCATCCCCAAACCCGATATTTATAGTGATATTTTGGTTACATAAACGTTATACAAAACACTTAACCAAAATATCATTATAACTATATGTCGCTATAAAATTACGTTGCTATGTATGGGTACTCGTCTAGTTTATAAAAAAAGCTTATAAGTTTATGCTGTTTCAAGACACTGTGTATAAAATAGTGTTGTTTGAATTAGCTTGTGTTGTTTCAAAACTTAATAGCTGGTTTAAATGTTTGATAATTTCAGCATATGCTTGATAATTATGTTTTGGTATATGTAATCTCAATAACGATATATGTATAAACTTTCATACATCGTGATAGTACAAATATTTGGTTCAAACCTTCTGTAAACTAATAATTTACACCTTAAAAGGGTTGTATATTGACTTGATTCAAGAAAACGAAGCTACTAATATTGGGATCGAACCTTAACCATAATCTATAAACTAACAAATTATACCTTAAACATGTTGGATATTCAAGAAAATGAACTATTTGTTAACCATCATGACACCATCAAGGAATTCATCTGGGTGGTTTCTTATTAAGCAGTATAAAAGCATATCATAATTATACGAAAAACTGTATTACCAAAACCGGTCGGCCATATGCTTGGGGAAGTTGGGTTGCTTCCTGATGTTTATGTTGAACTTAAGGTAAGTTACTTGGTTATTTGATTCAGTTATTCTGATTATTGCAAACACTAATCTATAAGAACTTATCAGTCATTAACATAATTCTGAATTTTCTGAATTACATAATCACTTCCAAAACACGCATCGAAACACCACATTGGGTTTGAATTTTAACTGTACGAGTGTCATTTACATCAGGTGAACTTCTTCCTTTTGGAGCGTTTGTTGGGTGTAAATACCATGGGAGAAGATCAACAGGGAAGGGTGTGGCAGCAGGCAAAACAAGAAATGCTAATGTTGAACATAGGATCAATGACTGCAGGGGCTTGAGGTTTTGCTGTCAATAGAGGAATGGCAACAGCAACACTACAACTCAATGGGGGAGAAGATTGCATTGAGCAGGAGAGTTGGCAAACACCGGAGGCTAAATCGGTTGGGCTGAAATTCATGGTGGTCAAACAATTGAAATCACATCTCCCACAATATAGGACCGAGGAATATAAACTGAAACCATGCTTGTTTTTTTTACATTATTAAGTTGATTCTTGTGACAGATATACATTGTTTTGAATATTATTGGTTGAGATAAGAACTGATCTTTGTTTATTTGGTTTTCTCTTCTTCCTACTGACATCAAGTAAAATAATAGTAGTACATCAAGTATATTACCAGGTATATATCTTCAATGTTTCTTAAGGTCATTCAAGTCGCGAAACTTGTGATCACATTCTATGTAGCCATTCCAAAAGATGGAAAACAACTAAACTGCATAAAGAAAAGACTTCAACCAACTTACCCATTAAGGCGATATTACACAATGAATCTAGTGTCCGGAGTCTAGAAATCACCCCCAAAAATGTGTAGCATTTAAACATGCACTTATGTTAAGCAAAATTTAGAAAATGGAGCTACTTCAGCTACCTTTATGTTGTATCACTGATTAAGAGGTTCTTTAATGAAAGACAATACAATGGAAGCTAAGTCATCTCGGTGCTCAGAGAAATTGTGGTTAGCGCCTTCGATGATATGTAGCTTGTGGTTTGGTATAACCTTTGCAAAGCCCAATGCCTCTTCTACTAGGACGACTGAATCAGCGGACCCGTGAACTGTTAACACCCTGCATAAAAACAATACTTGATATGTCTTGAAATAACAACAAATGGTTCAGGTTACCTTTGACTTTCAAGGGTCAAATAAGTTGTTTCTTAACTTGTGATTTGAGATGCGTAAGTTGTCAAAATGTATAAGATTTACAGCTACACTCAATTAGATGAACGGACATTAAATTATAAACATTATCGAGGTTTAAATCTTTTTGAAAAACGTATGCAAATTTGAAACCGAAAATCAAAAGGTTTGAAAGTATCGTATATGGCTCTTACTTGCAATCTTTGTCTATTTGCAGGCATGCTTCGTGCATATTTGTATCCAGTCGATCCATCAAACTTTCTTCAGTCACACGATATAAGACCTCTCCTACACACCAAGTTTTAAATAATTAGAATTTGCATTTAAGCTTATTACACGATTGCACATTTGGTATGAATGTTTCAAGAATTTATCAGCAAGAATACCTGTTCTGGCTTTAACATCTATGAAACCGTCTTCCTTCACTTTTTGCAAATACCCTTTTCCCAAACGCTCTTCCACGCCCCCTTCTGTCTTATAACGCCCAGACACGTTGATGACACGGTGTACATTGTGATATTTAGACGCGTATAAGAGCACCACATTCCCACCTGTAAGATAATAAGAGAATAGAGCAACCACGAAACGTAACTGATAAAATACCATCAGTTAAAAATCAACTAGACATATGGTAGGATACCTTTACTATGTCCGAGGATTGCATGTGTAACACGATTAGCTTCATGAAAGTGTTGAATTACTGAATGCAAGTCATCAGCCTCTCTACGATAATTACCATACTGAAATGTACCTTCACTTTCCCTAAAAAACAATATATGCAGTTTTAAAACGATTTTTGCGACTTGAAGAATCAGAAGCAGATAACTGGTTACTTTAAACTATGGAAATTTATTGAAATCCCAGTCTGCGTAAGTTGTCTCGATGAAAGCATTACTACCTGTACAATATTAAAACTTACCCGTTTCCAGCAAAATCAAAACGAAATACAGTGATCCCTTCCTTTTCTAGTGCATAAGCAAGGCTTGTTATAGTACTGCTTTCCTACATGCATACAAAATCAAGAAAAAAGTTATAGTTATTTGCATCACAACTCACTAGTTAACAACTTATTTTGGATTGCAAGTCAACACACTTGATCTGGGTTAAGGTCTTGGCACAACTCATCAATGAGAAGTTGAACTGCAAACATTTGTGAGCATTAATCGATTAATCATACAAATATCTCATATAGAGACTCATTTTAACAAACTCGATGATTAGTTCACGAAGTTGACTTTAATTTCGTTTCTACCCTATTCAATAACCAATCAATAGCTCACTTGCGGAGTTAAGGGGTGTTTGGCCTCATGTTTGAAACTGATAATGTGATACCGAATAATCATAATCTATCAACCATACCAAAACATGCTACAGGAGATAATGTGTAAGAATAAATTAAAAAAAGTGTTTTGCACACTCTGTCTACTGGGGTGTTTGGTATTGCTTATAAAAACCGCTTATCACTTTCGATCAAATCTACAGTTTCAAGTTGCGTAATCAACGTAACTTTTTCACTCAAAAATTATCACATAAGCAATTTAGATAATCAATATCAAACACTCTCAAAACTGCTTATCTGCCACATCAGATATCGATAGTGACCCCTAAATAGGGGTGTTTGGGATTGCCATGCTAATATTCTTAACTTCTTAAATATAAGCAGGTACCATTGTACCAAACTGCTTATTTTAAGTGCTTATCTCAGTTTAAAACCACCACTTTACTGCTTAAGCAGATAAGCACTCAAAAAAGCAATGCCAAGCACCCTCATAATCAGATAATTACATTCATTCACTCAAACACTAGAAGCTTATGGGCTTATTTGAAATCAGAAGAACTAATAAGCCCATTTTTTCAGCTTTTGAGCTTAACAAACCGACCTTATCAATAAGCTCAACTTGATAAGCTCATAAGCCCAAAATTTAGGCATCTTTTCAAACTTCTAATAAGCTCATAAGCCCGATAAATAAGCTAATCCAAACACCCAATAAGCTGAAAAACAATCTTTAAAAACACTTAGGGGATGTTTGTGTAAGCTTATTTTAGGGATGTAAGAGCTTATTAAAATTTTGATAAGCACAAAAGCTCATTTGTGTGGGCTTATGAGCTTATCCACTTGACCTTATGAGCACATAAAGTTCATAAGCTTAAATAAATAAGCTTCTAAGCCAAAATAAAAAGAGCTTATAAGCTTATCAAATTTTCAATAAGCTCATAAGCCCTTCAAATAAGCTAACAAAAACACCCCTTTATTAAACAACAGACCTTTGATGATTGAAACCCATGACACAAAACAACAATCTCATTAGAACCAGTCTCATGCAATAAGCCCACAAGCTTCTCACCATGCTTATTCACCACAACTATTCTCTGCCCTGAAAAACATAATAATAAAAATCCAATCTTTATCAACTAACTTAACTGACTAATAACTAACTACAAAAATTCACCAGAAACTGAACCTGGGTTTTGTTCAGAATGGCTGGAAACTGCTTTTCCAGCAGCTGTTCCGGTAGCAGCCATCTGGGTTGCTCTTCTTTTGATTGGAAGGACTTGTTTGAGATGAACTTGTGATAAAGGGGGGATTTTGGTTGTGATGGGAAAGATGGAGGGGGTTAAATGATAATTGTTTAATGTTAAAGTTAGCATTTTTTTTTTTTTTAGTTTATGGTATTTTTTGGGTGGAGTTTAAGATAAGAGTGTTGATTGGCACACTCATATTTTTGATCCACACACTCAAATGTACAACCTTTAAAAGCAGCATGTAAAATAATAGTAGTACAATCGAGTACGTGTAAAACATGTTCTTATAGTATATTACCAGGTATATCTTCAATGTTTCTTAAGGTCATTTAAGTCGCGAAACTTGTGATCATTCTATGTAGCCATTCCAAAAGACGGAAAACAACTAAAAGGCATAAAGAAAAGACTTCAACCAACTTACCCATTAAGGCCATAATACACGATGAATCTAGGGTCCGGGGTCTAGAAATCACCCCCAAAAATGTATAGCGTTTAAACTTGCACTTATGTTAAGCAAAATTTAGAAAATGGAGCTACTTCAGCTACCTTTATGTTGCATCACCGGTTAAGAGATTCTTTTATGAAAGACAATACAATGGAAGCTAACTCATCTCGGTGCTCAGAGAAATTGTGGTTAGCGCCTTCGATGATATGTAGCTTGTGGTTTGGTATAACCTTTGCAAAGCCCAAAGCCTCTTCTACTCGGACGACTGAATCAGCGGATCCGTGAACTGTTAACACCCTGCATAAAAACAATACTTGATATGTCTTGAAATAACAAATGGTTCAGGTTACCTTTGACTTTCAAGGGTCAAATAAGTTGTTTCTTAACTTGTGATTATGCGTAAGTTGTCAAAATGTATAAGATTTACAGCTACACTCAATTAGATGAACGAACATTACATTATAAACATTATCGAGGTTTAAATCTTTTTGAAAAACGTATGCAAATTTGAAACCGAAAATCAAAAGGTTTGAAAGTATCCTCTATGGCTCTTACTTGCAATCTTTGTCTATTTGCAGACATGCTTCGTGCATATTTGTATCCAGTCGATCCATCAAACTTTCTTCAGTCACACGATATAAGATCTCTCCTACACACCAAGTTTTAAATAATTAGTATTTGCATTTAAGCTTATTACACGATTGCACATTTGGTATGAATGTTTCAAGAATTTATCAGCAAGAATACCTGTTCTGGCTTTAACATCTATGAATCCGTCTTCCTTTACTTTTTGCAAATACCCTTTTCCCAAACGCTCTTCCACGCCCCCTTCTGTCTTATAACGCCCAGACACGTTGATGACACGGTGTACATCATGATGTTTAGACGCGTATAAGAGCACCACATTCCCACCTGTAAGATTATAAGAGAATAGAGCAACCACGAAACATAACTGATAAAATGCCATCAGTAAAAATTCAACTAGACATATGGTAGGATACCTTTACTATGTCCGAGGATTGCACGTGTAACACGATTAGCTTCACGAAAGTGTTGAATTACTGAATGCAAGTCATCAGCCTCTCTACGATAATTACCATACTGAAATGTACCTTCACTTTCCCTAAAAAACAATATATGCAGTTTTAAAACGATTTTTGCGACTTGAAGAATCAGAAGCAGATAATTGGTTACTTTACACTACGGAAATTTATTGAAATCCCAGTCTGACCCGTTTCCAGCAAAATCAAAACGAAATGCAGTGATCCCTTCCTTTTCTAGTGCATAAGCAAGGCTCGTTATAGTACTGCTTTCCTACATGGATACAAAATCAAGAAAAAAGTTATCGTTATTTTGTATCACAACTCATGAGTTAACAACTTATTTTGTGATCAACAACATTTTAAGTGATCTGGGCTAAGTCTTGGCATAACTCATCAATGAGAAGTTGAACTGCAAACATTTGTGAGCGACTCATTTTAACAAACTCAATGATTAGTCAACGAAGTTATCCTTAATTTTGTTTCTAGCCTATTCAATCACCAATCAATAGCTCACTTACAGAGTTAATGGGTGTTTGGCATTATGTTTAAAACTGATAATGTGATACCGAATAATCATAATATATCTATGAACCATACCAAAACATGCTACAGGAGATGATAGTGTGTAAAAATAAATTTAAAAGAAGCACTTGTATCAGTGTTTTGCACACTTTGTCTACTGGGGTGTTTGGTATTGCTTATAAAATCGCTTATCACTTTTGATCAAATCTACAGTTTCAAGTTGCCTAATCAACATAACTTTTTCACTCACAAATTATCACATAAGCAATTTAGATAATCAATATCAAACACTCTTAAAACTGCATATCTGCCACATCAGATATCGATAATGACCCCTAAATAGGGGGTGTTTGGGATTGCCCTGCTAATATTCTTAAACTTCTTAAATAAAAGCAGGTACCAACCTGTTTATTTTAAGTGCTTATCTCAGTTTAAAAAACACTTTTTTTCTTTCTTTTTCAAAACAATTTACTGCTTAAGCAGATAAGCACTCAAAAAAGCAATGCCAAACACCCTCGTAATCAGATAACTACATTCATTCACACAAACACTAGAAACTGATTCCTACGATATCTAAAATGCAATAACCATGTAACACATAAGCCCACTTTTTTCGGCTTTTGATATTAACAAGTCGAGCTTATCAATAAGCTCAACTTGATAAGCTCATAAGCCAAAAATTTAGGCCTCTTTTCAAACTTCTAATAAGCTCATAAGCCCGATAAATAAGCTAATCTAAACACCCAATAAGCTTAAAAACAATCTTTAAAAGCACTTAAGTGATGTTTGTGTAAGCTTATTTTAGGGACGTAAGAGCTTATTAAAATTTTGATAAGCACAAAAGCTCATTTGTGTGGGCTTATGAGCTTATCCACTTGACCTTATGAGCATATAAAGTTCACAAGCTTAAATAAATAAGCTTCTAAGCCAAAAAAGAGCTTATAAGCTTATCAAATTTTCAATAAGCTCATAAGCCCTTCAAATAAGCTAACAAAAACACCCCTTTATTAAACAACTGAACAGACCTTTGATGATTGAAACCCATGACACAAAACAACAATCTCATTAGAACCAGCCTCATGCAATAAGCCCACAAGCTTCTCACCATGCTTATTCACCACAACTATTCTCTGCCCTGAAAAACATAATAATAAAAATCCAATCTTTATCAACTAACTTAACTGACTAATAACTAACTACAAAAATTCACCAGAAACTGAACCTGGGTTTTGTTCAGAATGGCTGAAAACTGCTTTTCCAGCAGCAGTTCGGGTAGCAGCCATCTGGGTTGCTCTTCTTTTGATTGGAAGGACTTGTTTGAGATGAAATTGTGATAGAGGGGGGATTTTGGTTGTGATGGGAAAGATGGAGGGGGTTAAATGATAATTTTTTAATGTTAAACTTTGCATTTTTTAAAACTTGTTTTTAGTTTATGGGATTTTTTGGGTGGAGTTTTAAATAAAAGGGTTGTGTTCTTTTTGGACTCATTTGAGTGGTTGGTGGGGATTGCTTATTTTCTTTTTTGGTTTATCAGCTTATTTTTAAGCAGATTAGTAGTTTTAATTAGTGACCGAACAAGAGGCGGTTTCGTGATGAAATTTTGGTTCGTACTGCTAATTTTCGTTAAAAATATCAAATTTTTGTAAATGCATCGGATTCAAAACGAACTATTTATCTAGTACTTTCTTAGTTGGTTCGTTATTAAGAGAAACATATACTTAATTTATAATAAACTTCTCGTTTCATTTGAAATCACATTTTTTTTTCATTTTCTTTCTTAAACTACAGTTTACAAAAAAAAATTCTTCTCTTAAACAACATGCAAATACTTATTTTTAAACAAAAGTATAAAATATCTACTATAAAGAAACGGGACTATTTCTGATAATAGTAACTCGATATGTTATTATTATTATTTATTTATTTATTATTATTTTTTTTTTTTGCAACTGTACAATACAATGTTATAAAGTTGGGTGTTCTGTGACATTATCAAGCATCAACTATCAAGAGTTTGTTTTGAATAATGTTTGTGATCACTAACGTGGTTAGTAACCAATATTACCTGTGGAAAACTAGAAGGGAGGGTTGAATAATTTTACGTCTTTTTAATTTTATTATGAAAACTTAGTTTAGTTTTAAAACCTTGTTTGCTTTTAAAACTTTGATTCGATCTTATGTGAACTCAAATCTTGAACAATATAAACAACTATATCTAAGTATAAACAATAATAATAATGTAAGCTAAGTATGTGAAATCAACACATGCATAATATAAACAATTATAGCTATATACGAGAGATAAGTAAGTAAACGTTTATTTTATAATCCTTAGTTACATTTTGTATGAAAACTATACTTGATCGAAATGATCAATTATATGTATGTTACCTTTTTAGTTTGATTGTAAAAACTTTGTTTTGTGAATGAAACTTTTGTTTGATCTTTAAGTGAAATCAATACTAGCACTATATGAGCAACTATATATATATATATATATATATATATATATATATATATATATATATATACGTCTACGTCTACAAAAGTAATAACGATATAAGCAAGATAATAAGTAAGATATGGAAAGATCTAACCGCGAGACAAAGGATTTATAGTGGTTCGGCTACAAGGACACCTTCCTTGCCCTACTCCACTCCTCGAGTCACCTACTCGAGAGTTTTCTTCACTATGTCAACAAGCTCCCTTATGGCGGAGAAAACCTTACACAACTTTCGCTTACACCAATTAACGACACTAAGCTAAATGTCGAGTTCTAATCCTAGCTAGAACCAATCTCACACTACTAATCACTTCACACCTTCTTCATAACTTCTTCTTCACGACTTCAATCTCTTCACTACGTCACTACTTCTATTTCTTCAAGACTTCAACTTCTTCACACCTTCTTCACAACTAATTCACTAATTGTTCACACCTAAGCACACCACTATCTTCTTCACACCAACACTACTTATTCACACCACTATCTTCTTCACAACTTCTTTACTTACACACCTTACTAGCCTAACTCCTTATATCTACAACTATCTAATTTATATTCACAACTTATACACAAATGAATGAATAATATACAAATGGTGATGTAGAAACAACTTAGATGAAGGGATCACACTAAGTTGTAATACTTCTTGTCTTGATGGATAGAAGTATTCTTCTCTTGCACTTGAATGGTAGAAGCTTGAATCACTTGGAAACAAAAGCTTATGATTATATGATCAAAGGATTAGAAAGAATAGAAGAGAGGATTTAGATCAGAAAGTTTGAGGTGCAAAAGGTAAGGAAAAATGCCAGGAATCACCCAGTATTTATAGGCAAACTTTACAGTTGGAGGAGCGTGGCCGGTCCCCTTAATTATTAAGGGGCCGCCCATACAATTATGGGGGCCGCCCTCCCAAAACGGCCATAAAGTTTGTCTTTTACTGGGGAAGGTTTATCTGGAACATTTTTACCATTTTTGGTTGAAAATTTGAATTCATATATTAATAATGATTTAAACCAATGTTGCAAAAATCGTGAATCGGTCCTGAGGCGGTCGAGGGCCGAGTTGCGTTTTTTAGCCGATTAATCGGCCCAAAACCTTGTAATCGCCGATTAATCGGCCGACTTCCTTGTAAATGGCACCCACCAAACCTAAGCTTGAAATGACCAACGTGGGGGAGGAAGTGTTGGACTTAGTCATGCCTTATGTACAAGATGTTGAGGACCGAAACTCTGTTTCGTTAGTTTCTCGTAAGTTATATGAGATTGATGGCATTATGCGTAAGCGCGTAACTGTCCACACTCTTTACTATCCAAACCCTGCCTCTTTAAGTAAAAGATTCCCTTTCATCGAGTCGTTAACACTTAAAGGTCCCCCATCTGTTCCTAATCAAACAAATTATCATGATATCCGAATCACCCCATGGATTGAACAACTAGCTCTCGAGTTTAGGTATTTGAAAGATCTTCATATCCGTCGTTTGGTTGTTTGTGATGAAGATCTCGAGACATTGGCGGGAACACGTGGTAAGGATTTAAGGAGTTTGAAGATTAGTAAGTGTAAAGGGTTTTCGACGGATGGATTAAGGCATGTCTCTAAGTATTGTAACCAATTGAGAACTTTGTGTTTAGGAGATTCTTATTATATAAAAGATGTGAAAGATGGGATTTGGTTACATGAATTGGCATTGAATAGCACAGTTTTGGAAATGTTCCAATTTAAGAATACGGATAAATCTAATGTCGAAAATCTTACACTTCTTGCAAAAAACTGTTGTAACTCATTAATATCATTGAAGATTGGAGTGTGCTATCTAAGTAAACTTGGAGATGCCTTTAGATATGCTGTTAGGTTGGAACACTTTGGTGGATTTATTCTTTATGAGGAGAGTGAGCTTGTTAATTTCCAGTTACCCCCAAATACGCGTTCATTAAGCATAAAGGATTTCGCAGGAACTCAATATTCAAATGTACTCCCTTTTTTGAATCTAATAACGAAACTGAAACTTGTATATTTAGACTGCAATTGTTTATTGTTTGAGAGGTGTCCCAATTTGGAAGTTCTAGTTACCGCGGATGTATGCGGAGACAAGGGATTGCAAGTTATTGGTAAGTTTTGCAAGAAATTGCGCAAACTTACCCATAATGGGGAGTGTGTGACTCAAGTGGGACTGATTGCTCTGGCAAAAGGGTGTACTAAATTGGAGTGTTTAAAGGTTCGGCTCCGAGATATTTCCCATGAAGCTATCAAGTGTCTAGGAACGCATTTGAAGAATCTCCGTAAACTCGGTATGGACTTGGTTTTGAAAGATTGGACAACAGATCCGCTAGACAATGTGATTCAGGCTATGCTAATGGGTTGCAGAAAACTCGAAAGGCTAGATATCACTCTTTGGCCTCTTTGGCAAGAAGGATTGACGGATGTGGGTTTGGAGTATATCGGGAAGTATGGTGCTAATTTGAGGTATTTGTCTCTTACCTGTATAGGAACTTCTAAAGCAGGACTTGTGAAGTTATCAGAAGGTTGCCCAAAATTAAGAAAGCTAAAACTAAAATGTTGTCCCTTTAGCGAGCAAGTTGTTACCAGTTGTGTGTTTAATATACCTTCTCTAAGGTATGTTTGGTTTGACACTGATGATCGTAATGTCGTGGCACTCACTCGTCCAGAGTTTCAACTTTGAACATTGGTATGTATGTTCTTCGTCATTTACTTTCAAATTATATGTTATTTTTACCTTCTCTTAATAAGAGTGTCTTACTTTGGGAGCTTTTGTTGTCTTGGAATTCTATCAATTGCATGCTTTCTATCATCTGTTTAGCACAAGTTATATTTTTTCCGAGTTGTTGATATAAAATCTCCAAAAAAAGTGTGGTATTTTGAAAAAAATATATGATTTAATAATAACATAAGGGAGTTTTCACATTTGTTTGGTTAGTGAGTCGTGGTTGTGTGGTGTTGGTCATCGAGTCGGTTGATTGGTGTAATAACTTGTTCGATTTGTTATGTTTGTGTCGTTGTAAGTTTAGCATCTTGCTAGTTTATCTATATAATATATATTGCCTTATAAAACCACTAGCATGAAGAGGAATGTAGAAAACATACCACTTTCAAAAAGTTTAGCAATTCCTATCACACTTGCTAAAAAAATAATCACATGCATCTAAGAGCTTTTATTATACATTGTCATGGTTAAGATTTTATCTTCAGAAATAGTGAAATTAAGTGGCATCTAAAGATATATAAAATAAAGTTATAATAATTGCATCCCATTTTCAAAATTTCCTAGCAACTTGGGACCAAATTCTGCCGCCGTGAGGTAATAAATGGCCTATGCATCAGCACAATGAATTAAAAAGTGAATAAAGTCTATTTAATTGATTCCAAAAATTAACGGAGATGGCCTTAAAATTTTGTTTGAACTTCAATTTATGCATGATCGAAGTCTGAACTCGTGTAACTGTCTATTGGGGTCTAGATACGAACTTTTTCAACAACTTACAGTAGCCACTGAAACATACAAACTCATGTATTCTCAATTTCTTTTCAATCAAAGGATCATGTGTGCTGACATGGAACAATTACAGGAAATGTGCACTACTTGAGCATAGTTGTAGCACGATACTGGCTGATGGTGATCGCATAGTCATCCACACTTAGAGTGCAGTGGATACATAACATATGGAAACCGAAAGCTAATGAAAAGAAATGGGAAAATATACGAGCTTTGTTCATTAAGGCACTTCATGAATTTGTTAATCTTTATAAGAGAGATAAATTTGTCAGTTTTTAAATGTCAAATATATGTTTCCACCTTTCTTGCTATCACCCTCTAAATTTGTTGATCTTTATTATTATTATTATTATTATTTTTTAGCTGTATTGTTAATCTTTATTGACTCATAGGAAGGAGCAAGTTGAAAAGGAAGTCTGCAACAAGTGACTAAACATAGGAAGAAAGGTAGAAGTTGATGTAATTGCATGAAGAGGAAATGGCTAAAATGAAGAGTAAGCACAAGAAAGAAGTGATTGGGATGACAGAAATTTTTAAACTAAAAAATTCACATTTGGAATGACTTGTTTGTCGAGACGGGTATTAGCTTATTTTGCTGTAGGTTGTAGTCATTGAGGTTGAGACTTGTAAAAGTTTAACTCATTTAGCATTGTGTGTCATGCACCTCTTGTTCTGTTTGTAGTTATCCATAGGCGATTGCAGAAATGTTTGCATTAATTTGCTTGTTGAGCGGGTATGCACTACCATTAGTATGGGTATGCAGCATTCATGTGTACATTTTGTCGCTCATTTTATTGACTTTGCAGTTTGCAACATATTAATGCATGATGGGATCAAAAAAGAGTTCTTAAATGTATTATTAGATATTCATCGTTTATATGGTAGAGGGATGCACAAGTGTTTATGTGCCGATCTAACCAACTTTGAGGTGTGCTGAAAAAACCTACCCATTTTGACCCAGCAAGAAAGGTGGAAACATAAGAAAATTTAGTCTATGGTTGCAGAAGGAGAGTTAGATTTTTTAGTCTGTTTATTTTGCTGCTATTCTTGTTGCTGCATTGAAGATAATTCGACTAAACATAACAAGATTAAAGATTATAAAATCTGCCAAGTAAGATATGGTCAGTAGCAACTAATAACGTCACGTTTGAGACCAGATATAGCATCGGCAAGGAGGATGAAGAATAGTTGAGTCAAAAAAGAACCAACTAGGAGTTAGTCGCTAATCCAAGTCAAATGTAAATAAAACCAAAACGAAGAGAAGTGAAGAGGAAATTAAAAAAAATAATAATAAAAAAATTAAAAAAAAAAAATTGCGGCATTCCCAAGTTTTTGCTGGAAAGAAGATAAGAGAAAAGGAGAGGAAATTATGCCAAAACTTCTCTCCTAATCTTATTCCCAAATTGGGATGATTTGGAGAGAAAGTGATTTTCTTTCCAACTCGGGAACACAAGATAAGAAAATAAAATTTATTTCCTCCTCTTCTTTTCTCTTTTTCCTCTCTTCATTTCTCGTCTTTCTATTTTATACTTGGGAACACAAGATATAATCACTATTATGTGTGAAACGTAAACGCTCTTAATTACAACTTCTCATGAATAGTTTTTGCATCACCACATACTAATGAACTTCTAGCAAATATTCATGATGACATGTCTTTCCTCTACTGCATGTACCTTCAACGTTCAGGGCCTGAAATTAATTTACATCAATCCGTAAGCTCAGTACCACAACAAAACACTAAGAACTTGTAGGTGCTTCTACATTCTTAGCTTTTCGTTTGACCTATAGCTGCTCATTTTATCCTGAGTTAACTACATTTTTTGTCCTTGTGGTTTGGTGCAGATTTCATTTCTGGTCTATTTTTTTAAAAAGTTGTGGTTTTAGTCCGAAATTGATAGTTGAGTAAACTACACCGTTCGTCCTTGTGGTTTGCGTTGACCGCAACCTGTGGTCCTTTGACCAAAAAAATTGCACCGTTCATCCTTAACTCAGAAACGTTATGCACCATTAGTCCCTCTCTCTAACGGGGTGGACTAACACTCGTTAACTTGTTTGCTTATGAGGGTATAATCGTCATTTCGCACTATAAGGACGAATTTCGCACTATAATCCTTAACTCAGAGAAAGTGATTTTCTTTCCAACTCGGGAACACAAGATAAGAAAATAAAATTTATTTCCTCCTCTTCTTTTCTCTTTTTCCTCTCTTCATTTCTCGTCTTTCTATTTTATACTTGGGAACACAAGATATAATCACTATTATGTGTGAAACGTAAACGCTCTTAATTACAACTTCTCATGAATAGTTTTTGCATCACCACATACTAATGAACTTCTAGCAAATATTCATGATGACATGTCTTTCCTCTACTGCATGTACCTTCAACGTTCAGGGCCTGAAATTAATTTACATCAATCCGTAAGCTCAGTACCACAACAAAACACTAAGAACTTGTAGGTGCTTCTACATTCTTAGCTTTTCGTTTGACCTATAGCTGCTCATTTTATCCTGAGTTAACTACATTTTTTGTCCTTGTGGTTTGGTGCAGATTTCATTTCTGGTCTATTTTTTTAAAAAGTTGTGGTTTTAGTCCGAAATTGATAGTTGAGTAAACTACACCGTTCGTCCTTGTGGTTTGCGTTGACCGCAACCTGTGGTCCTTTGACCAAAAAAATTGCACCGTTCATCCTTAACTCAGAAACGTTATGCACCATTAGTCCCTCTCTCTAACGGGGTGGACTAACACTCGTTAACTTGTTTGCTTATGAGGGTATAATCGTCATTTCGCACTATAAGGACGAATGGTGCAAGGACGAACGTTGCAATTTTTCGCTTTTAGTCCATTTTTTAACGCTTTCTTCCATTTTTTTACGTTTTCGCCCGTTTTTGTCCTTTTTTACGTTTTCGTCTGTTTTTTTACGTTTTCATCCCGTTTTTTACGTTTCCATCCGTTTTTTTTACGTTTTTGCCTCTTTATTTTACGTTTTCGTCCGGTTTTTACGTTTTAATCTATTTTTTTACGTTTTCGCCCGTTTTTTTACGTTTTCGTCCATATATTACGTTTTCGCCCGTTTTTTTACATTGTCGTCCGTATTTTTACGTTTTCGACTGATTTTTTACATTTTCACCCGTTTTTTTACGTTTTGTAAAAAACGGGCCAAAACGTTGCAACGTTAGGTAGCTGACTAATGGTATAAAGGACTAACGTTGTAAACGACCATTAGGTTAAATGACTAATGTTGCCACTTTACAATTAGACTTAACTAACTGAACTAACTTCGTTAGAAAATTGGACCAAAAGTGGAATGAAACTATTGATTTTGGACTAAAATCGTAACTTTTTGAAAAAATGGACCAAAAATGAAATCCGCACCAAACCACAAGGACCAAAAATGTAGTTAACTCTTTTAAGTTATTGAAGAGAACGGGCTTCGGTGAGTCAAGCCATCAACAACAATCGTCAGTAGTCTCTATAAAGAACACTAACAAATCCTACTTGGACATTTGGGTCTTGTTGGAGGGTAACTCTGAGCATTGCCGCAAGAATGGACACTTTATACTTCATTGAGAGACTCCTAATGCACCGCCATAATGCCCTGGCTTTCATCGGCCGACAAGAAAAAAAGGGTTCTTGGCCAGCCGTCCCTATCATCTCAATGTAACTGTTGATATCGAATTAATTAAAGAGTGGTAAAGTTATAGATCGGGAGCATATAGGTATCAAGACAAAAGCGATGTCCAAATCATCGTCACTACTCACTAATTGCAAGTATTCTCAAGTTCAATTCGTGCAAATAATCTTGAAGTAGGTACGCCAACCTCCTGAAAAGGTAGGGTCTTACCTCTGTTTCAGAAAACATGGTTACCCAAAAAAAAAATTAATAAAATAAAAAATACCAATATAATAACACATGTTTTCTAAAGAGCTTGGTTCTGCATGTTTTGTAACAAACATTGTCTCTAACAAGACTAGTAGTTGTCTAACAAAGTTTGCTACAAGCTTCAGGCGGGTAACATTACACAACCAAGTACGTAGTAAATTAATTAACGCAACGGTTACATCAAAATTCCATTGGTATTGTTAGACAACCAATAATATCACATTATGTATACTGTTTACATGAATAGAACAAGGTTATACTATTGTGCTAATTGTGCTAGCTAAACCAATGTTAACACTAAACAGATATTAAATTACATTATCGTCTCTTAATACAAAATATATTTGCCACATTTGATGACGAAAAAACAGCACAATCTTTGAGGTGCAACATCTAAGATGTCTGAGGCGCTAGAACAAGCTTTCCGCAAGCCAAGAGATCGACATTACTTGTCACCACCGAAAACATTGGTAATATATGATACTCTGAAAGGAATTTATGTATAACTGTTTGTAGCCGAGAGCCTCTTGACCCACTGGCTCTCATTCGTTGACCATGAAATCGGGTTCCCAACCATGGCACACCATCTCAAGTTCAAAAGGGCTACAGCAAGATTCTCTTTGGAGTCTTTAAAGAGGTTCAAAATTCTCGATTCGGCTTCTGAATCTTCTGCATAAATGCATTCTTCCTCCAACATTGTTTTCTTTTCACTGATGTCTTCTTCAGATAACATATGTATACTCATCACTTGTAATGCCTCCATGGCGGTGTTGTAGAAACCACGGTCCACATATGCAGAAAAAACATAACCACATGTTTCAGGATCAGGTGTGACTCTCTTCTTGAGCATACGATCCATGACATACTCGGTTATGTCTATTCTATCCTGTATTCATCAGTTTACAACATTAACACGTTAAGTTCATAATTTGACTGGAAGAAACACCTAGACGGATATTCTACGTCCATTAGGCCAATTGAAAAGATAGTAAGGTCTGGCCACTAAAATAACAAGAAATCAATCAAAATCTTGTAGAGCCAGCAACACGGAAACAGTAAAGTGGCAATGCAAATTGGGATTTTTAACTTGATATTCTATACAAGAAGATTATGTAATTCGGTTACAAAGCAGATACGGAAGCCACTTAAACTCAGCAACACGAAACAGTAAAGTGGCAATGCAATGTTTGACCAACCGTAAAAATTAATGTACTTTTACTAAGGCTCTCAAACGATGCAACACTTGAGACCAAAAATAATGACATACTGATGTGGTAATAGATACAACGTGCTGACTGATAGTTTTAACTCTGAAATTCTCAAAGACAAAGATCGATAACTTTCACGAGGCAGAATTCACAGAAACTGTGGTTGTGATCAAGCAAAATGTTATGAAAGTTATGTTATTGTTCATTCCAAAAGTGGGATCACCGGGTGTAAATTAAATCAGAGAAGACAATACCTTCCATGATGCTTCTTTGAGAATTGTGTTGAACAATAATGCATCAAGTTGGATTCCTTCTGAGCAGGCTTGGTTCAGAAGATTCAACGCTTCATCAAAATCTTCCAATGCCAACACAAGCTGAAATTGGTTCATCATAAAAGTGAACAAAATAGTAGCGAGCGACCAATCTTATACAAATTAAGTATGAAAGATAAAAAGGATCCTTTAAACACTTGTTGTATGGTGTAGGGCTGAGCAAACCACCCGAACGGACCGGACCGACCACATTCGGTCCGGTCCTCGGTCTCGGCTTTTGGGCTAATTCGGTCTCGGTCTTGGTCAGTCCGGTCCGGACCACAAACCGACTATTTTGCCTTGTTGGACTGGACCGACCGACGAACCGACCGAGACCGGACCGGACCGACCACATTCGGTCTGGTCCTCGGTCTTGGTCGGTCCTGGACCGATGCTCAGCCCTAGTATGGTGTAATGAAAGGACAAACAAAAAAGAAAAAATGTATTTTATTTTATCCAAATTAGGAAAGTTTGAGCTCAAGATGAGTGATTAGTATGTAATGGTGTGTGTGTGCGCACACACACACCAGTGCACATATTATAAAGTATCTAATGCCTCGTATTCACACATCACACACGTGTATCCTTATAAACACTGTAGTTGACAGAAAGAGTAAATATATAAGTTTGGCCAACTGGATTACCTTTATAAGAGCTGTATAAGTTTGTGTTTGTGGTGGATAGCCTTGACGAATCATCATGGCAATCAAACCCTGAGCAGATTTGAATGACCCATTAATGCTGCAACAGTCAATCATGATAGTACAAGTCACATCATTCGGACGATAGCCATGTGACATCAATGTTTTGAAAACATTAATCACCTTGTGACCCTGGATTGCAAAACAAGAAGTTGCTAAATACATAAATACTAATACTACTAAAAATATATAACAGGATAATTAGAGGTGGCAATTTCGATCCATTAACTTTTAAATGTGCCGGTTTAGGCAATGTTTTATCTCTAATGAGACAAACGGTCACAAACAGATTCAACTTCTCCTTAAGATGTATTTTATAATGAGTTCCAATCTTGACAATGGTATGATTATTTTGCCTTTCAATATAAAATAAATAAATAAATAAATAATTAAACTATTAAACCTTTTTGTAATCATTTATGACAGGATAGTTTTTAAAAAACTTATAAATTTTGGACAAAAAGTGATGCAGGTCGACCTATGCCACCTGTATAGGATGTATATAACAGGTACTTACCTCATTAGCCTCGATAAGTGAATGCAACACTATGTTGTAGATTGGAGTTCCTGGAGTGAATTGGTTTTCTGCCACACGCAAGTAGTGTAAGAGCCCACTTATCATCCCCTCCGATCCAAGTGCCTTCAGCTATAACTCCTCAAAAAAGAAAATAAAAATTAGAGCTCTAAAACTTAAAAACTTACAGACATTTATTGATTGGTACTAAAGCTAACAAGGGCTCGTCATTACAAAAACTGATGTTATCGATTTGGATTCACATGGTTTAGTTATTTTTCCATTACTGAAGGTTAAGCATTTGACAAATAGTCAACAAAATTTGTAAGACCATGGATATAATGACATGATGTGATTTCCATTAAAGGGGCATATTTTACTTTATTCTATAAATAACCACAAATTGAGTTTATCGTCTATCAGAACCTTCAGATCTATTGTTTAGCTTCTCTTTAAAAAATTTAAAATTGCCGATATCCCATATGCACTTCAATAAACGAGGAGGGCGAGCCTTTATAACTCAGATTACGCGGCCTCACTGGGTTCCCGGGACCGTTTCCGACCCTTTCCTAGCCACCCCCAAAGGTACACACCTAGCGAGGTTTGAACCCTTGACCTCTTGTGAGGAAACCAAAGACCTTACCACTAGGCCATTTGATAATCCGATTATTAATATAAGACTAATAGACGCTGCTAAGATTTGTTGCAGGAAAAGCGATTATCAACTAAGTTTCTGATTCTTCAAGTCATAGTAATCAATTTAGAGCACGTATTCAAACACACAAGAAAGGTACTGAAAAAGAAAAAGTTGAAGAAATTATTGTGAAAAATGGGCCCCTTACCAAGTTCCTTATTGATACATAACTGTGTTGAATGCCGTTTCTCACCATATCATCCTCTATAAGATTTATCCTTTTAGCAGCCTCCGCTTGTGACAAAAGATTTCCATTTTCATAGGGTGCATTCACATTGCCAAACAATGAAAATAGCAACTCATATGTTTTGATGTTTGGAGCAACTTTCAACTGCTTCATTTTACCAAATACATGAACCCCGCGTTCGGGTTGGTCCTAAAGATTACACGAACAGTACACGTCATGATACAGATATCATTGTTCAAATTCATGAAGAGGAACATCAAACCCAACAACAATATCACAAAAACATAAAGTCAGGAGAAGACATTAGACATATTAATGCATCAATTATGACAAATGAGTTGACTTCGATACTTAGAACAAATAGCACAATCAGCTGTACCATATATGGTACAGTGAGAAAGCCCACAACCTTTATCGAAGTGGATTTACAGGGCCTGCAACCTGCCCACGAGAAGATCTCAACAGGCCCAAATATTATCACTGGGGGCTCCAAATTCGTATTCCGCAAAACTAACTTAAAACTTTTAAATCATTGTTTACATTCTTTTAAAGAGTAGATCACACGAGGTCGGTGATTTTCACTATGGGAGTCTTATGTTAGAGCATCTCCAATGCAAGGTTCAGAAAAGATTGAACAGGTCCACTTTTTATCAACTATAGTGGGTATGTGTCTTATGCTTATGTTGCTTGAAAGGTCTATTTCAGCAAAAAAAAAATAATAATAATAATAATAATAATAATAATAATAATAATAATAATAATAATAATAATAATAATAATAATAATAATAATAATAATAATAATAATAATAATAATAATAATAATAATAATAATAATAATAATAATAATAATAATAATAATAATAATAATAATAATAATAATAATAATAATAATAATAATAATAATAATAATAATAATAATAATAATAATAATAATAATAATAATAATAATAATAATAATAATAATAATAATAATAATAATAATAATAATAATAATAATAATAATAATAATAATAATAATAATAATAATAATAATAATAATAATAATAATAATAATAATAATAATAATAATAATAATAATAATAATAATAATAATAATAATAATAATAATAATAATAATAATAATAATAATAATAATAATAATAATAATAATAATAATAATAATAATAATAATAATAATAATAATAATAATAATAATAATAATAATAATAATAATAATAATAATAATAATAATAATAATAATAATAATAATAATAATAATAATAATAATAATAATAATAATAATAATAATAATAATAATAATAATAATAATAATAATAATAATAATAATAATAATAATAATAATAATAATAATAATAATAATAATAATAATAATAATAATAATAATAATAATAATAATAATAATAATAATAATAATAATAATAATAATAATAATAATAATAATAATAATAATAATAATAATAATAATAATAATAATAATAATAATAATAATAATAATAATAATAATAATAATAATAATAATAATAATAATAATAATAATAATAATAATAATAATAATAATAATAATAATAATAATAATAATAATAATAATAATAATAATAATAATAATAATAATAATAATAATAATAATAATAATAATAATAATAATAATAATAATAATAATAATAATAATAATAATAATAATAATAATAATAATAATAATAATAATAATAATAATAATAATAATAATAATAATAATAATAATAATAATAATAATAATAATAATAATAATAATAATAATAATAATAATAATAATAATAATAATAATAATAATAATAATAATAATAATAATAATAATAATAATAATAATAATAATAATAATAATAATAATAATAATAATAATAATAATAATAATAATAATAATAATAATAATAATAATAATAATAATAATAATAAAAAATATATATATATAAAATCGATGAATCTGAGAGCTTTGATTAATGATGTGGAGGTCTATGACTCTATGAATAGTGAAATAGATTTATACGACAAAATTCGTGTTGATGATGTGGCTTGACAAAACATCTATAAAACTTTAAAAATGTTAATGACATTTTGGATGTGAACCTCACTATTTTAGGCATATGCATATTGTTTGTTTTTGTCGGAACCTGACAATATTAGTATCCCCTATATAGGACTCCATGTATGCATTCAAAATATTTTGTGAAGTATATCAATTTTTAATGCCTTTGAAATGTCATTAGTACAAATTGAAGTTGCAAGAAATTCAACGATTTGGGTTGACTCGAAACGCTTTTTGTGAAAATAATTAAAAAAACTAGTGCGTAATATACGAGTAAATACTATGTTGTTGGAAAAATAATTTGATATTTGAAATAACTGATTTGGGAGGCTTAACGCATTATAAACACACTTGTGGAGGACTTTTGACCAGTTTGGCACGTTTCCTTTTTACCTAATTATTTGCTAAACCCGATTGACATGTTAGATATAAACATAACACAAATAAAACCCTTCATAAGTATATGGATTGAAGCTGACATCTCAGAAATTTAGGGTGCGTTTAGTTGGTGAAAAATATCCCATTTTTTCAGGAAATTTGCCATCGTCGCCGCCGTCGCAATTTGAGGCAATCTTCTTATCATTTTTAAGAAAGGAAAATATAGCTCCAACTAAACGGGTTTTCAAAATTCTCAAATCAGGCAGCCAAAAGTTGAGTGTGATTTACAATAAATGCAAGCAACAGACAGTCAAATTTTGAAATATTGACTTATGTAAAAATTTGCTAACTAACCAGCAAGTCACATGCTTCAAGCAGCTTATTATAAGGACGAGCATTCGGACATTTGGCCATTTGATCCAAGAATGCCTCCGCCAAATCCAACTCCAGGCTATTACTGCAACCTGCTGATATAGCTGCGAAAGTTGAATCATGTGGCTTCAAATTCTTCTGTTGCATCAACTCCAGCTGCAGGCAATAGCAAATAACAAAAACGAGAAACATTTGTAAACCCCAAAGGAGGAAGAGGTTAATCTGAGACAAAATCAAGTGACAGTAAGCAGAGGTGGCAAATGGGTGAGCTGGATAACGATTGGCTTAACCCAAAAACTTTTTGTTCCTCACTTTTTATAAATAATGAGTGCGTCAAAAATCATTACTAAAAAATCTTATCTAAATGATAATCCAATGTTTTTGAATAAAATGATTTAGGAGGTTTTATGCACTTAGATTCCCATTTGACATGTTCCCTTTTATTTACCCGTTTGACATGTTAGAGATATATAATATCCCATATCCAACAACTCATAAGTAAATGGTCAAAAATGCCACCAAAATAATAAGGATAGGAGAATTTGATACCACTTCCAAGCCATCATGGAAACCTCTCTCTTTAATAAGCACCCTAATAAGACCATCATATGCACTGCGTGATGGTTTGACACCAAGATTTTGCATCTAAACCAAATATAACAGCATATAATCAGAAACTAGACGACATGTTGACAGCTTTCACAATAAAATGCAACTGAAGATGGTTGTTCAGAGATAATAAAGAGGTGTTCGAATGCGGGTTTTGAAAATGGTTATACTGAAATCAGAAACATTAGTTAGCTGTAACTGCAGAATAAGGGTGTCCGAATGAGCTTTAGAAAGGATGTCCAAAGTGACATTTTTGTGAAAAACAATCGACAGTCTGGAGATGTAATAAATAGAGTTTTATTTTAGGTTTAAATAAGGGTAGATGGATAATTTTGTATAAACATCAGTAAGTATATTTGTTGCAGCCATTATATAAATGATTATCCAAAACTTATTATCTGACCACTAAATACTCAGAATATTTAGTTCCAAGCCGCGAATTAAAACACCCCTGAACATGTAGAAGTATAGTTCTAGTTCTCTACCTATATGCAATTTTCTAACAAACATTCATATAGATGGACAGTCCATGTGAAATGATATACTACCTGATAAAACAAATGCTCTGCCAGCTCAGAATTTTTAGGTCGTACACAAGCACGAATAACATAAGTAAAGGACAACCTCAAGATTCTCGTAATAGCATTAGTTTTTGCATTTCCTGGCATCATTTCAACACTTTTGACTTCATTCAAGTCAAACCCGACAACTTTTTGACCATCCGTATTATTTTCGCAAGTATCCACTTTGTTGTCATTTTCATATACGGTAGGAACCGAAGTTATATCAACCTTATTACTTCTGCTCCATTGGAAATTATTGTAAAAAGGTATGGGTACGTCTAATCTTGGAATGACCATTTTGTCTTCAGCACTTTTCTTGATAGTGAATCCTCCGTGCAAAACTAAAGCCACCAAATGTCGTAAAGCTTCACATGCAGCTCCTAAATCTCCTAATTTTGTAAAGGACCAGATGAAATTCTTTAAAGAAATAAGGTTGAAACTATAATATTTGGCATACTCCTTCCAAATGGTATGGGCTGCTGAGAGATTATTCTGCAAAACTGCAAGCTGAAAAAATAAATTTAGAATACACTCGCGGGATAATTTTAGAGACATCTATATATGCTTAGGGTTTGTTACTTTACATATAGCTTTCTGTTGTATGTTAATACATTTGACTAAAAATTTAAAATCATTTTTATTTAGAAAAAAATTCAACATGTTCAAAGTTACGGACACAACTGCCCCAAAAAGGAATTCAGAAATCTAATTGGTTTAGCTTTACATACCTTCAGAAGCTCGATATATGTTATTTCATCCTTTCCCAGCATGTCATGTTCCATTAGGTCTAAACATTTACTGGCATGCGCTACACTTTGTTTATCAGCAGAAGCTCCTAGAAGGGTGTTATATTTGCGCAGAGTAGGATAAAGATTTGGAGTTTCCCCACAACTATTCATCAAGTTGAATGCCTACACAAAGAGCCAAAATTTACAAATTTATACAACCCCTTCTCTAATTATTGACCGGTTTTTTGTAAGATATAGGAAAAATTGCTTAAAACTGTAACCACCTTTGGTATGCTTTCTGCTTGGGTAACTCACTTTATTTGCACTCTTAAAAGTTCTCATTTAGGGTAAACATTAAATATTTTTGGAACAAAAGGGGAATTCTCTATGGTAACTGTTTTTAGGCGCCGAATCTGACACGTTAGGAAAAGAGTCAACATGGTCAACACGACCAACATGTAGGTGCACATCATATTTTTTAACCGGGTAACCAGATTATCTTGATTTAAAACTTTTAAGAGTTTTGACTTTTTTTAATCAGAAATTTTGAAAGTTGGTTACGTTTTAGATGGGTGAAAATAATGAAAGGTTACTCAAGATAGAAATTGGACCAAAGTTGGTTACTTTTTTTATTTTTATTTATTTATTATTATTATTATAATTTTTTTTTTGTGGGGCGGGGGGGGGGGGGGGGGGGGGGGGGGGGGGGGGGGGGGGTGGTAAAGCCCTCCATTTTTGGGAGGTTTGCGTGGTCACTTCAGGTTTGTTTGCGGCAAGCAGGTTTTGAACTTGTGACCTCCCACACTTTGGTGATGATGGTCACAAGCCCTTTTACCAACTCGGCCACCCCTGGTGATTAAATTGGTTACTTTTTTATTCAACTTTCCATAAATGTTACTAACGATGGCAAAACCTAAACTCAAATTTGCAGAACAAGTAGCAACTGTGCTTTTCACATGCATAAGTCAACAATTTCTTTTCAAGAAAATATTCAAAACCTAAATTATGTCTATCTAAATATTAAACGTCCAACTAAACAGCAATAAGTAAGATTATAATCAGCAAGTAATACAAGCATAATGATATACGAATGCTTGTTTATACCTCCTCTATGTAGCCTCCATTGCAGAGAGCCTGGATCATAAGGAGGTGGCATTTATTGTTCATGTCAACTCCTTTTTCCTCCATAATTTTCCAAATCTCCATGCCAAACTGCGCAAAATAATAAATTCATTTCATATAAGCTTACCTCAAGAGTGATTGGCAAGCATGGTAATAGCAAACAGATTCAAAATTGCCGTCTATTTAGTAATTTATCATACATCCAAATTGCTGGCTATTTGATATACAATAAAGAAAAGGGTTAGTGGCATGTAACAACCACAAACTTTCACAAGTGGTTTGATTTATGCAACGTACTATTTATCATCTGTGTGCAAACGTACAGAAAATACTAAATAAGGAACAAAACATGCCCGGGTATACTAATATGTACAACTACGCAATAGAATAACTTCATTATGAGGCTTACCAGCGGATCAGGCGTCAATGCACAATATTCAAGAATATGAATGAAATGGTTAGCGTTCAACATATGTTTGTTGTAGCCAATATGAGAAAGTAGAGTGGAAGCCCTTTCTCTTTGGCCCAAGTGAAGTGCATTCACAATTTGCTTCTGCACTGAGCCTGTAACTGGATCCACCGGATAACCTAAACCAAAACAGCGTGTCAGGTACTGAACGACAATTCGAAAATCAATAAGTCCCGTTTTTCCTTTTTTTCAAAAAGTGATACATAATGTGTTATAATAATCACTGACCAATAACACAGTGAAGATTGGACGTAATAACAATTAAAATACCATAAAGAGTTGTAGGACTTCTCCATTCTCTGGGTACTCCTTTTCTCGAAGAACCACCCTTGTTTCTTTCCTACACAACAATAGCACCATTCGTAAGTCAATAAAAGTCTTAAACTTTCGTAACTCTTTTAACTCTACTAGCTTCATCAGCTTCCCAAACATGGCTAAATCATGATTTTTTTTTGTTATTTTCATATAAAACCAACAATCAATTTCATTCGCACAACCCATACAAATTAAACTATGCTCCAAATTTCATAACCATAAACTATTCAGGTAAGTTAAATGCAGCAAACTCATTTCGTCGGAAAAAAACTTAAATTCAATTAACATTTTGCGATTATTGAAAGAAACACAACAAATTCACTTACCATTAAATAACCAGTATTATATGTGTGCATTTCAACAACTAATATTCGGCTTATATAGCGGGCTTATGGATTATTTGGTTTTGGGCTTATGTTTAATAAGCTCACCTTTTGTGGCTTATTTTGAAACTTTTCGGCTTATATAAGCTTGCCATGTCAAGATAAGCTTATATAAGGGGGCGTTTGTTTAAGCTTATATGTGGGCTTATGAGCTTATTTGATTTCGGCTTATATTTCATAGGCCCTAAATTTCCGGGTTATTTTGAGACTTATGTGGGCTTATATAAGTTTATCATGTCATAATAAACTTATATAAGCCCACAAGAATCAAAATAAGCCGAAGCCGAAACACAAATAAGCTCATAAGGCCGGTTATATAAGGCAAAACAAACACCCCTATAGTTTGAAAATAAACTAGAAAAAGTGAGGTAATGAAACATAAGGCGAAAACCAAATAAGGCCGGTTATATTATAAACCAAAACAAACACCCCTATAGTTTGACTTTTAAGGTCAAAGAAACATAACTGTAATTCACATTTGATACAAAGATTGAAGAATAAATGCAGAAAATGAAAAGAAGAGTACGAATCCAGTAGCGTATGATTTCCGCGGGAATAACTTGCTACTGCAAAAACAATCACATTTTATTTTAATTAATTGATATCATAAAAATTATATATAATAATATAAATGAAATGAATCTGATAGGATTAGATATATATACTTACAGTGAAGACCTAGCTGCACACATCACAATTTATAAATTATATTTCACCGGAAACATAAGTGACGGTGGTGGAGATTTTATAAAGTATTAGTCGGAAGTGTCAATTTTATCATATCAGATTGGTTTTGTTTCTTTTTAGATCCTTTATACTCTTCATATTGGCATATCACTCCCTTGTTCTTTTCTTTTCTTTACAACCTCCTTCATTCATTTTTTATTTATTTATTTTTTTTATATATATATTTTTTCGAGATTCCAACTTTTAAGATAAGTTGACTTATTTAATAACTTTTGTTTATCACACGTGTTTAAAAAATCTTTTCTAGATGTAGGTGCGTGCTGCACAACGTTGTACACTCAAGTTGTAGGAAAAAATAGGTATCTATAACAGCGTCATCGATATCGCATCATGTGCCATAGGCGCATCGCCATGGCCATAACAAGTGACGTTATTGGCATTTTTTTTTCCTTTTTTGATTGTAAAAGTAAAGTAAGTGTGTTTTTTAGTTGTGTGTTAAAGGAATGTTATGAGAAAAAGTGTGCTCTTTTTGTTGTTGTGTGTTGCAGAATGTTATAGGAGAAAACTGTCGTGATGGGTGTATAACACGCTTATACAACATTGGTACCGAGCACTCTTAATAAGCTCAAGTTAATTCAACTGAGCTTTTAATAATGAGTTGAGCTTATACTTAATCAAATTACTAAATACTCTTGAACATATAATGGGTAAACGCCTAAAAGCTTAAAATATATGTGAATCTAATTTGATGTCTTATTACAATAATAAGTTTCAACTCTAAGTAACATTAAAGGATCTATATCCTTCACCAAACACCTCACTTGTAAAAAAATATGAACTCCAACTGAGTACACTAATTTTTTAATACTTAAGTAGAAAATTGCATATATATTATTCCAAAAATGAATAATTGCATATAACCACAACTAGAGGTGTTATCGGGTCGGGTTGAGTCGGGTTTTGAATTTTTTAAAAGTGACCCGCAACCCGACCCGGTTAAGTATCGAGTTTGGGTGGTATTCGGGTAGGGTGATTTGGGTTATCGCGGTGACCCGATTAAGTAACAGTGCATACTTGTCATTGTAATAATATTATTACAACTTGATAATAATAATATTACAACTTCATTTTGCATCCATATTAATAATATTATCAGATTGCGAACCAATGCATATTTACATACTAACATATAGTATAATAAACTTTGTACCATTTCATTTAGTGATTTTTGAATGTTAATCTACATTCTAACATACAGTATAATAAAGTTTTTCAATTGATTTTGAAGTGGTACACAAGTAACTGAGACACATCTTAAAAGTGCAGACTAGTAAGGTTACAAACTACTTAAAAAAATATGATGTTCTAGACACAAGACCTGAAACAAACAATACCAACAACTGCAGTCTGGGAGTAGGTATTTATAGATCAATGTTCTAAAAAGTATTTACTATAAAATGGAAAAGTGATTTTCGGGTCTTATCGGGTTGACCCGATAACCCGATAGCATTATTTTTTAACCCTAACCCGACCCGATAACACTATCGGGTTCGGGTCAAATCAACCCGATAAGCTTTTTTACCTGATTAGACCCCTTAATTTAATGTGCAGTGCAAAGGGGGTTGTGCACAACCATAAGTACGGTACAAACATGATTATACATACCAAAATAACTAAAAAAAATTCGTTTATGATATACTTATGTTGAATGCAAATATTCATATCTTATTATGATTACATTAAACGCATGATAGTATACAAACCATCTCATCTTTTCAGTTGCTCCCAAGTAATTAACAAGTCTTTAAATGTGACTTTTCATATGAGTTTTGATGAGTATAAGTAACAACGTATCTCAGTCAATCCCCGTCTCCATTTCCGTTCAACCTCACCTCAGTCAATATCAAGTCCAAAAGCCAAATGCATAAACGAGATAGATTAACAAGAACATCACAGCCAACCCACAACTTATAAAATCCATCCTACACTATGACACAACCAATAGACCCTCACCATTCACTCTTCAACAATCATTTAACCACAACAAAAACACGAAAAAGGACAACAATATATCAGATTATTTTTCTTTCGTGTCTCACGATATCTTTTTAGACATCAAAATCATAAACACGAAGAAAAAAATTGATCATCATCGATAATATTAAACGAAATATACGAGAAATCTCAGATTTAATTCGTGTTATTCAATGAAATATCCGACCACTAAAGGTCAAACACACGAAATCTATCATCACTGATTTTATTTGAAGCCTAGCTTCATTATAAATATCCGAACACAAAATATAAGTGACATAACAATTATGTCATCCACTATTCTTGGTTCGTTTAAATGAAACACATGACAAAAAATTAAACCCTACCCAAGACCCACTAATGGATCTTGAAGAGTTTGTCTTGATTTCTTGATCCAGATTTAGCAACAAATGAAGATATAAGTTGGGAGCGTTATGAGATGGGTTGCGGAGTTGAGTAGTCGCGCATGACCATTTAGGTGATTTTGTAAAAAGGTGACCATGGTGGGGAACAAAAAAAAATTTTTGTCCTACATTAGTACTTAGCTCTATAGGTTGGGTATGGTTAAGTTTGTGTTTGATTCGGATTGATCAAGTTATGATGATGGAGATGAGATGAATGAGTTTTGATGATGATGAGATCGATTGGTGATGTTGATGATTTTTGTTTTGAAGATCTATTTTAGATCTGATTTGGAGAAAGGATACGAGATGGGGGCGTATAACAAATGAAAGGTTTTTTAGGGGTAGGTTCCTTATCAATACCTGTTATAACATTGTGTAGGATCGGGTTAATGGGCAGACACACATTGGGCTTCACTATTTGTTAATGTTTAATATCTCATTCCAAAAAGTTGTTTTGGTTAAATTCAAATTAACACATTGCATAATCTATAGATATGCCAATGAAAGAAAAGCAGATTCTTAATGTAATTATCATGTGTGTGGAAAAATAGCATTCAGGCAATGATTTGGGATGTGTTTAACATAAATATCGGTAGTGGAATCAGTAGTTAGACCAATGCTAATGGGCGTTGGTTTCACCAAGCAACCCCAAAAGCAACACGTCACTTCCCTTAGCATTCACCAATGCAACGCGTCACTTGATGAATTTTTTCAAAACTTGGTTGGTGATGCAACCGAAACAATTGTGGGGTTGCTTTTGTGATTTTAAAGGTTGGGAAGTAAATGTGAGAGTTATGGGGTTGCTTTTGTGGGGTTGCTTTTGTGGTCACTACTAGCTAATTGTGGTTGGGGTGGAGTTGTGAAGAGAGAAAGCTGACGTGTCGCTGACGTGGCGGGGTTGCTTTTGTGGAAATAGTGTTGCCATTAGCATCAGTCTTATAGTAGTGTTTACATTTCAAAGTTTGTTTTTGTAGCGTTTTTATTATTTACTTTACTAGCGTTTAAAAAATTCCATAACGCTACATGCTCTTTGCCAAACAAACCTTAAATTTCAATCACTAAATATTAGTTGCTTCAAAACACGGGCTGCCAAACTAAGTGAAAAGTCAAACTAATTGAAAAATAATGTGATCTCTCTTCTAATTAGTGTTGGTCTCTGATTAAACAAAGTTTTAACTGTGGATCCACAAAAATATTACTCCGTAATACATGGTACAATAATATAAGAGGGTGAAAATTAAATAAACATTTAATTGGTGGCAACAATGAGGATGATAGACTACGTGTTTCTAATGCAAAAAAAAAGTGTGAAAAATATTTTTGTCAATACTATCTTATATATGGTTTTGAACAAATACAAATGTCCTTTTTGAGGTGATGTGGTATAACTTTTGTTATAACATTGTCTAAATCTATCTAAAAATTAACAAAATCCTATCGAGGCAGACCAAGTTATACATTGTTGTATATTTTAGCCTCACTATCACGGTAACAACTCAGCAGTTTACTCAAACATTACGCAAACAACAATTAGATACAATTTGTGCAATGCACGAGTTCGTAAAGCCTCATTTAAATATAACATCTTGCAAAAAACCTATTCACATGCACTCTTTTAAAGTGAATTAACTATTTTAAATAGTGGAAACCTAATTAGTGCCAACCATTTAACTATGAAAACCATAAATAAAACAATATTATTTCAAATAATAAACAATAGAGTCAATAGCAAAATTGATACTTAAATTTATTTCAAATATCATAAACACAAACCAACCATTTAGCTATTAAAAAAAATTATAAACTTTTCTAAAAGGCATCTAAATTCCGTCATATGCTCATTCAACCGTCTGCATCTAAATTTCTCAAAGCAATGTTGACAACAAGCAAAAAGCAACTTTGAAAATGCATAATCTTCACATGCCTGTTGCACAAACCATAAACGCATACGATCATGCAATTTAAAAGATCCTGAAACATTCATCAAATTCTCTAACAACTCAAAATCTGCCATAGGCATCTAAATACCGTCATATGCTTATACAAGCGTCTGCACCAACATTATGAAAAAACACATAATTAATCAACCAACAGACCGGGCATCGCACGGGTTGGATAATGCCTCGTAGCTATAATACTTAATCTGTCTACGAAATATGAAAAGGATAAAATATAACTCTACCTTAAGGTAACCGAAAAGTAACAAGACTGCTTCCATGATATTGTACATAGGAATAACTAAAACAAAACAAATACCAAAATATTAAAATAAATAAATAAATAAAAATCCAAGTCGTCTCTATCATGGTATACGTATCTTATAACTATTAATGTTTGGAAATCATTTACGTAATTATAAAATTGTGTTTCATTGAAGAGGGAAAAAAAGTTGCGTTTCGAAAATGATTTATATGTTTGCTAGAAATCTTTTGATGATGAGAGAAAAGTTGCTTGCAACAAATGTAATCAAAAAAGTTATGTTAATTGGCAAGTCTATGTTTAGACCTATATGTCATAAAAAAAAAAAAAAAAAAAAAAAAAAAAAAAAAAAAAAAATCTTCTCTATCATGGCATTTGTATTTTATAGGGTAAAGTCTATAAATTTGCAACATATTTTCTCAAATTTACAGAGTTAGGTAACAAACTATTTTTATTACCAATTTAGTATGTAGAACTTGATAATTTTCGACAATTTAGTCATTTTCCTCACAGGCAACCGGATGGTTAATTAATATGACCGGCACGTTTTTTTATTTTTTTTATACTGATGTGGATATACCACGTGGATTATATTTAGGTATAAATACAATGCATTAGTGTGCTTTAACACATTATAACGTTCATATTCACACAATTATTTCTCACACAAAACCCTAATTATGATTGCAGTTTAATTACTCATCTAAAAGTTGAAGATGGTAAAAGGTGTAACACCCCCAAAATTTGATACAGCGGAAGACTCAACAAGCTTTCGGGGTGCTACGGGGATTGGTATCCATTCAAAGTCATGAAAGAACGAGATAAAGTAAACATAAGAAAAACACAACCAAAACGGGTTTTAAAGTTTACATTTATCCCAAGAATTATCCAAAATAAGGCCCAAAAGAAATAAACATAGGTCCACAATAGTTATCAGAGTTTTAGAAATATAGATCCATAACCGGTGCCAATGCCAAGCTTCCAAAAGCTTCGGTCCAAATATGCCACAACAATAATAATAATAACACAATATAAACCACAACCATATATGCCATACATTCGGGTCGATTTACCAAGTCAAACCCGGGTCAACAACGAGACTACAAAACTCACGATATAGCCTCACCCGAGACCATTTGGTCTCGGCTAGCTCTAATTCGAGCCATTCGACCCAAACAGCCCACGTGGGGTGTTGGCCGAGAACCAAGACAACAACAACAACAAGTCAAGAATAACAATCCAACCAAGACACCAAATACCAATAACCAAACACTATAATCGGTCCAACAACCATCCTAGACTCCCAAACGAGTCAAGGAGAGGGTCACACCGAGACCTAGTGTCTCGGTCGAGCTCCATTCGAGCCGTCACAAAACCAAACGCGACCCAAGGGTCACGCATCGAGTACCAAACTCGAGTCACACCCAAACCCAAGATACCAAACGGACTATTATTATCAAAACTTCATTTCCCCATCATTATTTCATCAAAACCCAACATAAAAACGGCAAGATACCCACGATTTGGGTACACATCGGGGCGCACGAATATATTTCGTGGCCACTCACCTCCAAACAAGCTCCAAAAATCCGATTTCTTCAAAAACCCAAGAGAAAAGATGGTGTATGTGGTGATAACGTGGTGATTTTGATTCGTATGAGGTGTTAGGGTGGTCCAAATCACGCGTGGTTTGCACCAAAAGATAGATCGTGAAAAGATGTTAAGATGGTGGTGTTATTTTTGTTGTGGGAGTGGCGGTGGTGGTGCTATGGTGGTGATAAGGGGCGGCGGTGGTTGGTTGTGTTTGAAGAGAGAGAGAGAATGAAAAGTTGGTGAGGGTGTTGTGTTGTGTTGAGACCACAGGGACGATTTTGTGTAATTTACTCTTATTATATATATATAAAAAAAAACTTTTGATAATAATAATAATAATAATGAGGGTGTAGGGGATTAAGTAGCCCGGTGTAAATACACGGACCAAACCCGAAACTTAAATAACCAAACAACTTTCTCCAACCGAACCCGTTCCAAAAATAATAATATCAGAACCCATATTAAAAATATAATTAAAATTGTTAGGTCAACCTAGTGCCGGAGTCAATGTAGTGCCAAAGTAACAATCTTAAAATAAATCATCACGAACGAATCAAATCAAACCATAAATAAATAATCAAATCCCATAATTAACGTACGATCAAAAATCACATTCCAACGTTCATAAAACATCTCGTCACAATAAATTTTTTCAAAAATTTCAAAATTATAAATTTTAATGTAATGCGGGTTTTAAAAACGGCTCCCTATTTTGCCAGTTGTCACATCCTCCCAGCCTCAGAAGGAACCCGTCCCGGGTTTCTCTCGGAACAACCCATCTACGAAGTAAAAAGCTTCGGATATCTCTTTCGAAACTCATCCTCACATTCCCACGTGAATTCCGGTCCATGCCGCGAATTCCAACGAACTTTGATGAGCGGGATGCGACTTTTCTTAAGTCGTTTGATCTCTCTATCCAATATCTCAATCGGCTCTTCCACAAAATTCAAACTCTCATCCACACGAATATCCTTGATTGGTATAACTGGCGTTTCCTCCGAAAGACATTTCTTCAGATTGCTAACATGAAACACATCATGAACTTTATTCAATTCCATTGGCAATTCCAATCGATAAGCTACGGGCCCAATTCTTTCCAAAATAAGAAATGGTCCAATGTAGCGGGGATTTAGTTTCCCACGTTTCCCAAAACGTATCACACCCTTCCAAGGTGAGACTTTCAGCATCACTTTGTCTCCAACCTGGAATTCTAGGGGTTTACGCCTCTGATCGGCGTAGCTTTTCTGCCTATCTCTAGCTGCTTGTAGTCGCTCTCAAATTTGCGTTACCTTCTCAGTAGTTTCCAAAATAAGCTCAGGGCCTGTGAGTTAGCTATCTCCAACTTCTGCCCAACCAATAGGTGAACGACATTTTCGACCATACAAAGCTTCAAACGGTGCAGCCTTAAGAATTGTGTGGTAGCTATTGTTGTAGGAGAACTCCGCAAGGGGTAGATATTTCTCCCAGCCTTTACCAAAGTCTATGATGCATGCACGAAGCATATCCTCCAAAGTCTGAATAGTTCTCTCACTTTGACCATCGGTTTGGGGGTGATATGCAGTACTCATATCAAGTCTCGTCCCTAAAGCGGTTTGAAGTGATCACCACAATGCTGACGTGAAGCGGCTGTCGCGATCAGAAATAATCGATATCGGAACTCCATGACGAGAAACAATCTCCTTCACATACAACCTCGCAAGTTTGTCAACACTATCATCTTCACTAATTGCCAGGAAATGAGCAGACTTAGTCAAACGATCCACAATTACCCATATAGCATCGCAACCGCTAGCTGTCTTCGGAAATTTGGTAATAAAGTCCATCGTAATCCGCTCCCACTTCCAAACCGGGAGTTCTGGCTGCGTCAATAATCCTGACGGTCTTTGATGTTCCGACTTAACTTTAGAACATGTCAACACTTACTAACATATAGTGCTATATCTGCCTTCATATTTGGCCACCAATATAACTTTTTCAAATCATGGTACATCTTATCAGACCCAGGATGGATAGAGTATCTTGACTTATGCGACTCATGCATAATCAACTCTCAAATTCCTCCATACAATGGTACCCAACTTCGCTCTCCAAAAAATAATACTCCATCAGAACGCTTAACAAATCCCTTCTCATTTTCTGCCATCCCAAATATGTTCTCAGCAGGTCGATTTTCTGCTTTCAACGCTTCCATTTGAGCTTCTAATATTTGAGACGGTAATGACGATACGATAGTCATTCATAATGACCTAACTCGTAATGGTGGTATTCTCTCCTTTCGACTAAGAGCATCAGCAACAACGTTTGCTTTACCAGGATGGTAGTGAATTTCACAATCATAATCGCTTAGCAACTCAATCCAACGTCGCTGTCTCATGTTGAGCTCTTTTTGATTCAAAATGTGTTGCAGACTTTTGTGGTCAGTAAACACTACACACTTGGTTCCATACAAGTAATGTCACCATATCCTCAAAGCAAAAACCACAGCACCTAACTCCAAATCATGGGTGGTGTAGTTCTTCTCGTGCTTCTTGAGTTGTCGGGAAGCATAAGTTATCACTTTCTCTCGTTGCATTAACACGGCTCCCAAACCTTTATGAGAAGCGTCACAATAGATGACAAAGTCCTCGTTACCTTCAGGTAACGCTAAGATAGGAGCACTACACAACATTTTCTTAAGTAACTGAAATGCTTCCTCTTCCTTATCTCCCCATTCATACTTAACACTCTTTTGAGTCAATTTGGTCAACGGTTTTGCTATCTTTGAAAATCCCTCAATGAATCTTCGGTAATAACCGGCTAAACCCAAAAATTGAAGAACTTTTGTTGGGGTCGTAGGTGCAGCCCAATCTCTAATCGCTTCAATCTTAGCAGGGTCTACATGAACTCCTTGTCTATCAATCACATGACCCAGAAATTGTACCGTCGGAATCCAAAATTCACATTTCGAAAACTTGGCATACAGTTTCTCCTTCCTGAGCAATTCTAAGATAAGTCTTAGTTGCTCCTCATGCTCCTTCTCACTCTTCAAATAAATCAGAATGTCATCGATGAACACAATCACAAACTTATCTAAGTAAGGCTTATACACCCGATTCATGAGGTCCATGAATACCGCTGGTGCGTTCGTCAACCCAAACGGCATCACCTGAAACTCGTAATGCCCGTAACGGGTTCTGAAAGCCGTTTTCAGAATATCTTCCTCGCGCACTCGAAGCTGATGATATCCCGATCTCAAATCAATTTTCGAATACACACTCGATCCTTGAAGCTGATCGAACAAATCGTCGATTCTCGGTAACGGGTATCTATTATTCACCGTTAACTTGTTCAACTCTCGATAATCAATACACATACGAAATGATCCATCCTTCTTCTTCACAAATAAGACCGGGGCTCCCTAAGGCGAAGAACTTGGTCTTATAAATCCTTTTTCGGCTAATTCCGCTAGTTGCTTCGACAACTCTTCCAGTTCAGTAAGTGCAAGACGATAAGGCGCTCGTGCCACGGGTGCAGCACCAGGTTTTCAACTCAGTCTGTAACTCCACTTGTCTAATAGGCGGAATTCCCGGCAAATCATCGGGAAACACATCCGAAGAATCACGAACAATAGGCACATCTCCAATGCACCTTTCCTTATTCTCCTTCCCTCCTTTCTCATAAATTTGAGCTAAGAAAAGGCAACATCCTTTTTCCATTAGCTTCGGAAATTTAGTGCAAGATACGACCGCTAATCTAGATGGCCCTCTCAAATCCTTTCTATCTCCTGGTATGTTCAGAATCTCCTTGCCGTAAGGCACACGCACGATCTTCTCATCGCAAAGTATATGAGCACGATACTTCGACAACCAATCCATACCAATAATGATATCAAAACTTCCTAACATGACGGGTAGAAGGTCTATGTTGAAAGGACGATTCAGAAAGTTTAACGTGCAACCGCGAATGATAGTCCTAATCCTCTCTATGTTCCCATTAGCTAACTCTACATCATAACCAATTCCTAAGGCCATCGGGGGTTTCTCTAGTAAGGGTGCAAACTTAGTGGGCACAAAACTCTTATCGGCACCAGTATCAAATAGTATGGAAGCATAACGATTATTGAGAAGGAACGTACCAGTAACGACGTTCGGATCTTCTCCTCTCTCGTTCCCAAGTGCATACACTCTCCCATGAGCAGCTCCAGCTTCCACACGTTGGTCCCCATTATCTTGTTGTCCACGATTTCCTCTAGCTCCACGGTTCCCATTATTGTACCCATTACCAAACGATCCTTGATTTCCTCGGTTCCACGATTCCCTACACTCATTCCTATAATGTCCCTTCTTTCCACATCCATAGCAAGTAACATTAGCCTTGTTCATAGTTTCAGGAGTAGCTTGAACCATAGCAAGTGGTCGAGCTCTACAATCCTTAGCTATGTGTCCCATCTTAGAGCAATTCTCACATCACAGTACATCGACCAGAATGATGTTTATAACATCGATTACACTTGGGTGCATTGATGCGTGGGAATCGCACCTTGCTTTACCTCTCGAGGGATCTCGAGAAGCTTACAACCCTCACCAGGCAGTGTACCTGATCGTTGTAGTATAGTATAGTGACAAGTACCGGGGGATTGATCGTTCAGCTTAGGAATAGTGTCGCTAGGATTAGAAAACCTAATTAATAGTTCTAGAGGTGAGAGATGATTATTTTTGTATTTTTATATTTTTATGAAAGCAATTAAAATCTCGGTTTTTGAAGGAGTGGGCGGAATTAGTTGCTAGTCAACTAACCCAAAACTAATATATAATCAAAATAAAATAATAAAAAAATGAAAACAAACTAATTATACTAAGGTTGTGAGCAGTAATTGGAGAAATTGTGTTTACTTAGACTTCATTACTCCCTAGATATCTTTTACATGTTAATTACTTGTTATACTTGTATGGATGACGGATTGAATTCCTTAATACCATTCGTGGGGTGGCATACATAACTCCCCAACTCTATGAGCTCTTATCTTCTCCTACACCATGACCCAGCACAACTATAGGGATTGTAAACAGTGGCTCATGCATTAAATACAACCAATAAAGACCTAGTACGCCTCGGTTCATGTTTCTTAAGACGTTCAAGCATGTTACCATTTGGAGATCTGCCAGTTTTCTTAAGCCTAACATATAAATCATTCATCCAAGAACAAGAATAAACAAGTAATCAACACATAATCAACATCTAGGTTTCATTAGATCTAAGCAAACACAAGAGAGATCTAGCCTAGCATAATTGAATTGAGACAAGAACAAGATATAAACAACCAACACATAGACATATTGATTGAATTAGAAGAACACTTATCTCAATTACAATGCAAGGTATCAAGGGTTTGGAACCCTTGAAAAACCTGTAAAAGAGGCACCAAATTCGTCTTTAGGGTTTCACCAAAACTTCTCTCCATTTTAATGAAAAAACTAGAAAACTATATATAGGAAAAGTAGGCTGACGGCGTCAAGAGTTACATGTGACGCCGTCACCTCGCCGCCATATACTTCCTCGGACGGCCTTGATCTACTTATGACGGCCTATGTGACGCCGTCACCGACCACGGTATTTTATTCTTGCCACTTTGACGCCGTCATGAAGGCGTTTGACGCCGTCACCACCTTCGGTATTTTAATCTTCATGTCTGACGCCGTCACCTTGTATCTTCAGCATGGAAATTTGGTACTTTGCCGTTTTCTTCACTTTTATGCTCCAAAAACGTCCAAAATGGTTTCTTTTCCAGAATTCACTCTCCAAACACCTAAAATCACAAAAGGAACGATTTAGGGCAATATTTGATCAAATAAATTCGGATTCGGGCTTAAATGACCCCCTAAAAACGGATCATTTTTTGCCTCATCATATACCCTTACACTTGAGATTTGCTTGTCCTCAAGCAAATGCACTTTTATTCTACTCGAAAGACAAGTTAGGGGTCATTTAACACTAATATAAAAGTAATTACAACAAATAATCGTTCCACTAAAGACCAATAGACAAGCACGGAGGTCATACACAAGCACCTCACAAATAGTGTTTAGATACTCACATCTCTCGGGTGTAATAAAGTAATATAACATTATGGAAATGGAAGATATCTCTCACTACCTGTCATAGCAAAATAGATTACCATAGGCTTGGGAAAGGATCAAACCTCCACCACATGGCGTAAGCACCTAGGATAAACTATCAAAGAGGTCTTTTAAAGGGTTGTAACGTTAGGTATAGGGATATGAATTACACGGTTTTGTTGGATAAAGGAAGTTTTACTGGTGGCGAGTTAACAATCTTGGTTAATTACACGTACAATATGGCGTTGCTAAGCCAAGACTAGACTCGACTTAAGCTAATAAATGAAAAATAACAAAAACATAAAATAAACATAGAATACAAACGGGATGGTAGTCCGTATGTTTTTTCTCTTTTTCTTTTTCCATTTTTTTTTTTCTTTTTCTTGTTTTTTCTATTTACATACTTTACAATTAACTAATCTAATGACTCGAATTAAGAAAATCAAAACACTTGGAGCACTTTTAAGATTAACGTACATATGGGGGTAATAAATGATGTTCTTCCCCATTACTCCATAAAATAAGTACTTACCCATGAGTCCCAATAGTCCCAAAACAATATGTACAAGGATATGACTCGACTTAGCAACCATGTAATCAATTAGAAAGTTAACTTAGGGTTTAACAAATAACAATAATGCACTAAAAATGAGCGCATACACGGAAGGCTAAGGCGATTTGGTTATACATTTAAGTGGGGTGTAACAAATTCTTCCTTTAAGTAAGATGCTTAAAGTTAGAAACGAAAAGATAGGCTCGGAGGGGTGTACTAAGGGTATCGTGTACTAAAAATGAGTACAACGCTAAGGGTGTGGGAAAAATTAGTTGACTTAACTAGCCAAGCAATATGACTTAAATGGTCAAGTAATTATAATACGGGTTTAACACAAGGGTGATCCTAATGCCTCTTATCATGTAGTAAATCCTACCACACGAATGTAGTCTCACTAGCGGTCTCGGGATGCATCACTAACGCAAGTTCTAGAATCTAAATGCTACCGGTACACTCATAAGCACTAATAGTAAATGCTTTTCCTATCAAATCTAAAGGCGAACCTCACATTTTTGGGTGGAAAATTTTTCTGAATATACGGTTATGTGCTAGTCATACAACCTCCTATCCATGAGACGCTTGCTATGGCTAAAGTTTCACTCCTAAATGTTGTAAAAAATTTTAAATTTGGCGTTAAAATTGCACTAACAAGTATTTCTCATAGTTTTATTACACATCTACTATTAGACAAAACAAACTCAAGCGAAAGTGCATATGTAAGGTATCATCTTTTTACCCTCCCCTTACACTTAAGATGAACATTATCCCAATGTTCAAGTAAAGAATGTAAAAGTTAAGAAGTAAAGAGAATGAAATTAAATACTCCCCTGATTCGCTCGGTATGGATTTTAGGTTGACCAGGTTAAATCTTCCTCCAAGAAAACGAACAATCAAAGCTTCCCTTCCAGAATATAAATCATCTTCTTGTCATAAATAACCTGTAAATCCTGACAACAATAGACAAGGCAACCTCGCGTAAAATCGGCGGCATCCTATATAAGTTACTAAATCCTAGAAAACAAAGTAAGATATAATGCTTGTGGAATGAAGTTTGCAGATTTCCTGGAGATTATAAAACTTAATAATTCACAAAAACCATAAGACTCCGTTAGAAAAACAAAACCGGTAAAATTTCCAGATTTTTAACTCCTGACGCCGTCAAGAGTAATACTCTGACGCCTTCAGAATGGACCTGCAGAAATCCTTATGTTAAGTTTCCGGAAAATTTCTGGAAAAACTTCGTCCTACTTCCTGGAAAATCCTGCAAAACTTCATTATGACTCAATACAAGCATTTGACTCTAACAAATACGAATATACATGTTCATTTAAAATTGTGGAGAATCATGATCGGTTTGTTTCTTGAAAACATATTTGGGGTTTCCCTTTACACTTATCTTTTGCAAAAATACCTTTAGGTTGGAGTTAAGACTAGGCCAAACAACATAATAAAGTATTTCCACATTTTAATTGAGAAACATGATCAACCAACAATAAAAATAAAACATGCATACGGAAGCAAATAACAATCAAATAAATAAAATCACACAAAACATGGGTTGCAAAGATGAACCATCAATAAAAATTAAAAGCTGATCATGCATAATACTAGTTAAAAGAACAGAAATAAAAATTGTTCAAAGCCAACAAAGGCTGAATCCTAAACTATTACAAACCAAATGTTTCAAATCGTACAGCCAAAAATAAATTGTTCAAGGATCACAGATATCAAAATGGATCACTGAGGGGGAGGACCAAAACGATAATCATAGCCTGGTGGGAGGTGTCCAGTGTACCCGTAGGGAGGGTAGTCAGTCTCTCGGCCTGGGAAGGGGTCAATCTGTAGGTGAGGCTCAAGCTGATCTCGGGTGGAGAGGTGCTGCATCTGGCGGACGGTATGATCATACATCCAGTCAAAGCGCTGGTCAGTAGTAGCTCGCCACGTATCCATCTGACCCATCCAGGCACCCTGGTGTGCCTGCCAGTCTCCCCGACTCATGTGTCGGTAGTAATCAGCCGTCCCCTCCTCATACCCGGCAAACTGATGCTGCTGGGGCACTCCCTCATCATCACCGTCATCATCCTCATCATCAGCCCCTACGTACCATGTGTAGGCACCATCCCCCATCTGCATCACAATGTTCATCTGCCTAAGGGATTTCGCCCTCACTACCCTGCAGTTCCCACAGTCGCTCAAGTACCCTATGATCTGAGGAGTAAGAAGACCATAGGAACGAGCCAACCGTGTGACGAACATCCCCCCATAAACCTTGTCGATATCCCTCTCACCCACACTGGTCCTCAAGTAACTGGCCACCCAAAACGGGATGTTGCAGTAGACATCCGCAGAAAAGATGGTGTACAAGTAGAACAGGTCCGAAGCAGTGATACGGTGAGTGGTGCCATGACGTGCAGACAGGCTGTATGTGATGCACCTGTGAACTAGCCTAACAATGGGGTCTCTGATCGATGCAGCCCCAGTAGTTGAGGTGTAAACCCCATCCCCTATGGTTGGCCAAAAGGTAACACACCTCATCTCACTCCGCTGAGTCTCTCCATGTAACAAATTCAGCAGAAAAGCCCCATCAACCTCCTCACTAGTATATAGCCCAAGCCTCCAACCAAACTCAGCCACAGAACAAGACCTCAACTCTCCCCCTAGCCTAAAATATATCGTGGTGCCCCCCATATCTCCCCTAGCCTCAGCTTGATCAAAACGGAAGGTCGCAAAGAACTCCCGTACTAACTCACTATATACCATCTCTCTCAACCTAAACAATCTCTCCCACTGCGGACCCACAAATCCATCTGTGCGGATCCTCCCTACAAACGCAGCCTCCAACCCACTAGCTCTCAGAAAATCCCAGTCAACAACCGCCCCAGCATCGATGTGGTGGTTACACAACTCCTCATACTTAGTACTAGTACCAACATCACCAAACTCGCCCCAACTGTGCACTAATTCCCCATAATTGATCCCTTGAGATCTAGAAGAACTACCCTTTTGTTGGCGAGACCTTTTGCTCATTTTCCTGGAAAAAGGTGGAGTGAATGGAAACGATTAGAACGCGAAATTTATATGAACTTTATGCAGTTAGACACATCTGACGCCGTCAAGAGTAATTTTTGACGTCGTCAGATGGATCAGAATTACATCCATGCAAATGCAAGGGAAAAATCAATTTTTCAAACTCTTAACCCATTACCCAAACGCTCCTTAAATCAGGAAACAGGGGTGGGGGGTCAAAGAATCCGAGGCATGATGGGTTTTCCCTAAATTAATGCATGATTTGGGTGAGACAACATCATCAAATGGTAACCCCACGATTACAAATCACCAATTGGATGGCATTACGATTTGCTAATGGTGGGTCAAGAATGGGGTTTCGGGCGAAAGGGGTTTTTCAAATTGACGGGTCCTAAGGATAATTAACCGAGAAAAGATGAAGAAAACTTACTTACAACGTAGAGATCGGAGGCGGAAGATGTCGAATTGGGGGTTTGAGAATCGGAGTAGCAGCAACACTTGGGTGAGATTTGTGGGGTATGGGCTGAAAGTGATTGGTTGTGGGTTAATATTGCTGATCCGTCGAGCTGACGGCGTCAAGGGTTAAATCTGACGCCGTCAGATGCCTGTGTGGGGTTAGGTTTGGAGTAGTTTCAAGTTTAGTCCCTGCTCTTTGCGTGAATAACTAAACACAATTAAAACCCATGAGTAGCTATTCCGTTAACGAGGTCCACCAGGGTCGAACGTCTCATTACTGTCGCGGAAAGAGGTGAGGTAGCAGCGGGGGTCGGGTAATGTTTTGGCCGAGTTGATCCTTATGCACGGGTCATCGGCGCGAGAAGAAAGATGTTGTTCAATAGGAGGTTTCAAATCAATGGTATTTATGAGGTGTGACCTCTTTACACCGGGTTTGAAACCAAAAGAACATTTTTTGGATGAGATCGGGAATGTGGTTAGCAAGCATCCAACGAAAATGCTATTTATTTGCGAGCTTTTCTCCGCATGGGGGTGTTTATGGGTAGTTAATGGTAAAGCTTTTGAGGAGAATCTCCCGCTGTCCTCTTGGTCAAATACCAAAGAGGTTGACACCTCGAAGACTTTTTCAATTTTTTTAGGTATAGAATTTTCTTTGATCTTTTCTTTGACCCTTGATATGAATTGGTCTGCGAAATTCATAAAGGCTTTATGAGTGCTTTCCATGCGTGCCTCAAGGTGCTGGATTTGCTTTTCCTGATTATCCATGAAGGTTACCATTATTCCTTCGAATTCCTCTTGCCGTGAGCGTTCAGGAAAATTTTGGCTGATAACCGTATTCCTATGTGGATTAGGGTTCCACACGGGTTCAGCGGCCAGTTTCTCAATACTCATCAGTTCTTTTACCTGTTTCTCGATGCTTCCCAACAATTGTTCTTGGGTGGCACATGCGTAATCAAGCTTTGTTTTGCTCGGGAGCATCGGGTCCTCCCATTCTTCCTCTTCGTATTGTGCCAACTCCTCAAGAACTTTCCAGCATTCGTCAACGCTAAGTCTATCTAGCCTACCCTTGGCTGCGTAATCAATGGCTTTTCTTGTTTGATAGTCAACCTTACCATAAAAGATTTGGATCTGCAGCCATGGTTCGATCCCATGATGAGGAACTTTTCGGAGTAGGTCTTTATATCGATTCCATGCTTCATAAAAGGTTTCATTTTGACGTTGTTGGAACATCAAGATGTCATTCCTAAGCTTAGTAGTTCTCCCCGGTGGGAAAAATTGAGCAAGGAAACGAGTGGTGAGATCATATCATGTGGTGATGGATCCCACGGGTAAACGCGCAAGCCATTGACTAGCTTGATCCCGTAGAGAGAATTGGAATAGGCGTAAACGGGTAGTCTCTCTAGTTTCAACACCTAGGTCTATGGAATCTACGATTTTGAGGAAGTCCTTAAGGTGTTGGTTTGGATCTTCGGAACGAAGTCCATGGTATGCACATCCGCTTTGCACCAACCGGATGGTGTCGGAACGCAAGGGGGTCACATTGGCTCCGGTGAGCTCAATGGTGTTTCGGTAGCCTTGATGGCTAGGTCGGGAGTACTCTCCTAAGGTTCGGGGCCTAAGGGGTTCTAGTGGTGGGTTTTGTTGTGGTGGGATGACGGGTTCAAAGATGTTACCACCTTCCATGATGTCGGATGGTAAAGAGTTACGAACAAAGACACGAAGAAATAAGATAGACTAAAGAAGACCTAAAAATAAAAATAAAAATCTTACTAGAAAGGAATCTAGCAAGTAGACCTAATAAAAAGAAATCCTAACCTAGACAATAACTATTCCCCGGCAGCGGCGCCAAAAACTTGATGCGTGGGAATCGCACCTTGCTTTACCTCTCGAGGGATCTCGAGAAGCTTACAACCCCCACCAGGCAGTGTACCTGATCGTTGTAGTATAGTATAGTGACAAGTATAGGGGGATTGATCGTTCAGCTTAGGAATAGTGTCGCTAGGATTAGAAAACCTAATTAATAGTTCTAGAGGTGAGAGATGATTATTTTTGTATTTTTATATTTTTATGAAAGCAATTAAAATCTCGGTTTTTGAAGGAGTGGGCGGAATTAGTTGCTAGTCAACTAACCCAAAACTAATATATAATCAAAATAAAATAATAAAAAAATGAAAACAAACTAATTATACTAAGGTTGTGAGCAGTAATTGGAGAAATTGTGTTTACTTAGACTTCATTACTCCCTAGATATCTTTTACATGTTAATTACTTGTTATACTTGTATGGATGACGGATTGTATTCCTTAATACCATTCGTGGGGTGGCATACATAACTCCCCAACTCTATGAGCTCTTATCTCCTCCTACACCATGACCCAGCACAACTATAGGGATTGTAAACAGTGGCTCATGCATTAAATACAACCAATAAAGACCTAGTACGCCTCGGTTCATGTTTCTTAAGACGTTCAATCATGTTACCATTTGGAGATCTGCCAGTTTTCTTAAGCCTAACATATAAATCATTCATCCAAGAACAAGAATAAACAAGTAATCAACACATAATCAACATCTAGGTTTCATTAGATCTAAGCAAACACAAGAGAGATCTAGCCTAGCATAATTGAATTGAGACAAGAACAAGATATAAACAACCAACACATAGACATATTGATTGAATTAGAAGAACACTTATCTCAATTACAATGCAAGGTATCAAGGGTTTGGAACCCTTGAAAAACCTGTAAAAGAGGCACCAAATTCGTCTTTAGGGTTTCACCAAAACTTCTCTCCCTTTTAATGAAAAAACTAGAAAACTATATATAGGAAAAGTAGGTTGACGGCGTCAAGAGTTACATGTGACGCCGTCACCTCGCCGCCATATACTTCCTCGGACGGCCTTGATCTACTTATGACGGCCTATGTGACGCCGTCACCGACCACGGTATTTTATTCTTGCCACTTTGATGCCGTCATGAAGGCGTTTGACGCCGTCACCACCTTCGGTATTTTAATCTTCATGTCTGACGCCGTCAAGATATTACTCTTGACGCCGTCACCTTGTATCTTCAGCATGGAAATTTGGTACTTTGCCGTTTTCTTCACTTTTATGCTCCAAAAACGTCCAAAATGGCTTCTTTTCCAGAATTCACTCTCCAAACACCTAAAATCACAAAAGGAACGATTTAGGGCAATATTTGATCAAATAAATTCGGATTCGGGCTTAAATGACCCCCTAAAAACGGATCATTTTTCGCCTCATCATGCATCTCCATTATAGCTCTTCTTGTCTCCATCTCCCATAGCATAAGCTCTAGTAGTTGTTTGTCGCTTGTTTCGACGATCATTACCCTTAGAGTGATCATCCCTCTTTCTCTTTCCATTCTTGTCTTTCTCAGCTTCTTCCAATGCCAAAGAGTCCATCAATTGTTGAGCAATAGTGATAGCCTCATGAATGTTTGCAGGCTTAGCGAAAATCATATCGTTCCTTGTAGCTACCGGCAATCCATTGGTATACCTCTCAATTCTTTGAGTCTCAGTCCTAACCATATCGGGACAAAGTAAGGCTAACTCTCGATAACGGTGATTGTAAGTTGCCATATCGGTACCTTTCACCTTATGGTTCTGATGCGTGGGAATCGCACCTTGCTTTACCTCTCGAGAGATCCCGAGAAGCTTACAACCCCCACCAGGCAGTGTACCTGATCGTTGTAGTATAGTATAGTGACAAGTACCGGGGGATTGATCGTTCAGCTTAGGAATAGTGTCGCTAGGATTAGAAAACCTAATTAATAGTTCTAGAGATGAGAGATGATTATTTTTGTGTTTTTATATTTTTATGAAAGCAATTAAAATCTCGGTTTTTGAAGGAGTGGGCGGAATTAGTTGCTATTCAACTAACCCAAAGCTAAGATGCAATCAAAATAAAATAATAAAAATGAAATTAAACTAATTAAACTAAAGTTGTGAGCAGTGGTTGGAGAAATTGTGTTTACTTAGACTTCATTACTCCCTAGATATCTTTTACATGTTAATTACTTGTTACACTTGTATGAATGACGGATTGTATTCCTTAATACCATTCGTGGGGTGGCATACATAACTCCCCAACTCTATGAGCTCTTATCTCCTCCTACACCATGACCCAGCACAACTATAGGGATTGTAAACAGTGGCTCATGCATTAAATACAACCAATAAAGACCTAGTACGCCTCGGTTCATGTTTCTTAAGACGTTCAAGCATGTTACCATTTGGAGATCTGCCAGTTTTCTTAAGCCTAACATATAAATCATTCATTCAAAACAAGAGTAGACAAGTAATCAACACATAATCAACATCTAGGTTTCATTAGATCTAAGCAAACACAAGAGATATCTAGCCTAGCATAGTAGAATTGAGACAAGAACAAGAGATAAACAACCAACACATAGACATATTGATTGAATTGAAAGTACACTTATCTCAATTACAATGCAAGGTCTCAAGGGTTTGGAACCCTTGAAAAACCTGTAAAAGAGGCACCAAAATCGTCTTTAGGGTTTCACCAAAACTTCTCTCTCTTTTATGAAAAAACTAGAAAACTATATATAGAAAAATCGTTCAGACGGCGTCAAGAGTTAAATTTGACGCCGTCAACTCGCCGCCATATACTTCCTCGGACGCCCTAGATCCACTTGTGACGGCCTATGTGACGCCGTCACCACCTATGGTATTTTATTCTTGGCCACTTTGACGCCGTCACCTCTCCATCTGACGCCGTCACCAGCTACGGTAAATTATTCTTCATGTCTGACGCCGTCAAGAAGGAAGTCTTGACGCCGTCACCTTGTATCTTCAGCTTGGATTTTTGGTACTTTGTCGTTTTCTTCACTTTATGCTCCAAAAACGTCCAAAATAGCCTCTTTTCCAGAATTCACTCTCCAAACACCTAAAATCACAAAAGGAACGATTTAGGGCAATATTTGATCAAATAAAGTCGGATTCGGGCTTAAATGACCCCCTAAAAACGGATCATTTTTCGCCTCATCATATACCCTTACACTTGAGATTTGCTTGTCCTCAAGCAAATGAGCTTTTATTCTACTCAAAAGACAAGTTAGGGGTCATTTAACACTAATATAAAAGTAATTACAACAAATAATCGTTCCACTATCGACCAATAGACAAGCACGGAGGTCATACACAAGCACCTCACAAATAGTGTTTAGATACTCACATCTCTCGGGTGTAATAAAGTAATATAACATTATGGAAATGGAAGATATCTCTCACTACCTGTCATAGCAAAATAGATTAGCATAGGCTTGGGAAAGGATCAAACCTCCACCACATGGCGTAAGCACCTAGGATAAACTATCAAAGAGGTCTTTTTAAAGGGTTATATTGTTAGGTGTAGGGATATGAATTACACGGTTTTGTTGGATAAAGGAAGTTTTACTGGTGGCGAGTTAACAATCTTAGTTAATTACATGTACAAGATGGCGTTGCTAAGCCAAGACTAGACTCGACTTAAGCTAATAAATGAAAAAAATAACAAAAACATAAAATGAACATAGAATAAAAACGGGATGGTAGTCCGTATGTTTTTTCTCTCTCTTTTTTTTTTTTTTCTTTTTCTATATATATATATATATATATATATATATATATATATATATATATATATATATATATATATTTTTTTTTTTGCATACACTCTTACCCTACCATCCAAAATAATACATCATAGGGGTTTGAGCATTCCCCTTACACTTGAATCTTTACATACTTTACATTTAACTAATCTAATGACTCGAATTAAGAAAATCAAAACACTTGGAGCACTTTTAAGATTAACGTACATATGGGGGTAATAAGTGATGTTCTTCCCCATTACTCCATAAAATAAGTACTTACCCATGAGTCCCATGAGTCCCAAAACAATATGTACAAGGATATGACTCGACTTAGCAACCATGTAATCAATTAGAAAGTTAACTTAGGGTTTAACAAATAACAATAATGCACTAAAAATGAGCGCATACACGGAAGGCTAAGGCGATTTGGGTGTACATTTAAGTGGGGTGTAACAAATTCTTCCTTTAAGTAAAATGCTTAAAGTTAGAAACGAAAAGATAGGCTCGGAGGGGTGTACTAGGGGTATCGTGTACTAAAAATGAGTACAACGCTAAGGGTGTGGGAAAAATTAGTTGACTTAACTAGCCAAGTAATATGACTTAAATGGTCAAGTAATCATGATACGGGTTTAACACAAGGGTGATCCTAATGCCTCTTATCATGTAGTAAATCCTACCACACGAATGTAGTCTCACTAGCGGTCTCGGGATGCATCACTAACGCAAGTTCTAGAATCTAAGTGCTACCGGTACACTCATAAGCACTAATAATGAATGCTTTTCCTATCAAATCTAAAGGCGAACCTCACATTTTTGGGTGGAAAATTTTTCTGAATATACGGTTATGTGCTAGTCATACAACCTCCTATCCATGAGACGCTTGCTATGGCTAAAGTTTCACTCCTAAATGTTGTAAAAAATTTTAAATTTGGCACTAAAATTACACTAACAAGTATTTCTTGTAGTCTTATTACTCATCTACTATCAAACAAATCAAACTCAAGCGAAAGTGCATATGTAAGGTATCATCTTTTTACCCTCCCCTTACACTTAAGATGAACATTGTCCCCAATGTTCAAGTAAAGAATGTAAAAGTTAAAAAGTAAAGAGAATGAAATCAAATACTCCCCTGATTCGCTCGGTATGGATTTTAGTTGGCCAGGTTAAATCTTCTTCCAAGAAAACGAACAATCAAAGCTTCCCTTCCAGAATATAAATCATCTTCTTGTCACAAATAACCTGTAAATCCTGCCAAAAGTAGACAAGGCAACCTCGCGTAAAATCGGCGGCATCCTATATAAGTTACTTAATCCTAGAAAACAAAGTAAGATATAATGCTTGTGGAATGAAGTTTGCAGATTTCCTGGAGATTATAAAACTTAATAATTCACAAAAACCATAAGACTCCGTTAGAAAAACAAAATCGGTAAAATTTCCAGATTTTTGACTCCTGACGCCGTCAAGAGCAATTCCCTGACGCCGTCAGAATGAACCTGCAGAAATCCTTATGTTAAGTTTCCGGAAAATTTCTGGAAAAACTTTGTCCTACTTCCTGGAAAATCCTGCAAAACTTCATTATGACTCGATACAAGCATTTGACTCTAACAAATACGAATATACATGTTCATTTAATATTGTGGAGAATCATGATCGGTTTGTTTCTTAAAAACATATTTGGGGTTTCCCCTTACACTTATCTTTTGCAAAATACCTTTATATGCAATTAAGACGAAGTTAAAAACAAAATAAAGCATTTTCACAATTTACTCTGAAACATGAGCCACAAACAATAAAAATAAAACATGCATACGGAAACAAATAAAATCAAACAAACAAACAAACAAATAAAAACACACAAAACATGGGTTGCCTCCCAAGAAGCGCTTGTTTTTGTTCGAGTCACGAGCCTGACTCTACCCTTATTTAACGGAAATAGCGGAGGTTCTCCCTACACTTAGGATCAAGTGTGGGTGAAAGTAACGATACACACCCTTAGGGTGTGAATATGCCACGTGAGGTGAAGGGGGTGAGTGAATGGCTTCCTTCATCCTAAAACTACCCGGATAATATTGGTTGATGGGTGGGTCGGTTCCTCTTTTGTCTCCTAGAAATATATCTAAGGATGGAAAAGTGTGTAAAGATTGAGGTTCCGGTTCATCAACACTAGGAAATTCCCTAGAACTAGGAGTAAGGTTATCACTACAAGTATTCAAACCTATACCCTCAAGTGGTGCCTGGTCCAAGGGTTCTACCTCCATAGGAATTCCTAAAGTTTCTTCTACTTCTTCCGGGTAAGTCACGGGCGGTGTATATGCCTCAAATGATGGTAGGACTTGTGGGGTACTTAGTGGGCTTGGGTTTTCTACTATCTCTTCCATCACATCAATATCACCTATGTGTTCATCTTGTATTATGGTAGTACCTAACCATGACATGCAACTAGGTGGCTCAACTCTAACCTCATGTGTGTCGTATGTTTTGGTGAAATCTATCCCGCTCATGCAACTAGGTAGTTCAACACTAACCATCTCATAATCTTGGTTTGATTCTAAGTTTATGTTCTTAGAAATTAGGCCATCTCGCTCATACGAATCCACCAATTCGTTGAACTCATGGGTTATGGTTAGGAAGCTTTTCTCAAAATTCATCCAAAGGGTCTCACTAAAAGGAATTGATCCTGATAATGATCGTCTAATAGAAAACACACATGCATAAAATTCATCAAACCCATCTAATTTTACACCCATCTCCTCTTGTATATATGTAAGATCACTTAAAAATTCATTGGAACAACAGGAGGCAAATCTATCTGAGTAAACTAATTGTTCCTCTATAGTTAATGATCTAAATGGAATTTCATCCGCCATGGAGACAAATGAAAATGGTTTCACAAACAAAGGGCACAAAGAAAAAGATAGACTACAGAAGACCTAAAAATAAAAATAAAAATCTTACTAGAAAGGAATCTAGCAAGTAGACCTAATAAAAAGAAATCCTAACCTAGACAATAACTATTCCCCGGGCTGCGGCGCCAAAAACTTGATGCGTGGGAATCGCACCTTGCTTTACCTCTCGAGGGATCCCGAGAAGCTTACAACCCCCACCAGGCAGTGTACCTGATCGTTGTAGTATAGTATAGTGACAAGTACCAGGGGATTGATCGTTCAGCTTAGGAATAGTGTCGCTAGGATTAGAAAACCTAATTAATAGTTCTAGAGATGAGAGATGATTATTTTTGTGTTTTTATATTTTTATGAAAGCAATTAAAATCTCGGTTTTTTAAGGAGTGGGCGGAATTAGTTGCTATTCAACTAACCCAAAGCTAAGATGCAATCAAAATAAAATAATAAAAATGAAATTAAACTAATTAAACTAAAGTTGTGAGCAGTGGTTGGAGAAATTGTGTTTACTTAGACTTCATTACTCCCTAGATATCTTTTACATGTTAATTACTTGTTACACTTGTATGAATGACGGATTGTATTCCTTAATACCATTCGTGGGGTGGCATACATAACTCCCCAACTCTATGAGCTCTTATCTCCTCCTACACCATGACCCAGCACAACTATAGGGATTGTAAACAGTGGCTCATGCATTAAATACAACCAATAAAGACCTAGTACGCCTCGGTTCATGTTTCTTAAGACGTTCAAGCATGTTACCATTTGGAGATCTGCCAGTTTTCTTAAGCCTAACATATAAATCATTCATTCAAAACAAGAGTAGACAAGTAATCAACACATAATCAACATCTAGGTTTCATTAGATCTAAGCAAACACAAGAGATATCTAGCCTAGCATAGTAGAATTGAGACAAGAACAAGAGATAAACAACCAACACATAGACATATTGATTGAATTGAAAGTACACTTATCTCAATTACAATGCAAGGTCTCAAGGGTTTGGAACCCTTGAAAAACCTGTAAAAGAGGCACCAAAATCGTCTTTAGGGTTTCACCAAAACTTCTCTCTCTTTTATGAAAAAACTAGAAAACTATATATAGAAAAATCGTTCTGACGGCGTCAAGAGTTAAATCTGACGCCGTCAACTCGCCGCCATATACTTCCTCGGACGCCCTAGATCCACTTGTGATGGCCTATGTGACGCCGTCACCACCTACGGTATTTTATTCTTGGCCACTTTGACGCCGTCACCTCTCCATCTGACTCCATCACCAGCTACGGTAAATTATTCTTCATGTCTGACGCCGTCAAGAAGGAAGTCTTGACGCCGTCACCTTGTATCTTCAGCTTGGATTTTTGGTACTTTGTCGTTTTCTTCACTTTATGCTCCAAAAACGTCCAAAATAGCCTCTTTTCCAGAATTCACTCTCCAAACACCTAAAATCACAAAAGGAACGATTTAGGGCAATATTTGATCAAATAAAGTCGGATTCGGGCTTAAATGACCCCCTAAAAACGGATCATTTTTCGCCTCATCATATACCCTTACACTTGAGATTTGCTTGTCCTCAAGCAAATGAGCTTTTATTCTACTCAAAAGACAAGTTAGGGGTCATTTAACACTAATATAAAAGTAATTACAACAAATGATCATTGTCTCCCTGAACATCAACATTTTAATTCCTGTTGTTGTAGTTAGTAGTGTCCAGGTTATCAGGAGTAGGGGTCTCGACATTTCTAGTAGGACGACGTCCTCGACGACCAGGGGTAGTCGTTGCAGGACCAGTTCTGGTAGCTCTAACAGGGTTTCATCGTACATCCATTAATATAATACCAACACAATATCAACCACGTAAATAGGAACACAGTTCTCCATGTACGCCAAAAAACCGTAGAATATCACACGAAATCACCATCGTCCATACAAGTAGCGATCGATACTTCGTTCAAAAATACCAAAAGACATAATAAATACTAATCGTTCCATACGAGATGAACATACAATCCGAATAACGCGACTTAAGGGATAGAATAACCAGCTCTCCTAACCAAGTACTCCCTGGCTTAGGCAGCAACATAACAACAACACAAATCCAAATTGATCTAGCCATGAAGCTGGCGTAGACTACTCAACTCCGATCTCAAACAATCCAAATCTCTCCATAACGATCCCAGCTCAACACTGTGTATATCTCTATCTCTCTTGAGGTCTGCAACCTCCTTCTCTAACTCTGTGTTCCTCTGCCACAGCTTGCGATCTGCCTCGCGAGCCGTGAGGAAACCTCTTTGCAGATTCTCTATCTGCTCATGTATCTCCATCATACCTCCCTTAATCGCTGTCGTCCTGCCCACGACAGTAGTCAAATAAACTCTCAACTCAGCAATAACCATCTCAAGTCAATCAGCCATTTGCGAGATCCTCTCGCCTTGTGCAGAAATTCGAGTCCACATCCTACCAGTCTCACCCAACTCTGCATGCTCAGCAGATATCTCAGATGGCGCATCCGACGCCACGGGACTACCAGGTGGTGAATCAAACAAAAATAGGTGATCAGGTGAAACAGGCTCTATCGGATGTATCGGGGAATCGAGTTCCTCAGCATGAGCTGAATGTGCTGGCGAACCATCATCATCAGGCATCTCCTCCTCATCCTGAGGGTCATTATTCTGCTCGCCTTCGTACTCCTCCTCATACTCCTCGTCGTAGGGGTACTCCATCAATCGTCATCTCTGAGCAGGTGAACCACGAGGCAATAAAATCGGTGACTTAGGGCGACAATGGGACGATAAACTAGTGGCTGAACGCATGACCATCACGTATGGGTCATCAGGGGCCATAGTGATTTATGAGGGGCGACTCGTACTAGCAATAACAATTCTTAATAACAACACGTGCAAAGGAGGCTATGATTTGTGACAACGGCGTAGGGTAGGTGTAAGTGTTTCAAAACAACTAAACCGCGAACTCAAAACACCGTATCAAAAATCATCATATAATTCCAAATCATATATATATCAAGAAAGATTTAAAATACTGCATTACTAAAATCATTTGTAAAACAATTAAGCCATATAATTCCTCAAAACGCATATAATTCCTCAAAACGCCATCATATCACCAAATCAATAAACCTCAAATCCTTAAATCATCTCAAGAATCTCATATCCAATAATCATCTCAATATACCTCAATATAAACAATGATGCTTCGGCTTGGCGGGCTGGCGGGCAATGGTCGAGGATCGTTTTCTATGAAAATCGGTTATAGTTTAGGTGTCTATTTACCTAGTTCTCTATAACCTGGCCCTGATACCAATCTGTAACACCCCCAAAATTTGATACAGCAGAAGACTCAACAAGCTTTCGGGGTGCTACGGGGATTGGTATCCATTCAAAGTCATGAAAGAACGAGATAAAGTAAACATAAGAAAAACACAACCAAAACGGGTTTTAAAGTTTACATTTATCCCAAGAATTATCCAAAATAAGGCCCAAAAGAAATAAACATAGGTCCACAATAGTTATCAGAGTTTTAGAAATATAGATCCATAACCGGTGCCAATGCCAAGCCTCCAAAAGCTTCGGTCCAAATATGCCACAACAATAATAATAATAACACAATATAAACCACAACTATATATGCCATACATTCGGGTCGATTTACCAAGTCAAACCCGGGTCAACAACGAGACTACAAAACTTACGATATAGCCTCACCCGAGACCATTTGGTCTCAGCTAGCTCTAATTCGAGCCATTCGACCCAAACAGCCTACGTGGGGTGTCGGCCGAGAACCAAGACAACAACAACAAGTCAAGAATAACAATCCAACCAAGACACCAAATACCAATAACCAAACACTATAATCGGTCCAACAACCATCCTAGACTCCCAAACGAGTCAAGGAGAGGGTCACACCGAGACCTAGTGTCTCGGTCGAGCTCCATTCGAGCCATCACAAAACCAAACGCGACCCAAGGGTCACGCATCGAGTACCAAACTCGAGTCACACCCAAACCCAAGATACCAAACAGACTATTATTATCAAAACTTCATTTCCCCATCATTATTTCATCAAAACCCAACATAAAAACGGCAAGATACCCACGATTTGGGTACACATCGGGGCGCACAAATATATTTCGTGGCCACTCACCTCCAAACAAGCTCCAAAAATCCGATTTCTTCAAAAACCCAAGAGAAAAGATGGTGTATGTGGTGATAACGTGGTGATTTTGATTCGTATAAGGTGTTAGGGTGGTCCAAATCACGCGTGGTTTGCACCAAAAGATAGATCGTGAAAAGATGGTTAAGATGGTGGTGTTATTTTTGTTGTGGGAGTGGCGGTGGTGGTGCTATGGTGGTGATAAGGGGCGGCGGTGGTTGGTTGTGTTTGAAGAGAGAGAGAGAATGAAAAGTTGGTGAGGGTGTTGTGTTGTGTTGAGACCACAGGGACGATTTTGTGTAATTTACTCTTATTATATATATATATATATATAAAAAAAAAAAAAAATTGATAATAATAATAATAATGAGGGTGTAGGGGATTAAGTAGCCCAGTGTAAATACACAGACCAAACCCAAAACTTAAATAACCAAACAACTTTCTCCAACCGAACCCGTTCCAAAAATAATAATATCCGAACCCATATTAAAAATATAATTAAAATTGTTAGGTCAACCTAGTGCCGGAGTCAATGTAGTGCCAAAGTAACAATCTTAAAATAAATCATCACGAACGAATCAAATCAAACCATAAATAAATAATCAAATCCCATAATTAACGTACGATCAAAAATCACATTCCAACGTTCATAAAACATCTCGTCACAATAAACTTTTTCAAAAATTTCAAAATTATAAATTTTAATGTAATGCGGGTTTTAAAAACTGTTAGAATCGTATTTTTATTTATAAAAAGTGTCGGTCATTAATGTGTAGTTATAGGTTGCTTTAGAATATCATTATGATGAAGTTTATGTGTAGTTTTCATGATTTTATAAAGTCTAAGGGCTAGTTATGTAATATGGTCAAAGATTAGAGATGCCCTAGACTATTAGTATAAATACTCTTGTAAACCTCATTTGAGAGGTTGGTTCTCTTAGTAATATCAAGGTTATTAGTTTCACACACTAGGAGTTCCCACTCACTCTCTCTCTCTACTTACTTTCTCTCTCTAGGTTTAAGCTTGATTCAATAGTGATTTAGGTTGTTCTACGGTCCTACAAGTGGTATCAATCGCCTAGGGATAATATAGGTTGTTTTAGGTTTGATTTGGTTGAAAAAACTTGGTATAAAAGTGATTTTTTAGATTTAGGTTACTGTTCATCGCAAAATTTTCGAGTTAGGAAATTTTTTTTTCCGAGTTAGGGTGATTTTTTAGCGAGTTTGGCATTTTCTGTTGAGTTAGGAGTAAGATATACTGAGTTTGAACTGGTGTCTATCGAGTTAGGATTTTGGTATTATCGAGTTTGGGGTACAATACTTGCGAGTTAGGATTTTGGTATTATCGAGTTTGGGGTACAATACTTGCGAGTTAGGAGTTTTAATTCTTGCGAGTTAGAGCTTCTGTTCTATCGAGTTTGTATTTGCTTATCGAGTTAAGTCCAATTGGCGAGTTAGCCTTTTACCTTATCGTACATCGAGTAAGGTTCCTTGTGGCTACTACCTAAACGAAACTCTGCCCAAATTTTCTTAATTTACCGAGTTTGGATCTCTACATTGGACATACCGAGTTTAGACACAAACTGAAACATACCGAGTTAGACTGAAACTGAAACATACCGAGTTTGACAACCATCCTAACATACCGAGTTACAAGTTTTCTGAGGTTACCGAGTTTCAAAAGCTTATCGAGTTAGAGTGGCAAGAATCCAATCGAGTTGGCGGGAAAATTTGAGTAAAATTTAATTTTTACAGGAGACTTAACGTTCAATTTTTACGCGAGATTTAAATTTTGGTATAAGGTTGAAAATTTTGGCCCGAAATTCAAATTTTTTGGCCAAAATTCAAAAATTTTCGGTAAAATTTGGCGAAAAAATTTTCAAAACTCAAATTTTTCTGGTAACCTTAGAATTGTATTTCTTTGTGATTTTCAAATTTTGAGAAAGAAAATTTTCGTATTCATTTTTTGGAGGGAAAATTTGAAATCACAAAAATTCAACCAAGAACGCTTTTCAACTTCACCATAACATCTAATCTTCAAACAACAACCTTTGTTATCTTTCAAAAGATCCTCAGAACAATGTTTCACTTTGAATTCAAATCATGGCAACTCAACAAGACATTCATGCTGCCGGTGCCGAAAACCGACCTCCAATGCTTGAAAAAGGTGGATATCTCCCATGGACAAGCCGCATGCTTCGTTACATCAAAACAAAGCCTGATGGTAAATTAATGATCAAATCCATTGAAAAAGGTCCATTTCAGCCAAGACAAGTTCAAATCGAAGGTGATCCAAATACAACACCTCCTACTCAACCATTCGTGCGTGAACAAACAGAAGCAGATTTCACAGAGGAAGACAAGAAGCAGATCGCCGCTGTTGATATGGCAATGCATTTAATCCAACTTGGATTACCACGGGAGATCTTTGCTGCGGTCGACAGCTGTGAAACTGCTTATGCTATGTGGGAACGTGTTAGAAGGATATGTCATGGAACTGAGATTGGACAACAAGACGTTGAGAACAAACTTCTTACTGAATGGGAGAATTTCACATCCACTAAAGGTGAACAGATTGAATCCTACTACACAAGGTTTTGCACTTTGATGAATGAGTTAATCAGAAACAAGTTGACACCTCGAACAATTGCAACAAACATCAAATTCATCAATAACCTTCCAGAAGAATGGGGTCGTTATGTTACAATTGTCAACCAAACAAAGGATTTACATCAGGTGAATTATGATCAACTCTATGACTTTCTGAAGCAAAACCAAGCAGAGGCAAATGAAGTAAGGAAAGAAAGATTGGCAAAAAATCATGATCCTCTCGCATTAATTGCTAATACGCCAACACCGTTAGCAGTGAACACACAACAACCATCATCATCTTCCACTCACAACTACATGCAACCATCATGCATTCAACAACCAACACCGGTCTACCAACAACAGTTCTACCCACAACAACAACAAGTTATTCCACAATAGCAATACCTACAATCCCAAGAACCGGAATTCACTGACAATGATGAAGCTACTGCAGCATTGTCCCAAGCATTTGCTTTTCTGTCAAAGGCATTCCAAGGACGCTATTCTACACCAACTAACAACAACCAAAGGATTTCATCGAACACTCGCAACAAGCAGATTGCTCAGCCAAGCTTCAATATGGGTAATGGAGGCCAAATGGTTGGAGTTTATGGGAATCAGCAAGGATATGCTACTGGATTTAATATGGGCAATCAGAATATGCAGAATGCAGGTCAGTATGTAGGGAATCAGTTGGGTCAGTTTGTTGGAAATCAGAGGGGTCAGAATGTTGGTAATCAGGCAATGGGTAATCAGAATAGAAATGTTGCAGCTCCAGTTGTTGGGAATTTGGGAAATGTGAATCAGGGTAATCCGGTAAAGTGTTTCAACTGCCAGGGTGTAGGTCATATGGCAAGGAACTGTCCTACTAAGCCGAACAAAAGAGACACAGCGTACTTGCAGAAAGCATTGCTGTTGGCACAAAAGAATGATGCAGGGTTTCAGTTGAACGCAGAGGAAAATGATTTTATGGCTCTTATGGATGACATGGAAGATAGAGAGGATATCGATGCGAACTGCATATTCATGGCGAATCTTCAGGAAGCTAAGTATGACACGGATTCTGACACACTTCCTGTTTATGACACCAATGCACCATCTGAGGTATCCAACTTCAACACCTGTCATAATAATGATATATTTGATATGTCACCTCATGAGGAACAGCATTCTGAGAAGCTAGCATTCACTTATGATACATTACTGGACAGGCCAAGTAGTAGCAATACTCCTTCAGCGACTCCAGATGTGAATCATAATGGAGGCTTCGTTTCACAGCATGCTGAGAATGATGAGGAAACACGTGCTTTGTTTGAATCATTATTGAATAATTGCCGTATTGAAATTGAGAATGTGATAAAGGTCAATCGCGATGTTAAGGCCGCGAATGTTAAATTGACCGCTGAGCTTGAGAGTTACAAAGAAAACGTTAAAGCTTTTGAATTTCATAACAAAAGAGTGTCTGAATTAGAAACTGGTTATCAAAATTCCGTTTCAAGGGTAAAACAATTGCAACTCAAGTTTGATACACTTGATGTTAATTCTTTCAAGAAGATAAAAGCTTTAAACGCGGAAATTTCTGATTTACAAAACCAACTTTCTAAACAAAAAACAGCTTTTACCAATCTTGAAAAAGAAAGGGATGAGTTGAAAAAGGACTTTGCAAAGAAAGAAGACAAACTTTTGGCCGAAATTGTAGAGTCAGAACACATGATTGCACATTTAGAAGAATTAGTGGTTAAGTCGAGTCAGTCAAGTCAAACAATGAAAATGATTTCAAATCAAACTAATCCGATTTACCATACGAAACATAAAGTGGCTCTTGGTAACAACACCCCCAGTAATCTCAAGAAAGCTCAGCAAGAACAGAATGTTTTGTATAATGGTAATGTGATTTACACTAAACATGATCCTCCCGTCGTTCGGGATTCTGTGCAAACGATAGAACATGTCGAAGAGAGCATAAATAAAATGAAACAAAAGGATTTGAAACCCATTGATTACAACAAATTGAACAAACTTTCGGGAATTACTTTTGTTCCACAAAAAGAACCATCTGTGTTTTCCATAAAACGACCATTCTCAAAAATGTTTTCTAAGAAAGTAATTGTTTCCAAATCTCTTTCAAAAATGGAACAAATGTCTTCTAACAACACTTTTAATACAAGTGAGGCTAGAAACATTCTGGATGACGTTAAAAAGAGAATTCAAGAACTTCAAAATATTGTTGCTTCTAAAACTACAATCGATATTAACAACTGGCATTCCAGTTTTCATATTGAGCAGAAAAAAGTTTTTGAAAACGAAATTACTATCCCACTGAATAACATCAGTGTGAGGGTAATCCATTTTGAACAAGCTTTCTTAAAAGAAACGGCCGACTTTGTCAAGGACCACAAATCCCTGGTAAACGAAACTAATGAAACTCGTGAAAACATGAATGTTTTGGAAAACCTAAATGATTCTCTCTTCGAAGCTGTTATGACCACTGACATTATGTCCATCATTAAGTACCGGTTGTTTATTGCTAACTGTTTACCTGCAGCTATACATCATCTCCATGGCGAAAGATTCCACATGCTCATACATGCATCAACAAAGTCAAAAGAAAGTTCTCACAAAGATTAAAGGATAACAACAGTCAAAGAAAGATTCTACGCCAAAAAGAAGAATCTACAAAGTAAAGTGACAAAGATCAAAGTGAAAGAACGGAAACAACAAATGCATCTCAACAACATTCCGCTGCACCTGCTCAAAATCAACCACCACCACCACTGGATGCATCTACTACAATCGAAGCTGAAGCACCAACTACCTCAACATCATCTACATCTACTCAAGCCACTCCAGTACTTGAAACTGAATTACCAAGAGTTGATGAGCAAAATCAAAACACAAATTTTCAAGAAGAACCAACAAATAATTCAAACGATGTTGCGTTAGAAGAAGGAGAAGAAGTATTTGAAAACCCGTTTGCAACAGACTCTGCTGAATCTTCTTCAAGGTTACATGAACCGTCTAACACACATACGTTAAACCCAAGGTACCCTTCTACGTTTCAATGGACTAAAGACCATCCAATAGAACAAGTTATTGGTGAACCTTCAAAGCCAGTTCAGATGAGGAGACAACTTGCCACCGATCTCGAATTGTGCATTTATATTTGCTCAATCAGCCTCAAAGAACCAAAGAACATTCGGGAAGCAATGGCAGAAAACCCTTGGATTGAAGTGATGCAGGAGGAACTTCTTCAATACCTGTTACATGATAGTTGGGAACTTGTTGAACGACCACTTGATAAACGCGTTCTTGATCTCAAGTGGTTGTGGAAGAACAAACTGGATGAGGAAATGACTGTCATTCGTAACAAAGCTCGTCTCGTGGCTAAAGGATATCCACAAGAAGAAGGGATAGATTTCAAAGAATCATTCGCGCCTGTAGCTAGATTTGAAGCAGTCCGGATTTTCTTAGCCTATGCAGCTCACAAAAACATCACAGTCTATCAGATGGACATTAAGACAACTTTCTTGAATGGAACTCTGAAAGAAGAAGTGTATGCGAGTCAGCCAGAGGGATTCATCGACAAAGATCATCCAGACTACGTCTACAAGCTTAAGAAAGCCATCTATGGTTTAAAACAAGCTCCAAGAGCGTGGTATGACGAACTATCATCTTTCTTGCTCAAAAACAATTTCACAAAAGGAACGGTTGATGACACCTTGTTTATCAAAAAATTCAAAGATGACATTTTGATCGTTCAAATTTACGTGGACGACATAATTTTTGGATCAACCAATCCTAACCATTCAAAACATTTTGAAAATCTCATGAAAAGCAAATTTGAAATGTCCATGATGGGGGGAACTAAAATTCTTTCTTGGTTTACAAATACATCAATCCCCTTGTGGTATTTTTATCAATCAAGCTAAATATACAATAGAGATTTTGAAAAAACATGGAATGGATAATTGTGATTCTGTTGGTACTCCAATGGTCACTTCACCAAAAATTGATGCTGATTTGTTTGGGAAACCCATCGATCCGAAAAAATATCGGAGCATGATCGGTTCTCTCATGTACTTAACTGCTAGTCGACCTGATATTCAATTTGCTGTTTGTTTGTTAGCACGGTTTCAGGAAAAGCCTACCGAACTTCACCTCAAAGAGGTTAAAAGGATCTTTCGGTACCTACGAAGAACCATTAACATGGGACTTTGGTATCCGAAGGATTCGGGGTTTAATCTAACAGCCTTTTCAGATGCCGACCATGCAGGAGATCAAGTTACAGCAAAAAGTACATCAGGTGGAGCACAATTTTTGGGTGAAAAGCTAGTAAGCTGGTTGTCAAAGAAACAGGATTGTACTGCGCTATCAACCGCCGAAGCCGAGTATGTGTCTCTATCTGCGTGTTGTGCCCAAGTTCTTTGGATGAGGACACAACTCACAGATTATGGCTTTACTTTTGACAAAATACCTATGTATTGTGACTCAAAAAGTGCCATAGCCATCTCGTGTAATCCCGTACATCACTCTAAGACGAAGCATATCAAAGTCCGCTACCATTTCATCAAAGAACACGTGGAAGAGGGTACTGTTGAATTATTTTTCGTTAAGACTGATTACCAACTCGCCGATCTATTTACTAAAGCCCTTCCAAAAGAAAGGTTTGACTATTTAGTTCGACGAATTGGCATGCGAAGCCTAACTCCTGAGGAGCTAGAACGTCTTCTCGAATCTTCTTGAAATATATTTTTCACAATCGCTTCGCTGTAAATATTTTTTGAAAAAACAAAATACAAAATTTGAAAAACCAACAAAAACAAAATACAAAAATATAAAATTTCAAAAAATACAAAAACAATATAAAATCAAAAAAATCCAAAAATATTCTTCTCACGACATGTCTCTCGTATAAATCAATATTCTGTACGTTTCTAGAAATGTCATTCAACAATGATACGGACATGTACTGATGCTTGAACGGGAGTTCTTTTAAATGTTTTTCTAAAACATGTCGTTTCTAAAAATTTTCTTCACAATGGCTTTCGTATACTTCAGTACGAAACCCGGACCCGAATGATGACTTCTGATTATTTCAAATCAAGGACTCGTATTTTGAAGGACGAAATCTTTTTCAAAAAGTTCGAGTCTAAACAAACGAAAAAGATTTCAAACATAAACTCGTTTTCAAACATATTTCTTGAAGCACTTTTTAAAGATTGTTCAAAAGATTTCTCATAATCTCTCAAAATTAGTGCTCAAGAAAACTCCCTCTAAACCCTTAATTGATTTTCAAATGTGCTATCATTAAGGGGGAGTACAAAAACAAAATTGTTCCGAATTCATGCAAAATGAAATCTGTCTTTCTCTCCAAAAGCTTTTTCTTAATCAGTTGATATCAAAAATATCACGATATGCTATTTTTGAGGGGGAGAAGACATGATTAAAATGTGATCAAAGATGTTCAAATATTGTGATTGAATCTCAAAAGAGCTCGACTCAGAAAGTACCAATGAATTGACGAAACTTAATATGTCAGTAATCGAAAAGACTTGTCCTGGACGGGTAATAATTTCAAACTAGTCCAACTAGTGATGAAAGCGTGTCTCGAATAGGACTTGTCTGAGTAGAATGTACCGTATCGAGAGACTTTCTTTGGACTTAACCAGGATGGGTAATAACTTCAAGCTAGTCTAACTAGTGATGTAAGCGTGTCTCGAATCGGTTATGTTCATTGAAAGTGGATCAATTCAAAAAAAGTGCAAACTCCTCACGCATGTGCAAATTTCTTAAAAATTCATAAGCACATGTGAAGGGGGAGTCCTTCAAAAGAAACAAAAACTCTCAAAGTGTCAACAAAAAATGTGTTTATATTCATAAACACTTTGAGAGATTTTCAATCAAAGGTTTCATAGCAATTATAAGATTCATGGAGTTATAAGGTGACTAAGGTTAGGGAAAACCGTCCTATGATCCGCCAAAGCCGGAGGGATCTACCCAAGGACAATTCCAATAGATTAGAATTAGAAGTCCTTAGGTATGATTGAAAAAAGGAGAAAATGAGAAAGGAGAAAGATGGGGTTGAAGAATTTTAAAGAAAAGTTATGAAAAAGGGTGAAAAGAAATAGCCCTCCATATGTTCGACCTTAGGGCAGACACCGGGTTCAATTCATATGCTACTGGTTGTTACTAAGGTGACACCGGTATTGAAGATAAAGACGTCATGGACCCATTGACGCACTGCACTAAACCTTCTAGCCACTCAAGTTCTCTTAAAAGAGCTTGTTTCATTCTCACGAGGAACCGGTGTAATCTATCAATCTGTCTCTTAGAGATGATTGATATTGAAGAAGGAGACCTCTCCCTAATCTCCGCATAGGAAACCAAATGTGCACTTATCGAGTCTAGAGCCCCGAGATTCATCAAATGATCTCATAGGAACACATGATATTTCTACACTGGTTGTTCATCATTAAGGACGCCAGATGTAAACCTAAGAGTCCTACGCAGATCTTAGCAATCTGCCGAGAACGTTTATGAGAGGAATTACTTATGTATATTCTCAATGATTGAACGGAAATTCCTGCCAGGGTCAACATTAAGCAGCCCTGACAGCAGGTCACTTCGGTAATTCTTTATGGGTTACGCTTAGTGTTCGCGGTGGTTTCAAACGGTCTACAGTCGTGGAGTGATCTCCAGCGACTCACCCAGTCATTGAGCTACTTAGTAGGTCTCGTAAGCTCTTTCGAGAGTATCTGATATGGGAACGACCATGGTAAGGGTTAGAAGGAGTCTTCACACTATGCTGTTGACGATCTTTAATTCCTTATCTGTAAGTACCGATTGTTTATTGCTAACTGTTTACCTGCAGGTATACATCATCTCCATGGCGAAAGATTCCACATGCTCATACATGCATCAACAAAGTCAAAGGAAAGTTCTCACAAAGATTAAAGGATAGCAACAGTCAAAGAAAGATTCTACGCCAAAAAGAAGAATCTACAAAGTAAAGTGACAAAGATCAAAGTGAAAGAATGGAAACAACAAATGCATGTATCACAAAGACTTAAGACGTATGAGCATGTTGGAATGGCAGACAACCACCACTAACACAGAAGTGACGAAAGGCAGATGACATCATCGGATCACTTCAACAAACAATGAAGCATGATGAACTGGAACTATGTTTCATCTAGTGATTCTTAAAGACGTCAAGAGCTATGAATGATAAAGTTTAAAGACAAAGATGATGACGTCGCGCAACCTCAATGACCAACACTTAGGGGGAGATTGTTAGAATCATATTTTTATTTATAAAAAGTGTCGGTCATTAATGTGTAGTTATAGGTTGCTTTAGAATATCATTATGATGAAGTTTATGTGTAGTTTTCATGATTTTATAAAGTCTAAGGGCTAGTTATGTAATATGGTCAAAGATTAGAGATGCCCTAGACTATTAGTATAAATACTCTTGTAAACCTCATTTGAGAGGTTGGTTCTCTTAGTGGTTCTCTTAGTAATAACAAAGTTATTATTCCACACACTAGAGTTCCCACTCACTCTCTCTCTCTACTTACTTTCTCTCTCTAAGGTTAGGCTTGATTCAATAGTGATTTAGGTTGTTCTACGGTCCTACAAAAACGGCTCCCTATTTTGCCAGTTGTCACAAAAGGTATCATTGTAAATGTTATTTATATATGTCAAATGATGGTTCCCCTATGTTAATTTCAGTTAAAACATTATTTTTCAGAAACCCTAATTTTTACGAACCCTAACTTTTTTCGTGTTTTACAATTGCAGATAGAGTTTTCACTGTCAATTTACACCACGATGGGGTGTTTGTTCCTAGCCCTTTAAGATACTTGGAAGGTAATGAAAAACAAATCACTGATATTGACTTCGAAGGTATGAGCTTTACTGATTTTCGTGAGATTATCTAGCATTATGTTCATGGGATTGTGTATAGGTTATATTATTGTCCCCTTAGAATACCTTTGAATGTTGGTATTAAAGAAATTAAGACAGATAATGATGTTCAAGAGTTTCTAAGGGTTGGGTATGACAACAAATGGTATATTGACCTGTATGTGGAACACTTTGACTATGATATCATGGATTTTATAAATGAGGAAGCAAATGGGATCTTAAGTAGTAGCTCTAGTGATGAATACTACAGTAGTGATGAGTGTGAGGATTTCCCTGATGTTGATTTTCATAATGAAGGGGAAGACAATGTAGTTATAAAGAACCTAACCACTAAAGACCCATTTCTAAACAAAATGTGCCCCAACAGTGACATGTATGTTGACTATCATGATCACTCAGTCCCTCAAGCAGAATGTGAGGCTTTAGATGACCCTGAAGCTGATAACATTGACCCTATTTTTCAAGCTAAAAAAGGTGTTTCTTATCCCAAACATGACCCTAAAACTCCTTGGAACCAAATGACACCTGTCTTAGGTATGAGGTATGAGCATCCTGACCAATTGAAATTAGCCTTAGCCAACTATGGAGTAGCAAATGGTTACCAATTGTGGTTTGAAAGAAATGATTGGAAGACTCTACTAGTGTTTTTGTGGTAGGAGTGTTGAGGATGGTAGGTCTGTTGGGAGGTACATTAACAAAAAAAGGAAGATCCAAAAGTCTTTGTTTAATGATGGTGAGGCTAGTACTAGCTAGTCTAAGACTCCTAAGAAATCAAACAAGGCTGCTAAGTCTAGTAAGTCTGCTAAGTCTAGTAAGTCAACAAAAAATTACAAAAAATTGCCAAAGAAAAATGTTGGTTCTAAGTCTCGTAAGACATTCAGGGTTAGAAAAATGGGGGAGGGATGTAGCACTGATGTTGAGGGAACAAGTTCACCAGTGGTTAACCCAAATACCAACTCACCCAAACCACCTGAAACACCTAGGGCTACAAGGAAGAGGTTAAGAGATGATAAGAATAAGCTTCCTGTTTGTGGTTTTAGACTATGGGCTTCATGGATGAGCACTGAGCACTCATTCCAGATCAAGACATTGAAACCAGACCATAACTGTTCTAGAAACTATAATCTTGGTTCCCTGGTAACTTACAAATGGATTGCATACCACATGTCTAAAGAGATCCTTAATGATCCATTCATTCCTTATATTAAGATGAAAAGTTTAATAAAGGAGAAGTTTCTCATTGATGTTTCTTTAGGACAGTGCAAAAGGGCCAAGCAAAGGGCATTGTTTAACCATGAGGGAGGGTTAATTGAGCATTATGGTAGGTTGTGGGACTATAGAAGGGCACTGTTAGATTCAAACCCTGGTTCCACTTGTGAACTAGATGTAGAGGAAACCAGTTCTGGGAATGTCTATTTCAAAAGGTTCTATATCTGTTTCAAGGGTATTAAAGAAGGGTGGTTGCAAGGTTGTAGGAGAATCATTGGTTTAGATGGATGTTTTTTGAAGCATACATGCAGAGGTGAGTTGCTGACAACAATGGGGAGAGATGCCAACAATCAGATGTTCCCCATTGCTTGGGCTGTTGTCAGGGTTGAAAACTATCTGAATTGGACTTGGTTCCTTTCACTTCTTCATGATGATCTCAACCTGCAACAAGGCACAGGATTAACACTGATTTCAGATTCACATAAGGTAAGTATGTTTACTAACTTTAATTATTCATACTCTTTAACTGTTTTATAACATGTTTTATTGTATACAGGGTCTTTTAGATGCTGTTGGTTATTGGTTGCCTCATGCAGAGCATAGAAAATGCACAAGGCATGTCTATGCTAACTTCAAAAAGAAGTATACTGGTTTGGCATTACAAAGCCTTTTTTGGAGGTCAGCATCAAGTACTACGGAGCAACAATTTCATGCAAGGATGGATGAACTGAAGATAGAGAACAATGAGGCTTATTAGTACCTGATCCAAAGAAATCCAAATACATGGTGTAGAGCATTCTTCAATCTGAATGTCAAGTGTGCTGCTTTTGAAAATGGGATATCTGAGAGTTATCATAGGGCTATCCTGTTACAAAGATCAAAGCCCATTATCACTATGTTGGAAGACATTAGGATATACATCATGCAGAGGTTACTGGCAATGCACAAGTTAGCAGTTAACTTAGAAGACAACATAAACCCAACTGTTAGGAAGAAACTTGAATACTTCAAGAGAGAGTCAAGGTTTGTGTTCTCTAACTTACTTTACATGTCTACCTTTTTTGGTTGTTTGACTGACTTGTGTTCTGTAACTTGCAGGCATTGGAATGTTCTAGCAAGTACTTATGTGATGCATAGGGATTGGACCAGGCTTTACCTCTCGAGGGATCTCGAGAAGCTTACAACCCCCACCAGGCAGTGTACCTGATCGATGTAGTATAGTATAATGACAAGTACCGGGGGATTGATCGTTCAGCTAGGAATAATGTCTCTAGGATTAGAAAACCTAAAGACTAGGTCTAGAGATGAGGGATGATTCTTTTTGTATTTTTATATTTTTATGAAAGCAAGTAAAAATCTCAGGTTTTGAAGGAGCTGGGCGGAATTAGTTGCTAGTCAACTAACCCAATCACTAAGATGCAATCAAAATAAAATACTAAAAATGAAAATAAAACTAATTAAACTAAAGTTGTGAGCAATATGTGGGAGAATTGTGTTTACTTAGATTTCACTACTCCCTAGATATCTTTTACATGTTAATTACTTGTTATAGTTGCGTGGATGACGGATTGTATTCCTTAATACCATTCATGGGGTGGCGTACTTACTTCCCCAATCCTATGAGCGCCTACTTCACTCCTATGTCGAGCCGGCTAAGAAGCTCCTAACATGGGATCACTAGAATTTGCTCATGCATTAAATACAACCAATAAAACCTAGTACGCATCGGTTCATGTTTCCTAAGACGTTCAAGCATGTTACACAAAGGAGATCTGCCAGTTTTCTTAAGCCTAACATTGAAATCATTCATCCATTACAACCATAAACAAGTAATCAACACATAATTAACATCTAGGTTTCATTAGATCTAAGCAAACACAAGATAAATATAGCCTAGCATGTTGGAATCAAGACAAGCATAAGATAGATTCAAACAACACATAGACATATTGAATGAATTGAAGGAAGACTTATCTCAATTGAACATGAAAGGATTCAAGGGGTGAAAACCCTTGAAAACTCTGTAAAATATGACCTAGGGTTTACAAAGTTCGGCCCTAGTTTTCTCCACACAAGTTTCTCTTTAATGAATGAAAAATAGTAAACTATATATAGATTTTGATAGGTGACGGCGTCAAGAACAAATGTCTGACGCCGTCATCTCGCCGCCAAATAGTTTCTCGGACTGCCTAGATCTGGGTCTGACGCCGTCATGTATACTCCTTATGCAGGCTGTCACCAAATTAACTCTTGACGCCCTTGTTGTGACGCCTTCAGGTTTGCACTGGGTCGTCATGGATTTTACTCTTGACGCCGTCATGATGTTCCTCTTGACGTCGTCAGGTACTGTTCTCAGCATGGAAAATTAAGTCTTTGTCGTTTTCTTCACTTTTATTCTCCAAAAACGTCCGAATTGCTTCCTTTTTCAGAATTCACTCCCAAAGTACCTAAAATCACAAAAGGAACGATTTAGGGCAATATTTGATCAAATAAATTCAATTCCGGGCTTAAATGACCCCCTAAAAGTGGTTCATTTTTCGCCTCATCATATACCCTTACACTTGAGATTTGTTTGTCCTCAAGCAAATGCGCTTTTATTCTAGTCAAAATACAAGTTAGGGGTCATTTAACACTAATATAAAAGTAATTACAACAAATAATCGTTTCACAAAAGACCAAAGACAAGCACGGAGGTCATACACTAGCACCTCACAAATAGTGTTTAGATACTCACATCTCTCGGGTGTAATAAAGTAATATCACAATATGGAAACGGAAAATATCTCTCACTACCTGTCATAGCAAAATAGATTACCATAGGCTTGGGAAAGGATCAAACCTCCACCACATGGCGTAAGCACCTAGGATAAACTTTCAAAGAGGTCTTTTAAAGGGTTGTAACGTTAGGTGTAGGGATATGGAATACACGGTTTTGTTGGATATAGGCAGTCTTTACTGGTGGCGAGTTAACAATCTTGGTTAATTACATGTACAATATGACGTTGCTAAGCCAAGACTAGACTCGACTTAAGCTAATAAATAAAAAATAACAAAAACATAAAATGAACATAGAATGATAAAGGATGGTAGTCCGTATGTTTTTTCTCTTTTTCTTTTTCTATTTTTTTGTTCTTGATTTTTTCGATTTTTTCGATTTTTTTTTTCTTTCTTTTTTTTTTTTTTTTTTTTTTTTTTTTGCATAAACTCTTACCCTATCATCCAAAATAATACATCATAGGGAATGAACATTCCCCTTACACTTGAATTTTTACATACTTTTACAATAAACTAATCTAATGACTCGAATCAAGAAAATCAAAACTCTTGGAGTACTTTTAAGATTAACGCACATACGGGGGTAATATATGATGTTCTTCCCCATTACTCCATAAAATAAGTACTTTACCCATGAGTCCCAATCGTCCCAAAACAATATGTACAAGGATATGACTTGACTTAGCAACCATGTAATCAATTAGATAATTAACTAAGGGTTTAACAAATAACAATAATGCACTAAAGATGAGCGCATACACGGAAGGCTAAGGCGATTTGGTTGTACATTTAAGTGGGGTGTAACAAATTCTTCCTTTAAGTAAGATGCTTAAAGTTAGAAACGAAAAGATAGGCTCGGAGGGGTGTACTAGGGGTTTCGTGTACTAAAAATGAGTACATCGCTAAGGTGTGGGAAAAATTAATTGACTTAACTAGCCAAGTAATATGACTTAAATGGTCAAGTAATTATGATACGGGTTTAGCACAAGGGTGATCCTAATGCCTCTTATCATGTAGTAAATCCTACTACACGAATGTAGTCTCACTAGCGGTCTCGGGATGCATCACTAACGCAAGTTCTAGAATCTAAATGCTACCAGTACACTCATAAGCACTAATAGTAAATGCTTTTCCTATCAAATCTAAAGGCGAACCTCACATATTTGGGTGGAAAAATTTTCTGAATGATACGGTTTTGTGCTAGTCATACAATCTCCTATCCATGAGACGCTTGCTATGGCTAAAGTTTCACTCCTAAATGTTGTAAAAAATTTTAAATTTGGCGCTAAAATTGCACTAACAAGTATTTCACATAGTTTTATTACACATCTACTATTAAACAAACAAACTCAAGCGAAAGTGTACCTGTAAGGTATCATCATTTTACCCTCCCCTTACACTTAGGATGAACATTGTCCCCAATGTTCAAGTAAAGAATGTAAAAGTGAAATAAGTAAAACAAATGAAATAAAATACTCCCCTGATTCGATCGGTATGTATAATAAGGTGGCCAGGTTAGATCTTCCTCCAAGAAAATGAACAATCAAAGCTTCCCTTCCAGAATAATAATCATCTTCTTGTCATACATAACCTGTAAAACCTGAGAAAACAGACAAGGCAACCTCGCATAAAATTGGCGGCAATCTACATATACTAATAAATCCTAGAAAACAAAGTAAGATATAATGCTTGTGGAAGGATGTTTGCAGATTTCCTGGAGATTATAAAACTAACAATTCAACAAAAAACTTTAAGACTCCGTTAGAAAAACAAAGCTGGTAAAATTTCCAGATTTTTACACATGACGCCGTCAAGAGTAAACTCGTGACGCCGTCAGAAGTGACCTGCAGAAATTCTTATGTTAAGTTTTCGGAAAATTTCTGGAAAAACTTCGTCCTACTTCCTAAAAAATCCTGCAAAACATCATTATGACTCGATACAAGCATTTGACTCTAACACTATGTTCTCCAGATTTTTTTAAGCAAGTAAATGGAAGTAAATGAAGCATCACAAAAAAAATCATGTTCTCTAGTTTTTTTAAGTAAGTAAATGGAGTGGAAGCACATGAAAAGGGAGTATGGCTCTTTGTTTTTTTCTTCTAAAACTTTACGCCCAAATATGGGCTGCAAGTGAAGTAAATGAGACCCACATAATGTTTGTAACAAAAGTGCCCCTCACCAATTTGTCCTTATTGTGTGTTTACAAGGGTATTATAGTAAATGTAAACTCAAAAATATAAAAAGTGACTACATTTACTTCCTCTCACATCAAACTTGAGAACACAATTATTTTCACTACATTTACTTCCTATCACATCATTTTCTTTACTTTGATTTCTTTATTTTACCTTTCATTCTAAAAAAATACTTGAGAACAAAGTGTAACAAATACGAGTATACATGTTCACTTAATATTGTGGAGAATCATGATCGGGTTTTGTTTCTTAAAAACATATTTGGGGTTTCCCCTTACACTTATCTTTTGCAAAAAATACCTTTGGATGAAGTTAAGACTAGGCCAAACAACAAAGTAAAGTATTTTTACTATTTTATTTTTGAAACATGATCTACCAACAATAAAAATAAAGCATGCATACGGAAGCAAATAATAAACAAACAAAATAAGAATCACACACAACATGGGTTGCCTCCCAAGAAGCGCTTTTCTTTATTTACGAGTCTTGTAGCTAGACTCAAGGTCATGGGTTACTACGTGACCTCATTGTTGGTTTCACTCTCTAGGTCGTCTTCAAAGCCAGTTTTGTATTCCGGACCTAATTGCAAGCATTCTTTGTAGAAACCAAGCATCCTATTCATCACATACTCTACTCCTCTACGTCTATCCTCATCATTTCTATAGTAAGCTGCTTGTTTGTGTTCCTTTTCTATATTAGAAAGGAGGCGGTATTGCTCAATCTTGTAGGGCATTTGGTAGGCAATCTCATCATTCTCTTCCTTGAACCTAACTATCCCTAAAGTCGGATCATAACTCATCTTAGTGGTCTCAACAAACGGTTTGCCGAATATTACTTGGCTTAGGCAATCATCTATCACCGGACGAGTATCTTCTACTATCACAAAATCGATCTCATAAGTGAAGTTACCTATAATCACATGCAATCCCTTCACTCTTCCTACAAAATTACTTATCAAATTCTTATTGGGCATCATCCTATAATCAAGTTGCTTCTTCATCACCCAATTATAATAAGTCCTAGTCATGATGTTTATAGGAGATCTAGGATCGATATAAGCTTTCCATATATGCATATACCCGATGTTGCATGGTATGTTGATGTTAGAGGGGTCTCCCATTTTGATAAGGGGTGTGCCAAGGATATATGGTGTCTCGGGGCCATCGAATAAATCCTTATAGTATTCCCGTTCTTCCTTGGTGGGCAACTTATCAACGTGCTTTTCTATAGTCTCTACTTCCTCTAACTCCTCTCCCTTATTAACCTCAACTTCCTTAATTTCATCCCTAATCTCAGTTTCTACTTCAACTTCATCTTTATCACTTTCTTCTATATCCTTATCTTTTGGCTTAATGGTGACAACATTGACAAAGTGGACATGTTTGGATGATGAGGGATCCTTAATTTGGATTCCGTTATTGGCGTCCCTAGTGTCCTTCCTAGGTGTAGTTAACGCTTGGTTGTTGAGGGCTTTCAACAAGTTGTCTATCTTGTTGGTCATCTCCGTTTGTTGTTGGTTGAATTCGGTTTCAAACCTAGCTATGCGAGCCTCTTGAGATGCCATGAACTTAGACATCAATTCTTCAAGATTGTTGGTACTACCATAGTTGTTAGAAGGATTGTTGTTGAAAGTATGGTTGGAGGGTGGACCGTTTGGTTGGTAACGATTAGGCGGATTGGAAGAATTGGCTTGGTTTTGTTTCCACCTAAGGTTTGGGTGATTTTTCCAAGAGGGATTGTAGGAATCACCGTAAGGGTTTGGCTCGGGTTTGAAAGTGTACCACTTATCTCCCGCTTCGTCGGTACGCGAGGATGCGTAGTCCGCAAAAGCGGTTCCGGGGAGTTCTACACAATCACGAGTGTCATGGGGACCACTACATAATTGGCATGAAGAAGTGATTTTGTTCACTTGGCTTGAAGGCTTAGGAGCTTCGTAAGATTTCAGGAGAAACTTGACTTGGTCCTCAAGTTCCATGATCCTACGGTCGGGAGTGCTAGAGTTGTTCGAAGGCAAAGATATTGCCTTGACCGTTTTATTCAAATCACGGGGATCATTCCAACTTTCGTTGTCATAGAGAGCAAGATCTTCTATGAGTTCCCATGATTGTTCCGCACTTAGATCACGTAGCTTACCACCGGCCGATTGGTCAATGGCTCGCCTTGTGGAGAGATCGATATGGTCATAGAAGATTTGGACTTGGAGCCAAAGATCTGTGCCATGATGAGGGACTTTTTGGAGTAAGTCCTTGAATCGAGTCCATGCTTCATATAGAGTTTCACCTTGACGTTGTTGGAACATCAAGATATCATTTCTAAGCTTGGTAGTTCTCCCCAGTGGGAAAAATTGAGCAAGGAAACGAGTGGTGAGATCATCCCATGAGGTGATGGATCCCGCGGGTAAACGTTCAAGCCATTGGCTAGCTTGATCACGTAGAGAGAATTGGAATAGGCGTAATTGGGTTGACTCTCTAGTTGTAACATCAAGGTCTATAGAATCTACGATTTTAAGGAAGTCCTTGAGATGTTGGTTTGGATCTTCGGAACGAAGTCCATGGAATGCACATCCGCTTTGCACCAACCGGATGGTGTCGGATCGCAAGGGGGTTACATTGGCTCCTTGGGTGAGCTCAATGGTGTTTCGGTAGCCTTGGTGGCTAGGTCAGGAATACTCTCCTAAGGTTCGGGGCCTAAGAGGTTGGTTATCTAGTGGTGGGTTTTGTTGTGGTGGGATGACGGGTTCAAAGATGTTACCGTCGTCCATGATGTCGGATGGTGAAGAGTTACAAACAAAAACACGAAGAAATAAGATAGACTAAAGAGAACCTAAAAAATAAAAATAAAATCTTACTAGAAAGGAATCTAGCAAGTAGACCTAATAAAAAGAGATTCTAACCTAGACAATAACTATTCCCCGGGCTGCGGCGCCAAGAACTTGGTAGCATAGGGATTACACCAGGCTTTACCTCTCGTGGGATCTCGAGAAGCTTACAACCCCCACCAGGCAGTGTACCTGATGAGGCGAAAAATGAACCACTTTTAGGGGGTCATTTAATCCCGGAATTGACTTTATTTGATCAAATATTGCCCTAAATCGTTCCTTTTGTGATTTTAGGTACTTTGGGAGTGAAATTTGGAAAAGGAAGCAATTCGGACGTTTTTGGAGCATAAAAGTGAAGAAAACGCCAAAGTCTTAATTTTCCTTGCTGGGAACAGTAGGTGACGGCGCAAGAAGGAATCCTTGACGGCGTTAAGAGCAAATTTCCATGACGATCCAGTACAGATTTGACGGCATCACGAAGTAGGGCGTCAAGAGTAAAATTCATGACGGCCTGGAAATGCACAATACATGACGGCGTCAAAAGTAGATCAAGGCAGTCCGAGAAGAGTTTTGGCGGCGAGGTGACGGCGTCACAAGATTGGTCTTGACGCCGTCAGACCCTATTTCCTATATATATTTTTCTAATTTTCACACATTAAAGAGAGAAGTTTTAGAGAAACCCTAAGTACGAACTTGGTGCGAATTTTTCAGGTTTTTCAAGGGTTCTAAACCCTTGATACCTTTCATGTGTAATTGAGATAAGTATTCTTTTAATTCAATCAATATGTCTATGTGTTGGTTGTCTATATCTTGTTCTTGTCTTAATTCCATCATGCTAGGCTAGATCTATCTTGTGTTTGCTTGGATCTAATGAAACCTAGATGTTAATTATGTGTTGATTACTTGTTTATAATTGTATTGGATGAATGAATTTGATGTTAGGCTTAAGAAAACTGGCAGATCTCCAAATGGTAACATGCTTGAACGTCTTAAGAAACATGAACCGATGTGCACTAGGTCTTTATTGGTTGTATTTAATGCATGAGCCACTGTTTATAATCCCTATGGTTGTGCTGGGCATGGTATAGGAGGAGATAAGAGCTCATAGAATTGGGGAGTTAAGTGCGTCACCCCATGAATGATATTAAGGAATACAATCCGTCATCCATGCAACTATAACAAGTAATTAACGTGTAAAAGATGTCTAGGGAGTAGTGAAATCTAAGTAAACACATTTTCTCCACTTATTGCTCACAACCTTAGTATAATTTAGTTTATTTTCATTTCCAGTATTTTATTTTGATTGCATCTTTAGTATTGGGTTAGTTGACTAGCAACTAATTCCGCCCAAATCCTTCAAACCCGAGATTTTTACTTGCTTTCTAAAAAATATAAAAAAATACAAAAATAATCATCCCTCACCTTTAGAACTAGTATTTAGGTTTTCTAATCCTAGCGACACTATTCCTAGCTGAACGATCAATCCCCCGGTACTTGTCACTATACTATACTACAACGATCAGGTACACTGCCTGGTGGGGGTTGTAAGCTTCTCAAGATCCCTTGAGAGGTAAAGCCTGGTGTGATTCCCACGTATCAAGTTTTTGGCGCCGTTGCCAGGGAATAGTTATTGCTTAGGTTGAAATTTTAATTTTATTAGGTCTACTCATTAGATTCCTTTTTAATGAGATTTTTATTTTTTTTAGCTTTCTCGTAGTCTATCTTTTCTTTGTGTATTTGTTCGTAGAAACCTTTCCATTGACTCTTCCGTTCACCATTATGGAGTACGCGAATCCACCATACCACCAACCACAAAGGCCATTCTACCCTATTGACATCTCGAATTTCAAACAATATCAAGATGAACCCATATATGATGCATGGACTCGTTTTAGAAATTTACTCCGAAAATTCCCTCATCATAGTTTCGCTTTAGCATTCCTAACCCGAACCTTTTACTATCGTGTTGGCCAATATGACCAAATGCGCATTGAGGATTTTGCCAATGGGGACTTTAAGGAATTAAGTGCTAAAGAAGCATGGGATGCCATAGAAGATTGTGCCTAATATTATTATAGGGTAGACAACCCAACAAACGTTAGTACAAGTCAATTGAATATAAATTTCCAGGATCATGAAACAAGTTTGTTTGGGGATGAATATATTAGTGTTGACATACATAAGTGGTTGTCATGTAATGCCATAGTACAAAATGAACGCATAGGTGACCTTGATGTGATGGAGGATGTAGCCGAACATGATCACATTGATCAAAAAGACCTAGGTTTTATGATCGATGATGATGAATCTCAAGAAACAGATGATGAATCTTTTGGGCAATTTGTATATAGCAGTCAGAATATTGAGGATGATCCATATGATTCGGACATAGAAGTTGAGATGCCTAAAGAAGCACATGAGATACTTGGGAAAATGTTAGGGTTAGATTATAATAAAACACATGTTGAGGATATAGGTGATCATGACACAGGGAATGATGAAGTAGAAAATCTAAGCTCACCAAATACCCCACAAGTCCTACCATCATTTGAGGCATACACACCACCCGTGACTTATTCGGATGAAGTAGATGAGACTTTAGGAATCCCAATAGAGGTAGAACCTTTCAACCAAACACAACTAGAGGATATAGGTTTGAATACTTATAATGATAACCTTACTCTTAGTTTTAGGGAAGTTCCTAGTTTTGATGAACCGGAGCCTCAACCAAAACCGTTACCTAATCTTCCATCCTTGGATAAAAATTTAGGAATTGAAATAGGTTCCGATCCACCCATCAAACCATATAGTCCGGGTAGTCTTAGGATAAAGGTGTGGACTCTAAGCCTTGTAGAGAGGAAGCCCGTATAGGAGTGGAAAATGACCTTACATGCTTACATCACCCATTTATGATTGATCACAAGAAACATTATGGGTTTAAACCGGGTTTATTAGGTCAAGATGGATCCCCAACTAGTAATCTCTTGAAGTTGATTGAAAATGATCCCTTTCTAGGAGAAAATCTTAATCCACCCACTAACCCGATTGAATTAGGTAAGGTTATGATGATAGGAGCACACCCCTTTGAGCATATAATTCATCCACCACTCTTTCCTCACGAAGCGTATTTCTACTCTAAGGGTGTGTATCGCTACTTTCACCCGCACTTAATCCTAAGTGTAGGGAAAACCTCCCTTATTTCCATTAAATAAGGGTAGAGTCAGGCTCGTGACTCGGACAAAAACAAGCGCTTCTTGGGAGGCAACCCATGTTTTGTGTGATTTTATTTTTGTTTGTTTGTTATTTGCTTCCGTATGCATGCTTTATTTTTATTGTTGGTAGATCATGTTTCTAAATTAAATAGTGGAAATACTTTACTTTGTTGTTTTGGCCTAGTCTCAACTCCAGCTAAAAGTATTTTTGCAAAAGATAAGTGTAAGGGGAAACCCCAAATATGTTTATAAGAAACAAACCGATCATGATTCTCCACAATATTAAATGAACATGTATATTCGTACTTGTTAGAGTCAAATGCTTGTATTGAGTCATAATGAAGTTTTGCAGGATTTTCCAGGAAGTAGGACCAAGTTTTTCCAGAAATTTTCCGGAAACTTAACATAAGAATTTCTGCAGGTCACTTCTGACGGCGTCACGAGATTACTCTTGACGGCGTCAAGTGTAAAAATCTGGAAATTTTACCGGTTTTGTTTTTCTAACGGAGTCTTATGGTTTTCGTGAATTATTAAGTTTTATAATCTCCAGGAAATCTGCAAACTTCATTCCACAAGCATTATATCTTATCTTGTTTTCTAGGATTTAGTAACTTATATAGGATGCCGCCGATTTTACGCGAGGTTGTTTTGTCTATTTTCTCAGGTTTTACAGGTTATGTATGACAAGAAGATGATTTATATTCTGGAAGGGAAGCTTTGATTGTTCATTTTCTTGGAGGAAGATTTAACCTGGTCACCTTATTATCCATACCGAGCGAATCAGGGGAGTATTTGATTTCATTCTTTTTACTTTTTTTCACTTTTACATTCTTTACTTGAACATTGGGGACAATGTTCATCTTAAGTGTAAGGGGAGGGTAAAAAGATGATACCTTACACATGCACTTTCGCTTGAGTTTGTTTTGTTTGATGGTAGATGTGTAATAAAACTATGAGAAATACTTGTTAGTGTAATATTAGCGCCAAATTTAAAATTTTTTACAACATTTAGGAGTGAAACTTTAGCCATAGCAAGCGTCTCATGGATAGGATATTGTATGACTAGCACATAACCGTATATTCAGAAAAATTTTCCACCCAAATATGTGAGGTTCGCCTTTAGATTTGATAGGAAAAGCATTTACTCTTAGTGCTTATGAGTGTACCGGTAGCATTTAGATTTTAGAACTTGCGTTAGTGATGCATCCCGAGACCGCTAGTGAGACTACATTCGTGTAGTAGGATTTACTACATGATAAGAGGCATTAGGATCACCCTTGTGTTAAACCCGTATTATAATTACTTGACCATTTAAGTCATATTACTTGGCTAGTTAAGTCAACTAATTTCTCCCACACCCTCCGCGTTGTACTCATTTTTAGTACACGAAACCCCTAGTACACCCCTCCGAGCCTATCTTTTCGTTTCTAACTTTAAGCATTTTACTTAAAGGAAGAATTTGTTACACCCCACTTAAATGTACACCCAAATCGCCTTAGCCTTCCGTGTATGCGCTCATTTTTAGTGCATTATTGTTATTTGTTAAACCCTAAGTTAACTATCTAATTGATTACATGGTTGTTAAGTCGAGTCATATCCTTGTACATATTGTTTTGGGACGATTGGGACTCATGGGTAAAGTACTTATTTATGGAGTAATGGGGAAGAACATCATATTATTACCCCCATATGTATGTTAATCTTAAAAGTACTCCAAGTGTTTTGATTTTCTTAATTCGAGTCATTAGATTAGTTTATTGTAAAGTATGTAAAAATTCAAGTGTAAGGGAATTTTCAACCCCTATGATGTATTATTTTGGATGGTAGGGTAAGAGTGCATGCAAAAAAAAAAAAAAAAAAAAAAAAAAAAAAAAGAAAAAAAAGAAAAAGGAAAAAGAGAAAAAACATACGGACTACCATCCCTTTTTATTCTATGTTCATTTTATGTTTTTGTTATTTTTCATTTATTAGCTTAAGTCGAGTCTAGTCTTGGCTTAGCAACGCCACATTGTACATGTAATTAACCAAGATTGTTAACTCGCCACCAGTAAAAACTTCCTTTATCCAACAAAACCGTGTATTTCATATCCCTACACCTAACGTTACAACCCTTTAAAAGACCTCTTTGATAGTTTATCCTAGGTGCTTACGCCATGTGGTGGAGGTTTGATCCTTTCCCAAGCCTATGGTAATCTATTTTGCTATGACAGGTAGTGAGAGATATCTTCCGTTTCCATATTGTAATTTATACTTTATTACACCCGAGAGATGTGAGTATCTAAACACTATTTGTGAGGTGCTAGTGTATGACCTCCGTGCTTGTCTATTGGTCTTTAGTGGAATGATTATTTGTTGTAATTACTTTTATATTAGTGTTAAATGACCCTAACTTGTATTTTGAGTAGAATAAAAGCGCATTTGCTTCAGGACAAGCAAATCTCAAGTGTAAGGGTATATGATGAGGCGAAAAATGAACCACTTTTAGGGGGTCATTTAAGCCCGGAATTGACTTTATTTGATCAAATATTGCCCTAAATCATTCCTTTTGTGATTTTAGGTACTTTGGGAGTGAAATCTGGAAAAGGAAGCAATTCGGACGTTTTTGGAGCATAAAAGTGAAGAAAACGGCAAAGTCTTAATTTTCCTTGCTGGGAACAGTAGGTGACGGCGTCAAGAAGGAATCCTTGACGGCGTCAAGAGCAAATTTCCATGACGATCCAGTACAGATTTGACGGCGTCACGAAGTAGGGCGTCAAGAGTAAAATTCATGACGGCCTGGAAATGCACAATACATGACGGCGTCAAAAGTAGATCAAGGCAGTCCGAGAAGAGTTTTGGCTACGAGGTGACGGCGTCACAAGATTGGTCTTGACGCCGTCAGACCCTATTTCCTATATATATTTTTCTAATTTTCACACATTAAAGAGAGAAGTTTTAGAGAAACCCTAAGTAGGAACTTGGTGCGAATTTTACAGGTTTTTCAAGGGTTCTAAACCCTTGATACCTTTCATGTGTAATTGAGATAAGTATTCTTTTAATTCAATCAATATGTCTATGTGTTGGTTGTCTATATCTTGTTCTTGTCTTAATTCCATCATGCTAGGCTAGATCTATCTTGTGTTCGCTTGGATCTAATGAAACCTAGATGTTAATTATGTGTTGATTACTTGTTTATAATTGTATTGGATGAATGAATTTGATGTTAGGCTTAAGAAAATTGGCAGATCTCCAAATGGTAACATGCTTGAACTTCTTAAGAAACATGAACCGATGTGCACTAGGTCTTTATTGGTTGTATTTAATGCATGAGCCACTGTTTATAATCCCTATGGTTGTGCTGGGCATGGTATAGGAGGAGATAAGAGCTCATAGAATTGGGGAGTTAAGTGCGTCACCCCATGAATGATATTAAGGAATACAATCCGTCATCCATGCAACTATAACAAGTAATTAACGTGTAAAAGATGTCTAGGGTGTAGTGAAATCTAAGTAAACACATTTTCTCCACTTATTGCTCACAACCTTCGTATAATTTAGTTTATTTTCATTTCTAGTATTTTATTTTGATTGTATCTTTAGTATTGGGTTAGTTGACTAGCAACTAATTCCGCCCAAATCCTTCAAACCCGAGATTTTTACTTGCTTTCTAAAAAATATAAAAAAAAATACAAAAATAATCATCCCTCACCTTTAGAACTAGTATTTAGGTTTTCTAATCCTAGCGACACTATTCCTAGCTGAACGATCAATCCCCCGGTACTTGTCACTATACTATACCACAACGATCAGGTACACTGCCTGGTGGGGGTTGTAAGCTTCTCAAGATCCCTTGAGAGGTAAAGCCTGGTGCGATTCCCACGTATCAGTACCGGATCGATGTAGTATAGTATAATGACAAGTACCGGGGGATTGATCGTTCAGCTAGGAATAGTGTCGCTAGGATTAGAAAACCTAAAGACTAGGTCTAGAGATGAGGGATGATTCTTTTTGTATTTTTATATTTTTATGAAAGCAAGTAAAAATCTCGGGTTTTGAAGGAGTTGGGCGGAATTAGTTGCTAGTCAACTAACCCAATTACTAAGATGCAATCAAAATAAAATACTCAAAATGAAAATAAAATAATTAAACTAAAGTTGTGAGCTATATGTGGGAGAATTGTGTTTACTTAGATTTCACTACTCCCTAGATATCTTTTACATGTTAATTACTTGTTATAGTTGCGTGGATGACGGATTGTATTCCTTAATACCATTTATGGGGTGGCGTACTTACTTCCCCAATCCTATGAGCGCCTACTTCACTCCTATGTCGAGCCGGCTAAGAAACTCCTAACATGGGATCACTAGAATTTGCTCATGCATTAAATACAACCAATAAAACCTAGTACACATCGGTTCATGTTTCCTAAGACGTTCAAGCATGTTACACAAAGGAGATCTGCCAATTTTCTTAAGCCTAACATTGAAATCAATCATCCATTACAACCATAAACAAGTAATCAACACATAATTAATATCTAGGTTTCATTAGATCTAAGCAAACACAAGATAAATCTAGCCTAGCATGTTGGAATCAAGACAAGCATAAGATATATTCAAACAACACATAGACATATTGAATGAATTGAAGGAAGACTTATCTCAATTGAACATGAAAGGATTCAAGGGGTGAAAACCCTTGAAAACACTGTAAAATATGACCTAGGGTTTACAAAGTTCGGCCCTAGTTTTCTCCACACAAGTTTCTCTTTAATGAATGAAAAATAGAAAACTATATATAGATTTTGATAGGTGACGGCGTCAAGAACAAATGTCTGACGCCGTCATCTCGCCGCCAAATAGTTTCTCTGATGAGGCGAAAAATGAACCATTTTTAGGGGGTCATTTAAGCCCGGAATTGAATTTATTTTATCAAATATTGCCCTAAATCGTTCCTTTTGTGATTTTAGGTACTTTGGGAGAGAAATCTGGAAAAGGAAGCAATTCGGACATTTTTGGAGCATAAAAGTGAAGAAAACGCCAAAGTCTTAATTTTCCTTGCTGGGAACAGTAGGTGACGGCGTCAAGAAGAAAATCTTGACGGCGTCAAGAGTAATTTCCATGACGATCCAATACAGAAATGACGGCGTCACAAGGTAGGGCGTCAAGAGTTAAATGCGTGACGGCCTGGAAACACATAACACATGACGGCGTCAAAAGTAGATCAAGGCAGTCCGAGGAGTATTTTGGCGGCGAGATGACGGCGTCACAAATTTGTTCTTGACGCCGTCAGACCCTATTTCCTATATATAGTTTTCTAATTTTCACACATAAAAAGAGAGAAGTTTTAGAGAAACCCTAAGTCCGAACTTGGTACGAATTTTACAGGTTTTTCAAGGGTTCTCAGCCCTTGAACCCTTTCATGTGTAATTGAGATAAGTATTCTTTTAATTCAATCAATATGTCTATGTGTTGGTTGTCTATATCTTGTTCTTGTCTTAATTTTACCATGCTAGGCTAGATCTATCTTGTGTTTGCTTGGATCTAATGAAACCTAGATGTTAATTATGTGTTGATTACTTGTTTATGGTTGTATTGGATGAATGATTTCGATGTTAGGCTTAAGAAAACTGGCAGATCTCCATATGGTAACATGCTTGAACGTCTTAGGAAACATGAACTGACGTGCACTAGGTTTTATTGGTTGTATTTAATGCATGAGTAAATTCTAATGATCCCATGTTAGGAGCTTCTTAGCCGGCTCGACATAGGAGTGAAATAGGCACTCATAGGATTGGGGAATTAAGTGCGCCACCCCGTGAATGGTATTAAGGAATACAATCCGTCATCCATGCAACTATAACAAGTAATTAACGTGTAAAAGATATCTAGGGAGTAGTGAAATCTAAGTAAACACAACTTCTCCACTTATTGCTCACAACCTTAGTTAATTTAGTTTATTTTCATTTCTAGTATTTTATTTTGATTGCATTTTTAGTATTGGGTTAGTTGATTAGCAACTAATTCCGCCCAAATCCTTAAAACCCGAGATTTTTACTTGCTTTCTAAAAAAATATAAAAATACAAAAATAATCATCCCTCACCTTTAGAACTAGTATTTAGGTTTTCTAATCCTAGCGACACTATTCCTAGCTGAACGATCAATCCCCCGGTACTTGTCACTATACTATACTACAACGATCAGGTACACTGCCTGGTGGGGGTTGTAAGCTTCTCAAGATCCCTTGAGAGGTAAAGCCTGGTGCGATCCCTACGTATCAAGTTTTTGGCGCCGTTGCCGTGGAATAGTTATTGTCTAGGTTAGAATCTCTTTTTATTAGGTCTACTTGCTAGATTCCTTTCTAGTAAGATTTTATTTTTATTTTTAGGTTTTCTTTAGTCTATCTTATTTCTTTGTGTTTTTGTTTGTACTAGTTTGGTCTTTATGGAATTAGAGAGTCGCTGTTTTGAAATTAGCAAGAGGCCTATTACGCATAAAAGAAGAAAGAGAGAAGCTAACACATTTAAGAAATTTATTAAGCCTCTCCAAATGAAAATTGAGTTTACAGACTTCGCTCCAACCCCGGATGAATTGAGTTACCATAGGTTCCTTTTACAACATCCTTGCCCCTTAAAATATAGAAAGACACCATGGATTAGGAGGCATAACTTTAGGAATATAAAAATTCCTTGCATGATTGGGTACATGTCAAGAGAGCATACCTACATTGACTTAAAGCACCCATGAATATCATGTCTAGGCTCTATTACAATTGGATAATGAATGAAAGGTTAAGCCCTAGAAAAGACCCTTACAATTCTAATAGGCTATCTAACTTTGTCAGGAGAGTTAAAGGGGTACACATCTTCATAGGAAATTTTACTTATCAATGCGACTTTGTAATCCTAGAAGATGTTAGAGGCATTATTGATCCACACCTTGGAGAAGTAGTCTTAGGACAACCTTTTGTTGAGAAGACTAAGATGTATCACGACCATGAGAAGGGGATAGCTCAGTTTACTGATGGGATAGAGAAGGTCACTTTCATGATGCCTCACATGAAGGAAGAATTAAAGGGCATCAAAAATCTACAAATTGATGAAATTCGACCCTATGAGGTTAAGGAAGATGGAATTACTGATGAAGCCTATTATGAGAGGAGGAGAACATATTATTCGGGTTGCATGAATCTAGGCCCGGAATACAAGCGTGATGAGAATTGGGTTAGATGTTTTGAGTTAGCACAAAAGTGGGAAAGGAAAACGTAACCCATGACCTTGAGTCTAGCTACAAGACTCGTAAATAAAGAAAAGCACTTCTTGGGTGGCAACCCATGTTTTGTGTGATTTTATTTTGTTTGTTTGTTATTTGCTTCCGTATGCATGCTTTATTTTTATTGTTGGTTGATCATGTTTCTCAATTAAATAGTGGAAATACTTTACTTTGTTGTTTTGGCCTAGTCTTAACTCCACCTAAAAGTATTTTTGCAAAAGATAAGTGTAAGGGGAAACCCCAAATATGTTTTTAAGAAACAAACCGATCATGATTCTCCACAATATTAAATGAACATGTATATTCGTATTTGTTAGAGTCAAATGCTTGTATTGAGTCATAATGAAGTTTTGCAGGATTTTCCAGGAAGTAGGACCAAGTTTTTCCAGAAATTTTCCGGAAACTTAACATAAGAATTTCTGCAGGTCACTTCTGACGGCGTCACGAGTTAACTCTTGACGGCGTCACGTTTAAAAATCTGAAAATTTTACCCGTTTTGTTTTTCTAACGGAGTCTTATGGTTTTTGTGAATTATTAAGTTTTATAATCTCCAGGAAATCTGCAAACTTCATTCCACAAGCATTATATCTTACTTTGTTTTCTAGGATTTAGTAACTTATATAGGATACCGCCGATTTTATGCGAGGTTGTCTTGTCAATTTTCCCAGGTTTAACAGGTTATGTATGACAAGAAGATGATTTATATTCTGGAAGGGAAGCTTTGATTGCTCATTTTCTAGGAGGAAGATCTAACCTTGTTACCATACTATCCATACCGAGCGAATCAGGAGAGTATTTGATTTCATTCTTTTACCTGTTTTACTTTTACAATCTTTACTTGAATATTGGGGACAATGTTCATCTTAAGTGTAAGGGGAGGGTAAAATGATGATACCTTACATATACACTTTTGCTTGAGTTTGTTTTGTTTGATGGTAGATGTGTAATAAAACTATGAGAAATACTTGTTAGTGCAATTTTAGCAACAAATTTAAAATTTTTTACAACATTTACGAGTGAAACTTTAGCCATAGCAAGCGTCTCATGGATAGGAGATTGTATGACTAGCACAAAACCGTATATTCAGAAAAATTTTCCACCCAAATATGTGAGGTTCGCCTTTAGATTTGATAGGAAAAGCATTTACTATTAGTGCTTATGAGTGTACCGGTAGCATTTAGATTCTAGAACTTGCGTTAGTGATGTATCCCGAGACCGCTAGTGAGACTACATTTGTGTAGTAGGATTTACTACATGATAAGAGGCATTAGGATCACCCTTGTGTTAAACCCGTATCATAATTACTTGACCATTTAAGTCATATTACTTGGCTAGTTAAGTCAATTAATTTTTCCCACACCTTAGCGTTGTACTCATTTTTAGTACACGAAACCCCTAGTACACCCCTCCGAGCCTATCTTTTTGTTTCTAACTTTAAGCATTTTACTTAAAGGAAGAATTTGTTACACCCTACTTAAATGTACACCCAAATCGCCTTAGCCTTCCGTGTATGCGTTCATTTTTAGTGCATTATTGTTATTTGTTAAACCGTAAGTTAACTATCTAATTGATTACATGGTTGCTAAGTCGAGTCATATCCTTGTACATATTGTTTTGGGATGATTGGGACTCATGGGTAAAGTACTTATTTTATGGAGTAATGGGGAAGAACATCATTTATTACCCCCATATGTGCGTTAATCTTAAAAGTACTCCAAGTGTTTTGATTTTCTTAATCCGAGTCATTAGAATAGTTTATTGTAAATTATGTAAAAATTCAAGTGTAAGGGGAATTTTCATTCCGTATGATGTATTATTTTGGATGGTAGGGTAAGAGTGTATGAAAAAAAAATCGAAAAAATTAAGAAAAAGAAAAAAAAATAGAAAAAGAAAAAGTGAAAAAACATACGGACTACCATCCCTTTTCATTCTATGTTCATTTTATGTTTTTGTTATTTTTCATTTATTAGCTTAAGTCGAGTCTAGTCTTGGCTTAGCAACGCCACATTGTACATGTAATTAACCAAGATTGTTAACTCGCCACCAGTAAAACTTTCTTTATCCAACAAAACCGTGTATTTCATATCCCTACACCTAACGTTACAACCCTTTAAAATACCACTTTGATAGTTTATCCTAGGTGCTTACGCCATGTGGTGAAGGTTTGATCCTTTCCCAAGCCTATGGTAATCTATTTTGCTATGACAGGTAGTGAGAGATATCTTCCGTTTCCATATTGTAATTTACACTTTATTACACCCGAGAGATGTGAGTATCTAAACACTATTTGTGAGGTGCTTGTGTATGACCTCCGTGCTTGTCTATTGGTCTTTAGTGGAACAATTATTTGTTGTAATTACATTTATATTAGTGTTAAATGACCCCTAACTTGTATTTTGAGTAGAATAAAAGCGCATTTGCTTGAGGACAAGCAAATCTCAAGTGTAAGGGTATATGATGAGGCGAAAAATGAACCGTTTTTAGGGGGTCATTTAAGCACGAAATTGAATTTATTTGATCAAATATTGCCCTAAATCATTCCTTTTGTGATTTTAGGTACTTTGGGAGAGAAATCTGGAAAAGGAAGCAATTCGGACGTTTTTGGAGCATAAAAGTGAAGAAAACGCCAAAGTCTTAATTTTCTTTGCTGGGAACAGTAGATGACGGCGTCAAGAAGAAAATCTTGACGGCGTCAAGAGTAATTTCCATTACGATCCAGTACAGAAATGACGGCTTCACAAGGTAGGGCGTTAAGAGTAAAATGCATGACGGCCTGGAAACACATAACACATGACGGCGTCAAAAGTAGATCAAGGCAGTCCGAGGAGTATTTTGGCGGCGAGATGACGGCGTCACAAATTTGTTCTTGACGCCGTCAGACCCTATTTCCTATATATAGTTTTCTAATTTTCACACATAAAAAGAGAGAAGTTTTAGAGAAACCCTAAGTCCGAACTTGGTACGAATTTTACAGGTTTTTCAAGGGTTCTCAGCCTTTGAACCATTTCATGTGTAATTGAGATAAGTATTCTTTTAATTCAATCAATATGTCTATGTGTTGGTTGTCTATATCTTGTTCTTGTCTTAATTTTACCATGCTAGGCTAGATCTATCTTGTGTTTGCTTGGATCTAATGAAACCTAGATGTTAATTATGTGTTGATTACTTGTTTATGATTGTATTGGATGAATGATTTCGATGTTAGGCTTAAGAAAACTGGCAGATCTCCATATGGTAACATGCTTGAACGTCTTAGGAAACATGAACTGACGTGCACTAGGTTTTATTGGTTGTATTTAATGCATGAGTAAATTCTAATGATCCCATGTTAGGAGCTTCTTAGCCGGCTCGACATAGGAGTGAAGTAGGCACTAATAGGATTGGGGAATTAAGTGCGCCACCCCATGAATGGTATTAAGGAATACAATCCGTCATCCACGCAACTATAACAAGTAATTAACGTGTAAAAGATATCTAGGGAGTAGTAAAATCTAAGTAAATACAACTTCTCCACTTATTGCTCACAACCTTAGTTAATTTAGTTTACTTTCATTTATAGTATTTTATTTTGATTGCATTTTTAGTATTGGGTTAGTTGATTAGCAACTATTTCCGCCCAAATCCTTAAAACCCGAGATTTTTACTTGCTTTCTAAAAATATATAAAAATACAAAAATAATCATCCCTCACCTTTAGAACTAGTATTTAGGTTTTCTAATCCTAGCGACACTATTCCTAGCTGAACGATCATTCCCCCGGTACTTGTCACTATACTATACTACAACGATCAGGTACACTACCTGGTGGGGGTTGTAAGCTTCTCAAGATCCCTTGAGAGGTAAAGCCTGGTGCGATCCCTACGTATCATTCTCGGACTGCCTAGATCTGGGTCTGACGCCGTCATGTATACTCCTTATGCAGGCCGTCACCAAATTAACTCTTGACGCCCTTGTTATGACGCCTTCAGGTTTGCACTGGGTCGTCATGTATTTTACTATTGACGCCGTAATGATGTTCCTCTTGACGCCGTCAGGTACTGTTCTCAGCATGGAAAATTAAGTCTTTGTCGTTTTCTTCAATTTTATGCTCCAAAAACGTCCGAATTGCTTCCTTTTACAGAATTCACTCCCAAAGTACCTAAAATCACAAAAGGAACGATTTAGGGCAATATTTGATCAAATAAATTCAATTCCGGGCTTAAAAGACCCCCTAAAAGTGGTTCATTTTTCGCCTCAACATTATGATATATTGGAAGTGAGATCTGGAGCTCAGGCATTTGCTATCAACTTGACTAAGCAAATGATGAGGCAAAAAATGATCCGTTTTTAGGGGGTCATTTAAGTCGGAATTTGAATTTATTTGATCAAATATTGCCCTAAATCGTTCCTTTTGTGATTTTAGGTACTTTGGGAGTGAATTCTGGAAAAGGAAGCATTTTGGACGTTTTTGGAGCATAATAGTGAAGAAAACGGCTAAGTCTTAATTTTCCTTGCTGGGAACAGTACCTGACGGCGTCAAGAACACTTTGATGACGACGTCAAGAGCAATTTTGGTGACGGCCCTGAGAAAACGTAACGGCTTCAAATCAAGGTCGTCAAGAGTAAAAGTGGTGACGGCCCAGAGCAGCAATACACATGACGGCGTCAGATCTGGATCTAGGCAATCCGATTATATTTTTGGCGGCGGGTTGACGGCGTCAGAACTTTCTTCTTGACGCCGTCACCTTAGTAAATCTATATATTGTCTTTGTAAATTTCATTCTAAAGAGAGGAGAATTTTAGGGTCGAATTGCATAAACCCTAACACGACTTTTACAGTATTTTCAAGGGTTTTCACCCCTTGAAACCCTTCATGTTCAATTAAGATAATTATCCTTTCAATTCATTCAATATGTCTATGTGTTGTTTGAAAATATCTTACGCTTGTCTTGATTTTAACATGCTAGGCTAGATCTCTTGTGTGTTTGCTTAGATGTAATGAAACCTAGATGTTGATTATAGGTTGATTGCTTGTTTATAGTTGTAATGGATGAATGATTTCGATGTTAGGCTTAAGAAAACTGGCAGACTTCCATTGTGTAACATGCTTGAACGTCTTAAGAAACATGAACCAATGCGTACTAAGGTTTTTATGGTTGTATTTAATGCATGAGCGAATTCTAGTGATCCCATGTTAGGAGCTTCTTGCAGGCTCGACATAGGAGTGAAGTAGGAGCTTATAGAGTTGGGGAAGTACGTACGCCACCCCACGATTGGTATTAAGGAATATAACCCGTCATCCACTCAACTATAACAAACAATTAACCTGTAAAAGATATCTAGGGAGTAGTGAAATCTAAGTAAACACAATTCTCCCATCTATTGTTCACACCATATTAGCAATTAGTTTAATTTACATTTCTGTTATTTTGTTTTGATTGCATTGTAGTTATTGGGTTAGTTGACTAGCAACTAATTCCGCCCACTCCTCTAAAAACCGAGATTTTTAATTGCTTTCATAAAAATATAAAAATACAAAAAGAATCATCCCTCACCTCTAGACTTAATTTTTGGCTTTCTAATCCTAGCGACACTAATCCTGAGTTGAACGATCAATCTCCCGGTACTTGTCACTATACTATACTACAACGATCAGGTACACTGCCTGGTGGGGGTTGTAAGCTTCTCGAGATCCCTCGAGAGGTAAAGCCTGGTTCAATTTCCACGCATCAAGTTTTTGGCGCCGCAGCCCGGGGAATAGTTATTGTCTAGGTTAGAATTTCTTTTTATTAGGTCTACTTGCTAGATTCCTTTCTAGTAAGATTTTATTTTTATTTTTAGGTTTTCTTTAGTCTATCTATTTCTTCGTGCCTTTGTTTGTAACTCTTTACCATCCGACATCATAGAAGGTGGTAACATCTTTGAACCCATCAACCCACCACAACAAGACCACCCACAAAACCCACCACTAGCAAACCAACCTCTTAGGCCCCGAACCCTAGGAGAGTATTCCCTACCTAGCCACCAAGGCTATCGAAACACCTTTGAGCTCACCCAAGGAGCCAATATGTCTCCCTTGCGATCCAACACCATCCGGTTGGTGCAAAGTGGATGTGCATTCCATGGACTTCGTTCCGAAGATCCAAATCAACATCTCAAGGACTTCCTTAAAATCATAGATTCTATAGACCTTGATGTTACAACTAGAGAGTCAACCCGATTACGCCTATTCCAATTCTCTCTACGTGATCAAGTTAGTCAATGGCTTGAACGTTTACCCGCGGGATCCATCACCTCATGGGATGATCTCACCACTCGTTTCCTTGCTCAATTTTTCCCACCGAGGAGAACTACCAAGCTTAGAAATGATATCTTGATGTTCCAACAACGTCAAGGTGAAACTCTATATGAAGCATGGACTCGTTTCAAGGACTTACTCCAAAAAGTCCCTCATCATGGCATAGATCTTTGGCTCCAAGTCCAAATCTTCTATGACCATATCGATCTCTCCACAAGACGAACCATTGACCAATCGGCCGGTGGCAAGCTACGTGTTCTAAGTGCGGAAGAATCATGGGAACTCATAGAAGATCTTGCTCTCTATGACAACGAAAGTTGGAATGATCCCCGTGATTTGAACAAAACGGTCAAGGCAATATCCTTGCCTTCGAACAATTCTAGCACTCCCGACCGTAGGATCATGGAACTTGAGGACCAAGTCAAGTTTCTCATGAAATCTTACGAAGCTCCTAAGCTTCAAGCCAAGTGAATAAAATCACTTCTTCATGCGAATTATGTAGTGGTCCCCATGACACTCGTGATTGCGTGGTACTCCCCGAAACAGCTTTTGCGGACTACGCATCCTCGCGTACCGACGAAGCGGGAGATAAGTGGTACACTTTCAAACCTTAGCCAAACCCTTACGGTGATTCCTACAACCCATTTTGGAAAAATCACCCAAACCTTAGGTGGAAACAAAACCAAAACAATTCTTCCAATCCGCCTAATCGTTACCAACCAAACGGTCCACCTTCCAACCGTACTTTCAACAACAATCCTTCTAACTACTATGGTAGTACCAACAATCTTGAAGGATTGATGTCCAAGTTTATGGCATCTCAAGAAGCTCGCATAGTTATGTTTGAAATCGAATTCAATCAACAACAAACGGAGATGACCAATAAGATTGACAACTTGTTGAAAGCCCTCAACAACCAAGCGTTAACTACACCTAGGAAGGACACTAGGGACGCCAATAGCGGAATCCAAACTAAGGACCCCTCGTCATCCAAACACGTCCACTTTATCAATGTTGTCACCATTAAGCCAATTGATAAGGAGATAGAAGAGAGTGACAAGGATGAAGGTGGAGTAGAAACCGAGACTAGGAATGAAATTGAGGAAGTTGAGGTTAATAAGGGAGAAGAGTTAGAGGAAGTAGAGACTGTAGAAGAGTACTTTGATAAGTTGCCCACCAAGGAAGAACGGGAATATCACAAGGATTTATTCAATGATCCCGAGACACCATATATCCTTGGTTCACCCCTTATTAAAGTGGGAGATCCCTCTAACATTAACATACCATGCAACATTGGGCATATGCATGTATGGAAAGCTTATATCGATCCTAGGTCTCCTATAAACATCATGACTTGGACTTATTATAATTGGGTAATGAAGAAGCAACTTGGTTATAAGATAATGCCCAATAAGAATTTGATAAGTAATTTTGTAGGTAGAGTGAAAGGATTGCATGTGATTGTCGGAAATTTCACTTATGAGATCGATTTTATGATAGTGGAGGATACTCGTCCGGTGATAGATGATTGCCTAAGTCAAGTAGTGTTCGGAAAACCGTTCGTTGAGGCCACTGAGATGAATTATGATCCGACTCTAGGGATAGTTAGGTTCAAGGAAGAGAATGATGAGATTGCCTACCAAATGCCCTATAAGATTGAACAATACCGCCTCCTATCGAACATAGAAAAGGAACACAAACAAGCGGCTTACTATAGGAATGATGAGGATAGACGTAGAGGAGTAAAGTATGTGATTAATAGGATACTTGGTTTCTACAAAGAATGCTTGCAACTAGGTCCGAAATACAAAACTAATATAGGAGATGACCTAGAGAGTGAAACCAACGACGAGGTCATGTAGTAACCCACGACCTTGAGTCTAGCTACAAGACTCGTAAATAAAGAAAAGCGCTTCTTGTGAGGCAACCCATGCTTTGTGTGATTTTTATTTTGTTTGATTGTTATTTGTTTCCGTATGCATGCTTTATTTTTATTGTTGGTAAATCATGTTTCAAAACTAAAATGGTGAAAATACTTCATTTTGTCGTTTGGCTTAGTCTTAACTTCACCCAAAGGTATTTCGCAAAAAGATAAGTGTAAGGGGAAACCCCAAATATGTTTTTAAGAAACAAAATTGATCATGATTCTCCACAATATTAAATGAACACGTATATTCGTATTTGTTAGAGTCAAATGCTTGTATCGAGTCATAATGATGTTTTGCAGGATTTTCCAGGAAGTAGGACAAAGTTTTTCCAAAAATTTTCCGGAAACTTAATATAAAGAATTTCTGCAGGTCACCTCTGACGGCGTCAGGAAGAAATTCCTGACGGCGTCATGTGTAAAATTCTGGAAATTTTGCTAGTTTTGTTTTTCTAACGGAATCTTAAAGTTTTTGTTGAATCTTTAGTTTTATAAACTCCAGGGAATCTGCAAACATCATTCCACAATCATTATATCTTACATTGTTTTCTAGGATTTGTTATCATATATAGATTGCCGCCAATTTTACGCGAGGTTGCCTTGTTTGTTTTCTCAGGTTTAACAGGTTATATATGACAAGAAGATGATTTATATTCTGGAAGGGAAGCTTTGATTGTTTATTTTCTTGGAGGAAGTTCTAACCTTGTTACCATACTATCCATACCGTGCGAATCAGGGGAGTATTTGATTTCATTCTTTTACCTTTTTCACTTTTACATTCTTTAATTGAACATTGGGGACAATGTTCATCCTAAGTGTAAGGGGAGGGTAAAATGATGATACCTTATAGTATACACTTTCGCTTGAGTTTGTTTGTTTGATGGTAGATGTGTAATAAAACTATGAGAAATACTTGTTAGTGTAATTTTAGCGCCAAATTTAAATTTTTTTACAACATTTAGGAGTGAAACTTTAGCCTTAGCAAGCGTCTCATGGATAGGAGATTGTATGACTAGCACAAAACCGTACCATTCAGAAAAATTTTCCACCCAAATATGTGAGGTTCGCCTTTAGATTTGATAGAAAAAGCATTTACTATTAGTGCTTATGAGTGTACCGGTAGCATTTAGATTCTAGAACTTGCGTTAGTGATGCATCCCGAGACCGCTAGTGAGACTACATTCGTGTAGTAGGATTTACTACATGATAAGAGGCATTAGGATCACCCTTGTGTTAAACCCGTATCATAATTACTTGACCATTTAAGTCATATTACTTGGCTAATAAAGTCAACTAATTTTTCCCACACCCTTAGCGTTGTACTCATTTTTAGTACACGAAACCCCTAGTACACCCCTCCGAGCCTATCTTTTCGTTTCTAACTTTAAGCATCTTACTTAAAGGAAGAATTTGTTACACCCCACTTAAATGCACAACCAAATCGCCTTAGCCTTCCGTGTATGCACTCATCTTTAGTGCATTATTGTTATTTGTTTAAACCCTTAGTTAATTATCTAATTGATTACATGGTTGCTAAGTCGAGTCATATTCTGGTACATATTATTTTGGGATGATTGGGACTCATGGGTAACGTACTTATTTTATGGAGTAATGGGGAAGAACACCTATTATTACCCCCATATGTGCGTTAAACTTAAAAGTATTCCAAGTGTTTTGATTATCTTAATTCGAGTCATTAGAGTAGTTTATTGTAAAGTATGTAAAAATTCAAGTGTAAGGGGAATGTTCATTCCCTATGATGTATTATTTTGGATGGTACGGTAAGAGTGTATGCAAAAAAAAAAAAAAAAAAAAAAAAAAAAAAAAAAAAAAAAACGGACTACCATCCCGTTTCATTATATGTTTATTTTGTGTTTTTGTTATTTTTCATTTATTAGCTTAAGTCGAGTCTAGTCTTGGCTTAGCAATGCCATATTATACATGTAATTAACCAAGATGATTAACTCACCACCAGTAAAGATTGCCTATATACAACAAAATCGTGTATTCCATATCCCTACACCTAACTTTATAACCCCTTTAAAAGACCTCTTTGATAGTTTATCCTAGGCGCTTACGCCATGTGGTGGAGGTTTGATCCCTTCCCAAGCCTATGGTAATCTATTTAGCTATGACAGGTGATTGGGGTAAAAGCAGTAAGATGTTATTGACCAAGGTCAATAAGTCAAAGACAGCCTCGTTCCAATTCTTCGGTGATAGTATAGTGTGTCCCCGGCTCGTTATGTCCCAGCGAGATTGAAATGGTGCTTTGGAAATCGTTTAGGAATGAGTGGTACTGAGGACAGTAGCCAAGATGATATGGAATTGATTTTGCTACTGATATTTTGGTATTTGTACACAGATATAATATTCACAAATAACAGATATACAGGAAAATGCACAAATTCACAATTTGGTAACACGTAATCAGACAGAAAAGTGGGATTTGGTAAATTAGAAACTACAGGGGGTGCAAATGAAACTTTTGAAAACTTAAAATTAAAAGGAAATTTAAAATGAAAATGAAATTATAAAAGTGATTATTTTAATATTTAAATATTATTTAATTATTAAAACTATTTAAAATCTAATTTAAACCTAATTTAATTTAACTAAAAATTACAAGGATTACAAATTAAATTAAAAATTTGCAAAAACAATTTCTAAACTTTAATAAGAACTTGAAGAAAGTATAAAAAATAAAATTAAATATTTTTATCTTTTTATGGTTTTATTATTAATTAAAAACTAATTAACTTAATTAAACTAATTAAACTAATTTAAATTACAATTAATACTAAATTAACTTAGAAAATTATGAGAAAATTTATAAAATTATTTAACCATCACAGGAATCCTACAAAATTATAAAAAAACTCTAAAAATTATATTTAAGGTTATTCCACTAATTAATTACCTTTTAATTAACTTAAATCTAATTTAAATGATTAAAATAAGAAAAATGGAAAATGAACAGTAGAAACTAAAAATATATTTTCTAAAAGTCTTAACTAATTTATAAAACTTAGAAAAATTATAAAAACCTACTGTTGCTAATAAAAATTTAAGAAAACTAATTAATTACTATTATTACTTATTTAATTAATTAAACTACTTTTAAATCTAATAATTAGTAAACAGTTTAGGAAAAATCTAAGAAAATTATTTTAACTACTTAAAGGTACTAGGAAATTAAGAAAATTATAAAAATGGACAAGTGCTTATAAATAAGCTGAAATGAAAAATAAAAAAGATAGTTTCTATTAAATAGAAGCTATCACTATTTTTATGTTTGCTTTTTTGGAGTTTTTCTTTTAGACAGGTAAATATAAGATGAAAATAAGATACTTTTGTGAAACAACTTTTTACAAAGCTTAAAAATAAGCAGTGTGCACCCCCTTTACTTAAGCAGTTTGACTTTTATTGACCAAGAGGCAAAATAAGCACAAATGACTGTAGGTGGGGTCCACAATGATGAAACTAGGTACAAATAAGCTAAAGTGACTTAAATAAGCTGAAAACAACAAGCAAAGATCACTGATAAGCTATTAAGATACAAATAAGCACTTTGCAAACTTGAGCTTAACTCAGAAATGGGACAGACTTTGGGGTGGATTCCAGGTGGGGTCCACTTGTTCCTAGGTCAAACAAAGGGTCAAACTATGATCCCTGGTAGGAGGGGGGTTGGAAAAAGCTAAATGTGGGTTGTGGGACCCACTGGGTTGGTCTACAACAGCCACCAAAGTGGTGGTGGTGAGTTGGACTGCTGATGCACAGGGCAATGGTTTGCACTGCAACTCAGTTCAAGGGGCTAAAAGGCCAATAAGAAAAATTCACAAAATTTAAGCAGCAATGGGAAAATGAAGTTTAGGTGGTAGAGTTTAACTACAACAAGTTTCAAACCCTCAATCCAAACACATAAATCACAACAAATCCTACAAATTTTGGTTTTTCTGAGCAAAAATAAAATTAACTTTTAAAGAAAACTTGATTCTTTGACTTTTATGAACTTCTAATGCATGTAATCTACTGATTATGTTATATTAGACTAAAATAGGATTAGATTAAGCTAAAGCAACTATTTGTGAGCTAAAATGAGGTTCTGTCGATCAAAACACCACAACAGTTAACAGTTATGGGACCTTAGCAATGATTTTGACTTTTTTACTCTATGACACCATTTGTTAAGGTTTGCTTGAACTAATTTTACACTGAGAAAGAGTTTTCACCAAAAGCTATCAACCAAGAACCTTAATAACACAGTGGATTAACCAAATCCAAACACCCTCTTAAGCAAGACTGTTTTTGTTTTTAGGAAGCTAAGGACTTTGAGAGCTTGTGAGACTGTTCCAAATCAACTTTTCATGGAATATTAGGCCTAAATAAGCACTTAGAAACAGATAGTTACCACAAACACACAACAAATTCACTTACGCAATCTTGACTGTGAAACTGAGATTTCAAGTAACTATAACTTCTAACTAACAAGTGATGTATATTAAACTGCAAATCACTAAAACAACAATTAAGAAGCACAAGAAACACAGAATAACAATTAACAAGCAAGCAATTCAGAACTTGTAAGAAAATAAGATTTTAGAGGAAATTCCAAATAAGCAAAGCTTACAAAACACCCCTAGCATGAACAAGGGGTTTTCCACTGATGCCTATCTTTAGATAGGCCAAGTCTACTCCCAAGCTTGCCCACAAATGCTTCTCAATACCTGAAAACAAAATCAAAACACCACAGTTGACTATGTTTGACTTTTTTTATATTTTTGATCTTTTTCTAGTAACACTGAGATTTACTTGTCTCTATAAGCTTTAACAAGCTTAAGGAACCTAAGTGAGCCTATCTCAGTCCATGATTATTGATATAAGTGACACTTAAGCTTAATGAGAAATTCATAAATTAAGTAAATTGTAATAACACAAGACAGAATTGAAACTTTGATTTTTATAACTTAAAAAGACTTAGAGTACAATAATAAAGCTACTACAATGCTTGAATTAAGGAAATTACAACTGATTTTGAAAACTAAATTTTATTCGACACTACAAATTACTTAATTCACTACACACTTGCTTCCTTGCATCCTTCTGCCTTTTATAGATGTCCATTAGGGTTCTCTTGAGCCTCTGATCATTTCCCATCAAATATCTGAATCGTTGGATCACTTTAAGCCAATCTCAGCCTTTGAAAATTCTTTCGCGCCAAAAAGAAAGGAAAGTGGGCTTGGGTGGGATTTATGGATTGGATTTGGTTTTTATTATTTTGGGTAATAGTAAGGGTCCGGTTTGGTTTAAGATTTCACAAGGACTAATTTTGTAATTTATCGAAAGTTGGAGGGTGAAACTTGGCCATCTTCCAAAGTATTTCAAAGGGTCTTTCTTGCCAAGTTGTGAATAGTATGAGGTCCTGGTATGATTTTTCCATTTTAAATGCACTAGGGACTAAAACTGCCAAACTTTCAAACTTCAGGGACCATTTGTGTAATTTCACCAAACTTTTCCACCAAGGACCAATCCTTCCATAAAAGGTTAGTGCAAGGACAAAATTTGTTTTTCTCAAAGTTTTTAATATCCCAGGGACCATTTTTGACAATTTTCCAAAGTTCAGGGACTAAACTTAACATTTTGTGAAAGTTTGCACCAAAGGACCAAATGTGCAACTTTTTGATTTAAAAGGACCTTTGGTGACTTTTTCAAGTTTTTAGAACAACTAGGGACTAGATTTGACAACTTTTGAAAGATGAGGGACTGAAACTGCCAATTTTGCAAACTTTGTGCGTTTTTCATCTTTTTTTGATTATTTTGCATTTGAAACATGTAAAACACTTTCCTGGAATATTTTCACTATTTTGATTCAATATTGAGTGTTTTTAGATGTTTTGGCAGCTCAGAAAAGGTAAAAATAATGAGTATTTACACACTCATCAATCCCCCATACTAAAACATTGCTAGTCCCTAGCAATCTTTTGAGAAAAACTTGATGGATTTGAAAACCTCTTTACCAAAAGCCATCACTTCTGGAGTAGCCAGGTGTAAGAACTGTGGCACACCTGATAACCGTGTAATTTTGAGCAAACCACCAGCTGTCAATGGATTTGATTAGTCTTTACCAAAAGCCGTTTGCTTCTGGACTAGCCAGCATCTTGATGGACTAAGTCAACATCTTGGTGAGCTGATTACCAATTATGGATTTTCCACGGCCTTTACCACAAGCCATAATCTTGTGGGCTAGCCAACTCATTCGCTTTATGGGATATGGGGAGTTGAGAAACCATACAATTTTTGGCAAATTGCAAGCCATCAACGGGTTGGAGATGTCTTTACCAAGAGCCGTTTGCTCCGGGACTGTAACACCCCCAATTCATGGATGCAGCGGAATTCGAACTGGGTGTTACTTGACGGCACAATAGTCACAATAATAGAAAACGATCTCTAACCGAGTCGTATTAAAAAGATTTATCATTCAAATTATATAAATATCAGAGGTTACAAAATGAGGTCCCAAATGGTTCCATGTTTACAAATCACATTAAGTGAGTTTTTGAATGATAATAAGATTTATAGCCCTCTTGAGTATCCGTGTCCTTCCGTGCCATCCTTGATCGTCATGAACCTGAAATACATGCTTGAGAGGTCAACACAAAGGTTGAGTGATATTCATAGAGTTTGTTTAATGTTTGAACACAATGTGTTGGTAGTTAAATCGTTTGAACACAATAATCGTAGTGTTTGTAGTTAAATTGTTTGAACACAATAATCGTAGTGTGAGCTGTAGACTCACACCAATGTTTGGAAAACAAAACAGGTAGGCTACGTTATTATACACCCGGAAAATGTATTATACACTAAGCTTATGACACCATAACGTTAACGCGTACCAATATCGATCGGCAGATTTATCCCGGTAGGTACTTTGCTAACATACCTAAATCTCAAATATTAATGCATTTGTTTGAACTTAGTCAATACAAATGGGATTCGTCAATCCCAATAGGCCTATTCACAATATTTGCGCTCACTATTGCTAGTGATTAAATGGTTCATAATAAGGGATCTCGGTTTAGCAAGGTTGTTACTTAGTGATAATAAAACATAGTCGAATAGCATACAGTAGAAAGCATTGTGTTCGAGTAGAAAATAATAGCATGTATTCCCCCCAAGGGTTTGTAAAACATTGAAGTAATGTAAAGTGGGGCTATGAACTCACCTTAAGGTAAGATAGCAAGTAATGAATGTAACGGTTGAATCGTGTAGGTTTCTACGAGCAACCTATAATAGAATGTCGCGACTTAGGATCGGAGTAAAGACTATGAAGTAGTGCCTATATATATATCTTGCATTATATTCCATGATGTGGTATGATGTATATTGTATGTCCTTGAAAGAAAAGATTCATGAAACATGTATGTTTTGTATATCGTTTACTACCGTTCGGGCCGACATAATTCAGAAGTCATGTTAGTAAGCGTTCGAGGAGCCAGGACACTTTAATTCGTAAATCCACAACTCATCTCGACGGCTTACATAATGAACTCCTCACATGAGGCTCCCTACTATTGTAGTAGTTGATGAAATATATAGATATAAGTTTTGATCCGAAAGGTTACATGTCCGATATTTGAATAAACTTAGGAAAGTTTATTTGTACATGAAGATTGTTATTAGGGGTAGTTTCATAAGTCTTGTATGACCATTTTCTCTTGGTAATATCTCATGGTTCCTTTAAGTGAAGTAGATCCAAATTGTTTGTTCAAGTTATCGCCAATTCCTTGTTTCATGTTTTCGCCTAAGTAAGTTGGTATGGTCATTTCGTCATGGCCTAGCCATGACCCTTAGTCCTTGTTTCAAGGTCATGAGACACAACCTTGGCTCTATCCATGGTGGTGGTCTTGATTATAGGTCATAAGACCCCTTTGGTCTTCATATACCATAACCTATATGTAATGACTTTGTCTAAAAATGGGCTGTTTAGAATTTGAAGAAATTTATCACTTGGAAAGCATTTTCAGGGCTCGAGCTTCTTTGTACCTGAACAAAAACGTCGTTCCGGACAACTTTCGTGTTTTAACTTTTTGATGAATCGGAACAGAAGTGGGACTTTCAAAAAGTCAGAATGCGATTCAGTAAGGTTTAGGCAGTTTTGCCGGAAATCTTTGGTAACTTCAAATGGGCGTAACTTTTGACTCGTATACTCGTTTTAGGTGGTTCAAATTGCTATGGTTTCCTTGTTAAGTCCTCTACTGTAATATGTAATGATCCAACATCATATTTTTACCATTTTGATCAGGTCTTACCAAGAAAGTCACTAGTTTACTTGTTTTAGTAACTTGTTGTAACAATCAATAACAATAACTTGTTTTGGTCATTTTTATACATCATGGACATGATAACAAGACAATATATAGCACAAATAATATGTAAATAACATGAACATGATTATTTAACAAGAATCAAGTTAGGGTTTGGCTCACAACTTTTGGCTTTCAAAGATGAAAGGAAGTTAACATGTAAGGATAGGACTTTGATAGACTTGCTTCAACCCTTTTTCACTTCATGCAATCTTTCTACCCTTGGTATTCTTGAAATATGGATGATGAAGGTTTAGGTGACTTGAGTGGATTTAAACTCAAGAGAAATCACCAAGTATATGAGGTTATGGAAGTGTTTGATGAATGATAACCTATCTAGGGTTTCAACCTTGTTTAAGCTCTTGATTCTTTTGGATAATACTTGGAGTGAATTAGAAAATGGAATGGTGTTTGTGTGTGTGTTGTGGACGTTCAAGGAGAGGCAAGGAGGCTTTATATGGCCTTGAGGAGGTTAGAAGTGTTGACTTGTCAACACTTGATCACCAAGTTTAACACATGGATGCAATCTAAGAGTACTTAGCATGAGATCATGCCACAAGTGTGAATCCTCCCCCCTAGAGGCAGTTCACAACCCTTGGAGAACAAGTGTGGACTTTTGATGGTATTATCCAAGATATCTAGTTAGTTTTGACTCCGGGAAATGCCAATCGTAAATGATTAAGCCTCAAAACGTAAAACCGGGTGTCGTAAAATTATGGAACTTGAAAGTATTGATAAACATGTCCATATGTCCCATAATAAAATATAAAATGAGTGGTAGGTTCCATTTGGGTGGTAAACCCTGCTAAAAACTGGAAACACGGGTCTAAAACGCGTAATACGTAAAATGTACGAATTTTGCGTAAAACTGAGAAAAGTAAAATGTTACTTTTCTAATAGGATAAAAATGATTTAAAATGACTTATAATGTCTAGACTGGGCTCAGTCTAGTGTCGGTTGGTATTAAATGTCTTTTAGACATCAAACCGTAAGCCTAAAAATCACGAAATGACTTATAACATCAAGGGATGATTTTTGGTCAATGGAGGAGGGAAAAATATGTTGACTTTTTCTAATAAGTTGAAAACTTAAATCGTCTTAGAAATGCGGTGCAGGTATAGGCTAAGGTTACGGCTGAGTAAAAACGCTTAAAACTGAAAATTCCAGTTTTTCACGGCCGAGGTTTATTCTGGTCATATTTTTCTCAGTCATGATTTATTCTCAAATAAATCATGAGTGTGTCAAACATTTTTCTGATGTGGGGTCACCTGACGGAGTCAAATTTCGTTGTGCGTAGAATTTCTGAATGACGTTTTACCCTAAAACGGGTAAATCCTTAATAACTTTCACGGAAATGATCTGACGAATGTCAAACATTTATTTTGCCATGGAAATGATTTATCACTCGAGAATATCAAATAAAAATCAACTTTCGGGAAAGTTTCGGGAAAAATGAATAGTAAAAGTGAATAGTGAAATTTTCCGGGAATGGTAATTAACCTGAAATTGCGAATTGTTACAGTCTCTACCCCTTACGGGGAACTTCGTCCCGAAGTTCTTTGTGTGTCATATGTTGGAGTGGTGTCGATGAAAAGGTGTGGTTACTTATGAGGACTAAAGTCTGGGGTTACCAGTGATGTAGTTTGATTTGTCTCAGAATATGGTGTGTCAATAGAGATTGATAACATGGTTGAATATCAGTAGAGATCCATATAATAGTCGAATATCAACGAAAATTGATATAGCAGTCGATTATTAATAGAAATTGATATAGTAGTTGTACAGAAATTGATATAGTTAAATATCAAAATGGAAATTGATATAGTTGTCAAGTATCAATAGCAATTGATATAACAGTTGAACAACAATAGCAATTTACATAGGAATCCAATAAATGGAAATTGATATAGTAGTGGAATATCAATGGAAATTGGGATAGTAGTCGCAATCATAGTCTAGTAGGTAATCGGTTGTTGTACCTAGTGTTTATGTCATGGTTTGAAGCGATGTTGGTGAAAAGATAGGATTTCTTGTGGCGAATATAATGTAGGTATCATGCCATACCCGAGCAATGTAATGTAGGTATCATGCCATACCCGAGCAATGTAATGTAGGTATCAAGCCATACCCGAGCAATGTAATGTAGGTTGACTTCATACTTATGTTATTTCGGATACAAATAAGCCCACTTGTTTATAATTCTTTATTTACATAGAGAGGCATCCCAAACAATGTAACTAAAGGAATATAAACGTATGGTTCGATGATTTATAATTTCTTTATTTAAATAAAAAGGCATCCCAATCCATTCAAATAAGGACATTATAAATCATCCTACTCAAGAATTCCCGACACAACATTCATACTTAGCCGGTGAGTTACAAGGTAGTGTATTACGAGATGATACTGGTGTTCCAAAAGTACAAGATGAATATTCAAACTTGTAAAGCTGATAAGGGTGCTTGTGGTGTAACTAAGGATGATTTGAGCTTTAAAAGTGCATCAAGATCTGTTAATGAGCTTGTGTTTGTAACGGTTGTGACGATAATGATGTGATATGTTGATGAACAAAAGTGTGTAGTGTATGCTTAACATTAATACTCTTAGGTATAGATGTTGAGTTTGCTTTAAAAATCTTAAGAGATTTTAAAGGTTTATGATGGAATGGTATCCTTAGGACCTAAACAGGATAGTACTTCTACAGGATGAAGAGAATAATTGATAACTATCCCAGATAGTAGTTCGGATTATCTCATAAATGAAAACTTTCAAGAATGAAGTTAGGTAGTACAAATAAAATGTTAAGATTTCGCTGAGTGGTAAGGCACTATCGTGTCTCTAGATTGTTTTAATGTATTCTGGTGGTTTATCGTGTTCATGTAGGAAATCAATCTAAACATAACCCTAGTACAACTATTCTCAGTATTTGAAAATTTTAAGTCGAATATAGTTAGTCAGACTATATTCCACTGTCCCTAGGTTAAATATAGGTGACTAGTCTATATTTAGCCAAGGTTCGATAAAATTTTCAGATACCTAAATTAGGTATACTTGTGATATGTCCGTTGGTTTTGGGAAACTGTTCACTAAACAAAGGCGATGTCAAACCCTTAAGTTGCAAGTCCCGTCCATACAAGACTTGTAACGTATGTTTTCATATTCCATTGCATAGAAGGTAGTAAGGGTAGATACGTATGGAAAGGAAGTTTTAAGTAGTTCTAAAATAGAACATACTTGGCCAGGATCACGAACTTTTAATAATGAAGGTTTCATCAGAAAACCTTAATGAATGTAGAGAAAGTTCAACTTTTGTCGACGATGGATTAGTTTGTCCTTTAGAAATCTCATATTTCTTGTTTGGAAATCGTTAGATTGTGATGGATTTTTGATATCATAAGAAATGATATTGATGAGGTCGTGAAATAATTCCAGAGACCATTGCACAAATCACAATGTCTCGGAAGTAGGTTAGACCATTGTGCAATTCACAATGTCTGGGAAGTAGGTTAAACCATTAGGTGACTCAAAACATTTGAGAAATGATTAAGACCATTGTATCATACAATGTCTTGGAAAATGAATGAGACCATTGTATCTCACAATGTCTTGGGAAAATGAATGAGACCATTGTATCTCACAATGTCTTGAAAAGTGAATGAGACCATTGTATCTCACAATGTCTTGAAAAATGAATGAGACCATTGTATCTCACAATGTCTTGGAAAATGAATGAGACCATTGCAATCAGTTACAATGTCTTGGACATATAATGTTGGAGTAGGAACATGATTGGGAGAGTGTGGCTGTGCCGAAATGCCTTAGAATAGGCATACACAGATATGTTTAGTCCATTGTTTAGATAAATGATTGAAAATAAACCGAGTTTATATATCAATATACTAATATGTTCATGTAGCATAAAATGCCTAGTGTGTATATATCAATATACTTATATGTGTTCATGTAGCATAAAATGCCTAGTGTGTATATATCAATATACTTATATGTGTTCATGTAGCATAAAATGCTTAGTGTGTATATATCAATATACTTATATGTGTTCATGTAGCATAAAATGCTTAGTAAGTTCATAATCGTCTGGAGGATGGAAGACACGGAGAGCGGAAGGCTATAAAATGTTTTTGTTTGTGATTGTAGTTATAGTTTAGGTCTCACTTTAGACCCGTTTCTCTATAACCATGGCTCTGGTACCAATCTGTAACACCCCCAATTCATGGATGCAGCGGAATTCGAACTGGGTGTTACTTGACGGCACAATAGTCACAATAATAGAAAACGATCTCTAACCGAGTCGTATTAAAAAGATTTATCATTCAAATTATATAAATATCAGAGGTTACAAAATGAGGTCCCAAATGGTTCCATGTTTACAAATCACATTAAGTGAGTTTTTGAATGATAATAAGATTTATAGCCCTCTTGAGTATCCGTGTCCTTCCGTGCCATCCTTGATCGTCATGAACCTGAAATACATGCTTGAGAGGTCAACACAAAGGTTGAGTGATATTCATAGAGTTTGTTTAATGTTTGAACACAATGTGTTGGTAGTTAAATCGTTTGAACACAATAATCGTAGTGTTTGTAGTTAAATCGTTTGAACACAATAATCGTAGTGTGAGCTGTAGACTCACACCAATGTTTGGAAAACAAAACAGGTAGGCTACGTTATTATACGCCCGGAAAATGTATTATACACTAAGCTTATGACACCATAACGTTAACGTGTACCAATATCGATCGGCAGATTTATCCCGGTAGGTACTTTGCTAACATACCTAAATCTCAAATATTAATGCATTTGTTTGAACTTAGTCAATACAAATGGGATTCGTCAATCCCAATAGGCCTATTCACAATATTTGCGCTCACTATTGCTAGTGATTAAATGGTTCATAATAAGGGATCTCGGTTTAGCAAGGTTGTTACTTAGTGATAATAAAACATAGTCGAATAGCATACAGTAGAAAGCATTGTGTTCGAGTAGAAAATAATAGCATGTATTCCCCCCAAGGGTTTGTAAAACATTGAAGTAATGTAAAGTGGGGCTATGAACTCACCTTAAGTTAAGATAGCAAGTAATGAATGTAACGGTTGAATCGTGTAGGTTTCTACGAGCAACCTATAATAGAATGTCGCGACTTAGGATCGGAGTAAAGACTATGAAGTAGTGCCTATATATATATCTTGCATTATAGTCCATGATGTGGTATGATGTATATTGTATGTCCTTGAAAGAAAAGATTCATGAAACATGTATGTTTTGTATATCGTTTACTACCGTTCGGGCCGACATAATTCAGAAGTCATGTTAGTAAGCGTTCGAGGAGCCAGGACACTTTAATTCGTAAATCCACAACTCATCTCGACGGCTTACATAATGAACTCCTCACATGAGGCTCCCTACTATTGTAGTAGTTGATGAAATATATAGATATAAGTTTTGATCCGAAAGGTTACATGTCCGATATTTGAATAAACTTAGGAAAGTTTATTTGTACATGAAGATTGTTATTAGGGGTAGTTTCATAAGTCTTGTATGACCATTTTCTCTTGGTAATATCTCATGGTTCCTTTAAGTGAAGTAGATCCAAATTGTTTGTTCAAGTTATCGCCAATTCCTTGTTTCATGTTTTCGCCTAAGTAAGTTGGTATGGTCATTTCGTCATGGCCTAGCCATGACCCTTAGTCCTTGTTTCAAGGTCATGAGACACAACCTTGGCTCTATCCATGGTGGTGGTCTTGATTATAGGTCATAAGACCCCTTTGGTCTTCATATACCATAACCTATATGTAATGACTTTGTCTAAAAATGGGCTGTTTAGAATTTGAAGAAATTTATCACTTGGAAAGCATTTTCAGGGCTCGAGCTTCTTTCTTCCTGAACGAAAACGTCGTTCCGGACAACTTTCGTGTTTTAACTTTTTGATGAATCGGACCAGAAGTGGGACTTTAAAAAAGTCAGAATGCGATTCAGTAAGGTTTAGGCAGTTTTGCCGGAAATCTTTGGTAACTTCAAATGGGCGTAACTTTTGACTCGTATACTCGTTTTAGGTGGTTCAAATTGCTATGGTTTCCTTGTTAAGTCCTCTAATGTAATATGTAATGATCCAACATCATATTTTTACCATTTTGATCAGGTCTTACCAAGAAAGTCACTAGTTTACTTGTTTTAGTAACTTGTTGTAACAATCAATAACAATAACTTGTTTTGGTCATTTTTATACATCATGGACATGATAACAAGACAATATATAGCACAAATAATATGTAAATAACATGAACATGATTATTTAACAAGAATCAAGTTAGGGTTTGGCTCACAACTTTTGGCTTTCAAAGATGAAAGGAAGTTAACATGTAAGGATAGGACTTTGATAGACTTGCTTCAACCCTTTTTCACTTCATGCAATCTTTCTACCCTTGGTATTCTTGAAATATGGATGATGAAGGTTTAGGTGACTTGAGTGGATTTAAACTCAAGAGAAATCACCAAGTATATGAGGTTATGGAAGTGTTTGATGAATGATAACCTATCTAGGGTTTCAACCTTGTTTAAGCTCTTGATTCTTTTGGATAATACTTGGAGTGAATTAGAAAATGGAATGGTGTTTGTGTGTGTGTTGTGGACGTTCAAGGAGAGGCAAGGAGGCTTTATATGGCCTTGAGGAGGTTAGAAGTGTTGACTTGTCAACACTTGATCACCAAGTTTAACACATGGATGCAATCTAAGAGTACTTAGCATGAGATCATGCCACAAGTGTGAATCCTCCCCCCTAGAGGCGGTTCACAACCCTTGGAGAACAAGTGTGGACTTTTGATGGTATTATCCAAGATATCTAGTTAGTTTTGACTCCGGGAAATGCCAATCGTAAATGATTAAGCCTCAAAACGTAAAACCGGGTGTCGTAAAATTATGGAACTTGAAAGTATTGATAAACATGTCCATATGTCCCATAATAAAATATAAAATGAGTGGTAGGTTCCATTTGGGTGGTAAACCCTGCTAAAAACTGGAAACACGGGTCTAAAACGCGTAATACGTAAAATGTACGAATTTTGCGTAAAACTGAGAAAAGTAAAATGTTACTTTTCTAATAGGATAAAAATGATTTAAAATGACTTATAATGTCTAGATTGGGCTCAGTCTAGTGTCGGTTGGTATTAAATGTCTTTTAGACATCAAACCGTAAGCCTAAAAATCACGAAATGACTTATAACATCAAGGGATGATTTTTGGTCAATGGAGGAGGGAAAAATATGTTGACTTTTTCTAATAAGTTGAAAACTTAAATCGTCTTAGAAATGCGGTGCAGGTATAGGCTAAGGTTACGGCTGAGTAAAAACGCTTAAAACTGAAAATTCCAGTTTTTCACGGCCGAGGTTTATTCTGGTCATATTTTTCTCAGTCATGATTTATTCTCAAATAAATCATGAGTGTGTCAAACATTTTTCTGATGTGGGGTCACCTGACGGAGTCAAATTTCGTTGTGCGTAGAATTTCTGAATGACGTTTTACCCTAAAACGGGTAAATCCTTAATAACTTTCACGGAAATGATCTGACGAATGTCAAACATTTATTTTGCCATGGAAATGATTTATCACTCGAGAATATCAAATAAAAATCAACTTTCGGGAAAGTTTCGGGAAAAATGAATAGTAAAAGTGAATAGTGAAATTTTCCGGGAATGGTAATTAACCTGAAATTGCGAATTGTTACATGGACTAGCCAATCCATTTGTCATTTAGACTTTGGCGGACTGATTACCACAAAAATTTTGAAATAAAGTGAATTTTTTTTAAAAAATTTAGGCCTAAAAATGGGGGTACTTAGAAAGTTTTGTGATAAAATTTGTAAGAATTCCCCCCCCCCCCCCCCCCCCCACACTAGAATTGAATATTGTCCTCAATATTCAAAGTCCCGGCTATTATGCCGAATCTCTGAACGGAAAAAGCTAATATTCGAATCTAACTGTGGAAATATTGATTTTATTTTTCACTTTATTTATCTGTACATATAAACATTTTTCATCATTTTTTTTTTTGAATTGAAACTTATATACATATTTACTTTTCAAAAGGTGGGGGACGGCTACTCCCCCACACTAGGTGGTAGAAAGTAGAAAGAAGTCAGAAATACAGGTGAAAACCCATATATGTTGCTAATTTTTGTTCACCGAGTCACTAGCTTGACTCGATCCCCGAATTCATTGGTCCATGGGGAAAGTTTGGAGATCAGGGACAACCATGGGTGGTATGTCCTCTCCAAAATAGTGTTTCAAACGATGACCATTCACTTTGAAGTTGGGACCTTCGGGTTGAGATAACTCAACAGTCCCATATGGATATACTTTAGCAACAGTGAATGGTCCGGTCCATCGGGTTTTTAATTTCCCTGAGAAGATCTTTAATCTTGAGTTGAAAAGAAGGACTCTGTCACCGACGTTGAAAACGCGGTTCTTAATCTTAGAGTCGTGAATCTTCTTTGTCTTTTCTTTGTAGATCAAAGACTTCTCGTAGGCTTGATCACGAAGTTCGTTTAATTCATTTAGTTAAACCTTACGGAGATCACCCGCTTTATGAAGGTCGTAGTTAGCATGTTTCAAGGCCCAGTAGGCTTTGTGCTCGAGCTCGATCGGTAAATGACACGCCTTCCCGTATACAAGCTTGTATGGAGTACACCCGATGGGTGTTTTGTAAGCTGTACAGAAGGCCCAGAGTGCATCAGCTAGTTTATCCGATCAGGAAGCACGGTTTTCACCTACTGTCCTCTCAAGAATCCGTTTTATACCACGGTTGGAAACCTCCACCTGCCCACTTGTTTGTGGGTGATACGTGGTAAAAATACGATGAGTAACACCGTACTTTAGCATGACTTTTGCAAATTGATCATTGCAAAAGTGAGTACCGCGATCACTAATGATGGCACGTGGAGTTCCAAAACGAGCAAAGAGGGATTTCATGAATTTCACAACAACTCGGGCATCGTTAGTGGGTAAGGCCTTAGCCTCAACCCATTTTGACAAGTAGTCAACAGCCACGAGAATATATTTGTTTCCACGAGAAGATGGGAATGGCCCCATAAAATCAATGCCCCAGACATCAAAGATTTCACAAACTTGAATGGCATTTTGTGGCATTTCGTTCTTTTGTGAAATATTCCCGTGACGCTGACAAGCATCACAAGCTTTGACTAACTCGTGGGCATCCTTATAGATCGTGGGCCAATAGAAACCGGAATCAAACACCTTTTTGGCGGTGTAGTTAGGACTATGGTGGCCCCCGGTGGGTCCAGCATGGCAAGCCTTGAGAATATCAGCGGCTTCCTGTCCGTATACACATCGCCTGATGACTTGATCGGCACAGATTTTGAAGAGATAGGGGTCGTCCCAGAAGTAATGTTTAACGTCTTTGAAGAATTTTTTCTTCTGTTGGGACGTCATCCCCTTCACAATGAAGTTACCCGCATGGTAATTTGCAAAGTTGGCAAACCATGGGGTAGTAGAGTCACCACAAAAAGCAACCGCATTGAGTGTCTCGAGAGAAAATGTTTCATTTATTTCCTTTTTCTCGAACACATCCTGATGAGGGTTTTCTAATCGTGAGAGATGATCAGCAGCAAGGTTCTCGGCTCCTTTTTTATCACGGATAATGATATCAAATTCTTGGAGGAGGAGAACCCAACGGAGAAGCCTCGACTTTGCATCTTGCTTTGCAAATAGGTACTTCAAAGCCGAGTGATCCGTATACACTACGCATTTGGTCAGGATTAAGTATGGCCGGAAGTTTTCAAAGGCATACACCACAGCTAGGAGTTCTTTTTCAGTGGTGGTGTAATGACTCTGAGCCTCGGTCATAGTTTTACTTGCGTAGTGTATAGGCTGAAAGTATTTTGCTTTACGTTGCCCCAAGACCGCACCTATGGCAAAATCACTAGCATCGCACATAAGCTCAAAAGGTAGGTCCCAATCGGGGGCAACAAGAATCGGTGCCTCGGTAAGCTTTTTCTATAATGTTTCAAAAGCTTCGATGCACTCAGGAGAGAAGATGAAAGGAGCATCCTTCTCGAGGAGATGGGTCATAGGCCGGGCAATCTTAGAGAAATCTTGGATAAACCTACGGTAGAAGCCGGCATGACCCAAAAAGCTCCTGACACCTTTAACGGTGGTGGGATGAGGTAATTTAGCAATGACATCGATTTTGGCTTTGTCAACCTCAATCCCGTTCTTTGAAATTTTATGGCCGAGGACAATGCCCTCCTTGACCATAAAGTGGCTCTTCTCCCAGTTGAGACTTAGATTCGTTTCTTTGCAACGTTTAAGCATCTGTTCCAAGTGAGAGAGACAAGACTGGAATGAATCCCCGATGACTGAAAAGTCATCCTTGAATACCTCCATGGTTTTCCCGATCATTTTGGAAAAGATAGACATCATGTACCTCTGGAACGTGCCTGGTGCATTACATAAGCCGAAAGGCATACGTCTGTAAGCAAAAGTTCCGTAGGGGCATGTGAAGGTAGTCTTCTCTTGATCCTGGGGATCAATGGGGATTTGGAAGTAACCCGAAAAACCATCGAGGAAGCAGTAGTATTCATTCCCCGCAAGTCTTTCAAGCATCTGGTCCATAAAAGGGAGAGGAAAATGGTCTTTACGGGTGGCTTCATTCAACTTGCGATAGTCAATACATACTCGCCAACCCGTGACCAAACGAGTTGGAATCAACTCGTTATCCTCGTTGGTGACAACGGTAATGCCACCCTTTTTAGGAACACAATGAATTAGGCTAACCCAAGGACTGTCAGATATAGGGTAAATCAATCCCGCATCAAGAAGTTTTAGAACCTCTTGTTTGATAACTTCGTGGATTTTGGGATTTACCCTTCTCTGTTGTTGCACTGCTGGCTTAAAGTCATCCTCCATTAAGATTTTATGAGTACAAAAGTTCGGGCTTATGCCCTTAATGTCGGAGAGTTTCCAAGCAATTGCTTGTTTGTTTGCTTTAAGAACCTTTAGGAGTGCAGCCTTTTCCTCATCTTTCAAGTCTTTAGCAATAATGACGGGCAATTTATTATCACCCTCCAGAAATGCATATTCTAGATGAGGAGGCAAGTCCTTGAGCTCAACCTCGGGAAAGTCTTCAGTTATTTCAACATTTTTGACTTCCGCTTTATGAAGTATTTTTGGAGACGGAGATGGTGAAGGATCGTCATTTAACAATCTTTCAAGGAGAAGAATGTCCCCCTCCGGGTCAAGATAGTTTTCATCAACCCCATTTGGGATTGAGCTATCCTGAGCAAGAAAGGCCTCGACCTCTTCCAGAAGGAAGTCACTTCCCTCAAACGGAGTGAGGGAAGGGGAAGAGTCGGAAATGATAGGATCAGTAGAAAGACTGCCACTGGATGAGAAACCAAGGACTTCCTGAGAATACTCCTCAGACGCAACATCGATGATGTCAATTCGGTTAACCGTTTCAGCGTTATAGTTGGAGGAGTATCTTAAAGTCTGATCAAGATTGAATGTGATGGCTTCACCACCAACACGTAGAGTGATTTCTTCTTCGAATACATCGATTAAAGCACGACCCGTTCTTAAGAATCCCTTCCCGAGAATGAGAGGAACTCTTGGGTCAGCATCGAAATCAACAATCACGAAATCTGCCGGAAAATGGAATTTTCCTACTTTCACGAAGATATCTTCGGCAATGCCGAGAGGACGGGATATAGTACGGTCTGCAAGCTCGAGTGTCATGCAGGTCGGAGTGAGAGCAGGAAGAGAAAGTCTTTTCCATACTGTGTAAGGCATGAGGTTAATTCTTGCACCGAGATCGGCCAAGACAAAGCATTCAACCATCCCCGGGAAAATACAAGGAATGAGAAATTTCCCGGGATCTCCAAGCTTTTCGGGAAGCTTTTTCAAGAGCACTGCTGAGCTATGCTCATTGAGTGGAGTTTTTGCCATCTCACAGAGTTTTTCTTTGTTGCTTATCAGATTTTTGATTGTCGAAGCAAACTTAGGCATGAGAAGAAGAGCATCTGCGAAGCTAATATCAAAGTGTAATTCTTGGAAAATTTGATAAAATTTTTCCATCTGATGGTTAGCTTTTTCGCGGTTCTTTTGATCATTCATACGTGAAGGATATGGAATTGAAGGCTTAGGATCATTCTTTGGAATTTCATCAGAACTCACAGGGGGATCAAATACAACTTTCGGCTTACGAGCCGGGACCGAGACAACTTGAGGGTGGACGTTGTTGGTACCTCCGTTATTAGTAGGAAGTACCGTGTCCGTAGTAACCTCAGGTTCACGTTCCGCTACCTTAGTAGGAGGAGAAGAAGAGGTAGAGGGAATCGAGGGTCCATTGTATGATACCCCACTTCGGGTGGTGATCGCTTTGACATCGCCCCTCCGGTTAGCGATCGTGTTGCTCGGCAGTGTACCCGGGCCCGAGGGTCGATCATTTAAAGACTTCTGAAGCTCAGAGATCTTGCTGATCAATAACCGATTCATTTCCTCTTATGCTTTCATGAATTGTTTTAGCACTTCATCGGAGGAAGAAGAGGGTGGAACAACGTTTTGAGGAGAATTTTGAACACGGTTGTTTTGAAAATTCCCTTGATTTTGATTGTTGTTACCCTGAAAATTGTTTCTCTGATTGAAATTACCCTGATTGTAATTCCCTTGATTCTGGTTTCTTTGAAAATTTCCTTGAAAACCTTGGTTTTGATTGCCATTTTGAAAATTGTTTTGATTAAACTGGTCTTGATTTTGGTTAGGGTTTTGGAAATTTGAGTTTTGACCTTGGTTAAAATTCTGATTCGAGTTACGGTTTTGATTTTGATTAAAACCGGGAGGTCCGAGAAAATTGTTGGAACGATAGCTTAAGATATTACGGTCCCCTTGCGGTTGGTAAGAATTACCCCCCATGTTGTAGGAACCGTGAGCAGCATAAACGTTCTCTTGAGGAAAACCAGCAGTAGCTGGACACTCGAAATACAGATGAGAGCCCCCACAAGTTTCACAACTTCGGGCCACGGCTTTCACTTGTTGATTTTGAACCTGATTTTGCATCGTTTGGTTCATTCTCAACACAGCCGTAGAAATATCATCCATCTTTTTGGTAAGAGCAATTATTTCAGGAGATGATGATGAAGGAGTAACTGAATTACATGGCGCATCCCTCTCCGCAGAGGAATCCCAAAAGTTATGGTGGGCAGTCATGTTCTCAATCAAGTCATAGCACTCTTCGGGACGCCTTTTCATAAAGGTCCCACCAGCAGCAGCATTTAGAATATCCCGGTGCCTTAATGTCAGACCATTATAGAAGGTATCTATGATGGTAACTTGCAACATATTGTGGTTAGGGCACCGATCAATAGCTAGCTTATAACGTTCCCAAGCCTCAAAAAGAGACTCATCGGGACGTTGCCGGAAGTTGCTGATATCATTTCGTAACTTGGTAACCATGGAAGGTGGAAAATATTTTTCTAAAAACTTGGTTACCATTTCATCAAAGGTACAAATAGAATTCTTTGGGAGTCGGTCAAACCATGCAGTGGCATGATGAGTGAGAGAATAGGGGAAGAGATACAGCTGGAGGGCATCATCCGTGACACCATGCTGTTTCATGCTTTGGGTGACCGTGAGATATTTGTCAAGATGCTTGTTAGCATCGTCACCCGGTAATCCGTGAAATTGACACGAATTCTGGACTTGTTGAATCATGTGGTGCTTGAGGCCAAAGTCTGTAGCCTCAATAGTGAGTGGTGCAATAGGCCCACCCCGCCCTTGCATGGTAGGCTGGCACAGCTCCTCCATCGTTCGGAGATCGGGAGCTAGCACATCCCTGGGAGGGTCAGGGGGTAGTAATGGTGGTGGTGGCCCAGCGGCCATTTCGGTTTTTGGTTCTTCTGTATCAGAACGTAGCTCGGGTACGTTTTTCTGATGTTTACGTTTTGTTTGTGACCGAGTGCGCATGCACTAAAAACAATTTTTCAAAACAAGATCGAGGCAAAACCACAGTGAACTTAAACCAATTATCACAAGTGAATGGCTTCTTTAAAAAAGGTACATCACTCACAGGGATATAAAGGCAAGTTTTTATCTTAAGTTTGGGAACTTATTATGTCCACACCCCCAGTTGGTAGGTGTTTAGCCTTGGTTTGCGGTGGTAAGATTTTATGTATTTATTAATTTGAAAAACTGTTTTAGGCTTATGGGTGTGTGTGCAGAAAACTTGGGAAATATATTTTTGGAACTGATTCGTTAACCGAAATCATTCTTTTAAGATTACTCGCAGGCTGGCGGGAGGAAGTAAATAGGTTTCCTCTTCAGTTCGCAATTTAATGTCAGAACTTACCTTAAACCAACTGTTTCAGGTTGTAATCTTAAAGAAAACGAAGTAATTTAACTTCACAGTTTGTTTTGTTGTTTTTGACACTTTAGGAAAAGTGTTAATGAACTTTTTTGGATATGATTATATTTTTACAAAAACTTTTTACAAATTTGTGTGAAATTTGTACAGGGAGGGTTTTGAAAACCACTAAACTTAAAACGATTTTTTAAAACACGCAACAACCTCCCCGGCAGCGGCGCCAAATTTTGATTGGGGTAAAAGCAGTCAGATGTTATTGACCAAGGTCAATAAGTCAAAGACAGCCTCGTTCCAATTCTCCGGTGATAGTATAGTGTGTCCCCGGGTCGTTATGTCCCAGCGAGATTGAAATGGTGCTTTGGAAATCGTTTAGGAATGAGTGGCACTGAGGACAGTAGCCAAGATGATATGGAATTGATTTTGCTACTGATATTTTGGTATTTGTACACAGATGTAATATTCACAAATAACAGATATACAGGAATATGCACAAATTCACAATTTGGTAACACGTAATCAGACAGAAAAGTGGGATTTGATAAATTACAAACTACAGGGGTGCAAATGAAACTTTTGAAAACTTAAAATTAAAATGAAATTTAAAATGAAAATGAAATTATAAAAGTGATTATTTTAATATTTAAATATTATTTAATTAATAAAACTATTTAAAATCTAATTTAAACCTAATTTAATTTAACTAAAAATTACAAGGATTACAAATTAAACTAAAAATTTGCAAAAACAATTTCAAAACTTTAATAAGAACTTGAAGAAAGTATAAAAAATAAAATTAAATATTTTTGTCTTTTTATGGTTTTATTATTAATTAAAAACTAATTAACTTAATTAAACTAATTAAATTAATTTAAATTATAATTAATACTAAATTAATTTAGAAAATTATGAGAAAATTTATAAAATTATTTAACCATCACAGGAATCCTACAAAATTAATAAAAAAAACTCTAAAAATTATATTTAAGGTTATTCCACTAATTAATTACCTTTTAATTAACTTAAATCTAATTTAAATGATTAAAATAAGAAAAATGGAAAATGAACAGTAGAAACTAAAAATATATTTTCTAAAAGTCTTAACTAATTTATAAAACTTAGAAAAATTATAAAAACCTACTATTGCTAATAAAAATTTAAGAAAACTAATTAATTACTATTATTACTTATTTAATTAATTAAACTACTTTTAAATCTAATAATTAGTAAACAGTTTAGGAAAAATCTAAGAAAATTATTTTAACTACTTAATGGTACTAGGAAATTAAGAAAATTATAAAAATGGACAAGTGCTTAAAAATAAGCTGAAATGAAAAATGAAAAAGATAGTTTCTATTAAATAGAAGCTATCACTATTTTTATGTTTGCTTTTTTGGAGTTTTTCTTTTAGACAGGTAAATATAAGATGAAAATAAGATACTTTTGTGAAACAACTTTTTACAAAGCTTAAAAATAAGCAGTGTGCACCCCCTTTACTTAAGCAGTTTGACTTTTATTGACCAAGAGGCAAAATAAGCACAAATGATTGTAGGTGGGGTCCACAATGATGAAACTAGGTACAAATAAGCTAAAGTGACTTAAATAAGCTTAAAACAATAAGCAAAGATCACTGATAAGCTATTAAGATACAAATAAGCACTTTGCAAACTTGAGCTTAACTCAGAAATGGGACAGACTTTGGGGTGGATTCCAGGTGGGGTCCACTTGTTACTAGGTCAAACAAAGGGTCAAACTATGATCCCTGGTAGGAGGGGGTTGGCAAAAGCTAAATGTGGGTTGTGGGACCCACTGGGTTGGTCTACAACAGCCACCAAAGTGGTGGTGGTGAGATGGACTGCTGATGCACAGGGCAATGGTTTGCGCTGCAACTCAGTTCAAGGGGCTAAAAGGCCAACAAGAAAAATTCACAAAATTTAAGCAGCAATGGGAAAATGAAGTTGAGGTGGTAGAGTTTAACTACAACAAGTTTCAAACCCTCAATCCAAACACATAAATCACAACAAATCCTACAAATTTTGTTTTTTCTGAGCAAAAGTAAAATTGACTTTTAAAGAAAACTTGATTCTTTGACTTTTATGAACTTCTAATGCATGTAATCTACTGATTATGTTATATTAGACTAAAACTGGATTAGATTAAGCTAAAGCAACTATTTGTAAGCTAAAATGAGGTTTTGTGGATCAAAACACCACAACAGTTAACAGTTATGGGACCTTAGCAATGATTTTGACTTTTTTACTCTATGACACCATTTGTTAAGGTTTGTTTGAACTAATTTTACACTGAGAAAGAGTTTTCACCAAAATCTATCAACCAAGAACCTTAATAACACAGTGGATTAACCAAATCCAAACACCCTCTTAAGCAAGACTATTTTTGTTTTTAGGAAGCTAAGGACTTTGAGAGCTTGTGAGACTGTTCCAAATCAACTTTTCATGGAATATTAGGCCTAAATAAGCACTTAGAAACAGATAGTTACCACAAACACACAACAAATTCACTTATGCAATCTTGAGTGTGAAACTGAGATTTCAAGTAACTATAACTTCTAACTAACAAGTGATGTATATTAAACTGCAAATCACTAAAACAACAATCAACAAGCACAAGAAACACAGAATAACAATTAACAAGCAAGCAATTCAGAACTTGTAAGAAAATAAGATTTTAGAGGAAATTCCAAATAAGCAAAGCTTACAAAACACCCCTAGCATGAACAAGGGGTTTTCCACTGATTTCTATCTTTAGATAGGCCAAGTCCACTCCCAAGCTTGCCCACAAATGCTTCTCAATACCTGAAAACGAAATCAAAACACCACAGTTGACTATGTTTGACTTTTTTTATATTTTTGATATTTTTCTAGTAACACTGAGTTTTACTTGTCTCTATAAGCTTTAACAAGCTTAAGGAACCTAAGTGAGCCTATCTCAGTCCATGATTATTGATATAAGTGACACTTAAGCTTAATGAGAAATTCGGAAATTAAGTAAATTGTAATAACACAAGACAGAATTGAAACTTTGATTTTTATAACTTAAAAAGACTTAGAGTACAATAATAAAGCTGCTACAATGCTTGAATTAAGGAAATTACAACTGATTTTGAAAACTAAATTTTATTCGACACTACAAATTACTTAATTCACTATACACTTGCTTCCTTGCATCCTTCTGCCTTTTATAGATATCCATTAGGGTTCTCTTGAGCCTCTGATCATTTCCCATCAAATATCTGAACCGTTGGATCACTTTAAGCCAATCTCAGCCTTTGAAAATTCTTTCGCGCCAAAAATATAATGGGAGCAATTGGGACTGTTTAGCGTGTAGGGGGGGGGGAAGCATTAATTGTGGGTTGTCTAGTTGGGTGAGGGTGGTGGGTTTGTGATGATGCATTTAATGCAAGTGGGGGGTGGTGGAGTTTGGCAGGTTGTGGGGGTGTGGGGAAGGCTGGGAGAGGGAAGGTGATGGTGTTTGACCGGTATTTGACCAAGGTCAAATATTTGACCCCGGCTTATATTATTTTGGGGTGTGGGTGGGCTGAGTTATGGATTGGGCCAAAAAGAAAGGAAAGTGGGCTTGGGTGGGATTTATGGATTGGATTTGGTTTTTATTATTTTGGGTAATAGTAAGGGTCCGGCCTTGGTTTAAGATTTCACAAGGACTAATTTTGTAATTTATCGAAAGTTGGAGGGTGAAACTTGGCCATCTTCCAAAGTATTTCAAAGGGTCTTTCTTGCCAAGTTGTGAATAGTATGAGGTCCTGGTATGATTTTTCCATTTTAAATGCACTAGGGACTAAAACTGCCAAACTTTCAAACTTCAGGGATCATTTGTGTAATTTCACAAAACTTTTCCACCAAGGACCAATCCTGCCATAAAAGGTTAGTGCAAGGACAAAATTTGTTTTTCTCAAAGTTTTTAATATCCCAGGGACCGTTTTTGACAATTTTCCGAAGTTCAGGGACTAAACTTGACATTTTGTGAAAGTTTGCACCAAAGGACCAAATGTGTAACTTTTTGATTTAAAAGGACCTTTGGTGACTTTTTAAAGTTTTTAGAACAACTAGGGACTAGATTTGACAACTTTTGAAAGATGAGGGACTGAAACTGCCAATTTTGCAAACTTTGTGCATTTTTCATCTGTTTTTGATTATTTTGCATTTGAAACATGTAAAACTGATGAGTGTGTAAATACTCATCATTTTTGTCTTATATGAACTGCCAAAACATACAAAAACACCCAAATATGTATCAAAATACTTAAAAATATCTTAGAGGTGTGTTTTATATGTTTCAAACACAAAATATGCAAAAACAAATGAAAAACGTACAAAGTTTGCATAATTGGCAGTTTCAGTCCCTCAAGTTTCATAAATTTGCAAAACTAGTCCCTGGTCACTCAAAACTTGTACAAATATCATAAAAGGTCCTTGGGATTCATAAGTTGTAAGAAATAGTCCTTTAAAAGTTTAAAATCACATATTTACAACTTTGGTCCCTCAACTTTGAAAAATGTCAAAATTAGTCCCTAAGGTTTTTAAAATTGGAAATTAATCAAAATAAACCTTATACTATTCTAAAATGACATAACTGGTCCTTTGTGTTAACTGTTTGATATTTACAGGTTTGGCCCTTCAATTATCAGAAAATTACAGTTTGGTCCCTGAAGTTTGGTGAATTGGCAAAAATAGTCCCCGGGAATTTCAATAGTGAAATTTATCAAAAATTCCCCGTGTACTATTCATTGGTGGCAAGATTAGTCCCTATAACTAAATTTGGAAAAATACCACAACAGCCCTTTAACTTTCAAATAATTACATTTTTGGTCCTTGTGTTTATTTAAGTTAAAAACCAAACGGATCCAAACTATCTAAAACCAAAAATAAAACTAACCCAACAAACATTCCAAGCCCACCACCCACTATCCTAGTTTCCAGCCCATCCAACTAGCCCAGTCCATCCCATTCGGTCAACCCAGTCAACACCCCTAAAAAAACTAAACCACCCCAGTCAACCCCTGGTTTGACTCTTTCTTCCCCCCAAAACCGCCCCACACTCACAGCCAATACCACCCATGGTATTGCAGCTCCACCCCCTCCACTTGCACCTTTACCACCACCCTTATCCATCACACTTCCCAAGGCATCAATTAATGCCACCCCCCCTCCTGCTACACGTTATCAGAGCCCAAATTGCTTAAAAGTTTTTTTCCCGCCAAATTGAGAGAGAGGGCAAGAGACATCCAAGTGGCCAATTGACAAGTGGGATTTGATGTGGGGGACCCATGGAGCTCAGAGGATGAATAAAAGAAGATCAAAGAAGCCATGGTGAAGGCAATTAGATAGTGTAGTTTAGTTTTATTAGTCGTTTAATGTAATCCCTTTTTTAAATGTAATTTTCTGTCTTAAACTCATGTATTAAGTTGTTTTAAAGTAAGTCTAATCTATTTCAAGTACCAATTTCAAATTTAAGTGCCAATCTCAGTTTATGCAATTTCTCCTTATTTCAATAATCTCAAAATAGGCTTAATTGTTGTTTCTGTTTGTTGTTTTGGACTCATAAGGTCACTTAAGCTCCTAACCAAGCTTATACAAGCTATTAGAATCCCTATAATTCAGTTAGTAATAAAAATTCCATAAAAACAAAATCAGTCAACAAAAGTCAACATGGGTAATAGATGGTGTTCATGGGTATGTGATGATTCTGGATGGAGATTGGTGATTCATGATGATGTTTAGTTTGTTTGAGGGAAAGGCTTGGGTTGTATTGCTCATCTTATTGCAGTTAGGGGAACCTAAAGTTGTAAGTCTCTTTGAACATTCCTCAATTTGAATCTGAGTTTCATAATTAGTGGTTTGGAATCTGTTTTACTTTCTTAATTGTACTCACTTACCTCTGATCATATTATAATCTAGTTGTGCTTAAGAAATTGAGAGCTTGTTTGATTACTTAATGTTAAACTTGTAAAGTAACTGTTTCATCCTGCTATTTCTAAATCAGTTTATGATTCTTGGCATTTGTTGCTTAAAGTGACTTGTTATTTCCTATTTGCATTAGATTATTGCTCAGTACCTAGGGTTGATTAGTAAAAGTGGGTGGTTTAGCTTGAATGAATGAGTAATAGTGTAATTTATCTAGTATAGGGGTGTTTGGAATTAGTTGTTGTAATGTGTTGTTGTTGTTACTAGGTGTGTAGATCTGTTTGTTCATTGTTCTCAAGCCTATATTAGGTTAGTTCAACCATTAGATTGGTCATAGTCAAGCTCAAAGTCAAAAATCCCATGTCAAAGCCTTAACAGCCCACTGTTAAGGTATTAGGGTCCAAAATCCACCATATCTCTGCAATAGTGAATATTGTAGCTTAATTTCATTAGTTTGTAGCTTAATATAGTGTAATAAGTCAGTAGGAGCCCTTAGAACTTCATAAAAGTCAAATAAGTAGTTTTTATCCAAAAGTCAAATGTGCTTACTTCAGAATTTTCCTAAAATTCCAAGTTCATTTCTGAATTTTGTGTTATGTTTTAGGATTTGAAATTTTTAGGACTTGTAGTATATCAGCTAAACTTTATTTTCCCTACCTTGTTATAATTTTGTGAATTTCCTAAGTGGGTCCCACACTTGCCCAAAGTGAGCTGCAGGTTCACTGATGTGCCCTGCACAGCAGTCATCCACTCCACCACCACCACTTTGTGGTGGTCCTCTGACCACCATGGTGGTTCACAACCTTCAAACCTTGTTCATCCCAACCCCCCTCCTACCATAGATCCCAGATTGACCCTTGGTTTGACCTTAGAACCACTGGGCCCCACCTAGATCATGGCCTCTATGTTGTCCCAGTTTCTGAGTGTTTGCAAATTTGCAAGTGCTTATTTGGAGTCTTTTAGCTTATTCAGTGGTCCATTAGTGCTTTTCCTTGCTTATTATTGTCTTGTTAACTTATTAGAATAAGATTTCACCATAGTGGGTCCCACCAAAGCTGATTTAGCTTATTTTTCCATATTGGTCAAACTTGGTCAACTGTTTTGGTCATTAGCTTATTTTCAGCTTATTTTAAGTTTATAAAAAGTTTGTTTTTACAAAAGTTTACTGTTTTTAGATATAAAATAAGTTTTTAAAAGAAAAAGCAAGAAAAACAAATATAAAATTAAGTGATAGTTTCTATTTAATTAGATTTAATTTTAATTTCCATTTTTACATTTTTATTAAGTAAGTTGTGTTTTTATATTTTTAATAAATTCATCTTAGGTTAAAGTACTTTTCATAATTTTTTCAGATTTTTATTTGGTCATTTAGTATTTATTAGATTTAATTTTAGTTTTATTAATTATTAATTAATATTAAGTTTAAATTAGCATTATTAGTTTTTATTAAGTAAAATCAAGTTTTTATATTTTTTATAGCTTCTATATGTTATAAAGTAATTTTAGAAATTTTATTAGAATTTTTACTGTTCATTTAGTATTTTTCTTAATTTAAAATAGTTTAATTAGTTAATTAATGTTTAATTAGAAATTAATTAATAGAAAATCCACAAAAAGACAAAAACATTTATTTTTATTTTTAAAATTAGTTTTTAGTTATTTTATAATTTTAGAAATTTTATTTTCATTTTTTCTAGTATTTAATTAGTAGTAAATTATATTTAAGTGTTTTAATTATTAATAATTAGTTATAATTAGTATTTAATTAATATTAAATAATTAATTAGGGTTTAAAATTTATTTTAATTTTCTAAAAATTTTCTTTTATGTTTTAGTTTGTAAAAAAGTCATTTTCACCCCCTGGGTGTTATCAGACTTTAGTTTTTACGTTTTATTTCGTACGCTTACGTTTTATTCAAACGTGAACGTACGCGTTTTAAGTTTTAAACGTTTCTAGTTTTCCTGACTTTCCAGTATTGTTAATATAGTTTATTTAAGCTGTTTTCTTTCATATTCCAGTAGTGTAATCATCACCACTCACTTATATCCATTTTCATCCAAATTCACCCGATCACGAAACCGTTTTAATACCATCCACACCTCGTCGGGACATAACGACCCGGGGAAACCCTATACTTCCACGGAGCATTGATTCTAGGCTATCTTTGACTTGTTGACCTTGGTCAATAATAATAAGACGGTTCGGGCTCAATCAACTTTTGGCGCCGCTGCCGGGGAGGTTGTGCGCGTGTTCTACACGGTTTTGCGTATTAGTGAACCTGGATATACATCCATTGTATATTTACATTCCCTTGTTCATATTTTCTTATTTTAAAAACAAAACTGTTTCTGAAAACTTTGTAAAATTAGTTTTCAACAAACACAAAAAAACACAAAAAGATTTTCTTTCTTATAAAATGTTTTCCAAAAACACCAAAAATATCCATCTTTACCCTCTCACCTTTTTGATTCTCCATTTCTTACCCTCTAAAACCTTTTGATTCTTTCTATGTCTCATCCACACTTTCTGGTTTGCCAATGGTGTGGTAATCCTCATAATGGTGGCGATTGCCCCAGTTGTGGCATGGTAGAGTCGGGAAACGGGTCTGTCTATAACCAAGATCCCTATTCCTACCATGGCACGACTGATTTATTCCATCAGTTACCACACCATGATACTCAGCAGTCTTACTGTTGTGAGTACTGTGGTGGTTCACACTACAGTTCTGATTGTCAATCGGGAAACACGCTTGTCTATGAGCAGTTTCCCGATTACAATTATGACTCTAGCACATACAACTCACAGCCTCAACAGTTTTACTGTTGTGATTACTGTGGAGGTCCACACGTTAGCTCTGATTGTCAAACAAGGAATCAATTTCCTTGTAACGATTATGACTCTTCGTATCAAGACCAACCTCCACAGTGTCAAACTATCCTAGCAACTCCTCAAATCCAGCAAGACTTTTTAGAAGTTCTTGAGAAATTTAAAGAACTTAAGGAGGAGTTAGCTAATATTTCACTCCGCCAAACTCCAAATTCTTCTTGTGCTTATTGTGGGGGTCCTCATAGTGATTTTCAATGTCAACCTTACAGTTTTGACACATCCACATCCCCACAATTTCCTTTCATTCCTAATTCTCGTGGGAAATCTATGGCAGAATTACTTGCTGAAGAACGAGAATCTGGAAAAAGCATGGAAGAATTATTGGCTGAGCAACGAGCAGCTAAATTTCGTGCTAATATTCGCGATACTGCTCTATTTGATGACTATGATGACAGTGATGATGAAGATAACATTGTTATTATTCAAAAAGATTCATCTAGTTCATCAGTTGATATCCCAGCAGTTGAGATTTCATCTCAAACAACTGCTATCACACCCGAGGTTTCCACTCACTCTCCAAATATGGGGGATGGGCATCTTGACACTGTTCCTTCACAGGAATCGGACGAATTCATAAAGTCTAGTGTCGAGATCCTTATCCCAATCCCAGGAGAGTCACAGGGAACTTTGGATCATGTGTGTGATCTACCTTCTCACCCTGAAAATCCAAAAGATCATTTTGAGACCTTCTCCGATTTTAATGATGATTACACATCTTATGGAGAAGTTGAGTATGAGGAGGCACCATTTCCTCATTCGGATGTTGACCCTCTTATTGAGGAAGTCACAAACGAACTTACTCACATCAATCCACTTCCTTTAGGAAATGATGATGGTCTCCTTGATTTTGAAGCCGATGTGGGAGAAACTGAAAATCTTTTAAACCTTAATCCCAACATCGAGCTTAGTACTTCCCATACTGATGAAAATTCTTTATCTTCTGGAGACATCAGTCATGTGGAAGAGTTACCTTCTGAGCTAGTTAGCTTAGAAGAAGAGAATGATGAGATTGACACTGAAATCAAGGATGAAGCACTTCGTGCTACATTAGTGAAAGTCAATCTCCTCATTTCTAAAATCGAGGCTTTCAAAGAGAAACCTATTTCATCTCCTATCCCCATAAAGGATAGTGACATTCTCTCCGATGACCCTATACCGGAATTTGAAGCCTTTACTTTTGATCCTTTGGGAGAGAATATCAGTGGTAATACCACTTCTCATTCTCATAATTCTCTCCCTGATTATGAATCATTTACCTTCGATGAGTTCTCCTGTGAACTCACGCACATCAATCCTGAATATGATTCATTCACATTTGATGAGTTCTCCTGTGAACTCACTCATGTCATGACTCCTTCGGAGTTTGATATCCCGGGGGGAGATGCTCTCAATCATGAGAGTTTGCAAATTCCCACCCACCCTCCCGGGATGTTTACGAGCTTTACCCTTGAAATCCAAATTCAGGCTACTGAGCCTGTTCTCGAGGAAGAATATCAAATCATGATTTACATCATGGTTTTCTTCCTTTTCTTCACCTACAAGGTGACTTCTCCTGTTCTTCACTCCTTCGGGAATGAAGACATTATCTTTGATCCCGGCATTTTCATTTACCATTATTTTGGGCCGGGATTATATCTCATCGGTGTGGAACTTTCACGTGCTTCAAATGTTTATCCAAACATCTTGAATGAAAGTCCGATGGTGATTATTTCTTCCACATCATACTTCCCCATGGACTAATTAATTCGGGGTCGAGTCAAGCTCGCGACTCGGTAAACAAAAAATGAGCATGCTTATAGGGTTTTCACCCTAAGTGTGGGGGAGTCCCCCATGCTATGATTACAGAAGTGAAAATACAAAATGATGTTTTCCACGCTTAGCTTGTAATGTTGCCCTTTTACGTTCAAAATGTCGGCATAATAGCCGAGACTTTGAATATTGAGGACAATATTCATGATTAGTGTGGGGGGGTATTCGCTATTCTAGCGAATTTTATCACATTTTACTATCCTATACCCCCGTTTTGACCAAAAATTTTCAAAAATTTTTCACTTGAGCTCAAAATTTTTTGTGGTAATCAATCCGCCTTGTCTAAACGACAAAAGGGATTGGCTAGTCCAGGAGCAAACGGCTCTTGGTAAAGACATCTCAAATCCGTTGATGGCTGGCAGTTTGCCAAAAACTTGCATGGTTCCTCAGCTCCCCCGCATCCTCATAAGCAAATGAGCTGGCTAGCCCGCAAGATTATGGCTTGTGGTAAAGGCCGTGGAAAATCCATAATTGGTAATCAGCTCACCAAGATGTTGACTATTCCATCAAGAGTTGGCTAGTCCAGAAGCAAACGGCTTTTGGTAAAGACTAATCAAATCCGTTGACAGCTGGTGGTTTGCTCAAAATCACACGGTTATCAGGTGTGCCACAGTTCTTACACCTGGCTACTCCAGAAGTGATGGCTTTTGGTAAAGAGTTCTTTGAAATCCATTAAAACTTCATAAGATTGCTAGGGACTAGCAATAGTTTAGTGTGGGGGATTGATGAGTGTGTAAATACTCATCATTTTTGTCTTATATGAACTGCCAAAACATACAAAAACACCCAAATATGTATCAAAATACTTAAAAATATCTTAGAGGTGTGTTTTATATGTTTCAAACACAAAATATGCAAAAACAAATGAAAAACGTACAAAGTTTGCATAATTGGCAGTTTCAGTCCCTCAAGTTTCATAAATTTGCAAAACTAGTCCCTGGTCACTCAAAACTTGTACAAATATCATAAAAGGTCCTTGGGATTCATAAGTTGTAAGAAATAGTCCTTTAAAAGTTTAAAATCACATATTTACAACTTTGGTCCCTCAACTTTGAAAAATGTCAAAATTAGTCCCTAAGGTTTTTAAAATTGGAAATTAATCAAAATAAACCTTATACTATTCTAAAATGACATAACTGGTCCTTTGTGTTAACTGTTTGATATTTACAGGTTTGGCCCTTCAATTATCAGAAAATTACAGTTTGGTCCCTGAAGTTTGGTGAATTGGCAAAAATAGTCCCCGGGAATTTCAATAGTGAAATTTATCAAAAATTCCCCGTGTACTATTCATTGGTGGCAAGATTAGTCCCTATAACTAAATTTGGAAAAATACCACAACAGCCCTTTAACTTTCAAATAATTACATTTTTGGTCCTTGTGTTTATTTAAGTTAAAAACCAAACGGATCCAAACTATCTAAAACCAAAAATAAAACTAACCCAACAAACATTCCAAGCCCACCACCCACTATCCTAGTTTCCAGCCCATCCAACTAGCCCAGTCCATCCCATTCGGTCAACCCAGTCAACACCCCTAAAAAAACTAAACCACCCCAGTCAACCCCTGGTTTGACTCTTTCTTCCCCCCAAAACCGCCCCACACTCACAGCCAATACCACCCATGGTATTGCAGCTCCACCCCCTCCACTTGCACCTTTACCACCACCCTTATCCATCACACTTCCCAAGGCATCAATTAATGCCACCCCCCCCTCCTGCTACACGTTATCAGAGCCCAAATTGCTTAAAAGTTTTTTTCCCGCCAAATTGAGAGAGAGGGCAAGAGACATCCAAGTGGCCAATTGACAAGTGGGATTTGATGTGGGGGACCCATGGAGCTCAGAGGATGAATAAAAGAAGATCAAAGAAGCCATGGTGAAGGCAATTAGATAGTGTAGTTTAGTTTTATTAGTCGTTTAATGTAATCCCTTTTTTAAATGTAATTTTCTGTCTTAAACTCATGTATTAAGTTGTTTTAAAGTAAGTCTAATCTATTTCAAGTACCAATTTCAAATTTAAGTGCCAATCTCAGTTTATGCAATTTCTCCTTATTTCAATAATCTCAAAATAGGCTTAATTGTTGTTTTTGTTTGTTGTTTTGGACTCATAAGGTCACTTAAGCTCCTAACCAAGCTTATACAAGCTATTAGAATCCCTATAATTCAGTTAGTAATAAAAATTCCATAAAAACAAAATCAGTCAACAAAAGTCAACATGGGTAATAGATGGTGTTCATGGGTATGTGATGATTCTGGATGGAGATTGGTGATTCATGATGATGTTTAGTTTGTTTGAGGGAAAGGCTTGGGTTGTATTGCTCATCTTATTGCAGTTAGGGGAACCTAAAGTTGTAAGTCTCTTTGAACATTCCTCAATTTGAATCTGAGTTTCATAATTAGTGGTTTGGAATCTGTTTTACTTTCTTAATTGTACTCACTTACCTCTGATCATATTATAATCTAGTTGTGCTTAAGAAATTGAGAGCTTGTTTGATTACTTAATGTTAAACTTGTAAAGTAACTGTTTCATCCTGCTATTTCTAAATCAGTTTATGATTCTTGGCATTTGTTGCTTAAAGTGACTTGTTATTTCCTATTTGCATTAGATTATTGCTCAGTACCTAGGGTTGATTAGTAAAAGTGGGTGGTTTAGCTTGAATGAATGAGTAATAGTGTAATTTATCTAGTATAGGGGTGTTTGGAATTAGTTGTTGTAATGTGTTGTTGTTGTTACTAGGTGTGTAGATCTGTTTGTTCATTGTTCTCAAGCCTATATTAGGTTAGTTCAACCATTAGATTGGTCATAGTCAAGCTCAAAGTCAAAAATCCCATGTCAAAGCCTTAACAGCCCACTGTTAAGGTATTAGGGTCCAAAATCCACCATATCTCTGCAATAGTGAATATTGTAGCTTAATTTCATTAGTTTGTAGCTTAATATAGTGTAATAAGTCAGTAGGAGCCCTTAGAACTTCATAAAAGTCAAATAAGTAGTTTTTATCCAAAAGTCAAATGTGCTTACTTCAGAATTTTCCTAAAATTCCAAGTTCATTTCTGAATTTTGTGTTATGTTTTAGGATTTGAAATTTTTAGGACTTGTAGTATATCAGCTAAACTTTATTTTCCCTACCTTGTTATAATTTTGTGAATTTCCTAAGTGGGTCCCACACTTGCCCAAAGTGAGCTGCAGGTTCACTGATGTGCCCTGCACAGCAGTCATCCACTCCACCACCACCACTTTGTGGTGGTCCTCTGACCACCATGGTGGTTCACAACCTTCAAACCTTGTTCATCCCAACCCCCCTCCTACCATAGATCCCAGATTGACCCTTGGTTTGACCTTAGAACCACTGGGCCCCACCTAGATCATGGCCTCTATGTTGTCCCAGTTTCTGAGTGTTTGCAAATTTGCAAGTGCTTATTTGGAGTCTTTTAGCTTATTCAGTGGTCCATTAGTGCTTTTCCTTGCTTATTATTGTCTTGTTAACTTATTAGAATAAGATTTCACCATAGTGGGTCCCACCAAAGCTGATTTAGCTTATTTTTCCATATTGGTCAAACTTGGTCAACTGTTTTGGTCATTAGCTTATTTTCAGCTTATTTTAAGTTTATAAAAAGTTTGTTTTTACAAAAGTTTACTGTTTTTAGATATAAAATAAGTTTTTAAAAGAAAAAGCAAGAAAAACAAATATAAAATTAAGTGATAGTTTCTATTTAATTAGATTTAATTTTAATTTCCATTTTTACATTTTTATTAAGTAAGTTGTGTTTTTATATTTTTAATAAATTCATCTTAGGTTAAAGTACTTTTCATAATTTTTTCAGATTTTTATTTGGTCATTTAGTATTTATTAGATTTAATTTTAGTTTTATTAATTATTAATTAATATTAAGTTTAAATTAGCATTATTAGTTTTTATTAAGTAAAATCAAGTTTTTATATTTTTTATAGCTTCTATATGTTATAAAGTAATTTTAGAAATTTTATTAGAATTTTTACTGTTCATTTAGTATTTTTCTTAATTTAAAATAGTTTAATTAGTTAATTAATGTTTAATTAGAAATTAATTAATAGAAAATCCACAAAAAGACAAAAACATTTATTTTTATTTTTAAAATTAGTTTTTAGTTATTTTATAATTTTAGAAATTTTATTTTCATTTTTTCTAGTATTTAATTAGTAGTAAATTATATTTAAGTGTTTTAATTATTAATAATTAGTTATAATTAGTATTTAATTAATATTAAATAATTAATTAGGGTTTAAAATTTATTTTAATTTTCTAAAAATTTTCTTTTATGTTTTAGTTTGTAAAAAAGTCATTTTCACCCCCTGGGTGTTATCAGACTTTAGTTTTTACGTTTTATTTCGTACGCTTACGTTTTATTCAAACGTGAACGTACGCGTTTTAAGTTTTAAACGTTTCTAGTTTTCCTGACTTTCCAGTATTGTTAATATAGTTTATTTAAGCTGTTTTCTTTCATATTCCAGTAGTGTAATCATCACCACTCACTTATATCCATTTTCATCCAAATTCACCCGATCACGAAACCGTTTTAATACCATCCACACCTCGTCGGGACATAACGACCCGGGGAAACCCTATACTTCCACGGAGCATTGATTCTAGGCTATCTTTGACTTGTTGACCTTGGTCAATAATAATAAGACGGTTCGGGCTCAATCAAAAACACTTTCCTGGAATATTTTCACTATTTTGATTCAATATTGAGTGTTTTTAGATGTTTTGGCAGCTCAGAAAAGGTAAAAATGATGAGTATTTACACACTCATCAACAGGTAGTGAGAGATGTTTTCCATTTCCATATTGTGATATATACTTTATTACACCCGAGAGATGTGAGTATCTAAACACTATTTGTGAGGCGCTAGTATATGACCTCCGTGCTTGTCTTTGGTCTTTAGTGGAATGATTATTTGTTGTAATTACTTTTATATTAGTGTTAAATGACCCCTAACTTGTATTTTGATTAGAATAAAAGCGCATTTGCTTGAAGACCAGCAAATCTCAAGTGTAAGGGTATATGATGAGGCGAAAAATAATCCGTTTTTAGGGGGTCATTTAAGCCGGAATTTGAATTTATTTGATCAAATATTGCACTAAATCGTTCCTTTTGTGATTTTAGGTACTTTGGGAGTGAATTCTGGAAAAGGAAGCATTTTGGACGTTTTTGGAGCATAATAGTGAAGAAAACGGCTAAGTCTTAATTTTCCTTGCTGGGAACAGTACCTGACGGCGTCAAGAACATTTTGATGACGGCGTCAAGAGCAATTTTGGTGACGGCCCAGAGAAAACGTGACGGCGTCAAATCAAGGTCGTCAAGAGTAAAAGTGGTGACGGCCCAGAACAGCAATACACATGACGGCGTCAGATCTGGATCTAAGCAATCCGATTATATTTTTGGCGGCGGGTTGACGGCGTCAGAACTTTCTTCTTGACGTCGTCACCTTAGTAAATCTATATATAGTCTTTGTAAATTTCATTCTAAAGAGAGGAGAATTTTAGGGTCGAATTGCATAAACCCTAACACGACTTTTACAGTATTTTCAAGGGTTTTCACCCCTTGAAACCCTTCATGTTCAATTAAGATAAGTATCCTTTCAATTCATTCAATATGTCTATGTGTTGTTTGAATATATCTTACGCTTGTCTTGATTTTAACATGCTAGGCTAGATCTCTTGTGTGTTTGCTTAGATGTAATGAAACCTGGATGTTGATTATAGGTTGATTGCTTGTTTATAGTTGTAATGGATGAATGATTTCGATGTTAGGCTTAAGAAAACTGGCAGACTTCCATTGTGTAACATACTTGAACGTCTTAAGAAACATGAACCAATGCGTACTAAGGTTTTTATGGTTGTATTTAATGCATGAGCGAATTCGAGTGATCCCATGTTAGGAGCTTCTTGCAGGCTCGACATATGAGTGAAGTAGGAGCTTATAGAGTTGGGGAAGTACGTACGCCACCCCACGATTGGTATTAAGGAATATAACCCTTCATCCACGCAACTGTAACAAACAATTAACCTGTAAAAGATATCTAGGGAGTAGTGAAATCTAAGTAAACACAATTCTCCCATCTATTGTTCACACCATATTAGCAATTAGTTTAATTTACATTTCTGTTATTTTGTTTTGATTGCATTGTAGTTATTGGGTTAGTTGACTAGCAACTAATTCCGCCCACTCCTCTAAAAATCGAGATTTTTAATTGCTTTCATAAAAATATAAAAATACAAAAAGAATCATCCCTCACCTCTAGACCTAGTTTTTAGGCTTTCTAATCCTAGCGACACTATTCCTGAGTTGAACGATCAATCCCCCGGTACTTGTCACTATACTATACTACAACGATCAGGTACACTGCCTGGTGGGGGTTGTAAGCTTCTCGAGATCCCTCGAGAGGTAAAGCCTGGTGCAATTCCCACGCATCAAGTTTTTGGCGCCGCAGCCTGGGGAATAGTTATTGTCTAGGTTATAATTTCTTTTTATTAGGTCTACTTGCTAGATTCCTTTCCAGTAAGATTTTATTTTTATTTTTAGGTTTTCTTTAGTCTATCTATTTCTTCTTGCCTTTGTTCGTAACTGTTTACCATCCGACATCATGGAAGGTGGTAACATCTTTGAACCCATCAACCCACCACAACAAGACCACCCACAAAACCCACAACTAGCAAACCAACCTCTTAGGCCCTGAACCCTAGGAGAGTATTCCCGACCTAGCCACCAAGGCTATCGAAACACCATTGAGCTCACCCAAGGAGCCAATGTGTCTCCCTTGCGATCCGACACCATCCGGTTGGTGCAAAGCGGATGTGCATTCCATGGACTTCGTTCCGAAGATCCAAATCAACATCTCAAGGACTTCCTTAAAATCGTAGATTCTATAGACCTTGATGTTACAACTAGAGAGTCAACCCGATTACGCCTATTCCAATTCTCTCTACGTGATCAAGCTAGTCAATGGCTTGAACGTTTACCCGCGGGATCCATCACCTCATGGGATGATCTCACCACTTGTTTCCTTGCTCAATTTTTCCCACCGGGGAGAACTACCAAGCTTAGAAATGATATCTTGATATTCCAACAACGTCAAGGTGAAACTCTATATGAAGCATGGACTCGTTTCAAGGACTTACTTCAAAAAGTCCCTCATCATGGCATAGATCTTTGGCTCCAAGTCCAAATCTTCTATGACCATATCGATCTCTCCACAAGGCGAACCATTGACCAATCGGCCGGTGGCAAGCTACGTGATCTAAGTACGGATGAATCATGGGAACTCATAGAAGATCTTGCTCTCTATGACAACGAAAGTTGAAATGATACCCGTGATTTGAAAAAAAAAGGTCAAGGCAATATCCTTGCCTTCGAACAATTCTAGCACTCCCGACCGTAGGATCATGGAACTTGAGGACCAAGTCAAGTTTCTCATGAAATCTTACGAAGCTCCTAAGCCTTCAAGCCAAGTGAATAAAATCACTTTTTCATGCGAATTATGTAGTGGTCCCCTTGACACTCGTGATTGCGTGGAACTCCTCAGAACAGCTTTTGCAGACTACGCATCCTCGTGTACCAACGAAGCGGGAGATAAGTGGTACACTTTCAAACCCGAGCCAAACCCTTACGGTGATTCCTACAACCCTTCTTGGAAAAATCACCCAAACCTTAGGTGGAAACAAAACCAAAACAATTCTTCCAATCTGCCTAATCGTTACCAACCAAACGGTCCACCCTCCAACCGTACTTTCAACAACAATCCTTCTAACAACTATGGTAGTTCCAACAATCTTGAAGGATTGATGTCCAAGTTTATGGCATCTCAAGAAGCTCACATAGTTAAGTTTGAAACCGAATTCAATCAACAACAGACAGAGATGACCAATAAGATTGACAACTTGTTGAAAGCTCTCAACAACCAAGCGTTAACTACACCTAGGAAGGACACTAGGGACGCCAATAGCGGAATCCAAACTAAGGACCCCTCGTCATCCAAACACGTCCACTTTGTCAATGTTGTCACCATTAAGCCAATTGACAAGGAGATAGAAGAGAGTGACAAGGATGAAGGTGGAGTAGAAACCGTGACTAGGAATGCAATTGAGGAAGTTGAGGTTAGTAAGGGAGAAGAGTTAGAGGAAGTAGAGACTGTAGAAGAGTACTTTGATAAGTTGCCCACCAAGGAAGAACGGGAATATCACAAGGATTTATTCAATGATCCCGAGACACCATATATCCTTGGTTCACCCCTTATTAAAGTGGGAGATCCCTCTAACATTAACATACCATGCAACATTGGGCATATGCATGTATGGAAAGCTTATATCGATCCTAGGTCTCCTATAAACATCATGACTAGGACTTATTATAATTGGGTAATGAAGAAGCAACTTGGTTATAGGATAATGCCCAATAAGAATTTGATTAAGTAATTTTGTAGGTAGAGTGAAAGGATTGCATGTGATTGTCGGAAATTTCACTTATGAGTGGCAGGGGACAAGAAAGTGGTGGCAGAGGTTCTGGTAGTGGTGGCAGTGGGCAAGGTAGTGGTGGTAGAGCTTCCAGAGGTGGTGGGAGAGGTTCTAGAGGTGGTGCCAGAGGTTCTAGAGGTGGTGGCAGAGGCATTGGTCATGGTGGCAGTGCTGAAAGGGTAATACAAGGAACACTTACTTACTTACTTGATTACATTTTTCTTATGCAAATGTTATGTCAATACAAAGAATACTTACTTGATTACATATTTCTGTTTGTAGACCATGGATGAAGAAGACATTAGGCAAGCAATGGAACATGAATACCTGCAAGGGCTATTGGATGAACAAGAGGAACAAATGCAAAACTATCAAAGAGAGGAATCTGAAAGACTTGGTGAAGAAGCTTTAAAGCTGTTCATGGAAGAGGAAAAGATGTATGCAAGAATGGATGAGGAAAGAGAAAGAAAAGAACAAGAATGGGAAACAATGATGGATCCTTTGTTTGATTGCAATTTCCCAGAGAGATTCCCAGAGGATGATCCTGATATTATAGAATACAGGGCCATGAAAGCTTCCATTAAGTTTGTTCATCCAACCCAAGAGTCACAAGTTCAACCAAAGTCTGCTATTCAAGAATCAGATCTAAATACTGCTAGTGTTGTTGAAGCCACACAAGTTGAAGGTTCTAGTGGTATTAAAGAATCAGATCTCCAAACTGAAGGTTCTAGTGCAGGCAAAAAAAAGGCAACAAAACAAAAAAAAAGTTGCTGTTAGTCAAGAAAACATGATCTATTATAAACAAAGAGTAAGATCAGAGAGGATCAAGATGATGCAAGGAAAGAACTTCAAGTTTGATGCACAAGGTTCAGGTTCAACACCTGCCAAAGCATTTGATGTTAGTCCAGATGCAACTCCTTGAAGTCATCTGATTTAGCAGTAACTTTGATCCTTTCATGGATGTAAAACAATACTTTATCTTTTGGTAGCTTATTTGCAATCATGTATGGTTGTGATACAATACCTTATCTTTTGTGTGGGTAACATGGTTGTGTTAAACAATGGGTGTGTTCCCCACTTCTACTGACTTTATTTCTACTTTAATGAATGGTGTCCCTTTGACTAAATCAAAGAGACTAGTTTAATTCAATATTTTGTCTTGGTCTTTGTTCTTTTGTCATTTGGCATGTGTCCCTATGCAGTAACATGTGAAGTATGCAGTTAGGTAGATATGCTGTAAATGCTTTGGCATCTGTCAAATGCATGTGCATAAAGCATTTCACTGCAATTTTGACCCTTTTTGAATAAAGTTTTCACTTTGGTACAACCACAAGACAGCTATGAACTAAATACTTTGCCATTTGATACAACCAAAATCATACACAACACAGTTATGCAGTATAAATATTGTGCCACTTGATAAAACCAAAACAAACCATTCCATTGATTATGTCAACTGATACAAACAAAATACAACCAAAGTACATCATACATAACCTACCACATCTATTTCAGTCACTAAACCATCTATTTTAATTGCCATAAACTTCTATTGTTTCACTGCCAATACCAAACACATGCAAATTGCAAATGCAAAGAAAGTTGACTTCCAAAAAGTCAAAGAGGTCAAACTTTTCTGCAATTCATTGTTCTTTTCACCCAGCTCAGCTTGAAGTATTCCAATCCTCCATTCACAGTTGCCCTCTTGTCCCAATTGTCTTCTTTGTTGTGGATTCAAAAGAGTGTACATCTCGTACAAATGCATCCTGTACCAATCACTATCCATCTCTGGATCACATCAATCCCAAAACTCACACTTCTTCTGCACGGGTTTGTAACGATTTGGACAAACAAGAAACCTTCGAGATGGATTAGTGTTTATCCAAGATGTTAAAACCATTACGGGTAACTCACAATCACATGTTCGATCATGAAGGTAGATGGACATGATTTGGTTTAAATTTTACTGTGTAATTAGGGTTTCAATTTGGGGGTAAATGTTAGGGATGTCATGTTAATGAATTAGGGTTAAATAAATAAGGTTGGGTCGGGTTTTAGGGTTAAATAAGATATATGGGTCGGGTGGATTGTCTAGGTGGTTTTTAAAAAAAAATACATAATACACGTGGAAAATAAAATTGGGTTTTTGGATTACTTGCCGGTAATAATGACTATAATGTCAAAAATTAGCCGGTTTTGCATACTAAATTGGTAATAAAAATAGTTTGTTACCTAACTTTGTAAATTTGGAAAAGTATGTTGCTAATTTATGGACTTTACCCTATTTTATATCAACTATTAATGTAGAAAATCATTGAATAATATACATTGCGTTTCGTTGAAGAAAAAAAGTTACTTTTCAAAAATTATTTCTATACCTGCGAGAGAAGTTGCTAACCAGGGCCGGTCCTGACTTTTCTGTTACTCTGAGCGAGCTGGCTAAAAAATGCCCCTAATAAGTAAATAATACATTAATTATCTTTTACTTGTTTGAAACCTAGTCTAGCTAAATGGCTTATTTTTCACACCTACTTTTATTTAATAAACAAAATGTTACGAATGAGAAGATCAACTTCAAATTACAAGTTTGGCTAAATATTAAGTAACATACTCTAGTTTGCGATATATCATAGTTCGCAAAAGTTAAATTCCTTGAACTTGTAGAAAAGCAAAAAATTAATGTTTCTGAAAGACGAACAGTTAACGATACAACGAAATATTGTAATTTGAAAGAAATACTCCCTCCTTCCGAAAAAGGGTTTACGAACAAAAAATAACAAAATTATGATATGTTTAATTAGTGCAATTTTTGATTGATAAAAATTTATTTTTACTTTCACTTTTATAATAAAAATTAAAAATGAGCAATTATTGCAAGTTTTGTTTAAGGGATGGAATTATAAAAAGTAATTAAAATTATTGTGCATAATATATATAAACTAGACATATTTTTAGAAAAACAAATAGTATTGTATAACTTACAAAACAGAAATATTAGTCATACAACAAATGTATATACAATAAATAAATAAATTAAAGAAGATGAAAAAATAAACTATTCGTATTATACAATTAACCCAAATCTCAGTTAAGAAGACACAAGAGGTAAAAAAATTCAAAACAAAATATCATAATAATAGTTTTTTTAATCTATTTAATTTCCATCTCTTGCTGAAGAAAATAATTCTCATCTCAATCACGTGACTAACTTTACCTATTTAATATAATATAATCTTTTTAGTTTTACAATGTCTTTCTCTCTCCACTAAACTTTATCTTTTTCCCGACTCCATGTCCCCCTTTTTCATTTTTAGATCTATTTACATCTTAAGCAAATTTCAATCTAATATAATATAGCAAAAATCTAAATTTGATGCCCCCAAAATTTTGATGCCTTGAGCCGTCGCCTACCTCGCCCGATGCTAGGGCCGGCCCTGTTGCTAACTTAAATGTTTTAATGATGAGATAAAAGTTATTTGTAACAAATGTCAAAAATCAAAAAGTCATGTTAATTCGTAAGTCTATGTTTAGACACACATATCATAACTTACGTTTATATGTCAAAAACAAGGTTTTAAGTTTCACGATAACAAAAAACAAGTAACCTAATCACCTAATTAGGTGAGTCCGCACATTGAAAGTGATGTAAAGAGCACACACTAAAACAACCTTATTCAAGGTTTTCCCCAACAACAGTGCAGTTACCGTATCAACTTTGGTGTTGTTCTCAAAGTTGTTAGCCTGAATTGTTTTTGTGTGCATGTACTTGTATGTTGTAGTTTTAGTATAAAGTGTAACACTATAAGGTTTGCATTGTTGCCCTATGGTGCACGCCACCACACCACCCTAGGCGCCATTAATGTTGCCTCATAGCACAAGCCACCACCATGCCTCAAAGTGATGATGCGTTGTTTGTTTGTTTTCGTAAAAGAAATGGTGTGTTTGTATTGTCTGTATTTATTTTATGCGTTTTTACAAGTGTCTTTCAGTTGTGTAATCAAGAATAAAGATGGTTCGACTTATTTTTCTACTGCAATTAGGCGAGTAATTTAAGTACAAACCAAAATAAAAAACATGTACTTATGAATTATTGAGACAAAGGGAGTTATATATGTTCACATTTACTTTACTTGTACTCTTTCACCAACTTCTTGTTACTTCAAAGTTTAAACACATAGCAAGTTAGTATAATTGGCATGTTACTTCAAACACAGCATGTGAGTATATCATAAGCCAAACATGATTAAAAGTAAGAAACCCATATATCCTCAAACACATGACATGCTAGTATAAAATATCACAAGACAAACATGATATAAAGCAAAAACCATCTAAAAGACTATAAACCATTATCAATCATTATACCATTCGAAACAAAAACACAAAAATGATACCAGAATAAGGACAATTTGGACATTCTAGTTCCCTGAAGCCTGGCCCAGATATTTCACGAGCCATATCCAATTGGGCTTTTAATCCACCGACCCACATAAAAAATATAGACATATATTTTGCCTGCAAAACATTTTAACTAACATATGTAGGGTTCTTCCATCTGACCGCCCCCATCTCCCTTTCAAGTAAAGCGGCTCAACACTACTCTCGATCGAGCTCTGATGGCTTTTGATTTCTTTCAGGCGACTCTTTGTCTTGACAACGGTGGACTAGACTACATTCATAATGATAAACACAGGTTACACTTCCATTTTGTTTGTGAATGCCAGTATTATTTGATGTTTATATGATTAAACAAGGCAAGCTGCTTTTACACTTTTACAAGGTTATGATCAAACATTTTTATTTTTATATATATATAAAAATTTGAAACCCTAACTTTGTCATAGTAGCAGCTACCGTCTAAGTCAACTAATACCGTAATACACTAACTCTATTTCGAATTGGTAACTTGTTTTGGTTTAGTTTATTGTTGTGATTTTAATATTTTTGTTAAATTCGTGTTTATGAGTGTTGGGGTGACTATCGTAGGTGAGTTTGTTTGTGTTTTTCCACAAATTTGAAATCGCAACTTTTTCCATTAAATTTTGAATTGCATACTCTAATTTACTTAAGGTCTACGATGTGGTGACTATAGTTTGTGGCTAGTTCTATAAAAAAAGAATGTTTTAGATAACTTGCTAATAAATGACAAGTGTCTATATATAAACTAGCTAATTATTTGGTATATGATTGAATAGATACTTTTGTAATATGTGCATTTTTTTGATTTTGTCTATAGATCTACGAGCACTCGTAAGATTATTAATGCCACGCAAGGCTGCCACGATGATACATGGATGTCCCTAGCTCTCTCTCTAGCCTTTGACTCCTCAAGCACATCTTTAAGAGTGTGGATCTGATGCTCGATCATCTGCGGCATCACTACTGCAATATCTCGAAGCTGCTGGGTGGAGGATAAAAACAGACGATGGATGACTATAAAGGAAATGAGAAAAAAGATGACAGACCCTCGACCCGAGAGTAGAAGAATTGTTTTAGGTGAAGGACTTTAGATATCGAGAGGTATATCCGAACAAAGTTTCCCAAGCTAGTTAATGCAATACACTGTGCAATGGAAGTTCTGTTGTAAACGATGAATTTCATGTCCATTGTAACTTCTAGAGTTTTGTACCAAATGCAAAAGGTGCATTAAGGGAAGAATACTTTGTCCTTTCCAATTTTCACAGCATACTTTTTGTTGTATGAAGACAATTTGCCTTTTAGAAAAAGATTTAGGTCGTCCACTATGTAGTTAATATCGGCGATATATCGGCGATATATCGTCGATATCTCGTATATCGCCACTTAAAAAAATATCGGATCAAAATATCGGTCAAAATATCGGATCCGATAATATCGCGATATTTTGGCGATATTTGGACGATATTTTGGAATCGCGATATTTTGGTATCGGCGAGATATCGACTTTTTGACTTTTTCTGGGTGACTGTATAATTTTTATGGGTTTTTGTGGTGTTTGGATCTTGGTTTGCTTGGATCTATATTATTTCTGATGGTTTTGATAAAGAAAAAAAATAGATGGGTGGTTGGATCTTGTGTTGTCGATGTTCTTGACTTCTTGTTGGTGCTGTGTTCTTGTTGGTGCTGTCTTGTCGCTGTTCTTGTTGGTGCTGTGCTTGGATCTGGAAAAATACAATGATAGCTGCGTATGTGTTTTTTTTATAACCCTAGAATGTGTTATATAGTCTCAGAAAATACATGTTCAGTCCTCATACTTTAGTTATCCTTGCATGTTATCTTAAGAGAGCAATAAGAAGTAAACCAATTTTTAGTTTGTCCAGCTTCAGTCCTCATACTTTAGTTTATTATATATATATATATATATATATATATATATATATATATATATATATATATATGGGGAAATCATCCCTGCTGTCGCTGCAGGGATGTGTACCTGCTGCAAAGGCTTATGAAGAGGGACTATTAATGCAAATTAGAAAATGATGAAGGGTATAAGTGTATAAAATGTAAGTTGCAAGTTTATTTTTGGGAAATGCTGCAGATAATTACGTGCTGCAAACAGCAGCAATGCTTATATATATATATATATATATATATATATATATATATATATATATATTTTAGATAATATAAAAACCGATATCTCACCGATATCTCAAATATCGGACCTTGAACGATACGAGATATTTGACCGAGATAACAACATAGGTCGTCCAAGAAAATTCCAATTCGGATGATATTGTTAACTACTTATTGGGAACTTAACTAGTAAAATAATCAAAATCAGCGTAAAAATATGGGACAGATATTATATATCGTATTTCAGCAAGACGAGTATTTGTCTTACAAAAGTTTTGCTACAAATTAAAGTTTCAGGCCGGTAACATTACACAACCAAGTAAAGTCATTAATGCAACTGTTATTTCAAAATTCCATTTGATATTGTTATACAACCAATGATATCATGGAGGCTTATGTATACATGAAAAGAACATGGTTATGCTAGCTAAACCAATGCCAACCCTAATCAGATATTAGATTACATTATCGCCTCATAATGCAAACAATAATTGCCACATTTGACGATGTCGAAATAAAACAACAAAACCTTTGTGGTGCAAATATCCAAGATATCTGAAGTTCTTGTCTAGAACAAGCTTCCGAAATTGTTACTCTGAAAGTTTATGTATCAACTGTTTGTAGGTGAGTTGGCCCACCAGCTCTCATTTTTATAGGGCTATAGACGTGACCATGATATCTCTTTTGCTGGTTGCAACTTTGGCCTATAAATTGAGGATTACTAAAGCCTTATAGAGTAAGTTGAAAATCCAAAATAACCACACATACAAAATCATCCCTAATAAGCTGAATGTTATTGTGTTATTGCCAACATAAGAAATCTGCTCCGCCATTGTCTATATGTTATCATTCGCTGGTGATCGACAGCATCGAGGAAGAATGCATTTATGCAGAAGATTCAGAAGTTGAATCGAGAATCTTGAACCTCTTTAAAGACTCCAAAGAAAACCTTGTTGTAGCCCATTTGAACTTGAGATGATGTGCCATGGTCGGGAACCCGATTTCATGGTCACTATTGCCTTTTACTTAGTCAAAACATACGTTAGTATTTAGTCTAATATAGACTTGTACCATTTGCAACAAAATCATATACAATCAGCTGCTGCATCAGCTAGTTGTACCCTTTGCTTTAAATTTGTTAAAACATCATGAAAACTTGCCAAACTCCTCTATAGTTCCAACAATCCCCCACCAGGTTGGAAAGTTTTTTCTGCTACTCTAGTAGGTTGTGTCACGAAGGTGTCATTACGATTAAACCTTGTTTACTCAAAGTATGCAAAGTAAAATCGATTCAATGGTGTCCTAACAAATTAAACCAAGAATTTTGTGATCTCACCGGCACACTTTTACACACTTCCCAACCTAACCATCTCATTTTCACTGAGCGCTAATATGGCCATGCGCTTAAATCCTGATTCATGACCCTCTAAGAGAGAAACCACAACTCTCTATTCAAGGCGGCACCACCTTTAGGTCATATATGCAAAGCTACTCTAACGTCTTCGTTGCTAAGACGCCTCAAAAGCTTTGTTAAGAGAATATTCTCATCCTCATTCTCGGCAAAGCCATGCTATCTTTGCTATACATGAGTCAATATTTTAATAGCATCTTCTATCGATAAGTGACTTCGTTATTACCCATTAAACTCGAGAAATAGGAGCACTACACTCAAGTTGGGTTTCCATCGCTAACCGATTCACATGTGGTTTCAGACCCATGTCTCTAGCATCTCACAATAAGTCTCTCGTCAGAGACATAATGGAGATATCCGACAATTCTCTATCATTGTCGATCACAACACAAACACTCACCAAGTCTCTCGTCAGAGTCTTAGTAGTGTCAAAATCAAGTTTCTAGATCACTTGACGAACATGTCATTAATGGCCATTCTTAGTTTTATTAAGAAATTCATAAACAACAGAATATTGAGGTATTAAGTCTCTATTCCGCTCAACCTCCTCTATTGCCACGACTAGGCGAATAACACAATTTCCATCTTGAAGTGTAAATACACACTTGTTTCTTGCACATTCAAGAATCAATGTAATGTGTATGAGTTTAACAATCCACCAACTTGTGAACTTTCTTATGGTTTTCATGTGTATTTGTAATTCTCAATATAGTCTATTAGGATCTAGATTACACTATTAGAGGGACGAAAGGGAAAGAATCATGATCATAGTGATCAGTTATGATCACAATTCTATCCTAATAAGGGACATAGAGTGATAGTTTCAACTTGATGTTGTTACCAGATCACCCGTTCTTTATCAATAAAATACACATGAAACACCATATATAAATTCCTTCAATAATATAGGTTATGCGTTGGTTATAACTCATCTCTTTATAACCCCCACCATAAATAGTTACGTCGTAAGAGTTCACATATAAGTACCCACATTTGGTTCAATCACTCACTAATGTAACACAATATGGGATCACAATTTCACATAACCTCTTAATTGCCACAAAAAGGCACTAAGTTCAGCTTATGTTCAACTTCCTACACGGAGTGAAAGCACTACAAGAAGTCCAGCTTCCTACACGAAGCGAAAGCATGTATCTGTTTCTTGCACACCATGAAACAAGTCATCATGCTAGTACAACACAATCCGAATTATATATAGGTATAACTTGATTACAAAACGGCACTCCTAACCAAAGAATATTGTAGCACACACATCAAATACCCCCACCATTTGGCAGCCACTTCTCGAATGAAAATCACAACAGGCCTACTTGCCTCTTTGATTAATTGAACTACTACTAATCTTTTGGATAGCCTCGTGTATTGATTTATTTAGTTAAGCCATGTTATATTTAGTCTTTGTTTAGCCTATATCAACGTCTAGGGTGTTAAGTGTCGGTTTTGTTATTCCTAGTCAAGTAGGAGTCGGTTTGGTTGGCTTGTGTCCCAAGCCCAACCCGTGTCTTTGTTTACAGCCGACTTTCTAAGAGTCGGTGTTTCCTCCCCCCTCATCTCTATAAAAGGAGGTGAGGGGGGGGGGGGGAGGGGTTTGTTACGCATTCTTTCATACTTAATCTAACAATCGATTAAGGGTACTTACTTGTGCATCGTTCTTCTTTTCTGTCGATATATATAAACTGCTGGTGTGTGGTTGCTTCAAGATCGTAGTCATTTCGTGCTAGTAACTAGGATTGTTGATCGACAATATCAACAAGTGGTATCAAGAGCTTTGGTTCGCGAGGGTTTCTGGTTACTTGGTCGACCGATTGAAGGGTTCTTTGGTGTTCGTTTTTCTGGAAGGAGCAGGAGGTTTTATCCTGTTTGGGCTACCAGGTTATCGACAACAAAGGTTGCAGCAGGATCGATCGACAGTCAAGGGTTTTCTTTTGGTTTTGTTGGTTTTTAGATCGACAAAGAAGTTATTGGATCTGTTTTTTTTTTTTTTTTTTTTTTTTTTTGTTGGCGGCGTCTAAAGGAAGAAGAAAGGAGACAGATTGGTTTTAGATAAAAGTCAACAGGAGGAAGATTTATATTGGTGATTCAATTTGTTTTTTTTGTTTTATTATTTATAAAACAAAAGGATTAATTAATTAAGAGGGATTGCACAAGGGACTTTGTTAGTTTGTGATTGTGACGGTTTTTCACAAGGTTTAACAAATTAATAAAGGGATTAAAGAATGACGGGAGCCAAGTTTGAAATCGAAAAATTCGATGGAACTGGTGATTTCGGGTTATGGAGAGTCAAGATGCGTGCTTTATTAATCCAACATGGATGTGAAGCAGCTCTGGAGGTTTTACCCGCAAATATGGATGCTACAGCGAAAGCTGAGCTAAACAAGAAAGTTCACAGTGCCATAATTTTGTGTTTAGGTAACAAGGTTCTGAGAGAGGTTACCGGGGAGACGACTGCAGCGGGGGTTTGGTCCAAGCTCGAGACTTTGTACATGACAAAGTCCTTGGCCAACAAGTTGTACCTAAAGAAAAAGTTGTATACATTCTACATGCCGGCTGGACGTACGATTTTCGAGCATATAGATGAGTTCAACAAAATCGTTCTTGATTTAATAAATATTGAGGTAAAATTCGAGGATGAAGATCTTGCTTTATTATAACTCACTTCTTTACCAGCATCATACGAACACTTTGTGGATACCTTGCTTTATGGACGGGAAGCTTTGACTTTGGAGGATGTGATGGCCACACTGAATTCAAAGGAAATCAAAGAAAGATCTAAGGCGAAGGGGGATGATGGTGAAGGGTTATATGTGAGGGGAAGAACTGATCGCAGGAATTCGCATCAGTCTAGGGGAAAGTCAAGATCGAAGTCTCGAGGTGGAAGACTCAAGTGCTATATTTGCCCGTCTGAGGAGCACTTGAAGAGAAACTGTCCAAAGAATAATCGCAAGAAGTCAAATGGTTTTGTCAAGAAAGATGATCAGCCAAGCTCTAGTGGTTCGATTTATGACGGTTCTGAGGTGATGATGGTTATGAGTGCAGAAGCCTTGTTGGATTGGATTATAGATTCAGGAGGTTCATACCACATGACACCCAGGCCCGACATATTTTTTGATTTTCTGGAATGCGATGGGGGCAGGGTACTGTTGGGTGACAACAGGGAGTGCAAGATCAGAGGTATTGGCAAGGTCAGGCTACAACTGAAAGATGGGTCAAGTTTTGTGTTACACAATGTCAGGTATATTCCTGAATTAAAAAGAAACTTGATATCGCTGGGAACTCTTGAAAAAGAGGGATATACCGTAAAAATGCTAGTATAAAATATCACAAGACAAACATGGTATAAAGCAAAAACCATCTAAAAGACTATAAATCATTATCAATCATTATACCATTCCAAACAAAAACACAAAAATGATACCAGAATAAGAACAATTTGGACATTAGCCTGGCCAGATATTTCACGAGCCATATCCAATTGGGCTTTTAATCCACCGACCCACATAAACAATATAGACATATATTTTGCCTGCAAAACATTTTAACTAACATATGTAGGGTTCTTCCATCGGGCCGCCCCCATCTCCCTTTCAAGTAAAGCGGCTCAACACTACTCTCGATCGAGCTCTGATGGCTTTTGATTTCTTTGAGGCGACTCTTTGTCTTGACAACGGTGGACTAGACTACATTCATAATGATAAACACAAGGTACACATTCATTTTGTTTGTGAATGCCGGTATTATTTTTTGTTTATATGATTAAACAAAGCAAGCTGCTTTTACAAGGTTATGATCAAACATTTTTATTTTTTTATATATATAAAAATTTGAAACCCTAACTTTGTCATAGCAGCAGCTACCGTCTAAGTCAACTAATACCGTAATACACTAACTCTATTTCGAATTGGTTACTTGTTTTGGTTTAGTTTATTGTTTTGATTTTAATATTTTTGTTAAATTCGTGTTTATGAGTGTTGGGGTGACTATTGTAGGTGAGTTTGTTTGTGTTTTTCCACAAATTAATTTTGAAATCGCAACTTTTTCCATTAAATTTTGAATTGCAGACTCTAATTTACTTAAGGTCTACGATGTGGTAGAGTATAGTTTGTGGCTAGTTCTATTAAAAAAGAATGTTTTAGATAACTTGCTAATAAATGATAAGTGTCTATATATAAACGAGCTAATTATTTGGTATATGATTGAATAGATACTTTTGTAATATGTGCATTGTTTTGATTTTGTCTATAGATCTACGAGCACTCGTAAGATTATTAATGCCACGCAAGGCTGCTACAATGATACATGGATGTCCCTAGCTCTCTCTCTAGCCTGTAGCTCCTCAAGCACACATCGATCTGATGCTCGATCATTTGCCACATCTAAGAGTGTGGATCTGATGCTCGATCATCTGCCGCATCACTACTACAATATCTCTAAGCTGCTGGGTGGAGGATAAAAACAGACGATGGATGACTATAAAGGAAATGAGAAAAAAGATGAAGGACCTTCGACCCGAGAGTAGAAGAATTGTTTTGGGTGAAGATATCGAGAGGTATATCCGAACAAAGTTTCCCAAGCTAGTTAATGCAATACACTGTGCAATGGAAGTTCTGTTGGAAACGATGAGAATTTCATAGAGTTTTATAAAGAACGTACATAAACAACGTTTATTGTAACTTCTAGAGTTTTGTACCAAATGCAAAAGGTGCATTAAGTGAAGAATACTTTGTCCATTCCAATTTTCACAGCATACTTTTTGTTGTATGAAGACAATTTGCCTTTTAGAAAAAGATTTAGGTCGTCCAAAAAAATTCCAATTCGGATGATATTGTTAACTACTTATTGGGAACTTAACTAGTAAAATAATCAAAATCAGCGTAAAAATATGGGACAAATATAATAAATCGTATTTCAGCAAGACCAGTAGTTGTCTCACAAAAGTTTGCTACAAATTAAAGTTTCAGGCCGGTAACATTACACAACCAAGTAAATTCATTAATGCAACTGTTATATCAAAATTCCATTGATATTGTTATACAACCAATGATATCATGGAGGCTTATGTATACATGAAAAGAACATGGATATGCTAGCTAAACCAATGCTAACCCTAATCAGATATTAGATTACATTATCGCCTCATAATACAAACAATATTTGCCACATTTGACGATGTCGAAATAAAACAACAAAACCTTTGTGGTGCAATATCCAAGATATCTGAAGTTCTTGTCTAGAACAAGCTTCTGCAATTGTTACTCTGAAAGTTTATGTATCAACTGTTTGTAGGTGAGTTGACCCACCAGCTCTCATTTGTCGAGCATGAAATCGGGTTCCCGACCATGGAACACCATCTCAAGTTCAAATGGGCTACAACAAGGTTTTCTTTGGAGTCTTTAAAGAGGTTCAAATTACGAACGTTAGAGCTCAAGATGAGTGATTAGTATCTAATGGCGCGCGCGCGCACACACACACAAAAGAGCACATATTCTAAAGTATCTAATGCCATGTACTCACACATTACACACGTGTATCCTTACAAACACTGTAAACATTATAAGTTTGGGCAGCTGAATTAACTTTATAAGAGCTGTATAAGTTTGTGTTTGTGGTGGATAGCCTTGACGAATCATCATGGCAATCAAACCCTGAGCAGATTTGAGTTACCCATTAATGCTGCAACAATCAATCACGGCAAAAATGTACCAGCTGATTCACTGAGAGATTGCGAGCACGAATATAACCAACCAGTGACGACGAGAAGAGTGCATTTCACAGGTCCATCAGCCACCATATCAACCTGAAATAAACAATTACATTTAAGATAGGGCAAATACCCAAAAAATGCACTATACTTGTCAAAAAAATTACTTTTATGTATCGGACTTTTTTTTCCTCATTGGTGTACTAAACTTCAAATTTTTTGCCACTTTTATGCACTTTGGGACAATTTTGCCCCTAAAATCTTTGAAAATCCAGGGGCAAAAATGTCATAAGATTGAACGAAAATGCATAAAAGAGGCAAAAAATGCAAGTTTAGTACACGAACGAGGAAAAAAAAAAGTTTGATACATAAAAGTAATTTTTTTGACAAGTATAGTGCATTTTTTGGGTATTTGCCCTTTAAGATATACTGTAACAAATGCCGCTACAAAACAGAGAATGTTCAAAGACCAGGTCTTTGTTCCTATAGAACCAAAAACTTTACCTTTTTAGCCATGAGGTAAGGTCGTTGTGTACGCCAGTTAGGTATAATGGGCCTTTGTTCCTTAAATAGAAGGGTTGAGTTATAATCACGGTGGCTAGTTTTTTTAGTTTAACGGGGTCTACCCCTTAGGGTAGTACTTTTTTGTTATTTTATTTTTATTTTATTTTTACTTTTTCAGTTTTTTTTTTTTTTTTTTTTTTTTTTTTTTTTTTTTTTTTTTTTTAATGTTGTGTGTTGTGTTTAAAAAAATGTATTTTATATGTATAATATTTTGTATATTTGTGTTTAATAATGTTTTGTATATGTATAATGTTTTGTATAATTATTTTGTTTGTATAATAGCACGTTAAATATTACCACGTTAAATAACTGCAACAACAACTGTTATTATTAAATTAAACGACAACGTTATACAAAATTATTTAAAAACAACAACATCTACGACATATGAAGATTATTCATCTCATTTAAAAGACCATGGAGCCGGGCACTTGACTGACAAGCGTGATCCTCAAGATTCCTTGCCATTTCTAACTCCATTTCCAGCGCCTTTATTCTTGCCTTCAACAACTTGTTCTCATTTTTTTGTAGCAACGCAGTTTGAGCAATGCGTTGAAGAAGAGGGTTGATTAATGTGCTCTGCTTCAAATTCATCTTTCCACGCGAAGTATCGACACCCATAGTCTTTTGTACATGGCTGTTACATGTTAAGAAAATAATAAGAAATGTATTTTTAACAAACAAATTATTTACATAACTAAGCAAACGTATGATTATTTACCACTGAAAGAGGACATGCATAAAACAGTCGCCCGCGACTATCATTTTGCCAGGATTTCCGTTCTACAATAAATCCTCTATTACATCGGCACCAGAAAGGATTTCTTTGGCTCATCTGACCAAATAATTTGCATAATAATTTACATCACCAATCAATAATGTTATTACTAATTTAAACAAAGTAATAATAACTGGTGCAGAACTAACACTCTACAAACAATTTACATTTAAATAAATGAATAATCATTTACAACATTTACAAACAATTTACATTTAAATAAATGAATAATCATTTACAACATTTACAAAATACATCGATGGTTATATATTGCATCCCATTCGTTTGCAACTGGCTGTTTGAACCACCTCCATTGTGGGTGGTAATGTGGTAGTGGAGAATCTCTGTCTATATTGAGACAAATGTAATGAGCACCACTGTTCTCCCCCACACGCGCAATCACAATGGGGTCAATTCCATGTGATAAGTTTGGAGCAGAAAATAGGGGTAAACATGTGAACCAACCATGACGGTCTATATATACAAGATGTCGGCGAATAGCTGAAGCGATGACCAGACCGTTATGTGGCATAGTCATCCAGTAATCTTCAGGCGCTGGTCCATTAAACCAGTTTAATGTATCACGAAGGTGGTAAAAGTCTTCTTCCCCCCACATACTCACGTAAGTTACACTATGTCTTTGTAACTCTTGCATTAACATGTATCTAGCATCGGCCCACCTATTTTGGTCATGCACAATCCAATGGGCAATGCACCGAAACCCACAATTTCCGTCACCTAGCACATTATTTATACTTATTACCTGTGGACGGAAAATCTCTGGAATGCGATCAATAAAATCCTCGCTATCCTTATCACCAACGTAAAATCTGTGTCTTATTTTTTCACCCGTGTACGAACTATGTCTTGCAGGCTCTTTGGCGCGTTTCGGGACTTTTGTGGATCTTGAATTTGTGCTTCTTCGGTGATTCATGGTTGGCACATCATTCAAGTCATTCAAGTCCGGGACTTGTGTAGCCTTGCCCTTTTTGTCCTTTGCGCTCGGACGTCCACGGGTATTTTTTTGAATAGCTGGTTCACGTATGTCAGTAGATTCAGGTTGGAATATATCTCTTAACTTCGTTAACATATTCTTCTTGACAAACGATGTTGATTTGCTAAAAATATTCTTGAATTGTCGTATGCCATCGTTAACCGAAGTAGTGTCATCATCATCATCATCATCATCATCATCATCATCATCACCACCATGTTCGCTGGAAGAGCCATCTTTATTCGGGGGCCTATTGATAACAGGCCACGGAACAGATAGGGTTCTCCAAAAAATATCAACTCGTTCCAGTGGAATGGGGCATCTTGAATTCAATTAAAGTGACTTGTATAAATTACTGATATTAATGTGGAAAACAACTTGATAGTTATAAATTTAATATACTTACCATGAATAACATAGATTTGCATCTCGTGAAAGCATGGTAGTCCGTATATTGCCCGATTCTTATGGCTACATTCTTCGGGGGTGATCGACAGGTGGAGTTCTTTGTGGGGGACCCACGCACGCATTTTACGTGTACACCCTCACCCCTCACACATACTCACACCCACTCACTTGTTTGTGTGTGTGTTATTCTCTCTCTCTCTTTTCTTGAAACTCTCATTTCTCTCTCTCATTTCTGGGTTAGATTTGTTAGATCTTTGAGGGTTTTTGTTAAATTAAACTTATAATTTGTGATGTTTATTGTGATTATGTGTTTATTTCATGTTTAATTAGGCAGATCTAAACAATCAATTAAAAAACGCCCAATTTTTTTATTTAGGGTTTGGGAAAAATTCATCTGTTTCTGGGTGATTTTGTGATGTTTATTGTGATTATGTGTTTATTTCATGTTTAATTAGACAGATCTATTTGATTATTAAAAAACGCCCAATTTTTTTATTTAGGGTTTGGGAAAAATTCATCTGTTTCTGGGTGATTTTGTGATGTTTATTGTGATTATGTGTTTATTTCATGTTTAATTAGCCAGATCTATTTGATTATTAAAAAACGCCCAATTTTTTTATTTAGGGTTTGGGAAAAATTCATCTGTTTCTGGGTGATTTTGTGATGTTTATTGTGATTATGTGTTTATTTCATGTTTAATTAGCCATATCTATTTGATTATTAAAAAACGCCCAATTTTTTAATTTAGGGTTTGGGAAAAATTCATCTGTTTCTGGGTGATTTTGTGATGTTTATTGTGATTATGTGTTTATTTCATGTTTAATTAGTCAGATCTATTTGATTATTAAAAAACGCTCAATTTTTTTATTTAGGGTTTGGGAAAAATTCATCTGTTTTTGGGTGATTTTGTGATGTTTATTGTGATTATGTGTTTATTTCATGTTTAATTAGCCAGATCTATTTGATTATTAAAAAACGCCCAATTTTTTTATTTAGGGTTTGGGAAAAATTCATCTGTTTCTGGGTGATTTTGTGATGTTTATTGTGATTATGTGTTTATTTCATGTTTAATTAGCCAGATCTATTTGATTATTAAAAAACGCCTAATTTTTTTATTTAGGGTTTGGGAAAAATTCATCTGTTTCTGGGTGATTTTGTGATGTTTATTGTGATTATGTGTTTATTTCATGTTTAATTAGGCAGATCTATTTGATTATTAAAAAACGCCCAATTTTTTTATTTAGGGTTTGGGAAAAATTCATCTATTTCTGGGTGATTTTGTGATGTTTATTGTGATTATGTGTTTATTTCATGTTTAATTAGCCAGATCTATTTGATTATTAAAAAACGCCTAATTTTTTTATTTAGGGTTTGGGAAAAATTCATCTGTTTCTGGGTGATTTTGTGATGTTTATTGTGATTATGTGTTTATTTCATGTTTAATTAGGCAGATCTATTTGATTATTAAAAAACGCCCAATTTTTTTATTTAGGGTTTGGGAAAAATTCATCTATTTCTGGGTGATTTTGTGATGTTTATTGTGATTATGTGTTTATTTCATGTTTAATTAGCCAGATCTATTTGATTATTAAAAAACGCCCAATTTTTTTATTTAGGGTTTGGGAAAAATTCATCTGTTTCTGGGTGATTTTGTGATGTTTATTGTGATTATGTGTTTATTTCATGTTTAATTAGCCAGATCTATTTGATTATTAAAAAACGCCTAATTTTTTTATTTAGGGTTTGGGAAAAATTCATCTGTTTCTGGGTGATTTTGTGATGTTTATTGTGATTATGTGTTTATTTCATGTTTAATTAGGCAGATCTATTTGAAGGATTTGGTTCTTGAAACTGCTTTAGCAGTTGTGATTATGTGAAATTGCCGAAGTTGTGTGGGTGCAAATGGGTAGGTTAACACCTTGATCTGCCACCTTTGAGTGGTATGAAAACCTGCTCTGGCCTACCCCAGTCCACAGGCTCTGTGTGGTTTCTTGGAAAACTGCTTATGTGCTTATGATAAAAAAAGTGCTTATGTGCTTATTGCACACAAGCAAACCATTTGCACACAGGCTCAGATTAGACCCCGTTATTATATACTTTATGGGTTGGGTTATATTCACTGTGGCTAGTTTTTTAGTTTAACGGGGTGATGAAAGTGCTTATGAATCTGAAAATAACAAACTGCTTATATGCTTGATAAGCAGTTTGTTATTTAAAAAAAAAAACTGAGATAAGGCAATGATGATTTAAATAAAACATGATTTTGGCGTGGCATTTCCGACTGGACGGCAAAATAAAACTTAATTTTGCAACTTTCGATGTTGCAGCCATATATGAGTTAACTTGCTTATGTGAAACAGCTTATAATCTGAGCCTAATGTTATCTCTTATTAACGTATAAAATGGTGATTACCTGATGTGTGTAAAATGGTGATTGAGACATATCTGCACTTGTTTCTTTGTGGTTTGTTACTTGCGGCTTTCACTTGCAGCTTGTGTTATAACCCAACCCTATCTGTAACTTGTTCTAAAAAACTAGCCACCGTGTTTATAACCCAACCCTATCTGTAACTTGTTGTAACTTGTGGAATCTTCACTTGTTGTAACTTGCTGAATCTGCTTGTGGTAATTTGGGGGTACTTGTTTTGCTTAGTTTATGGTGAGAGTTACTTTGTGAATCTGCTTGTGGTAACTTGGGGTAGTACTTTTGCTTTGTTTGTGGTGATGGTTACTTTGTGAATATGCCTTGTCGTGGTGATGGTTACTTTGTGAATCTGCCTTGTGGTGAGGCTCAATATTTAATTTGGTTATTTCACTACCTACCTCCCCTTGTGACTTCCTGTAGTTTGGGAATCTTACTTTTGCTTTTGTTACTTGGCTTGTGAGGAATCTGTGCACTTCCTGCAGTTTGGTATTGTGCCCCTTGTGACTTCCTGCAGTTTGGGAATCTTACTATTGCTTTTGGTACTTGGTTGCAATCTGGTATTGTGCATTCTGCTTGTGTGCAATCTGCACTTGGACAAAAAAGGCGATGACGAATGGTTTTTAAAACCGAATGGCATGGCAAAGTGATATTTTTATCATTTTGCAACCTTCATTATCCGAGCCTAAAACTTTTTTATAACTTGTGCAAATGGTTTTCTAAATCGGCGATGATGATTACGTGTTAATCTGAGTCTTTGTGCAATCTGCTTGTGTGCTAAATGCAAGTGTGCAATCTGCTTGTTGCTTATAACTTGTGTGCTTATACACTTGGACAAAAACTGGTTGTGTGCTTATGCACTTGGACCAAAACTGCTTGTGTGGAATACTGCTTGTGTACTAATTTCGGCAATGATGATTGTTAATCTGAGCCTGTGTGCAATCTGCTTGTGTGCTTATGCACTTGGACCAAAACTGCTTGTGTGCTTATGCACTTGGACAAAATTTAACAAAAAAAATACACAAAGTGATATCAAAATAAAAACAGCAAACAGACAAAAAAAAAAAAGAAAAAAAGTATCATGAACAGTACCCTAGATGGGTAGACCGGGTTTGGCAGAAAGGGTAGACCCCGTTAGTTTAGGGGTACCCAAGTAGAAACATGAACTGTATAGAAGCAATGTCAGATCACGAGTTAGCCCATAGGAACAGACATATGCGGTAGAAATGAAATATTGTTAAAAAAAATGGCAAAAAGATGGTCTCGTAACAGTTGGTGATTTTTTACAGGCTTTGTTGCTAGAAACGCTTTTTTGTCCAAGATTTTAGCTTTTCATTTGAGAGTAAGGATCAAATAAGAAATAAAAGTAAAATGAGAAAGATGAGAAATAACCACAGCCGCACATTTCAGATGCATCTATAAGAATAGATGCATCTCCCATGAAATTCTCCTTTTACATTTGAAATGTGTGGCTGAAAACATTTCTCATTCTTCTTATTTTTATTTTTCTTCTTAGTGGATCCTTTCCCTTTTATTTGATACTAGTAAGATTTTATAATCTATGTTCTGACTGTAAGATTTTTGGAACTTTTTTTATTAGACAATTACTGTGTCAAAACTGCCACATACAATGACAGCTGAAAGATATTACCTTGTATAAGTCATCTTTCGTATCTGCTGGGTAAAACTTGCAATCTTCAGGAAACTCAGAAGAGATGCTAGAAATGCACGTCTTCTTTAGTTCATTTATTTTCTTTAAATCAGAAGGTAGATCCTGCAGTAAAAAGAGACAAACATAAGATCCAACTGTCAGTATAAGCAAAGATACTTATTATGAACACATTAACTTTTTCAAAGGAAGAGAACTTTGTAAGCACTTACACAAAGGAAAACAGCAGAACTAGGTAAACCAAGAGACCTGAACACAGAAAAACACTGAGAACCAAATTCATTGATGTAATAATTGGAACTGCCTTTCTTACTTGAGCCGTTGGCAGAGGCCACAAAAATGATAAGATCTGCAATATATGATTGGAAGTGTACACGGAGCATCAGCTTATTTGAAACAATAACAACATAAACATGTAATATTGTTTAATGCCTAAAACTTAAGTACCTTGGCCATCTCCAAGCACGTCATAAAATCACCATGTGGTGCTTCTAAGACCTATTAAAGTAAGTAAAGGTGAGTTCGACCAAGCTTTCACCTAGAAGCTTGATGTAGACTAAAATACAGAGCCCAAAAGTTCTGCGGTCCCATGTAATAGATAGCAAAGCTAAAGTTGAAACAATAGTATTGTGGCACCATAACGTTGCTCTTAGCATGTATTCAGATGATGCAACTGCTGGTAAAGGAGTTCCATTACTCTCATTTGACAGTAATGAAAAAAGACCCTGTGCTAGCGAGCTTACATTTGTAGAAGCAGATAGAACAAATAAAACCTGATCTATGGGAACAGATAGGATTTTGGTGAGCCAAAATAGATCAAATCTCAACATTGTAAATAAAGCACATTCTTCATAAAGACTACTTGTTGGGTATTTTCTTAGCCAATGAGGTTAAGAGCCCAACACTTTAAGGCCCATCTTGGGTCCATTTTAGTCCCTTATTTATGCATAATGTTCAGCTGTTAGAAGTGTATCAAACAACAGTGAAGTGAGAGAAAAAGGAGAAAAAGAAAGAAGATTTTCGGAGTTAAATATCACCCAAAACCCAACAACAGTGTTTGTACGATCACCGGAGATTGAACCGTCGGATCGTCACAATTTTTGGAAAGTAGCTTCCTTACATATAAAAGAAGGTTTTGACCGTTGGGATTTTGATTTTGAGGCCTAGAAGTCCTGTTTCTTGCCCGGCCAGATTGCATCAATTTTGGTGATATTCTTCCTTTCTTGTTCTTTGTTTGTTGCCATATATCTTGATGTTGATTCCAAGATTATGATGTTTGTTGTATACCTCTAGTGTTATCTAGAGAAGACTTTGTGTACCTCTCTTGGTTGATAGTGGATTTAAGCGGCACTAGTTGTCCCGTGGTTTTTACCCGTTTTGGGGTTTTCCACGCTAAAAGTTTGGTGTTCTTGTTGTGTGCTTGATTACTATTATTACCTGCTGTTAGGGGCTGATTTGATACTGTTAGGGGCTGTTTATAGTTTTGGTTAGTGTGCCTTATTTGTTTACTTCCTCATAGGTTCATACGGGTTTAGGTAGGTGTTGTCAAACGAAGGTTTTGCTTCCGCATTTTAGTTTATACCGTTGTGACCCATTGCACCTTTACCCGTCAAATTGGTATCAAGAGCTTGGTTCTTGGTTTGGGTCTTTACCTGTTTGAACGATGGAAACTAATACAACTAGGATGGTTAGTTTGAATGGTTCTAATTATCATGTTTGGAAAGGGAAGATGGAAGATCTCCTTTATGTTAAAGACTACTACTTGCCTGTTTTTTGTACTGAGAAACTTGAGAACAAAACAGACGCAGAATGGACTATTTTGCATAGACAGGTTTGCGGGTATATTAGGCAGTGGGTTGATGATAATGTTTTGAACCATATTTGTGAGGAGACACATGCTCGTACTCTTTGGAACAAACTTGAACAGTTATATGCACGAAAAACTGGAAATAACAAGTTGTTCTTAATCAAGCAAATGATGGGATTAAAGTATACTGATGGGTCTCCTATTACTAATCACTTAAATATTTTTCAGGGTATTATAAATCAGCTTGCAGGTATGGGTATCAAGTTTGAAGATGAGATTCAAGGCTTGTGGCTTCTTGGTACTTTACCGGATACTTGGGAGACTTTTAGGACATCTTTATCCAACTCTGCACCAGATGGTGTTATCACCATGGAGTTGGCTAAAGGCAGTATTCTGAATGAAGAAATGAGAAGAAAGTCACAAGGTTCTTCTTCACAGTCAGACGTCTTGGTCACTGAAAGGCGGGGGAGAAGTCAAAGTAGAGGTCCGAGTAACAGAGGTAATCATCGCAGTAGTTCCAGCAAAGGAAAATTTGCTGATGTTGAATGCTATCATTGTCATAAAAGGGGGCACACGATGAAGTTTTGCAGACAATTTAAAAAGGAGAACAAGAAGAAAAACTACAACAACCAAAAGAACAAACACAAGAAAGATAATGATGGCGATGGCAATACTGAAGTAAATACCACCACAGATGAGTTCTTTGTTTGTTCTGATTATGATATGGTTAACCTTGCTCATGATAATTCGAGTTGGATTCTTGACAGTGGTGCTACGTGTCATGTTGCAATACGAAAAGAATATTTTTCATCTTACACACCAGTTGATTTCGGTGTTGTTAGGATGGGTAATACTGGGATATCTAGGATTGCTGGTATTGGAGATATTTGTTTGAAGTTTGACACAGGGATGGAATTGGTTTTACATAATGTGAAACATGTCCTAGATATGAGACTCAATATTATCTCAACAGGTCTTCTTGACGAAGATGGTTACCACAACAGCTTTGGTAATGGCTTGTGGAAAGTGACTCTCGGATCCTTGATTGTTGCAAGAGGGAAAAGGGAATCCAAGTTATATATGGCACATCCGAAGATCTCCAAGAGCATTGTCAATGCTATAGACAATGATGATATGACCGAGTTATGGGACAAGAGACTTGGTCACATGAGTGAAAAGGGGATGTCTATTCTTTCTAAGAAGAATGTGTTAACCGGTGTGCATGATATCAACTTGAAGAAGTGTTCTCACTGTTTGGCAGGAAAGCAAACTAGACTTGCTTTTAAGAGTCGGTCTCCTTTCAGAATGGAGAACATACTTGATCTGGTACATTCTGATGTTTGTGGTCCCATGAAGACTAAAACACTTGGTGGGTGTTCGTATTTTGTCACTTTCATCGATGATCACTCAAGAAAGGTTTGGGTGTATACCTTGAAGACTAAAGATCAAGTATTGGATGTGTTTAAGCAGTTTCATGCTTTAGTTGAGAGGCAGACAGGGAAGAAACTTAAATGAATTCGAAGCGACAATGGAGGTGAATACATTGGCCTCTTTGATGCTTACTATCGAGAGCATGGAATTCAGCATCAAAAGACTCCACCGAAGACACCGTAATTGAATGGCTTAACAAAACGGATGAATAGAACTTTGGTTGAGAGAGTCAGATGCTTGCTTTCACATGCAGGGTTGCCTGCTTCTTTTTGGGGTGAAGCTTTGAATACGGCGGTACATGTTATTAATCTAACCCCTTGTGTTCCTTTGCGCTTTGATGTTCCTGATAGGGTTTGGAGTGGCAAAGATGTTTCATACCGTCATTTACGAGTCTTTGGATGCAAGGCATCTGTGCATATTCCCAAAGATTAAAGATCAAAGCTTGATGTGAATTCTAAGCCATGTGTGTTCCTCGGGTATGGTCAAGATGAACTTGGGTACAGGTTGTATGATCCAGTTCAAAAGAAACTCATTCGTAGCCAAGATGTAGAGTTTGAGGAAGATCAAACTTTGAAAGATGTTGAGAAGGTTGAGAAGGAGACAATTCCTCAACATAATGATGATTCTATTGACTTAGATCTGGTTCCTACAAAACATTTTGACGCACAGTTTGGAGATGATATTCAGAATGATGAAGAACAGGGTGCTGATGATGTTGATGCTCAAGAGCAACCAAACCTAGATGAAGATGTTCATCCTGAGTTGCCAGTACCTATGCCACCATTAGTTTCGATTAGGCGGTCTACTAAAGATCATCAACCTTCCACAAGCTATTCTACACATGAGTATGTTTTACTCACTGATGGGGGAGAGCCCGAGTGTTATGCAGAAGCTATGGAAGATGAACACAAGAAAGAATGGTCTGAAGCCATCCAAGATGAGATGAATTCCTTGCATAAGAACAATACCTTTGAGCTGGTGGAGTTGCCTAAGGGCAAGAGAGCTTTGAAAAACAAATGGGTTTTCAAATTAAAGACTGAAGAGCATACTTCTAGACCGAGGTACAAGGCCAGATTGGTGGTTAAAGGCTTCAGTCAGAAAAGAGGTATTGATTTTGAGGAGATTTTTTCTCCAGTTGTGAAGATGGGATCTATTCGAGTTGTTCTTGGTTTGGCGGCTAGACTCGATCTTGAGGTGGAGCAAATGGATGTCAAGACAGCTTTCCTTCATGGTGACCTGGATAAAGAAATCTACATGGAGCAGCCTGAAGGTTTTCAGGTTAAGGGGAAGGAAGACTACGTGTGTAGACTTCAGAAAAGTTTGTACGGGTTGAAGCAAGCACCGAGACAGTGATACAAGAAATTTGAGTCAGTCATAGGGAAGCAAGGCTACCGAAAGACCTCTTCAGATCACTGTGTTTTCTTTCAGAGATTTGGTGATGATGACTTCATCATCTTGGTGCTATATGTTGATGATATGCTGATTGTTGGCAAGAACGTTGGAAGAATTGCCCAACTGAAGTGAGATTTGAGCAAGTCTTTTTCTATGAAAGACTTGGGGCCAGCAAAACAGATCCTTGGCATTCGGATTCTCCGTGATAGAGGTGCCAAGAAGTTGCATATATCACAAGAGCAATACATTGAAAAGGTGTTGTGCAGGTTCAACATGGTTAAAGCTAAAGTGGCGAGTTCCCCTCTTACTCCCAACTTTAAGCTAACTGATAAAGATTGTCCTTCTTCCAAAAAGAACATTGAAAAGATGGATAGAGTTCCATATGCCTCAGCGGTTGGTAGCTTGATGTATGCTATGGTGTGTACAAGGCCGGATTTAGCTCATGCAGTTGGTGTTGTCAGTCGGTTCCTGCCAAATCCTGGTAAGAAGCATTGGGAAGCTGTTAAATGGATATTTAGATATCTGCGAGGTACTTCCAAATTGGGTATCACATTTGGAAATGGGAAGCCCGTGCTTGTTGGTTACACAGACTCAAATATGGCGGGAAATAAGGACAACATGAAATCTACTTCTGGATATTTGATTACCTTTGCAGGGGATCTGTTTCATGGCAATCTAGATTGCAAAAGTGTGTGGCTTTGTCTACAACAGAGGCTGAGTATGTGGCGGCAACGGAAGCGTGCAAAGAACTATTGTGGTTGAAAAGGTTTCTGCAGGAGCTTGGCTTCAAGCAACAGCGCTACGTGGTTCTTTGTGATAATCAAAGTGCTATTCACCTTGCGAAGAATTCTATGTTTCATAAGCGAACAAAACATATTGATGTGAGGTATCATTGGATTAGAGATGCTATTGAAGATGGTTTATTTGAACTTGATAAAGTTCATACCGATGATAATGGTTCCGATATGTTGACCAAGCCATTAGCAAGGGAGAAGCTCAAGGTCTGTTGCTCGATCGCCGGGATGGCGAACTCTTCCTTATAGGTAGAAAAGGGGGAGATTTGTTGGGTATTTTCTTAGCCCATGAGGTTAAGAGCCCAACACTTTAAGGCCCATCTTGGGTCCATTTTAGTCCCTTATTTATGCATAATTTTCAGCTGTTAGAAGTGTATCAAACAAGAGTGAAGTGAGAGAAAAAGGAGAAAAAGAAAGAAGATTTTCGGAGTTAAATATCACCCAAAACCCAACAGCAGTGTTTGTACGATCACCGGATATTGAACCGTTGGATCGTCACGATTTTCGGACAGTAGCTTCCTTACATAAAGGAAGGTTTTGACCTTTGGAATTCTGATTTTGAGGCCTGGAAGTCCTGTTTCTTGCCCGGGCAGATTGCATCAGTTTTGGTGATATTCTTCCTTTCTTGTTCTTTGTTTGTTGCCATATATCTTGATGTTGATTCCAAGATTATGATGTTTGTTGTATACCTCTAGTGTTATCTAGAGAAGACTTTGTATACCTCTCTTGGTTGATAGTGGATTTAAGCGGCACTAGTTGTCCCGTGGTTTTTACCCATTTTGGTGTTTTCCACGCTAAAAGTTTGGTGTTCTTGTTGTGTGCTTGATTACTATTATTACCTGCTGTTAGGGGCTGATTTGATACTGTTAGGGGCTATTTATAGTTGTGGTTAGTGTGCCTTATTTGTTTACTTCCTCATAGGTTCATACGGGTTTGGGTAGGTGTTGTCAAACGAAGGTTTTGCTTCCGCATTTTAGTTTATACCGTTGTGACCCATTGCACCTTTACCCGTCAATACTCACAATAACACGGGGCGCACTGGAACCCTTTTCACTTTCAAAAGGGTTGCTCGTTTCTGCTCTCTCATCTACGTCATACAAATTCAGCATTTAGACACCAACTACAAGTACATATTCTTCAAAATTCAAATTTATCCATACTTTTTGCTATTACAAAACCTAGAGACAATTTCCGCAACTTTGTAAGTCTTGTAGTGACTACTTAAAGTTATACCACAGTAAAACACATTTTTAAATTTTGAATCTGAAAACCACGATTTTATAAAAAGTAATGAGAAGCGTAAAAGGTAATAAAGATAGCAAATTGTTAATTTCTAGAGTTCATGTATATTAGGCATTCTTTTCCCCCACTGAAACAGTTTATCATTTACACTCTGTTCCCGAGTTTTAATATGAAAAAGAAGAAAAGAAGAGACAAAATTGGACAGAAAAGAAGAGGAGAGTAATGTAATTTGTTTTTTTACACTGTGTTCCCTAGTTGAGAGAGAAAAGAAGATAAAACCGATGATTTTACAATTATATCCTTTGTTACATACAAAATTTATGTTTTATTCTTTGGCATTTAAGTCATTGTTTAATTAGAAAGTTTCCAAATATACTTTCTTCCCAAATCATCCCACTTTTGGGAAGAAAGTTTAGGAGAGAAATATAACCAAATTTCCTCTCCTCTTCTTCTCTCTTCTCTCGTGAAAAAACTATTGAACACAAATTTATTTCGTTTTCTTCCCACTTCTTTTATCTTCTTTCAAAATTAAAACTCGGGAACGCAGTGTTAGTTATTTTGGACGTCTATTGTCAAACATTATCTATTTTCTTAGTATTTAGTTGCATCCTAAAGCATAATCAAGCACTATAATAAGATTTCAGTTGGTTCGATTAGGTTTAAAGTTTGGACAAATAAAGTTGGTTCGATTAGGTTTAAAGTTTGGACAAATAAAGTTTGTGTAAATGAAGTTGTTCAGTTAAGAACTCTACCGTCTGCATTTGATCCTTTTTTACTACAAAACCACGACATAATAAATGGCATATAGAGAAAGTTGATGCTTCACAACCACTATCCCTTTGTTTTTTCATCAAATTAGTTGCACTAAATCTCAAAGAATTCCCAAGACTTTTTCTTTTTTTAGTGAAATTAATAAATGTCTCTTTATGTTTTTGACTGGAGTCAACCCACATATAGGTTAATTATAGTTTAATTGAAGCAAAACACCTTTTGTCTAAATATTTTGTAAGTAGATATCTATCAAATATTACTACAAGCTTCCTTCAAATTAATTTCGACCCGTTTTCTTCTAACTAATTTTATTTATGTGTTTGACCTATTACAAGATTAATGCTTACAATATATTTACAGGTTTATACTTTGTTCCTTTTTTCATAGGTTAATTCGAACTACTTTGTAAACTGCTAAATGATTCCATGCTTTATGTTTTATTGGTTATTTTAGTGTAATTGGATTAACTTGTTTGACCAATTTATTCATAATAAGACATCATTTAGGCTTGGAGGTGAGGAGTGCACACCTATTTGAATTTATTATGACCTTAAGGGCGAAGCTCTTAAGGGACGGGGGTCCGGGGGCAGTGCCCCTGGGAGTAGGGTCTAAGGGGCGGCAGCCCCAGGCAGGGTCCAAGTTGTTATGGTAAAAGTTCCTCAGAAAATTAAATTTTTAGAACTTAAAGTGTCACACCCCCAATTTACCTGACTTGCAGCGGAATGGAATACCTGGGGGTGTCTGTCATAGCACCACAGTTACAGTTACATTGAACGACCTAAAGTGTCGTTTGGAAAATACTGCATTTGATCATTGAAATAATTCAGAGTTTACAAAATGAGGTCCCCAAAATGTGTTGCAAGTTTACGAAAACAAGTCATACTAGATCAAACGTTTACATAAGTGCATGAAATAATGATGAGACGCGTCGACTCCGCGACTCCATGAAAGTCCAAATGCATGTCACATGAGCTACCTTATTAACCTGAAATACATTGCTAAAACGTCAACACGAATGTTGGTGAATTCCATAGGTTTGTAAAATGTACTTATGTACGGCCACCACAAGTAAAAGTGCAAGATAAAAATCTCATGAAAATTGTACAATTGACCTTAAGCTCATGACACCGAAGCTATGACTGATGAAATTCTATGCCCCTCCCGAATGTTCTGCCGAAACATTCAAATGTAAAAGACATGACATGCATCCGCTTACTGTTGGTAATCACTACCACGGATGGAGGCGTCACCCTCGATAGATCTATCCACTCACTCTCGCTTAACGGTAAATTAACGGTTCATGATGTTACAGGGGACTTATCACATGGCAAGGTAACTTAAGCTATGTACATGTTTGAATACTTGGGCTCGTACTGAAATAATTGATGCAATGTATTCCCCCCGTGGGATTTGAAAACAATCAAAAATGTTGAATTGAAAACGGGGCTATGAAAACTCACCTTAACTGATGAAACCATGATGAAATGAAATGAACACCAATGAACAATTAGCTGTCGCAACCCAATATGATGGTACCATGAACATGTAATGAGCTGAAAAACAAGGCGCGCACACTAGCCGCAACCTAATATGAATGATGAACGATCTACTTTAGATCATGAAATGATGTTATGAATGTCCATGCACATGTTTCCTATACCACTCTACTCTTTGAAAAACACTTGTTGTTATCAAAAGTATATAATCCAAGAAGTTGGAAAAATATTGCTATTAGAAAATATAAATAGCTAGTTATAATATATATACTTATATATATATAACGTAAATTTCCATGTTAGCGTTGAAATACTCGGGTTGTAATCCTTGAAATGATGAAAATATACTCATAATAACTAATACTACGTTAGTTATAAAGCTCGGTACTTGATATTACTTCTAGCTCAAAAATGTACTTCGTAGTTTTTGCGCCAAATTTAATAAAAGCTGTCAATTATAAAAGGGTTTTAGCTGATATTCAAACGAGTATATCTTTGTCGTTACTTGTCCGTTTTACTTGTTCTTTATATCCACGGTTACGTCTTAGTATGTAGTAATATATTTTGGAAAGCTCGGCTCCTCCGGGTTACGTCTAAAGTCTCTTTTTGTCCAATGAAAATCGTCCAACAGCATACATTTTCAGAAAAATACTTTTCGTCTACAATCTTGCAAAAATCATAACTCCTTCGTTATAGACTCTTTTTAATCCGTTCTTTCGCCTACGGATTCGTTTTTGAAAGTATTTTCTAAAAATTTTGCCAAAGTTTCCTTGGTGTTTACTGATTTTCCAGATTTTTACAAGACGGGACAGCATGTCTAAAATAGGTTCCAAATCAAGTTTCCAAGGTTAAAAACTAATTTCTACCATCACCAATCCTCTTGTAATCACCACATGGCTAATCTAATCTTACCATACACCTTCTTAGGGTGCCATGGACTCCTAACCAAGTTATTAGAGCAAGGGGATTCATAACTAAAAAGTTAGGGTTTGTATGTTTCTTTTTAGCCAAAATAAAGTGTGGTATAGCTACTTGTACATGGTTTTTAGCATGATACTAGTGAAATACATGTAAAAATAGGATGATCCATGAAAAAATAAAGATGAAAACTTACTTGACAAAATGAGATGATTATAGGATGATTATGCTTGATGTTCTTGTGTTTTTGTTGCTTGATTCTTGATTAGACATGTAAAATGAACAAGTTTAGTGTTTTACTTTATGGAAAATGATCACTTGATCATGGAGATCAATTATGGGTCGTGGGTTTGGAGAAAAAATGGAAGAGATGAGCAAGTTTTGATCTTAGCCAAAATATTGTGAATTATGATTATGTAATTTGGTAAAGTTATGTTGTAAAAGGTTTATTAGTATAAAAGGGTTAAGTTAATGCTAGGGGTTAAAAAGGGTGGCACATGGCCGGTTTTTCAAGGGTAGGAGGGGGGGGGGGGGGTTAGGGTACTTGGGATTTAATTAGAAAACCATGTAAGAATATGCACTAGTTTGTGTTTTTAGTTACGATCGGGTACCGGTTTTATTAGAAATAAATGTTCACGAAGTTTACCGGGATGAAATAAAGTTATAATAATGTTAAAAACATATTAAAAATATGTTGGGTACATTTACTGAGTGATCGGGTGATTAATGTTTAGTTTTAACGAAAACCGACGTTATATTCATACGCGTACGTTATAAATAAAATAAATTACCAAAATACTGGGTAACTGAATGTTATAACTTTTATGATGTTAAAATGGATATAAAAATATGTCGGGACCATTGTGGGAATATTTAGATATATTCGTCGTGTAATAACCGGGTGTTAACGTTTATTTAGAAATCATAATACGTAAAACGTTAAATATACTGAATATAGTAATTTGAAAATCCTAAGAGTGGTATAACATGTAAATGACCTACTGATGATATGCAGACTATCCCCAGTCCGTATGAAATGTTATTACTGATAATGCATGAATTCGCACCTGAACCAATACGGTTACGCGAATTTGAATACCCGTAAACTAAATTTACGACGAAATGTGTAATGCATGTGAATGATGAAATCTTTTCCCGCAATGAATAGTGTTCCATGAATAGTAAATTTCCCAAAAGTTTCTCAGAATATCAAATTGACCTCGAAAACGATGAATAGTAAACTGATGAATAGTGTTTTGATGAATAGTGTTTGATGAATAGTGTTTTTCCAAAGTTCGGGAAATGACCTGAAATGACCTGAAATGGTGAGTTGTGACATAAAGGACTAATTTTGACAACTTTGAAACCCTTAGAAAAACTGCATAAAAGATAGTTTGTGCCCTAATCTTTTTATGGATTTTGATACGCCTTTCTTTTGGTCATCAATTTTCTTTGGTTCATCAATCTTAAACACAAGCATTCAAAACGTTCTCAATCTCTGAATTGTATCGGATTGAATAATTCGGGGGAACCACCGAATTGATTCGATCTTAAAGTGTTCACACGCCTTTTAGAGATTCAAACAATATCCGGTTGTGTTCGTTTATTCCATTTATCCCCTACAAAGATCGAATCAATTATTGAAGATGACAAACCCTTATTCTGTGAAAGATATGATTAATCAATTTATCTGATACAATTTCAAAGTGATATTCAAGGTTGATGAATTGAGAAAGAGATCCCAGAATTTGTTAAGAACGTGGCATTCGAATATGGTGAAATTAGATAAGTTCAAAGGAACGGATATTGGAAGATGACCTAGAAAGATCTAAATGATATGGTATATGTTGATACAAAAGTTGGGCGTTCCTGATATGGGCTCCTGCTCTCGTACCAATTCGCTTCTTAATGCTTGAAACCTGCGCACTAAGAAAATAAACAACACCGTTAGACTTATCGTGGGATTGTCTCCCACGATTAGACTCTGGCATGAGAGTAAGTAATCGGTTTAGGGTTCTCGTAAAGAGTTTTAGGGTTTGTGAATCGTACCTTTAATGAGAATTATGTCATTCCTTATATAGGCGCAGAATCCTTGTAGGTTTCGTGCTCCTTACATTTCGCACACATGGTGCTTATCCGGATTAAGGATATCTATTCCATAGATAGAACATCCTTATCTATACCATATATAGTTTAGTTGGGCTTGGGTCTACGTGAGCCCAATCCCATTCTTGATGCGGCCCAAGTTATAATAGCCCACGCATGGTGGTTATTGGCCTTAGTAATGTTTATCATTTGGGCTCGTGGCCCATATATAGACTATACGTCATCATGTCCCCCCAGTCTAGTGTGCGCGGCTTGTAGCCGCGGATGCTAGACTAGTCACAACAGCGGTAAACGTGGCGGGAGAAATTTTGAATATTGCCGCCCAATATTGAGGACAATGTACCTAGTCATAGATATTTCAAAGAAGTGCCTCAGAAATCGGGGGTTGTGTCCACGTGTCCCTTGGAAAACGGGAAAAAGTGCATGTACCGTTTCGGATTCTAGCCACACGTTTTATGAGTGGGATCCACGTGGGCTTCATCTAGGGTTTTTTGACTCCTTATATAAGAGTCACCGCCTTCATTTACCCAAAACACACAGTAAAAACACATACTCACCATTGCACATTTCTTCAAAGCGTTTTTTGCAAAGAAATTAACCGTTTGATTAGGTAATTTCGTGTGCGTATTCTAGTAAATTTATGAAAATGGTTGCCCAATTAGAGGAGTTTCGCTCTGCGATGAGTGAGGATGATGTGCGTCAGTTTTCATCTGACTACTTCATTCCTCTGGACGTGCATCCAGAGGCTCCAGACGTCGATGCGTGTATAGCCGATTTCCCCAAAGGGAAAATAGGACTATACACGTGCTTTTTTGAGTACGCTAATTACCGCGTACCCATATCTATCTTCCTGAGCAATTTGCTCAATTTCTATCGTCTTCATATCTCACAGCTGCACTGTATAGGTGCGGCGAAGGTATCGAATTTCGAAGTAAACTGTCATTTACTTGCGATAGAACCGACCGTTGATCTATTCCGCGCATTCTACCACACAACGTGGTCGCATGGATGGGTGTCCTTTGCGAAGCGCGTGGGTAAGCTTTAGTGTTATACCGAGAAGGTAGACTCCCTGAGGCATTGGAGTGAGTATTTTTTCTGGGTTGATGATGTGGTTTTTCCATCGCCCTTTGAGTTTTATACTCAAGACACGTTGCCGAGGGATGGGCGCCCCGCACCCGGTTCCTATAGTTTGACCGATGCACAGACCATTGATGCCAACCGCATCCCCATTAACCCTTATCCGGAGGAGTTTTTGGTGCATGTGGGGTTGAGTCGCAGCTATTTCGGGGGTGTTGACGAGGTGCCAACCTTCATTGATGAGGAAGGCCGGGGTGGGTGTTCATCCCTTTTGCTTCTAATCATGTAAGTTTTTCTATATGCGCACGTTTAATAACTAATCTCTTCTTTTGCTGTTTGTTCCTGTGTGCGCAGAGATGGATCTGTTTGTAGTAGTGAAGCTGGAGAAACCAAAGCAGGTGACCGTGGGCGTGCGCCCTCTAATGGAGAACGAGCAGCCGCTTTTGGAAGCGACCCAGGGTCATCTGACTGTGATGGGGCCTGTTGGCCGTGAAGATTCGCCGCCTCTCCAAGTTACGCCAGTACAGAGCGTGGCGCCAAATGTGGAGACTGCGCGTGTGGAGGAGGTGCACACTGAATCTTCGGACAGCGTGGAGATACTAAAGCCCGAAGAGGTGTTGAAGCCTGAGGCGGTAGCGCAGAAGCTAAAGCGCAAAGGAGAGGCTGGTAGCAGTGGTACTTCCAAGAGGCGACGCTACCTTATTGGGGATGCGGAGTCGTCTGCGGAGGATGAGACATCCGCTCCTGGCGCGGATAAGAAGGCTGCAGAGGCCTCTCCATTTATTTAAGTAATTTGTCTCATACTATGTATTTTCTTTATTACTTGTCGTAATATGTTCTAACTGTTTTCTTCATTTATTGTAGCGATGATGCCACGAAGGATGATGGAGCCTTCGTGGAGACGGTGGCCCCTCCTCAGAATGAAAACAAGGAGGAGGAGGTAAAGGTTGATAAGGGCGTATCTGCGCAGCAACTGATGGATGAGTTGGCTGCTACTGCTGCGCATCAAACTGAGCTGGTGGCTCAGTTGAAGACGAGGTACGTCGGGGAGAGTAGCACTCTCACCCAAAAATATGAGGAGATAGCTGTTCTCCGTACACAGCTGGCTGAAGCACAGGCGGAAGTGGGGTCCTTTAGGGTGTACACGGATAAGGTCACCAATGAGAAGTTGACCGCGATGGCTGAGCTGGAGCAAGCGCGCGGACAACTTCATCAGTTCAGGGCCAACCTTACTTGGGCGGTAAGGTATCTGGAGGAGAAGAAGGAGGAGCACTTCGCGAACATTGCTGAGTTCAAGGTGCGTATAGAGAAGATTGTTCAGGCGCAGGAGGAGAAGCTGCGTCGCCTGAGCATAGAGTACGATGAGGAGTTATACCCTCATCTGATGTCTACCATAGCTGAGAGCAGGTACGCCCTTTCATCTTTTTATGCAATGTTGCCTTACTATATTCGTTTATATGTTTCTGCTAATACAAGTTGTCCTTTGTTGATGTAGGTGGTTGATCAGCCATGGGCTGCGCCTGGCCGCTATGGGCACCTTGGAGTCTCAAGAGGTGTTGGGGTGCTTTAGTAAAGTACTGCAGTGCGCTGTGAAGCGTGGAAAGTCGCAAGCTATGGAGGAGCTCCACGAGGCCAAGGTGTTGAATGTGGCCTTGACTGAAGTGCCTGGCTATAACGTGAGTGCGTATGACGAGCTGGTGCAGGCCATGGAGGGGATGAAACTTCTTGAGCTGCCTCACATTGCACAATTGGAGCGCGACCAGGATAACCCCATAAAGGTAATTATGGAGGGGTTGACACTGGAACGTCATATTTTGGAGGATGCCGAAGCGCAGCCGGACTACTTCCTCAAACCTGACGAGTCGCAGCTGCAGGTTCCTGTGTTTGTGCAGCCTCGCCATATGCTAAACCCATTTGCTCTTGAGAAGGAGATTCCTTTGAAGGAAGTGTTGGAGCGCCACGCACAGAGAACAGCCCAGAAAAAGGGGATTAAGGGTAAAGCCGTCCTATGCGGTGTTGGCGCTGCACACATTCCCAGGTCTGATGGAGTTCCCGTAAGTGTAGCGACTGTGTCGCCTAAAGATTCTTTGCTATTGAGAAAGCTTCAAGAGGCAGGAAGTTCCGTTGTGCCGGAGGATAGCCCTGAGCATCACCATAGCGTATAGGCTATTTTTGTAACTTATATGTTAATTATCTGAGTAACAAAGTGTATCTTTTGCTTTGTAATTTTGTCTAAAAATACTAAATAAGATACTCTTTTATGCTTAAATTAAGTGCGTGACTTAAGATTAAAATATACTTGCATTAATGTTTGCGAAGTTTTATTATTTGACCAAGAGTCTTGGCTCGTTATTTGCTAAGCTTCGTACAGTGTACTTAATATTTGCGCATCCGTCGTGGGGCGCGCAATGTAAACTTACCTCAACGTCTCGAAAGTAAGGCGCTTAGCAAGGATGCGTGATCCAATGTTGATGGGTTTGCAACTCTCTTACTCAACGAGTGAATTAGTAGGTTTACTCATCCTTTATGCCTTCGTGGGTCTTAATTAGTGCATGCACGCCATGTAGGCAAAAATATAATATAACAATATTGACATATATAAGAATGTACGCAATAGAGTGAAATGCGTTATGGAGTTAGCTAGAAACCATAACATTTTATTGATACTTGCAAGTTTTTGAAAAAATAAAAAGACAATTCCTAAGAAAGAAAAGAAAAACAAACACTTATTGGGCACATCCTAAAGTGCAAAGTTGTCTGTGTATGGGCCGTAGCCTTTACTAAAGATAGCATCTTTTAAGATTGCAAATATTCCAGGTGCGTGCTAGGTCGTGACCTTCCATGTCACACAACCTATATGCGCCACTGCCTAGCGCATCAGTGACCTTGTAGGGTCCTTCCCATTTGGGTCCGAGCTTGCCTGTGTCTTCTGCATGACTTGCATCATTGGCGCGGTATACAAAGTCTCCTGGTCTGAAGGAAGTATGTTTGACCTTTGCATCATAATACTTCTTCATTTTTGCCTTAGCCTTTGGTTCGGGTATAGCTGCGCGTTCACGTCTTTCTTCCAGTAAGTCCAAGTCTATGCGCCGCTCCTCGTCATTTGTTGTGACATTGACCTCTGTTGTTCGTATAGTTGGCATTCCTATTTCAGCTGGTATGACGGCTTCTGTTCCGTAGACAAGGGAGAATGGCGTGTCTCCAGTACTGGTTTTGATTGTGGTGCGATGCGCCCATAAGACATGTGAGAGCTCGTCCACCCACCTTCCTTTGTGTCTGTCAAGGCGTGCTTTTATTCCTTCACCTAGACTGCGATTTGCTTGCTCAACCAAACCATTGGTTTGTGGGTGTTTTACTGAAGCGAAGTGTTGTGTGATGTTCAATTGCGCGCACCAATCTTTGAATGGGTTGTCGCAGAACTGCTTCCCATTGTCTGATATAATCTCTCCAGGTAGTCCGAAGCGACAGACAATGTTATCCCATACAAAGCGTTTGACCTGGTTGCCCGTGATGCTCACCACTGCTTTTGCTTCAATCCATTTCGTAAAGTAATCTATGGCTACGATGAGGAATTTTAGCCCTCCTGCTGCAACTGGAAAGGGTCCTGCGATGTCAATGCCCCACTTGTAGAATGGCCATGGTGAGGTAATGGGTGTTAGCTCTTGTTGCGGTTGGCGCGGAATTGGCCTGTGTACTTGGCAATTGCTACACTTCTTTATCATATCGCGCGCGTCGCGGTGCAAAGTTGGCCAATAATACCCCGACCGTAGAGCGCGCGCTACAACAGATCGCGGCCCTGAGTGCATGCTGCATGATCCAGCGTGGATTTCTCGGAGTACAAAGTCTGCTTGAAGAGGTCCAACACATTGGAGCCAAGGTTGCAAGAAAGAACGTCGATAAAGTATGTTGTCTCGTAGTTCAAATCGCTGCGCTGTGCGCCGCACTCTTCGAGCGTCCTTATGATCCCGTGGTAAGACTCCTTTGCTAATGAATTCAATGATAGGTGTCATCCATGTAGGATCTTGTTCTTCTATCACTGTGGATACTTCCATCTCCAAGATTGACTTGTTTTGTAAGGTTTCTACCAATACCTGTTTTGATAGGTGCACAAAGCTTGTGGATGCGATCTTGCTAAGCGCGTCAGCCTTCCTGTTGTCCCCTCTAGGTACTTGTTTTATTGTGAACCTATCAAAGTTTTTAATTAAGGACTTGGTCTTTTCCAGGTATTGGATCTTGTGCTCATCCTTGGCTTCATATTCACCTAGCACATGGTTAGCAACTAGCCTAGAATCTACGTTTGCCTCTAGGTTGCGTACACCCATTTGGATTGCAATACGCTGTCTGGCGAGTAGGGCTTCGTATTCTGCCTCATTGTTTGTGGCTGTGAATTTGAAGTGCAGCGCATAGGTGAATTCCATACCTTCTGGATTAGTAAGGATAAGGCCTGCGCCTGATCCATCTACGCATGAGGATCCATATGTGAACAGAATCCAGGGTTACTGTAGATCTGTTTTAGTTGTTAAGGTTTGACTATCAGTGTCTGGCTTCTCAACAATAAAATCAGCAAATATCTGTCCTTTGATTGCAGTGCGCGGTCTATACGAGATGTTATATTCGCTTAACAACACACTCCACTTTTGTTGCCGTCCTGATGCGTCAGGTTTAGAGATAACTTGTTTGATTGGCTGGTCTGTGATTACAGCTATTAGATGCGCTTGAAAGTATCTGCGCAGTCTTTTAGCTGCGAATACTAGAGCTAAGACCAGTTTTTCCATAGCGCTGTAGTTAGTCTCTGTCTTCTTCAGTGCTTTGCTTACAAAGTATATGGGTGTCTGGACGGAGTTCCTATCTGTCAATAGTACTGCGCTAACTGCTCCATGGGTTGCAGATAAGTACATGATTAGCCTCTTCCCCTGGTCGCGGTACGACAAGTTTGGGAAGTGATGCTAAATACTGTTTTAGCTGTTGGAAAGCTTCTTCTGCTTCCTCAGTCCAACTAAAGTCTCCCTTATTGGTGCACTTCGTGAGTGTTTTAAAGAGAGGGAGTGATTTGTCTGCGGATTTAGATAAGAAACGGTTTAGCCCAGCTAGCTTTCCGTTTAATGACTGGACTTCCTTGAGTGTGCGCGGTGAGGGAAGATCGATCAGCTTTTGTTTTTTTTGGGCAAGGTTTGATTCCATCGGGTTCTATTAAGTATCCGAGGAACATGCCTTCTGTTGTGCCAAAGGTGCACTTTTTGGGATTTAATTTCATGTTTATTTTTCCCAATGTTTTGAACGTTTCCTCAATGTCGCGCACCAATTCATCCTCTGTGTGGCTTTTGATGACAAGGTCGTCAACGTAGACCTCCAAGTTTCGACCTACTTGTTTCTCGAAAGCTGTGTCCACCAATCCTTGGTATGTTGCGCCAATGTTTTTTAGGCCAAAAGGCATTTTCGTATAGCAGTAAACCCCTTGACTGGTGTGGAAAGCTATTTTTTCTTCATCCTCAACTGCCATCTGGATTTGATGATATCCTTTGTATGCGTCTAAGAAGCATTTAAAAGGATATTCGCACAGGGATTCTACCTTCCAATCTATTTCTGGTAGTGGATAGCAGTCCTGTGGACATGCTTTGTTAAGGTCTGTGAAGTCCATGCACATTCTACAGCTGCCATCGCTCTTCTTTACCATCACTGGGTTAGAGAGCTAGTCGTGATAGTACACTTCGCGCATGATGCCTGCGTCTACGAGTTTGTGTACTTCTTCTAGAATAGCTTTTGCACGATCTGGGGCCTGGCCGCGCTTCTTCTGTCGTATTGGGGGATATCCTTGTCAGATTTGTAGCTTGTGCTCCATGATAGAGCGTGGCACTCTGGTCATGTGTTTTGGTTCCCATGCAAAGATATCTAGGTTCTTTTGCAAGAGTGCGCACACGGCTGCTTTACCTTTGTCAGATTAAGATCCTCCAATCGAAACTTGTTGGTCCGGGTAATCGGGGTGAATAGCGACCTTTAGGTTTGGTGTTTTTTCTGTACGCTGTTCTGGAATATTCTCCACCTCGGTGGTTACTGCGTTGCATTCTTTTGGTGATACTGTTGTGTTATAGAGGGTAACAACTCCTCCTTCTACTGGGAACTTGAGCATCCCATGTGCTGTGGATGGTACAACGCGCATGGATGATATTCCAGGTCTCCCAATGATGCCATTGTATGGTGAGGGAGACTTAATTACCATGAAGTTTATCCATGTTGCTGTTGAGTGTTGTTCATCACCCACAACTACTAGCAAGCGCAATTGCCCCATAGGCTAAATTTTTTCTCCTGTGAATCCAGTCAGCGACGTTGTGGCTGGTATCAATTGACTTTGGATTTCAGGTCGTAGCCTTTTGAAGCAATGGTCGTATAGGATGTCTGCGGATGCTCCCCCATCAATGTACATGCGGTGGATATCATGCCCCCCCCCTGCACATGGATTTCAATGGTTAGCGGTTCTACTACTGCATTGTCCGCAACTAGAATAGGGAAGGATATCTCTTTTTCTGGAGAGAACTTTTGACTGACTTTTTGTTTTATCTTGCGTTGCCATGACTGTATCATGTATATGGTGTCAGCTTTTTCTTTAGGAGGTTCTTTCTTGCCCCCATTCCTTTGTTTATCCTTTCCTTCTTTAATGTGTTTTACGAGGTGGTCCATTCTGCCTTCTCTTACTAATTTTTCAATCAGTTGTCGTAGCTGGACACACTCGTTGGTTGTATGGCCTTTCTGGCCATGATATTCGCAGTATCCATTCCCTATGCGCTTGTCCTCTGCAGTACGCATTGGCGGAGGCTTTGGGAAGTTTGCTCCTTCTGTAACAAATATTTCCCTCGGAGTTTTTGTGAGAGGGGTATACTTGTCATTATCTCGTCCACTGCGATAATTCCTGCTGCGGTTGTTATTCTGATCATTGGATTGTCTCCTAGGCTGTTCTTGTTGCCTATAATTAGAGTAGCCTTTTTTGCTATCCGCAGCGGCTGCTTCTCCTTGTATGAAGGATCTTGTGCGCTTTGTCAGCTCATCGAAAGTTTGGGGAACCTTGTCGTTTAGCTTCCGGATAAGTTCTGGGTTGTTAATCCCATTCATGAACCCTGAAATTTTTAGAATTTCGGGACACGCTTTGACCTGTATGCACTCATCCTTAAAGCGTTCCATAAAAGCACTGGTTGATTCCCCTTGGCGCTGTTTTACTCTGGCTAGTTCAACAGGGTTTTTAGCGCACTTCTTTCTTTGGGTAAAGTTTAGACGGAATGCTTTCCGTAATTCTTCGAACCCACCGATGCTCCGTCGTGGGAGTTTGCTAAACCATGTGCGCGCATTTCCTACTAATGTAGAATTAAACATATGGCACCACACAGGTTGTGGCCAATTTTCGATAGTAGCGGCTGATTCGAAAACTTTTAGATGGTCATCCGGATCACCTGTCCCATCATATGTTTTCACATTAGTGGGCATGCGCCTCCTTTTGTGGTCGGAGTAATCACTGATGCATTGTGTAAACGCATCAACTTTCTGGCGACGCCATGGAAGAGACATGTCTTCATTTTCTTCTTCGCGACGTCTTCCTCTTGACTTTCAGTGTCCTGTTTCTCTATCCTCGTTGTCCGAGGAGTCGCTGGAGGAAGAGTAATTTCTTTTTCGGCGCTTGCGCCGGCTTCCTTCAGAGGAAGAGCTTGAGGGGCTTTCACTTGGGGATATTCTCCTCCCCAATCTGTCGTGAATTCTCTTGCTCCCAGATTTGGAACACCCTTCGCTTGGTGAATGCTGAGGTCCTAATCGGTCTTGTATCCCTCGACTGCCAAGTCTGGAGTGAACATTAGTGCGCCTCTCGCTGCCTTCATATTCCCCTGAATATTGTGAGTCAGATGTCGTACCCAACCTATCGTGGATAGTAGTACATTTTTCGTTATCTGCGCGTCTTCCTCGTGGGTGGCGCGGTGATGATGGTTCGCGTTCGGGACCAAAATTGAGCCGAGCTTGTAGGCTCGTACTCGACCTTCTCCTTGCTTCTTCTTGCATGAGGGCAGTTAGGGTTTCATAATTTTGGGATACAAAATTTCCCAACGTTAGGTTGTGTGTGTCCTCAGTTGCTGCAAGAATATCTGCCTCAGTATTGGGCACCCTATCTCGGTTAGGCGCGCCCGGTGGTACAGTGTTGTCCACTGTAGGTACCGTTTGGTGAGGAGTAGTGAAGAGGGTGCGTTGGAGTTCCTCAACGCTTGGAACCACTGTGGTGGCTTGGGTAGTCCTTATAGGCAGTTCTACCACTGGAAGAGGTTGGGTTGTTCCCGCCTCTTGGTGACCAGGTGCGCTGGCTGTCCCAGCAGCCTGCCTAGGGGTCGAATCTTGTTGATTCTTCCTCTGGGGGTCACGTGTTTTTTCCAACTGCGGAGTCCGCTGGCTTGAATTTTTATTCTTCGTCATTCTAGTTCCTTAGTTCTTAGTAGGGGTCCCACGGATGGCGCCATTTGTTGATATAAAAGTTGGGCGTTCCTGATATGGGCTCTTGCTTTCGTACCAATTCGCTTCTCAATGCTTGAAACCTGCGCACTAAGAAAATAAACAACACCGTTAGACTTATCGTGGGATTGTCTCCCACGATTAGACTCCGGCGTGAGAGTAAGTAATCAGTTTAGGGTTCTCGTAAAGAGTTTTAGGGTTTGTGAATCGTACCTTTAATGAGAATTATGTCATTCCTTATATAGGCGCAGAATCCTTGTAGGTTTCGTGCTCCTTACGTTTCGCACACATGGTGCTTATCCGGATTAAGGATATCTATTCCATAGATAGAAGATCCTTATCTATACCGTATATAGTTTAGTTGGGCTTGGGTCTACGTGAGCCCAATCCCATTATTGATGCGGCCCAAGTTATAATAGCCCACGCATGGTGGTTATTGGCCTTAGTAATGTTTATCATTTGGGCTCGTGGCCCATATATAGACTATACGTCATCAGTATAAATTGATGCAAACAGGGAACAAGGGACTTGGCGTAATTTTACTTACGGGTACACAATTTTCTAATCATCTTTATTGAATTCTCACACATAATGACAATTTGCATGACACTTATGTTGATACCATTAACATGTGGTAAATGAATTTTTTTTATGTGTCTAATTGCATGATAAAATTCTTTGAATGATTTGAAATTTAAGAAGTTTTGATGGAACACATATGGCTCTATGCGGTGATTATGAAAGACTACGTTTGATACTTTCATTCGGTTTTAATCATTTGCATGATATCGGTTTATATTTACTTGAAAGCATACTATTAACTTTGCTTTTGAAATAAAGTGAACCGGTGGTTAGCGGTTATTTTCGCGCAAATTGCCAAGTTTCAATGTTTAGAATAAACAATAGTTTTAATTTTGAAAGGAGAGGATAATTTTATCCATGAAAATGAGTACATGCCGTTAGCGGTGAATCATTATGTGCATAACCCATGTTAATATTAGTAAATAAATCAAGTGACTTGATTTGCGTTTCACTGTATTGTGAATGATACTAGTTTTCAAGGTTTGGGTATTTATGCATGTATGGATGAATTAGGAAAAGTGTTCTGTGACCACTATCTCTCCTAGATAATAAAACCAATAATTATTTGCCTTATGATTGTTAGTACTTTTTAATGTGAATATGCCACATTATGATGGTAGTTAAATGTTGAAAGTTGTTTACATGACACAGAAATTTAGCATTAGATTTACATGATAAAATTCATGAAAATTGGTTATTATTCACTTATTTCTGAAAACGCATGTTTTCCCGCAAGACATACGTGTAGATTGCATAAACACTTTTGTGATCGATGTGCGCTATTGTGATTTGATAAAATATGTTACATGTTTTGCTTGGCCATAACATTCGGAATCATGAAACTGTGATAAGTTTAAAATACTAAATGAATGATTATGGGGAGCATGAATGATAAAGAGCATGAGCAAATTCCCAAATGATGCCAAAAACTTGTGGCTTTTTCAAAATCATGCAAAAAATAAGTGTCTTTCCCAAAAGAGACATGTGCGATTGTGCGAATGTGCGATTCTACCAGAAACTTGACACGTGTCCATCCCAAAGGTACAGAACCAATCATTTGCAGGCCCACACGATTTCAAATATACCCCATGTGCTGTTTGACTTCTTATTACAAATGTGCGATTTTCGGCTAATGTGCGAAAGTTATAAAAAAAGTAACATTGGAAAAGAAACAATATCTACCTTTTCAGGAATAAAATCCCATTTAGATCTTCCGAAGTACAAATTATATTAATATTAAAAGACTAAAAAAAGATCGTAACTTATTTTCAATTAAGAAAAAAGAAAGACCGATCATTTCCTCAACCAAATCTCACACACACATTACAAGATCATTTGATCATGCTAACATGAAATCATGCGATCTGATGCTGTAAAATCATAAGGTTTTAGCGGCTCTGTGTTTTGATTATTTGTTGTGCAATGGCTCCTACTAGACTCCACGTAAGTTCCATAGTGAATCGATTATTTTATTAGGGTTTACTTCATTTTAGTCATCGCTATATTTAACAATGATCTGCTTAAAAGTAAGCACATAAGCAGTTTATTGAATAGGGTATATAAGCAGATTATGTATTAGGTTTTAGATTGATTGAAATGTATGTTGATAAGCACATATGGGTTTTTTATTGATTAGGGTTTGGATTCAATGATATGTAGGTTAAAAAGCACATAAGTGGTTTGATTGAGCAGGTTTCCTATAAGGAGTTATAGTGTAATGGAGGTTAAACTTAATTGATCTTGTAAATCTGCTTAAAAATAAGCACACAAACTGTTTTATGGTTTGGATTCAATGATATGTAGGTTAAAAAGCACATAAGTGGTTTTATTGATCAGGTTTTCGATAAGGATTTATAGTGTAATGGAGGTTAAACTTAATTGAGCATGTAAAACTGCGTAAAAATAAGCACATAAACTGTTTTAGGGTTTGGATTGAATGATATGTAGGTTAATAAGCACATAAGTGGTTTTATTTTAAAGATTTTGGATAAGGAGTTATATTGTAAAACTGCTTAATTTATTTTGTAAAATTGCTTAAAAATAAGCACATAAACTCTTTTAGGTTTGGATTCAATGATATGTAGGTTAATAAGCACATAAGTGGTTTTATTTTAATGGAGGGTAAACTATATTGTTTAAGCACATAAACTGTTTTAAGCGCATAAACTTTTTTAGTATTGTGTTCGTTATGAGCTTATATGATCTGTTGTGTTAGTTATTTTTTATTGTTTTTTTTGTTTATTGAGCTTATATATCAGTTTTGTTAATACAACCTCATGTGTGCTTATATACATTTCTATTGTTTATTTTGTTTATTTAGGTTGTTAATGCGAGGGTAAACATTAGAAGTAAGTTATACTTACTTACAAAGATTCGTGATCGTCTATTGGATAGAGGGGAAAGTTCTTATAATATGTTTAAAGATAGTGTCTTTGGTCGATGGCTAGAAATAAGAACTGAAGATCATGATAACCACCTGTTGAATTTCATTCTTTCTCATCAAAGGAATGTTACTGATGCAACTTATGGTACCCCATTTATATTTGATATTGGCCAACACACCATACAGATGGGGAGGAAAGAATTCTGTCTTATAACAGGTTTTCGATTTGGGAAAATCTCATTAGATCATTTGGTGGGTGTTAAGTCTCGATTTATGAAGCATGTGTTCCCCGGTCTTAAGTGTTTGAAGGGGGAGAATCTGATAGAGATGCTTGAGAGTAAAGATTTTGAGCACATACCGGCTGAGGATGCTCTGCGTGTATGCCTTCTATTAGCGGCTGATTATGTTTTTATGGGTCAAGAAACAAGGCATGTGATGGTGAGTGAGATTGTGGTTCTGGTAGACGACTTGGCTGCATGGAATGCTTTCCCGTGGGGGGAGCATATGTGGCAAGAATTTCACGATAGGATTTTCATGTTGGTCTCTTCAAAAAGAAATGAATATATGGAAGGTTATGCAAGGAAAGGGGCTGCATACCAGGCAGTATATAACTTATACGGATTTGCTTTCGCGTTGAAGGTTAGTATACTTTCGTAGTTACTTATTAAGTATATGTGTCATTGAGACCTTATACGGATTTGCTTTCGCGCTGAAGGTTAGTATACTCTCATAGTTATTTATTGCTAACTCGATGCTTCTTCACATTACAGATTTTTGTCCTTGAAACCTTTCCTAATTCAAAGCTATGGTGGAACAAAGATGAGAAGGCTCTTCCACGGGGGGTTGCTTGGGGTGATGTGACTGTGTTTAACAAATTAGCTTATGAGAAACTTTTTTATGTCCCAACACCAGTTCAATCCATCATTCCAACAGCTGCCGAGAAGGCATCAGACTGGTTTATATCAAGTTTAGAATTTATTGACAAAGCAGGTGGATCAAATTCAAGTTCATACAAACCAGTTAAACGGGATAAGATTAAGTCTAGGGTTTGTTGAAAAGGATTCCGCAAGGAGGTACGTATCCGTACTGAGGTGCATACAAGAGTTGTGGAAGAAACTTATTCTGATGACGCTGATTCTAGTGATGTGGAGGTGGATGAATGCACTAGGCGCATGACCAAGAAGCGGCTTATGAAGAGGATGGTTGAGGTGGAAGGTCGTTTAGCTGCAATAGAGCAATTAGTGAAACAAGGTAAGGTTACCACTGATGCTATGGAACCAGATGTTAACCATCCTCCTAAAGAGGCCGTTGGTGAGTCAAAGATTGTGATTGAATTGCGTTCCGATGTTGAGAATCCAAACACTAATGACAATGCTGTCGGTGTTGAAAATTCAAAGGTGAGTGTTGTTTATTAGTATAGTTATTGTTGTCTGTTTAATCTTTTTATTTGAGATTTTGAGCTTATGAAAAATAAGCTGAAATCACATTAGCTCATAATGTTTTGAATAGTTGTTAAGATATCCATTTATTTATTTATTTACATTTTTTTAAATTCATCTGTTTAGGAACCTATTGAAGAGGATGCTTACAAATCTGTTAAAGATGATGATGTCGGTGTCGAAGTTTCAAAGGTGTGTGTTTTAGTAAATATTTGTTTAGATATATGATCTGTTTATTTATGTATTTACATTTTTTTTCTTTTAAGGAACCTATTGAAGAGGATGCTTACAAATCTGTTAAAGATGATGATGTCGGTGTCGAAGATTCAAAGGTGTGTGTTTTAGTAAATACTTGTTTAGATATATGATCTGTTTATTTATGTATTTACACCTCTTTTTTTTTTTTTTTTTTTTTTTTTTTTTTTTTTTCTTTTTTTTTTCTTTTTTTTTAAGGAACCTATGGAAGAGGATGCTTACAATGCTGTTAAGGATGATGATGTCGTTGTCGAAGATTTGAAGGTGTGTTTTAAAGACCATATGGTGGTTTATTTATGTACTTTAAGTTTTACCAATTTGGAGGTTTAGTTTACTGATAATAATTTTGTATTAAGTTTCAGGATTCAGCAAATGATTTGATGGATTTTCCTACCTTTTCCACTCTTCCTGAGGATATGGTATGAAATTTTCATACCTAATCAATCTTGATGTTGAAAAAAAAAATCATACATAATCCTATAAACATTTGTGTTGGAAATTTACTGATTACTTTGACTTAATTGTATCTCAGTTTCAGGATACCAATTGTTTTGATGATCAAATTGGTGTCACACATGATGACAATGAACTGGTATGCAAATTGGTGTCACCCATTCGGGATAACTCAGGGAGTAATGTGGTATGCAAATCTCATGTCTTGAGTTATATAATATTGTCCCATTGTTATCCTGAAAATTTTGGAAATTCTCATTTTTCGGATTTATTTATTTAGTACAAACCCAACACCTTTTATTTACTTAGTTATTTAGTGTATATTTTATTAGCTCTCTAATGTCGTTGAATCTACTTAATTAATAAGTATGTTCATGACATTTTATTTGAGCGATAAAAATGATAGTAAGAACATGTTTTCTAAGGACTTAAAGCTCAATTATAGCGGAAGATCTATCTAACGATTTTTGGTTTTGAGCTTTAATGCTTTATTTTCAGGATACCGTTTTATACAGGTTGGTGTTTGATCAAACACCAACCTGTATAAAACGGTATCCTGAAAATAAAGCATTAAAGCTCAAAACCAAAATCGTTAGATAGATCTGCCGTTATAATTGAGACGTCTTCAATGCGAGAATGATATAGTGTGGAATGTTCATGACATGCCACACTCCTTCATTATCGCATTCAAGATGAGTGATGTTTCTTAGACTATTTTCTTTACTAAACATCTGTAACGTTTCATCTCAAGTTGTTAAAAAAGATAAAGTTAGTGTGTAAGGGACTAATGACATGCCACACTCTTTCATTTTTTTAGGATGTTGATGTAACGCATGCTGAGGCAGAACAAAATTTGTCGCCTAATCCGGAAATCTCCGAGATTAATGTGGTATTTACTAAATTCAAATTATATTTCTTAAGTTTCATGATTAATTGTATATAATTTTCATTAATTGTTTCGTTGGATGAGCAGATGGATGATGATGTTAAAACTGTAAAGGTTCCCTTCGAACGTGAGCGAAAGAAGAGCCGACATCTTTGTCATTCGTATACAGCTCCACCACCTACTACACCAAAAAGAACCAAAAAGTGTCGTACTAAAGCTAAGATATCCAAGTCTAGGATGCAGTCTCTGATTGGTGAAGATGGAAATGATATCATTCTTGAACCGTGGGTAGAGGTATATGTCCGTTTCTGTATTTTTTTTACCTTATATATTTGACCATATTCCAGTAGTTTAGTTTAGTAACCATGATTATTTTCTCATCTAAATGTTTCACAGAAATTGAATCGTCCTGAATTTTCCCCTCCCACCATGATCAATCCTCATATGGAAATATACATGTTATTGCGTACAAAGAAGGAGATGACATTTGTTTTACCATGGGTTAGTGGAGAATTTTATAATAAGTTTTGGGCTGCTTTAGTGGGCAAGGATGGAAACCGACGAGCTTGGCTCCATGATTTGGTATGTCATTATTATCTGTTAAGTAGCATTTTTAAAAAAATTTGCTTGAAGTTGTTTATGCCATGTAGTATCATGGTTCGTCTTTGTATGTATGGCCTACAATGACCTTGAAGTTGCTTTAGTTGCCTCTAGATGTTTGTTAAATGTTACTAATTGATACACGCAGAATTGTTACGAGTACTTCATATCGACTGTAGGAGTTATTAATAGTAACGCAACAATAATAACTATACTTATTACTATTACTATTTGGATGATAAACTGATGAAAATCTTACATCTAGATTTGTTCATCATTCAGTTAGTAAAAATAATGATAACAATAATCATTCAGTTAGTTTATTAGAATAGGTAGTTGCATAACTCTCATGATTAGTTGCATAAGTAGTTAAGTTAGTGTTAATTAGTTGCACAATAGCTTAATACATCTTAGGTAATCAGTTAAGATAGGATTAAAATCATTTTGGTCAAAGCCTCTCTCAAATTAAAAAGTCAAAAATAATTGGAACTCAGATTTTAGTCAAACTTAGTTATCACTTGTAGAGTTCAATATAAGTTGGAAATACTCTTGGATTGTGGATTCTAGTAAAGAAAATCAATAACAAAAAGAAAATTTGAGTTTGCATCTTATTAGCTTATTGGAAATTGAGCTCAAAGTTGGTTGTTTAACCTATTTACTCCCCTGCACCACAGGATTTGTCAAATTTTTAGATAACTTTAGGTCTAGTAAATTGGACCTATAATCTGGTTTCTTAGTGGATTTATAATCTCAGCTGGTCATTGGACTTTTGCTCCCATAAGCTTGCATCCCTGAGCTTATCTACACTGCTTATTGGCTTATCCAAGATTGTGGTTTGAAACAGTGGTCTGTCATATGAATTAGGGCTACAATTTCTTATTTCTGATCATAATCTGAGGTTATTGATTTATCTGAGTTAGTTTATACCCTAAGTTGCTGTTTCAGTTGAGTTTTTGCTTATTGTTTATTCTAATTGCTTATTGCTCATTCCTTGTTGCTTATTGTATCTGTTAACACCTAATTCTGTGTTTCTGAGTTATAAATTGGTCTGAGATTTGTTCCATTAAGCTTAATATAGTCTAAATTACATTGGGTCAAAAATAATGATAACAATAATCATAATAATAGTTGTTACTATTAATACATGTAACTAATTTTAGTGGTATGAAAACATATGTATGTGTGAACATCTTCATTAATTAGTAACTATTTTCTGTATACTTTGATATTGCAGCACATAGAGGGATGGTTTATGTATATGTGGCATTTTAGACCGCATGATGCTGATTGGGTAATGGCCGGGCCATATTTCAGTCCACAGATTGTAAAGCGAGACCTCCCGTTTTATTATGCAAATGGCATTGCCTATGGTATGCCTTGGTATGACGAAAATGCTGAAAAGGTAACAAGTCCATTTCTATCAGGTCTCAATTTAGATATGTATTTGGGTCTGATTTTCATTGTCTACACCTTTGATATTGTAGGTTTACTTTCCAATAGATGAACCAAAAGTTCATTGGGCCTTGGGAGTACTTCATATTCGATCAGGTGTAGTTACGATATACGACAGCCTCCTGGGTCCTGATGACGAAGGTAAATCATGGTGGGATGAATTTATGGCAACTTTTGGAACGGTAATTCCACATTATTTAGAAGAGACGAGGGTGATGGCCAAAAAGAACATTGAACCCAAAAGTTATTCAATAACCTTTAGATATGAAGAAAATGTGCCGGTACAGGGAGGTTATTATGGAGATTGTGGTATTTGGCTCTGCATATTTTTCTACCGTTTGACACACAACCTTCCTTTGATGGTGGATGATCCCGTTCAGTTTGCTCTGGCATACCGCGAACAAATGATCGACTTTTATTGGCAACACGAGAAGGTGGTTACAATGGAATCGAAATGAAGGTTTATGATGTCTTGTATTTGAATTGTCATTTGTCAGTTTATGGTTGGGTAACATTGCATCCGCAGTAAGTCTATGATGTAAACAATTATTTTGTGTATGGTTGGATAACATTGTTGCAGTAGGGCTATGATGATTATGGTTGGTTAAACATTTGGTTATGCAACTTGGTTGCATAACAGTTTAGGTTGTGTAGGAATTTAGGTTGCGTAGCCAACCTCCATATTTTGTAAACAATTAATGGTTGGAAAATAGCCCATAATTATCATAATTTAGGAGTTTGTGTCTATGTGTCATTTGTTTGTGCAGCTTGGTTCTCCCCTTTCCATTATTTATGAAACATATGCTCTAAATGCAAATACAAGATGAATAGTTATTTGAAAACTAGTAATCTTAAGTATTAAAACATTACATATCATAACAATTAAAACATTACATATCCTAGACAACGCACCATTAGATCCTAACAATGAAAATATTACATATCCTAGATATTAGGTGAAACAAGGGTCTCCGTAAACAACACACCATTAGAACATGTCCAAGAAGTAACTGGATAAAAACGGTCAAACCACATCATACCAGTATCGATTTCAAAAATCTTCTGAAATTTTGCCATCACAAACCACTTATTTCCATTTGTCACATAATGTGTTATCGAGCACCACAAATCGAGTGATATTAGAGGAAATGAGTGGATACGATACCATGTACCTTCTTGAAGGATCCACATCTCAATTTTCATCTCATGATAACCAGTGGCAGCAAACATCACTATCTCATCTTTTGCATTCAATAATCGAATTTGAGCGATTCCGTGGCTAGGAATCGGTGGAAAGCTTAACATACTAAATTGCTCCTAATTTACATCAAAAGAAATCATGAAATGGCACCTCCAACCATTGAGTCGCTAATAGTGAAATAAAGATTACCACCACAAAAAGTACCAGATGACAAATAGAAACGGGTGGTTAGATACTCTGATGGTAATATAAGAGGTATGTATCTCCATGATTCGTCACTCCTAGAATACAAATTGACAGAAAGCGTATCATCCCTACGCCTTATGTACAAGGCTTTTAAATCATCGTGCGTGTTGGTATACAAACCAATTGCATCAAGAATATCTTTATAGAACTCGTTAGAATATGGGGATGGCAATCGTTTGAAAGCCGTAGTGACAGGGTTCCAAAGGAACAACTCGGATGTCAACTTATTGCAAACACACAATAATCCATTCAAATGTGATAGTATAGAGAAGGGATTGAATAGATTACCATATGATTGAAGGTCGAAAGGAATGGTGATGCTTTTGCCCGGCTCGTAATGATGGGTTTCAAAGTTGATTAGATAAATTGAGCACGTTTGGTCTTCAATTATGAGAACTTTTTGATTAGATGGAATTGCCGCCGAGCGAGAAAAATGTTCCTTTACAAAGGCATTTCCTGAAAGTACTGTATTCCATGTCTTAGATACACTCTTGAATCGACCAACAGCCTTTGGTGGCACTCTTGTTAGTATCCCGAAAAAGATTATTTCATCAGAAATTTTAAGCCATAATGTGTTTGTTTTGTGTGTTTAATTTGATTGTAAAGAGATTTATGTGAAATGATGCAATGTATGTCTTTATATAATGTGTTTTTGGCGCTATAAATTTGGCGGGAAGTTTTTGGCGGGGAGTTTTGGCGAGAAGTTTAAATGTGCGACTGTGCGATTTTCTAATGTGCGAATACAGTCTTTTAAATTAAATATGTGGTTGTAAAGCAAGTTTCGATTTAATTAAAGGGTAGCATGTAAATAAAAATGTGGTACTTAATAACTTTAAAACATACAATAAGAAAGTTCATTAGATGGAAAAACAACTAATACATCCTAAACAAATACTTAAAACGACCTAACCAATAATATCTAGAAATCCTAATAATACAGTGTAGACATACGAAATACAAAGGCTAAACGTAAAACATTCCAACATACTAAATTCCACATAAATTGTTGAATTACTTCAAACTGAGATTGTCCATGCCGTCGGGAAGGTTTTGTTGGGCGGCAGCTGATTGAATTGGCTTTCTTTGATTCTTCAACTACTCCACCTCTTTCCTGAGTACCATTACATCGTTTCTCAATTTGATACACTTTGGACAATTTGCATTTTGAGGATTTGATGTTGAATTTCTAGATGATCCTTCATCTAGCGCTTTCTTCATGATAATAGTTTGTATGTGTTTTTTTTTTGAGGATAAGAGTATTGTATGTGTTTATTATGAGGATAAGAGTGTATATATAATGTGTTTTTGGCGCCTAAAAAATAGAGGGAAATTTTTGGCGGGAAAATTTTAGCTGGAAATTTTGGTGGGAAAAGTAAATATGTAGTACAATGGTATTAAATATGTGGTAGTTATAAAGTGAAATAGCATTTAAGTGAAATGTGTTTTTGGCGCCTAAAAAATAGAGGGAAATTTTTGGCGGGAAAATTTTAGCGGGAAATTTTGGTGGGAAAAGTGAATATGTTGTACCATGGTATTAAATATGTGGTAGTTATAAAGTTAAATAACATTTAAGTTTCATATTGTGCGAATGTGCGAATTAGTATTTCTTTATAACAAATTCGAAATAAATCTTGTATTAAAACATGTGTTTAGTTAATATCTAGTTATTTTAAAATTTAAAATTAAAAGTATTAAAAGTACCATGTAATTAATAATTACAATCTTGAGTGTTTAGATAGAAGTTTACGATTTCTAGTGATTAAGCAGTTTTGGGTGTATCTAATCGGGTGTGGACATCAGTTTTCACAACAACAACATTTTATTAAACAACAACCACAATAACACAACAAACAACGACAATAACACAAGAAACAATAAACAACAACAACAACAACAACAACAACAACAACATCAATAACAACAACATTACATATGAAGATTTTCCATGTCACCTAACAGGTCACGGAGTATTGCATCCGATTGACATGCGTGGTCACTGTTGTCGGGATTCGTTGCCATTTCAAGTCTTGCCTCGAGCAACCTGACTTTTGTATCTAACACTTGTTTTTGTGCCTCCAACATATTTATCCTAAGATCTTTTTCATGGCAGTTTGAGCACCCAGAACCGTGAGATGTTGAAGCAGAATATATTACTTGTAATTGTTCATCAAATTCACTCTTCTACATAAAATATCCACATCCATGACCTTTCTCTCTTGGCTTCGAAAGAGGACATGCATAATACTCCCATCTAAATGTATCTTTTTGATGTGATCTTTTTTTATATATTTCCTACTCCACAAGTACACATAAAAGGATTATATCGCTGCATCTGGTTGATAGTGTGTGTTTGTAGTTGTGTGTTGTATAATCGTGATCGGGGTTGCTCGATCTACAAGTTGAGTTGATAAAAGGTGGTGGCCAGAAAAAGATTCCGGCGACTGGAAACTGCTGTGTCGCCGGAAAATGGTAACTGCTAGAGAGAGAGAGATATAGTGAGATGAGTGTGTGTGTGTGTGTGTGTGTGTGTGAGATGATATGGGTTAGATGAGTTCAGGTGAGTTTATATTTTGAGGATAAGTTGTTAGGTGGGAATGTGCGAATGTGCGATCATGCGATTGTACGAATTGGTGTTTATGTATAAAAAATTTGAAATAAGTCTTGTATAAAAGATGTGTTTAATTAATATCTAGTTATTTAAAATTTAAAATTAAAAGTACTAAATATGTGGTTGATGTAAAGGTAAATGGTATTTAATTTTCAGACGTGCGATTTGGCCAAAATATGCGAATTATATACTTATTTATTTGTGTTTCAAATGTGTGATCTTTGATATATAAAATTCTGTATCTAATATTTTTTTAAGCAAAAAAAGAAAACGTGGTAATTAAATAAATATGTGGTGGATGTTAAGTCAAATTCCGTTTAAATTAGAATGTGCGAATGTGCGAACGTGCGATTTGGACAAAATGTGCGAATTATATACTTATTTATTTGTGTTTCAAATGTGTCGTCTTTGATATATAAAATTTTGTATCTAATGTTTTTTAAGCGAAAAAAAAATGTGGTAATTAAATAAAAAATTGTAAAATTTAAAAGTACCATGTAATTAATATGTGATTGTTGTAAAATTTAAGTAAAAAGTACCATGTGTTTAATTAAAAAAGTACTATGTAATAAATATGTGGTGGATGTAAAGTTAAATTGTATTTAATGTTCAGATGTGCTAATGTGCGATTAGGCCAAATGTGCGAATTATATACTTATATTTTTGTGTTTCACATACACAAACATGTGTAGTCTTTCATTTATACAATCCTGTATCTAATGTTCTTGTTCAAAAAAAAAAAAAAAAAAAAAAAAAAAAAAAAAAAAAATCATGAGTGGTAAATTTAGTGTATTTTTGGTTTGTGAAGATTTAACGTTTGGTGTATCACTTCTAAAAAGTACTACGTACGCACAACTTGTTACCATCGCCAGGAAAAAGTTCAACATCGGGCAAGACTATGATATTGTCCTATCATACAATGTTGGAAAAAATTTTGTCCACATTGTTGACGATGATGATATGACGTTTTTTTTTACATCAAGTTTTGAAAGGGAAATCTACCGTGTTGCATAATGTGTTAGGTCACCATTTTGTAAACACAAGTATGAGAAATGAGATGAGAATGAGAGATGGTTGCTTATAAGAATGAGAGACAAGTAATTGCAAGAGTTTCCTTAATGTATTCAAATAACCAACAAGAATAATGTTTACTTAAGCTTGGTATTTATAAGGGAGGAGTAGGGCAACATTCCCTTCCTCCCTCATCTTGCTTAAACGTGGGCTTTCAAGCCCATTGGACTTTAGTACATAAGCCTTGTAACATAAAACATAATGAGATAAATAACTAAGCAACCTATTACAAAAGGTAATGACCGAGACTTGACTAAAATACAAAAGTATGATCCCAACAATCTCCCCCTAAGGGTCGGTCATCACGGTTGCTTGACGTCTTCTTCTTTGTCGTTGACTTGTGACATGTGAAACTTTAGACGTCTTCAAAATTGTTGTATAATAAATGCTCTTTGCTCTATGTCTTTGTTCTTTGGTGATGATGTAGTGATTGTGTAATGAAGTAGTCTGCCATTCGTCACTCCTGCGTCTGTGGTGGTTGTCTGCCATTCCAACATACGCATACATCTTTGGACTTTGACTTTCACGTACAAGAAGTTCCTTTTTCATACTCTAAGATCTTTAGTCTTTATACTTTGTAGATTCTTCTTATTGGCGTAGAATCTTTCTTTGAACTTTGTGTTGCTAAGATCTTTGGGGGAGCTATCATTTGCTTCAAGATGTATGTATAAGCATGTTGGAATCTACCATCATGGAGCTGAGGTACCTGCAAGTAAACAGTTAGCAATAAAACAATCGGTACTTACAGATAAGGAATTAGAGCTCATCAACAGCATATTGTGAAGACTCCTTCTAATCCTTATCCAGGCCGTTCCCATATCAGATACTCCCGAAGGAGCTTACGAGACCTACTAAGTAGCTCAATGACTGGGTGAGTCGCTGGGGATCACTCCACGACTGTAGACCGCTATGGAACCACTGCAAACACTAAGCGTAACCCTTGTGGGGTTACCTAAGTGACCTGCTATCAGGGCTGTTTGATGTTGACCCTGGCAGGAATTTCCGTTCAATCATTGAGAACTACACTTGTAATTCTCTCATAAACGTTCTTGGCAGATTGCTAAGATCTGCGAAGGACTCGATAATTTACAGCTGGTGTCCATTGATGTAGAACACCAGTTGTAGAAATACTAAGTGTTCCTAAGAGATCTTTGATGTATCTCAAGGCTCTAGACTCTATACGTGCACACTTAGGTTTCCTATGCGGAGACTAGGGAGGGGTCTCCTGCTTCAATATCAACCATCTCTAAGAGATAGGTCGATAGGTTACACTGGTTCCCCGTGAGAATGAAACAAGTTCTTTTAAGAGAACTTGAGTGGTTAAGAAGGTTTAGTGCATTGCGTCACTGGGTCCATGACGACTTTATCTTCAATACCGGTGTTGTTTTTTGCAACAACCAGTAGCATACGTATTGAACCTGGTGTCTGCCCTAAAGTTGAACATATGGAGGGCTATTTCTTTTCACCCTTTTCTTTTATATTTCTTTTTAATTCTTCAACTCCTTCTTTCCCTTTCATTCTTTTCTCCTTTTTTCGTATCATACCTAAGGACTTCTAATTCTAACTATGGGAGATGTCCTTGGGTAGATCCCTCCGGCTCTGGCGGATCATAGGACGGATATTCCTATCATAATCACCTTATAACTCCGACAGTAGCCAAGAAACCTTTGATTGAAAAATCTCTCAAAGTGTTTGTGATAATCAAATATTTTGGTTAACACTTTGAGAGTTTTGTGTACACTTTTTTTGAAGGGCTCCCCCTTCACATGTGCTCATAAGTATTTAATAAATTTGCACATGCGGGAGGAGCAAGCATTTTGAATTGATCCACTTTCAGTGAACAAGACCGATTCGAGACACGCTTACATCACTAGTTAAACTAGGTTGAAGTTATTACCCGCCCTGGTCAAGTCCACAGAAAGTTTCTCGAGACGGTACATTTCTACTAAGACAGATCCTGTTCGAGACACGCTTACGTGGTTAGTTAAAGAGATACATTGTCAGCTTTTAGGTGACAACTAGCTCTAGTAACTAACTTGATGTTATTACCCGTCGAGGATGTCTTTTCGATATTACTAACTTTTATTGTCTCGTTAATTCCTGGGTCATTTCTGAGTCTAGCTCGCACATGATACAACTTTTAGCCTTTTGGCTACTTATATTTTAATCACTTTTTCATTTTCTCCCCCTCAAAAATAGCATATAAAATGATGTTTTTGACAATCTTTTTAGATTAAAATATGCCTTTTTGAGTCTTACGGGGAGATTCACCAAGAACTTTTGATTTAGAACAAAGTATTTTGTTTTGTTTTTTTTTTTTTTGACAAGTGCTCCCCCTCAACAAGTGATTAGGCCTTATTGAGGTGAAATACTTGTCCTTTTGAGCAGAATTATGAAAGATTCATAAACATTTGATTAATTCTACTCAAAAGTAAGAAGCCTTCGCTCCTTATATTAGGATTGAGGCACTAATGCGTACCTCAGGGTCCTTTCTTTACAAGTTCGGGTTGTGCACTGTAATGCGTACACAAACCATTATGAAGTATATTATTGACAAATCATATCAAGTTCTTACAAATTTCTACCATTCAGGTCTCTGAAATGTCAACACCGGAAATCCTGGTCTGCCTCCAATATAGCTTTCCAATCTCCGAAACTGATCCCTGCGCTTCAACCGGTTCTCAATCCTTGAAATGAATCTGCTAGCTTCCCTGGCCTCATCGGTGTTCCACCTTTTGGATTTACCCAGTGCTATGTCATCTAATCTGATTTTGGTTCCATCTCTGACGAACTTCAGGGTTTCATCACAGAACTTATGTATTTCTTCGTAGCCCATGAAGCAGTTACGACCGTTGACACTGCGGTAAGTGAATCCAATTGCCGGATGCCTGATCAAGGAGGATTGAGATAGATGTTGAAGGTTGGGGATGTTGAACAGGTTTGGTTTGGTGAGATTCAACTTCTTCTGATAACTTTCGACTCCTAGTTGAAGATCTTCTACTCTTTCTCGGATGACAATTTGTCTGATGAAGATTAGGAGAGCTGTGATAAAGGCAAGCTGCATTGGTTTTGGTAAGTTGCAAAGCTTTCCTTGAACTTTGAGCAGGTACATATCTTCTATATCGTTCAGGAGTAGTCGTGGAAAGTCTAACTCGGAAATCTCGTACTCTTTTTCATCAAGTCTTTTGAGTATGAGTTTGCTAAGGAAGGGGTACCCAAAGTGAGTGACCGTCGAAATGAACTGAATTGAGACAATCTTCAACTCACTTGTCACATTACCCATCGTCTGATTGAGTCTGCTGCTTCGATAATACTGTGCCCGGTTGTCTGGCCAATGATGTATACCGTAGAGTGCGTTCCGGTCATAGTCAACAACTTTATCGATGAACAAGGTAGAGGCTTCTTCATCGATGGCATTGTTGAGGTATCTAGCTGCAGGGAGAAAGGCAAGTGATGTAACGTACTTCTTCTCAATCTTGCTGCCGAGTTGCAGAAATTCCAAGTCGTTGTTGAAGAAGAACTTGTAAGGGATCTTAGGTTCCTTAGGCTTCCCAATCATCGGCAGTGGTTTGGACCAGTCAGTTATGTATGGTGCGGTTTTCCTTGTGACCGGATCGACATAAGATTCAGGATTGATCCAGTCAATATTGCTTGACATAGCTCGAGCAATATTTTCTAGATGGTACTCAAGTTCGATGGAGTTAGCAGACCGATCTTTCAGAAGATTGAACGCATCATTCTTGATTCTTCGTAGCTCCTTTTTGTTCATCTTTTTCATCTGAAACTTTTTTTGAATCAACTAAGCGTATTCCACTGTTCGACCATCGAGAGGTTCTTGATTGTCTGCAAGTAGTGGTTGCGAATTGATCATCTTGTCGAACCAGGAGTAATCGGTAGTTTCGTCTTCGTCAAGCCATTTGAGAACGGTTTTCGGTTTCTTAGGTTTTGTGCCTTTTGACGAGGTGTCCGGTTTTTGCTGATGATGCTTTCGTTTCCTTTCTTTCTTCTTTGTAGATGACGATTCTGGCACTTCATCGGTATGAGGAATCTCGTCTCCACCTGTATATTCAAAGTGGTCATGGGCTTTGGGAGCGGAACCAGATGCCTTGGGTTGTTGTGTAGATGTTGTTGTAGTTGGAGGAATGACCGGTTCTTTTGGTTGAGATGAGGGTCCTTCGGCTTGCGTTTGTTTCTTTGCCTGAGAGTTAGGATCCTTATCTTCATCATCTCTTGGACGTTTCAGTTTATCGGCCTCAGTGCTGCAGGTCTCTTTTGACATCTTGGCTTTTAAAGCTTCCAGGACTTTAGCTTCTTCAGATGATAGTGTGAACTTACTTGCCAATTTGTCTAAGAGCTGGGTTTCCAATTCGTCCAGTGATAACCCCGGTTGTGGTAAAGTTGATTTGTCAGCTCGAAGAGTAAACGAGGTAGATCGGATCACTTTCTTGACTACTTGTTCTGCAAACTTGGTGAGTTCATCTCTCATGGGTGCCAGCAACTCTTTTAGTTCAGCAACTAAGTGTTGTTCCATGTACTGATGTGCTTGAGCTGCTAATGTGGCTTCCAAGTTTTCTTGCACATCCTTAGCTAAGAAGGTGTCAACCTTTACTTACAGCTCCTGGACATTCGTATTCAGCTTCGTCAATTCAGCAACTTGGCTTGCTAGTGATGCAACCTGATCTTCCAGTTTGTTTTTCTTCTTATCATGAACTCTTCTAAAAGCTTTCTTTATCAACTTGGATGTAGCAGAGGCTTTTGTACTTGCCGGTTTCTTGATTGATTTGTCATGGGTAGATTCAGATGCTGGAGGTGATGATTGTGAAGATTCAATATTGGTGGTTACGTCCTTGTCATCTCCTCTTTGTGGTTCGGGTTGATCAAGATTCTTCACTTTGGCTGCTTCCTCTTCCAATCTTTGTTCTTCAGCCAGTCTGTCAGCCTCGGCCTTAAGCTTTTGTTCTTCGGCTAATTTGGCTGCTTCTGCCTTAAGCCTCAGATCTTCAGCAAGCTTGGCTTCTTCTTCTTTTCGTAACTTATCTTCTGCCAGCTTAGCTGCCTCTTCAGCCTTTTTGCTTTCCTCCATACGAATTGTTTCTTCCAATTTGGCTTGTGCTAGCTCCTCAAGCCTAGCCTCTTCAGCTTCTTGCTTTTTCTTTAATTCTTCTTCTTGAGCCCTTTCTCTGAGCTCCATTTCTTCCATAGTCAACAGATGTGGAGCCTCAGTATCCATGTGATCCTCCTCTTCCTCTTTTTCTGCTGCTGAAGCATTAAGCATTTCTAAGTCTGTGGGTGATACTGTGGGGGTGTCGTAGACGACCAATTCAGCATTGGTTCCTGTAGTTGGTTCAGGAATACTGCTAGACCCGCCAGCTTCATTAGTTTGAGAGAACACAGGAGGTGGAGGTTGATCAGCTTGGAATGCATCTATCTTGCTGTGGAGGAGACCCAGCTTGAGAGCTCTTTCATTTTCTTCTTCTACTGAAAGGCCTATGTTTGAGTGAGCAGACTCTTGTTCAGCAGTCATAGGTTCCTTCAGCTTCTCCTTCCTGATCCTTTCTTCTTCCAATTTTGTCTCTGCTTCAGTGAACGGTCTTTGATTGAGATCTGCTGGGTATTCAGCATTATCAGCAAATTCATCAATGTTTTTCTCCCAATCTTCGAACGTCAAGTCTTTATCGTCAATATCTTCAAGGTTAACATTCTCGTTGATATTGGCATAGGCTTCCCTATAAACTGGACCTTCGTCGGATTCGGTTTCAGAGTCAGACGATTTTGGAGAAGGAGGTTGTGTGGGTTCAGGAGTGGATGCAGGTTTCTTGACAAGAATTCTTATCTTGAGTGTACCCCTCTTCTTTTGTTTAGACTTGGTTGAACTGCCGGAGCTCCCAGACTTGCTACCTTTCTTCCCCTTCTTCTGCATGAACGATGGTAGAACAACTTCGTCCAAGAAACCAACTTTGTCTTCATCGAGAGCTTGAAGGTAGTACTTGTAATTCTTGCAAAGCTTCACTTTAGCATTTAAGAGACAATCGGGAAATTTCTTTCCTTGCTTACGTGTGCTGGTGTCAAGTCTCTTAATAATTCTGAGAGTTTCTTCATTTCTGAAAGTATGCTTGGCTTTGTCATCAAGTCTCTATGGAATATCGTCATACTCACGAAGGAAGCTTTCGATGAGTAGTTTGGTGAAACGAACAAATGGAATGTTGGTGGTCTTGTGTTGAATGTGCCACACAAGGTCTTCCCAAATAATGCTGGCATAATCTACTATCTTGACGTTTGCCACGGCCCAGAAGAGTTTGAGGTGTTGGAGCTTGGGGTGTTCATGACCAGTGTCTCTCCCAGATAAGGACTTGGCAATCAGAATGTACAGGGTTCTCCATGGTTGTGGAAGAAATCTGATGTTGACCCTAGAGTGTCTTGTCACTACTTCTTCTGATTCATCATAGCCAATATCCCGTAACCACTCTATCAGCTCTTCCTCGTTAGGTACTTGATCATATTCTTCATCTGGACCAAGTTCGGGTAAACCAAGAACATTCCTAAGTGTATCTATGTCCACAGTAACTTGTCTGTTGTGAAGCGTGCAAGTGAAGGACTCTTCCCCAAGGTCTAGCTGAAGTGTATGCCAGAATTGGTGTATGTAGAAGCAGGCCACTGAAGCTGACTTGGTAAACAAGATTTTGTTCGGGTGATAGAGGAGAGCATCCACAGCTACAATGCATGACGATTCATTGCACGTGATTTTGTTGAAGTTGATTCGTAGGTTGTTCTTGCCTATCTTTCTGGTGTAATCTTCAGGAAAGGTTTCTTCCCATGAGAGTTTTGGTTCAGGTTCTGGTCCATATGGAATGTCATTGTGTTCTGCCATCTGAATTGATCATAAACAAACACAAACATAGCAATGATTTACTTTGTTAGCTCAGACATTCAATTACATGATTGTGCACATTTTTGAATTGATCAGTGGGTGTTTGTGTGTAAAAACTTTTGTTATATGACAAACTTGTGTTTTTAGAAGTTAACACTTGGTAGAAACTTATAACCATCTAGTTACAACATGAGTTTATCATTACAAGAGATTACACATTTGAAAATATTACAACACTTAGACAATTTCATGAAGTTTGACAATGTTACGCGTAAGTTGGAAAACCTACGCATAACATGACTTATGCGTAAGAAATGATATTAAGCGTAGGTGCAAAGTCTACGCATAACTTTATACGTTACGCGTAAGTTCAATCTTTTGCGTAGGCTTAATTTTACGCGTAGGATTATATCTTATGCGTAAGATTAGAGCTTATGCAAAAGGATTGAACCTTATGCGTAAGATATAACTTGTGCGTAGGTTTTGACTTATGCGTAAGAAACAACTTATGCGTAAGTTAATCTTTTATGCGTAAACATTGTCTTATCCAAGACAATGTTTTTCAATGTGTCGAATCTTACGCGTAAGATTCAATCTTACGCGTTGGATGAACATCTTATGCGTAGAAACGTCCATTTTCAGAAAAATCACCTTTGAATGTTAAGTGTCTTTGATTCCTGAAAGGTTTAACACAACCACTGATCAATATAACATACACACACTTCACAACATACTTAAGACTCATTATTTAACGCGTAAACATGCCTTTTTCCTATCTTACGCGTAGGATAGTATGAACACATAATCACAATCATAATCAAACATGATTCTGGGTAAGAATAGGCCTAGGGCAAGTGTAACATACACCCTAAGGATCAAGTGGTCCAAATTATAACGCCTATTATCCATGGAATCAAAAGATCAAGGCTGCTAGTGTGTTCGAACCCTAAATCCATGATTCATGAACAATACTTGTTTCTGAAACAATTGAATCACAATAACATCTTCCTAGGCATATATACACACAATACCCATCAATAATTTCAATCATAACACTCAAACAAAGAAACCCCTAAAAACTCGTATGAACCCTAAATTACAAATTAATCAATTGTTGTTTCTAGGCACGATTAGAGATTAGAGACATGTTTATTATCATCTTAAGAACATTTCCCATCAACAAATTTAACCCCAAACACAACAAGTTTCTGGGTTCAATTTTTACGCAAAACCCAAGATCAATTTTAACGATTATGACAAAATTAGCCGTTGGATTAAGATAAAATTTAAAACCCTTGTTTGAAATCATGATCAAAACGTTGTGGTACTTACATATTTGAAGATTGATGGACGGATTAATAGAATGATTATGGATCGTTGATGATGGTTGGTGTGAGAAGTAAATGTGATCAACAGTGCATTGAATGACCGGTCAAATTGATTTTGACTAGTGGTAAAACAAGTTTCACACATTGACAATTTTGGCCCTTTAACCTTATGTTACATTCATACTTAATGCCCAAACTAACTCTCACATTTAACTTTCGTTAACTACACCAAGCTATGACAAGAACAGCTTGTGGAATTTTACTCCCCCTCGACCTTAGACCGTAGGAAAAAAACTTAAAATTTATTATAATGGTCAAGGTGAGTATCCCGAAACACTTTTGAAGCATCACTTTTGATAAAAAAAAACGTAATATTTTTGGTAAAATGCAAGTATAAAAGTAAATATTTTGAGAAAATTTAAAAAATACTTTTCCTCCCCCTCAACACTTGTTTTTAATAATTAAAGACATTTTACAAAAATTAGTGTTGAAAAGAGTGGTATATACTTGCATTTTTTTTTAATAGCAAAATCTTTTTGTATTTTTGATTGGTTTTATATTTTTGTATTTTGTTTTTGAAAAGATATATACAAAGATAGTTTTGATGTTTGACGATCAATTGTGTTTTAAAAACTTTTCCAGATCATCTGGAGTCAAACATCGCATACCAATTTGGTGAACTAGACTAGCACACCTTGATGGTGCTAAGGATTTGGTAAGTAAGTCCGCCAATTGGTACTCAGTCCCAACAAAATACAGTTCAACGGTACCCTTTTCAACATGCTCTTTGATGAAGTGATAACGGAGATTAATGTGTTTGGATTTGCAGTGATGAACTGTGTTGCAGGAGATAGCAATGGCACTTTTGGAATCACAGTAGATTGGAACCTTGTTGAATAGGTAGCCATAATCCTTAAGTTGTGATCTCATCCAAATGACTTGAGCACAACAAGCAGACATGGCTACATATTCAGATTCTGTTGACGACAGTGATGTGCATTCCTGCTTCTTTGATTGCCATGACACAAGTTTATCTCCGAGAAACTGTAATCCACCAGATGTACTTTTGCGTGTGTCTAAACATCCTGCATGGTCAGCATCTGAAAAAGCAATTAGTTCGAAACCAGAATCCTTCGGATACCAGATTCCCAAGTTAATGGTTCCCTTTATGTATCGAAGGATTCTTTTGACCTCACTGAGGTGTTTTTCAGTTGGTTTGGACTGATAGCGAGAGCACATGTAGAAAGCAAATACTATATCAGGTCTACTAGCTGTGAGATACATGAGTGACCCAATCATACTACGGTATTTGGTAGGGTCAACAGGAGTCCCATGTAAGTCAGCATCTAGTTTTGTAGTATAGCCCATTGGTGTATTATAAGTATCACAACTCATCATTCCATGTTTCTTTAAAATTTCTAGAGCATATTTGGACTGATTTATAAAAATTCCACGGGGTGATTGATGAACTTGTAGTCCTAGAAAGAACAAAAATTCACCCATCATGGACATTTCAAAATTATCTTTCATTAATTTTGCAAAATCATTAGAGTAACTTCTTTTTGTTGAGGCAAAGATAATGTCATCGACATATATTTGAACAACAAGTAAGTCCTCCCCGTAGGTTTTTGTAAATAGTGTTGGATCCACTGAACCTTTAGAAAATTTATTGGCCAGCAAGAAAGTGGACAGTTTGTCATACCACGCCCGTGGGGCTTGCTTAAGTCCGTAGAGTGCCTTTTTGAGTCGGTAAACGTGATTAAGATGCTCAGGATCAACGAAGCCGTCTGGTTGGCTTACATACACTTCTTCATGGAGTTTTCCATTAAGAAATGTTGTTTTCACATCCATTTGGTAAACAATCATGTTCCTGTGTGCAGCATAGGCCAAAAAGATCCGAACAGCTTCATGTCTAGCCACTGGAGCAAAGGATTCTGCAAAGTCAAGTCCTTCTAGTTGGGAGTATCCTTTCGCAACCAGGCGTGATTTGTTACGTATGACAGTGCCTTCTGCATCTAGCTTATTTTTCCAAATCCATTTTAACCCAATGATAAAGACTCCATCAGGTCTTTCAACTAATTCCCAGACTTCTAATCGTATGAACTGTTGAAATTCCTCTTGCATAGATTCAATCCAGTTGTCATAAGTCATGGCTTCTTTAATGTTCTTAGGTTCTTCGTGACAAACTGTGAGTGCATAGATACAAGTTTCTCCATCCGTGTGAAGTCGTTGTCTTGTCATTACAGGTGCATCTGGATGGCCAATAATATGAACTAGTGGATGGTCTCGTGTCCATTTGTATGTTGAAGGGTGTAGTTGATAAGTATCTCGCATGTTAGCAGGATCCAAATTGCGTGTAGACGACTCAGCTATGTCAGGAGATGTAGGAGCCGGTGCAAACGGGTTAAAGAACGCATCAGGATCATGCTCCACTGGTTATGGAACTGATTGTGGTGTAGGATCTTCAGCTGATTTTCGGGAGTTAGAAACAGTTTGTTCTGCTGTAAATGGTGATGCAATTGGAGGACCGTCTTTCTCAACAGTTGTTGTTGTTTGATGAGGTGAGTCAGGTACTGGAATATTATCAGGTTGAGCAACGGAATTAGGTGAGACCTCAGTAGAACGGTATTCAATTGTATCATCAAACAGTGGAGCAAACAAGGTTTCCAATTCTTTGCGGTTGAGTGGCAATGGTTCAGCCGAAGATTCCGGAGAGTTAAGACGGTTGAATTCGGGTCCTAAGCTGTGTTGCTCAGAAGCCATTTGTGTGAGTTCATCAAAATTAGCGTGAATAGTTTCTTGAATTTCTCTTGTTCGACGATTCCATATCCGAAAACCTTTAGAATTTTCACAGTATCCAACGAACACTCCGATGTCAGCCTTTGCTTTAAGTTTACCTAAATCATCACGATCATTTTTCGGATAACAAAGTGCTTCAAATACATGAAAGTAATCGATGTTCGGTTTTCTTTTGTGAACAATTTGATAAGGTGTTTTGCGATGGTGTTTTGTGATCATGCAACGGTTTTGGGTATAACATGCGGTTGAAACAGCTTCCGCCCATAAGTAATCTGGTAATTGAGCATTAATCAACATTGTTCTAGCAGCTTCCACTAACGTCCTGTTGCGTCTTTCAACAACTCCATTCTGTTCTGGGCTTCTAGGAATAGATGTTTGATGTTCAATTCTCACTTTCTCAAAATATGACCGAAGTGTCTGATTCTTAAATTCAGTTCCATTGTCAGTTCTGACTATTCGTACCGTGTTACGTAACAGAACTTGAATTTTAGTGAGAAAGGTGATGATCATTGAAGGAGCCTGATCTTTACTTCGTAGAAAATAAACCCAAGTCCATCTTGAGTAATCATCCACAATTACAAGAATGTAGCGTTTACCGTTGATACTTTGAACATGCATCGGTCCACACAAATCCATATGAAGCAATTGTAAAACATGATTCGTACTGTTCTCAGGTTTAGAAGGAAAATGAGCCCGAGTACTTTTTCCTTGTTCACAGGCTGAACATAAGTGATCTTTGGTAAAACGGAATCTTGGAAATCCATCAACAAGTTTGTGACGAGCAAGTGATGAGGCGAAAAATGATCCATTTTTAGGGGGTCATTTAAGCCCGAATTCGAATTTATTTGATCAAATATTGCCCTAAATCGTTCCTTTTGTGATTTTAGGTACTTTGGGAGTGAAATCTGGAAAAGGAAGCAATTCGGACGTTTTTGGAGCATAAAAGTGAAGAAAACGCCAAAGTCTTAATTTTCCATGCTGGGAATAGTAGGTGACGGCGTCAAGAGCAATACCTTGACGGCGTCAAGAGCAAATTTCATGAATTTCCATGACGATCCAGAGCAGATTTGACGGCGTCACGAAGAAGGGCGTCAAGAGTAAAAGTCATGACGGCCTGGAAATGCATTATACATGACGGCGTCAGAAGTAGATCTAGGCAGTTCGAGAAGAGTTTTGGCGGCGAGGTGACGGTGTCACAAGATTTGTCTTGACGCCGTCAGACCCCTTTTCCTATATATAGTTTTCTAATTTTTACATTAAAAAAGAGAAGTTTGGAGAGAAGTTTTGGGAGAAACCCTAAGTACGATTTTGGTGTAACTTTACAGGTTTTTCAAGGGTTCCAACCCCTTGATACCTTGCATGTTTAATCAAGATAAGTGTTCTTCTAATTCAATCAATATGTCTATGTGTTGGTTGTCTATATCTTGTTCTTGTCTTAATTCCATCATGCTAGGCTAGATCTATCTTGTGTTTGCTTAGATCTAATGAAACCTAGATGTTGATTATGTGTTGATTACTTGTTTATTCTTGTCTTGGATGAATGATTTATATGTTAGGCTTGAGAAAACTGGCAGATCTCCAATTGGTAACATGCTTGAACGTCTTAAGAAACATGAACCGACGCGCACTAGGTCTTTATTGGTTGTATTTAATGCATGAACCACTGTTTACAATCCCTATAGTTGTGCTGGGCATGGTGTTGGAGGAGATAAGAGCTCATAGAATTGGGGAGTTATGTGTGCCACCCCATGAATGGTATTAAGGAATACGATCCGTCATCCATGCAATTATAACAAGTAATTAACGTGTAAAAGATGTCTAGGGAGTAGTGAAATCTAAGTAAATACATTTTCTCCAATTACTGCTCACAACTTTAGTATAAATTAGTTTATTTTCATTTTTAGTATTTTATTTTGATTGCATCTTAGTATTGGGTTAGTTGAATAGCAACTAATTCCGCCCAAATCCTTCAAACCCGAGATTTTAAATTGCTTTCTAAAAAAATATAAAAATACAAAAAGAATCTTCCCTCACCTTTAGAACTAGTATTTAGGCTTTCTAATCCTAGCGACACTATTCCTAGCTGAACGATCAATCCCCCGGTACTTGTCACTATACTATACTACAACGATCAGGTACACTGCCTGGTGGGGGTTGTAAGCTTCTCAAGATCCCTTGAGAGGTAAAGCCTGGTGCGATTCCCACGTATCAGCAAGGTCAGTCATAGTTTTGAAATTCTAGTGCGAAAGACGTTTGTGCCATAACCAAGATTTAGTCGATTCCGCTTTGGAGAGAAGACATATCGGAGATGTAGCAATCATATCTGACATTGATATTGTATAAAGATTAGAACCACGTGATCCAGACATTAGATCGTTTCCTTGTAAGTCACGAATGAAACAAGTTTTCTCACGAAATGCAACTTCTAGATCCCCATCACAAAATTGACCAACAGAGAAAAGGTTGTGTCCAAGGCCTTCCATATAATAAACACGACTAATTTCAATGTTCCCACTGACATAGTCACCATATCCCATTATTAAAGCATAATGATCATTCCCGAATCTGACAGTACCAATGAACTTTGAGACAAAGTTGTGTAACAGTTTGAGATTGTCTGTCATGTGTCGGGTGCATCCGCTATCAACAATCCAGAGAACAATCTGTACCACCTGCATCACAAGAAGACGACACGGATGGAACAGAAGTAAGGGTGAAACCCAAAGAAAGTGCGGGTTCCTGTTGGTTAGAAGCACAGGTATTCAACAATTTAGGAATCCATTTAAAGTCTGGTTTATATTGTAACCAACGTTGCCAATTCCAACTAGTTCTTGCTTTCTTAATGGTGAATTCACTAGTAGTTGGCTTATTCCTAGATTTGTTCTCTGCACTTATGGGGGTAACTTCAACTTCATTAGAAACCGTAGAAGGCGGCTTTCCTAAGATAGACTTAGAGGCAGTAGTGGGCCTAGAAGGAATGCGTGTCCTACGTTTCTTATGACGATTAAGAAGAGAATTAGCTATACATTTTGTATGATCACCAGATGATACGCTTTTACGACAAAACACACAAGATGCATTAATATTCAAAACATTCAAAGGTTCATCATTCGTTACATTTAGATTTTGATTACAATTTGCCAGATTAGAATCTAAATCTGATGCAACATGAGTTTTATTCAAATTCCTAAGTTGATCTTCTACTTCTTGAGCTTCTAGTGATCCTCTTTTACGTTGCCAAAGCCTATTCTTCTTTTTACTTTTTCGCTTGGGTCTGCTAACGCTATTAGTGGAGACTAGTCCTGTAGAAGTGGAGTTATCAACATTAGTGTTTTGAACAACATTTCCTTTAGCAGTTTTGTCTAATTGATACAATCCTGGTGCTATCACCGTGGTGTCAACAATCTTTCCTTTTTGAAGTAGCTTAATTTTCTCTTTCAAATCGATGATGATGTGATTTTTATCCTGAATATCAGACTCAAGTAAACCATTGCAATATTTGATGTCATCGCGGTTTTGTTGCCATTTGGCGTTTTCAATTTTTAAATCCGCAATTTCTTTCTCGTATTTGAGACACAGACTTTTAAAAGACTCATTGTTTTTACAAAGCTGACAAGAGTTTGAATTATTTTGACTTTGAAATTTCAATTCCATATCAATACTTTGAGCTTGACACCATTCAAGCCTTTGTTTGAGAAGACAAATTTCTTTTGAAATTTTTTTTGTCACATCATCATTTTGTATTCTCAGCTTGTCATTTTCATGTTTAAGCGTCTCGATTTCCACATTCAACAAGTTATTATCAACACAAAGATTATCTACAAGCATAGAAGTACCAGATTTATAGAGATCATTCATGATAACAGAATAAATATCAGCATTGAGAATTTGTTCCAAGAGTCGATCAGCATAATTTTTTAAAACTCTATTTCTTTGCTTTTGAACCAAAATCTCATTTTCAGTTGAGTTGAAAACGTTTATCATAGTTTTGACCTCATTTTGAAGTTCATGTTCCCAACGTGTAGCACAGAGACGGAGGTGTTTAACAATTGGCAACATTTGTTTTTGAAAAATATCTCTCTTTTCTCGCTCGTAAGCGGATTGAAAAGTTTCAATTTTTATTTCAGAATTACGTTCAATTGTTTCCTCCAAAATTTCGATGTCTTCCATAAAAGTTTTGTAATAATTTAAGGCACGACAATTTTTCGGTAAAGGTGTAAGTTCACCAGATGATGGTAAAGGACCATTTATTTGTGCTACAGTTTGGACAGGGGCCTCATTAGAGGATGAAACATATGACTCAGTGACATACCATGATTTCTCAGGTAATTCCTTTTGAGGAACAAAAGATTTGGAAATATGAGGAGCTTTTGAATAATCATATGGTGTCCAATATTGAACATAACTCATTTTTGATCGACTCTCGTCTTCAAGTTCTTCTTCTTCCTCAGTATCAAAAACAACAGCACGCACAATCGTATTATCAAGCAAATGGTCCATACTGTAAATTTTAGGAATTTCTTTGAATGCCGTGTGAAGAAACATTGAATTGTAATCACCAAGTGCAAATCCTTTATCGGGTCTCGGTTTTAAAGTAAATTTCTGAATTGTTGTGACAGAGTTCCCGTGTTTGTAAACAATATTACAAAATTCTTTGAGTTGTTTTTCAAGATCAACAATCTCACCGAGTAAGTTATCTATATACTTCCTTTTTCGTATCTTATGTTCACAAAAATCCATTTTACAACTTGAGAATTCTGTTTCTGTTTTTGAAAGTACTGTTTGAAGACGTTCAACTTGCATTTTCAATTCACACTTCTCACTTTCGAGTTTAGAAATCAACTTCCCGTTTGACTCAATTAAATCTTGCATTTTGTGTTGAAGATCTTGCTCTTTGTTGTAAGAATCTTGAAAAGCTTTTTCAAAACTTTTTGCATATTTAAACTTGTCTTCCTGATTTGAAAGTTGAATTTTATAACACTCAATATCTCTTGCAAGTGACGCATTTGTTTCTTTTAAAATTTTGTTTTTCTCGTTGCATTTTATGATTTGCAATTGTTGTGCATTCAGTTGTTTAGATAACAATATGAGGTCAGGGTCTGGATCAAATGATGGTTCATGTTGTTCTATATGATCATGTTTATCATTCTCAATAGGATCATCAAATGAAACAACTGTGTCATCATCAAATATGACAACTGTGCTTATTTGTTCATCTGTTTGAGAAGATGAAGATGAGTTAGATGGAACAACTTGCGCCATATCTGATTCAGAAGCAGAAGGTGAGGCTATTTCATGTATTAGGCATGCTTTTTGGTCATGTACCTGAGACAATCCGTCAGTGTCATACACTGGACCTGAATCATTAAACTGAAGTTCCTGCATGTTGGCCATAAGCATCACAGCTGCATTGGCTTCCAGATCTTCCATGTCATCGTCATTGTTCACATTTGCCATGAAGTTGTTATCCTGTTCAGGGAAATGTCCATCTTTTTCATCTTGAAGAGCCATGAGTAATGCCTGCTTGTGAAACTTACTACCCCGAGTTCTCGGTTTAGGGCATGTTGTCGCTATATGACCTTGTTCATTACAATTATAGCACCACACTGCATTCCCTGAGTTAGAGTTCCTAGTTGCAACTGGTTCAGACCTTTGCTGAGAAGATCCTGAGTTGTTCCTGAACCCTCCATTGTTATTAAATCTCTGACCATTTCCAAAATTTCCTGAAGAACTTCCTGAACCAGATCGACCATAGTTACAATTATGAATTTCCACTCTTCCATCATTGACAACAGCTTGATTCCTTATGTTAGAAGATGAACGTTGACGGTTGTTTGTTTTGTTGGAGAATTTGCTAAAAGCACGAGCAATAAGAGCAAGTCCCTGATTCAACGTATTAAAGTCATCATCGTCATCTTCATTGGAGTTGGAGTAATACACTGCATCATTGTTGTTAAATGGAACAAGTTGAGTAGAAGGATTCTGTTGAGATGAATCATAAGGGACCATTTGGTTCGAGGTAGAAGATTGTGGATAACTGAAGTAGTTTTTCTCTTGAACATATGCATGATTAGACATAGGTGGTGGAGCATAGGGAGATTGAGCTACGAGTGCCAAAGAATTTGGTGTTGGTGATGGTGAGTATCCTCCTCGAAGAGCTCTATCTTTTTCCACTTCAGGTTCATGGTGTTTCAGAAAATCATACAACAAACCATATGGTGCATCATGAAGATTTTTTGTTTGTCGAACAAATGTCACATATTTATGCCAATCTGGGCCAAGACTTCCAACGAATTTGGAGTTCACTGCGATCCTTGGTACTGTGATTTTGTGACGTTCCAGATCATTGACCACATTTTTGAAACGATGATAGTAGGATTCAAGTGACTCTCCTGGTTCGATTGTGATGTCGGTGTATTCCATGTAGAGTTTTGATTCCATATCATCTTTGTTCAATTGAGTGCCTTCCATAAGGAGATGAACATGTTCCCACATAGCTTTGGCTGTTTTCTGAGCATCGACGCTTTGATAAATTGGATTAGGTATACCTTGAAGTATATAAGCCATTGCATACTCATCAGCTTCACAATGTAATTTCTGTTCTTCTGTGAGTGAAGATTCTGGAAGAGATCTATCTCCAGGAGGATGTGGAGGATCAGCAGTTGGATCACCAATTTCAAATCTTGTTGGCCACTCAAATGGTCCTTCAAGTATCACTTGTTTCAAGAATTTCCCATGAGGTTTCTTTAGTTAAAGAAATCGTAAGAATCGACTTGACCATTGAACATAGTTCCCAGGTGTTAGCATTGGAGGTGTTTCAAGTGATCCCGCCTCATGTCTGGATTGTTGAGTTGTAATAGCTTCACACATTCTATCAAACCAGTGAGGTTGTTTGGAGGAAAACTGAGTGTTTTGTTGTGACATTTGATATGGTTGTTGTTGAGGAATGATTTGATGTTGTTGCATCATGAGATATTGTGGTTGTGGATTAAACGGTTGTTGTTGAAAGTGTGATTGTGAAGGTTGTTGATATGATTGTTGCTGATGGTATTGTTGTTGCTGATACTGCTGATGTTGTTGCTGAGGATTAGAGAAGTAGTAATGTGGTGGTTGAGACATCTTTGAACACTTGTGTAGTAATGGATCTTTGTAGAAGATTGAAATGCACGTTCCTTTGGTTAAGTTCAAAAAATCCCTGGGGTAAGTTGAAATCTTACGCGTAACAATAATCTTACGCGTAAACTTTAGGTTATGCGTAAAGAGTAGTTTATGCGTAAACAATGAGTTTATGCGTAAGTTTCCTCTTTACGCGTAAGCTTTGGCTTATGCGTAAGTTTAGACTTATGCGTAAGGTTAAACAACCAAACAAATCTTTCAAACTTATCCAAGCTTGAAAGATATCCGAAGTCGAAGTATTCCACTAACTTATCCAAGCTAGGGAAGTACTGAGTCACCGTAACACAAGGAGAAGACCTTTGATGAAACTTAAGAGTAGATTCTGGCAACTTACGCGTAAGGTTAACACTTATGCGTAAGATTGAACTTCTGCGTAGAATGTGACTTCAGCGTAGGACTTTAGGCGTAGGAAATAGACTTACGCATAGGATTTAGGCGTAGAAGACCAAGTTACGCGTAGAAACAGGGTTTTGACCAGTTTTACGCGTAAGAAAGGAGTTTTGACCAAAAACTTATGCGTGGAAGGGACAAAAAGTACTGTAGACAGCTTTTGAATCGTACTGTTCACGTAACTTACGCGTAAGGAGGTCAGAAACTTGAAAAATCTCAAATTTTTGAAGAAAAATGCTTAGAAATAAGGTACTTTTGATCAAATAACTTCACCAATACTTAGAAAACACTAACTATTGAAGATTTTGAGTAGAAAAAACCTTAAAAATCAAAACTTTATGCAAAAATCTAAGCTTCTAAACACTATATTAACCTTAAAACTTATCCAAGCTTCAATATTTGAGTGTAAGAAACAAAGAAAGAAGCAAAAAGAAGCAAAATAACACCCTAAATCCCACGTAAACTCCAAGAAACACACTTCAATCTCTATTAGGCGAATGATACCACTTGTTAGGTCACCATTTTGTAAACACAAGTATGAGAAATGAGATGAGAATGAGAGATGGTTGATTATAAGAATGAGAGACAAGTAATTGCAAGAGTTTCCTTAATGTATTCAAATAACCAACAAGAATAATGTTTACATAAGCTTGGTATTTATAAGGGAGGAGTAGGGCAACATTCCCTTCCTCCCTCATCTTGCTTAAACGTGGGCTTTCAAGTCCATTGGACTTTAGTACATAAGCCTTGTAACATAAAACATAATGAGATAAATAACTAAGCAACCTATTACAAAAGGTAATGACCGAGACTTGACTAAAATACAAAAATATGATCCCAACATAATGTGTATATTAAGAAGATTGAAAAAGTCTCAAAGGTAAATCCTTCTTCATCTAATACTTTTGAATTTGATCTTAACTTTCCCCCCAATGGATACGATGAATTATGTGTTGATTTTGACAACACAAATAATCAACCAGAAAGCGAACCTATCCAAAATACCGAACCTATTTTATCAAATGACCAATTTGATTATAAATGGAAAAGTAACACATTCACATATATGCCTCCTCCCCCCGAACAACCAGCGCCACCTATTAAAATGCAAAAACTAGGGTCCGATAATTGCAAAAAAGTTATAAAAACGGGTGATGAATTTGATAGTAAAGCACAATGCATGTACGAAATGTGAAAAGGCTATTTCAGAAGGTTTTCAATATAGAGCAAGAAAAACAGATAGGTATAGGTATGATGTGGTTTGTAGGGGTCACAATTGCGAGTGGAAGATAATTTCATCTAAGGCAGAAGATAGTATGCGATGGGTAATAGGTACAGTAAATGACGTTCACACTCGTGACCGAACAGAGCTCTTTCCCAATCACCGAAATGCAACCGCTAAATTGTTGGGTCATTTGTTGACACCGAAGATGGGAGATCATAGTCGTGTATATAAACCAAAGGACATAATAACCGACATGAACCTTGCATACAATATCGACATTTCGTACAAAAAGGCATGGGGAGGAAGAAATATAGCATTGGAGACGTTGTCTGGTTACCCGAAAAATTCTTTTTCACAGTTACCTTATTATTGTTATAATTTGAAGTTGAAAAACCCGGGTTGGGTAACACATATTGAGATAGATGATGACGACAGATTTGAGATGGTTTTTATAGCATTTGGTGTTGCGGTAATAATTTTTATTTATTTATTTATTTATTATTATTATTATTATTATTATTATTATTATTATTATTATTATTATTATTATTATTATTATTATTATTATTATTATTATTTTTAATAATTGGTTTATATTAGTTTTGTAATTCTAATACCTTTTTTTTTTTTTTTTTTTTTTTTTTTTTTTTTTTTTTTTTTAATTTTCTAGATTCGGGCTTTCTTGGATCGCTTGCGCCCACTAATAATAATCGATGCAGCTTATCTTAAAGGTACATACCTAGGTACAAACTTGCTCGCCGTTGGAATGGATGGAAATAATCAGATTGTTCCTCTTGCGACCGGTGTATCTCAGGGTGAGAGTGGGAGATCGTGGACATGGTTTTTGATACACTTGAAAGAATGCATTGGCGAAGTTCCAGATTTGGCTATAATATCTGATAGACATCTAGGAATACAACAAGCTTGTCAAACAGTTTTTCCGGATTCATTCCATGGTTTTTGTTGTAGGCACTTGATGTTGAATTGCAAGTTTGGACAAAGTAAAAGGCTTAAGGCTTTGTATTGGAGGACTTGCAAATCTTACACAACCGATGATTTTGATGATGCATTCTCACAACTTGAAAGAAAAAGTGAAGAAGCTCACAAGAAACTACTCGATGCTGGAGTTAGGTACTGGTCTAGGGCATATTGTACTGGAAAGCGTTACAACTATATGACTTCGAACAGTGCAGAGTCAATCAACAGTTTAACAAGGCACGTTCGAAGATCTCCAATCTCAATGCTAATGGAATATTACAGAGGGCTTGTTCAAGATTGGTTTTGTGATAAACGAGAAAAGTACCAAGGTATATGTATTTAAATTATTTTATATATTATTATTATTATTATTATTATTATTATTATTATTATTATTATTATTATTATTATTATTATTATCATGTTGTTTTTATGTCAAACTTAGGTGCAACTGCGGGTGAACTTAGTGAATGGGCTAGTGCAAAAGTGAAGGGCAGAGTTTTTAAGAGTGCAAACTGGACAGTGACTGCAATTGAACATAGAAGGCTTTACGAGGTAGATGATCGCAAAAAGAAACATATTGTGAAGATCAAGGAAAATGATTGCACTTGTCGAAAATGGCAACTATCAGGTTTGCCATGTGGTCATGCTATAGCTGTTTGTAGATTTCAAGGATTGGCAAGTTGTAATCATTTGGCGCAAAGTTGGTTTAGAACAACAACTTTAAAAGCTACATACCAAGGATTGGTATATCCTGTTGGAGAAATTCTGAGTTGGGAGCTCCCTACTAACTTGCAGGTAGTAAAGCCACCGAGTATGGCTACACGCCAAGCTGGAAGACCAAAGAACAAAGATAGGATTAGATCACAAGGTGAGGAACCAAAAGACGATTCATGTGGAAGGTGCGGTTCAGCTAGTCACAAACGAGGTGTTTGTAATGCACCATTGCGATAAAAAAGGTAACTCATAATGGTGAAATAAATGTGGTAATATTTTGTATTCGATTGTTGGCAAATGTATTAACTTGATAATTATGACATGTTTACTTATAGGCAATGAAAAAGAAAATAAGAGCCTCGATCAACCTCCAAAGATTATCAGAAAACACACTCGGAAGCTTGCAAGGATCAATGTCTCAAGGATCACTACCATCAATGTTGCAAGGATCACTACCATCAATGTCACAAAGCTACGATCATGTTAACTTGTCTGACCCGTAATTGAAGTTAACTCTTGAAGACAAATTGTTTGTTTTAGAAAACAAACCTCTATATATGTATTTTAACTATAACACCTCTATATATGTAGTTTAACTATAAGACATCTATCTATGTAGACCTGATAAGGTCTAAGTGCGAAATAAATGTTATGGACATCTATCTATAAGACATCTATCTATGTACATCTGTCTAACTATAAGACCTCTATATGGAACATATATTGGACAAGGTTTGCAGACTTTGATAACAACATTCTTAATAGATAACATTCTTAATACAAAGTTAGATAGATAGATAACAACATTCTTAATACAAAGTTAGCACATACATGTTCTCCCGCAAAAAACGCAAGAGACCATGTTCAAAATTACAAAGTTAGGACATTGATGTTACTCGTTATATGTGGCTACAATAACATGTCACAACCATTGGATTCAAGGACAGTGTATCTTGTTCTCAAAATAATAATGGATCAAGCCCTCTCGATATGCAAGTGCTGCCTGAGTTGGATTATCAACATGCAAATGAATTCCATGAGCCAACCTGTATAACCAAATTGAACAAGGGTATCAGCATAAAGATGCTAATGAATTTTCCTGCCAAGACTAGTAATAGCAACAAGTAGGAAGGTCGATTACTAACCTGTATAGAAACATGCAGGCAAAGACTCCGCAATCACCAAATACCCCACCCTGCTTTGGAACGTTCTGTGCAAGACGAAACTTTATTTTGTAATTATCCGGGTTCATTCGTTTCTTCTCAAACACACCTGCCTCATGTAGAATCAAGGGAAGATTGACCGCCAAACAGTTCCTCATATTCAGATACCAATCACGACCTTCCTCTTCACAACGGTATACACTGTCATAAAATATAACATTACCGGAATGTATGTGAAACTGGGCAACAGTCCAATGTTTCTTAGGTTCATTTATCGGAATGAAAACCTACAAGGAATGCACATAAATAAATTATAATAAAATAAAAAAAATAAAAAAAATAAAATATATATATAAGATGTGTTGGAAATAAATACCCGTTCAACATCAGCCCATGCCAATTTGTAAACTTCGTTATTAGCATAAAATATTGGCAACGAATCTTGTAGTAGAAGTGTCAAGAAGTAACTACTAACTATGGACCAATCTGCATAAGATGGTCTAAAGTGCCACAAATACTTCACCCAAAGCTCAATGTGCTGTCGTCATTTCAGAAAAAAACAATAATTACATAAAGGTCGTTAATTCCATCAATTTGTTAAAAAAAATATAAAACTATTTAAATTATATTTTACCTCGTCGCGGAACCATCCTTCACGAGTCTCATCCAGACCAACAAAAGAATCCCAGAAATGATGATCTACAACTATATCATTGCACCAAGGAAATTTGCAACGAGACTGGCAACTATTTGTAATAAACGCCTCCAAATCACGATGAACAAAAACTTTATCAATCCTTGTTGATGGTCGTTTTAAATCCTACACGTTATAAAAAATATTAGAGTACGTAAGTGATAGACCATAAGTTGTATCATGTGATGGACTGGGATCAAAGATAAGAGTAAGACTCAACGATGAAATACAAAGGAGTTAACTTGGAGTGAGTTGATCAATACCTCTTCCCAAGGTTTGAGATCTCTACACATCTGGAGCATAAAAGGAGTTAACTGGGAGTTAGTTCTTTTGAGTTGATCAAGGGTGGGTACTTTTACATCAACATCTGCTTCCGTAAACTCCGGCCTGAGAACTAGTTCATATTTCCTCTTCATTGTTCCACAACTTTCGAAAGCACGCAGAATGTGAGGCTGTTTCAACATCTGGTTTCTATTCTGCACACTTTTTTCCTCTTCCTTTAGGACTCTTATCCTCTCTTCCCTTTATACAGATAAACGTCGAATCTCAGCCTCTTGCTTTTCAGCTGACACATGCTCTTGGGTAGCCACTAAAACACAATCATTCTATTTGCATGACACAGAAATACAAACAAATTTTAGAATTAAATTTAAAAGACAATTTACATGTATTATTGTTAAAAACCTCTTCAACATCATAAAGGTTTAACTTCACATCTTTGAGGCACTCGTCCTCAAACAAATCTAGGAAATTATCATTTAAATCTGTGCAATACTCATCACCAAGATGAGTATCCTTATCATGGTTGTCTAATTTATCCTGTAAATATATTAAATAAAATGTAAGGTACTCAGCTAATTATATAAACATCTTGTGATGTTAATGTACGCAAAAATTACCTTTTCCAATTCTTTCTGCTCTTTCTCATCAACGTTGTACAATTTGTCCTGCCTATGTCCAACCTTCATTTTTTTCGTAATATACTGTGTAACACAAAAGATCAAACGTATGGCTAAGTTTATAAACAAACCTGAATAATGGTTTCAAATAAGCTATAACAAGAGACATATAGTTAAGTTTATAAACAAACCTGAATAATGGTTTCAAGTTTGTGAACCCGTGATCTCAAACTGTTGACCTCTACAGGTAACAACATAAAACCATTACATATACCCTGCAATGTCCTAAGACGATCCTGAATAGTATGTTTGGCATGTGGCGCTGGAACTTCATTGTCAATCTCATGCATTTTCGCACGAAGTTCTGCTCGTTTATGCAAATAATCTTCAAAAAGCCCTCCACGGCTAACAACAGGAGCGGGTCTCGGTGCATACCAGTTAAAAAACCTAATGCCTTTGGTGTACCATTCTGATTCAGCCTCAGCTCTCGTAGGATATAGATCATGGTTTATTTCTTTCACCTAACAAAAATATAAAAAAAGAAAGTGAGACGATTCTGAACCATAATCAAACTCACATACATTAACAACCCTAAAATATCACAAGAAACTTACATAAGCACAACAGTTCAATACCAATTGTTGCTACCTATAGGCAGGGAAATTCTACTTTTACAGGGACTATTATACTAAAGTGTCTTTCAATATACATAGTTACTACATATATGTAAAAATGGCTCAGCCAGGGGTAACTTATAAAATGAACAAAATGAACACTTGCCTCAGGAAAAAGCTGCCCAAAATCCTCCGATCCTTGAAAAGGCACAACCTTAGACCATGAAAGTGCTCTTGGGATAAGATCGAGGTCCTTACTCCACCAACGCAAACTCTGGGTAGAAACCTCTAAAATCCATATCTGCAAAAAACAACCATTTATTAAAAGAATTAAAATTAAAGAAAAAACAATCCATTAAAAGAATTTGTGTAATTATTATGACCTTGAAACCTAAAACAAACCCGGCAAAAGAACATTCCAACTTCTGTACTTATTTCCATGAGATGACGGAAATGGCCCAATAAAATCAATGCCCCATACGTCAAAGATTTCACAAACTTGAATTGCATTTCAAGGCATTTCATTCTTTTGTGAAATATTCCCGTGACGTTGACAAGCGTCACAGGATTTGACTAGTTCCTGGGCATCCTTATAGATCGTGGGCCAGTAAAACCCGGAATCAAACACCTTTTTGGCAGTGTGGTTTGGATTATGGTGGCCCCCCGTGGGACCAGCATGGCAAGCCTTGAGAATGTCATTGGCTTCCTGACCATAAACACACCGCCGGATGACTTGATCCGCGCAGATTTTAAACAAGTAGGGGTCATCCCAGAAATAATGTTTTACATCTTTAAAGAATTTATTTTTCTGTTGGGACGACATCCCTTTCACAACAAATTTACCCGCATGGTAATTAGCAAAGTCGACAAACCATGGAGTAGTCGAATCTCCACGAAAAGAAACCGCATTGAGGGTTTCGAGAGGAAATGTTTCGTTTATTTCCTTTTTCTCGAAAGCATCTTGGTGAGGGTTTTCTAGACGGGACAGATGATCAGCAGCTAGGTTCTCAGCTCCTTTTTTATCATGAATTATTATATCAAATTCTTGCAGGAGGAGAACCCAACGGAGTAGTCTCAGCTTTGCATCTTGTTTTGCAAAGAGGTACTTCAAAGCCGAGTGGTCTGTATACACTATGCATTTGGTCAATATCAAATACGGTCAAAATTTTTCAAAGGCATACACCACTGCTAATAATTCTTTTTCAGTGGTGGTGTAATGACTTTGAGCCTCGGTCATTGTTTTACTCGCATAGTGTATCGGCTGAAAGTGTTTTGATTTGCGTTGCCCCAAGACTGCCCCTATTGCATAATCACTAGCATCACACATAAGTTCAAAGGGCAAGTCCCAATCGGGGGCAACAAGAATCGGTGCCTCAGTAAGCTTTTTCTTTAAAGTTTCAAAAGCATAAATGCACTTGGGTGAGAAGATAAAAGGAGCATCCTTCTCGAGGAGATGGGTCATAGGCCGGGCGATTTTGGAAAAATCTTGAATAAACCTACGGTAAAAACCGACATGACCCAAAAAGCTCCTAATACCTTTGACGGTAGTGGGATGAGGTAATTTTGCGATGACATCAACTTTGGCTTTGTCAACCTCAATCCCGTTTTTTGAAATTTTATGGCCAAGGACAATGCCCTCTTTGACCATAAAGTGGCTCTTCTCCTAGTTTAGACATAACCGTGTGTCTTCACAATGTTTGAGCATGTTGTCTAAATGGGAGAGACATGATTGAAATGAATCCCCAATGACCAAAAAGTCATCCATGAATACCTCCATTGTTTTCCCGATCATGTTGGAAAAGATTGACATCATGCACCTTTGGAACGTGTCAGGAGCGTTGCATAAGCCAAATGGCATGCGACGGTAGGCAAAGGTTCCATAAGGTCATGTGAAGGTAGTTTTCTCTTGATCCTATGGATCAATGGGGATCTGAAAGTAACCCGAGAAAACCATCGAAGAAAGAATAGTACTCATTCCCCGCTAGTCTCTCGAGCATTTGGTCTATGAAGGGTAGAGGAAAGTGGTCTTTGCGGGTGGCGTCATTTAACTTGTGATAGTCAATGCATACACGCCAACCCGTAACCAATCGAGTTGGAATCAACTTGTTTTCTTCGTTTGTGACAACAGTAATGCCACCCTTTTTTGGAACGCAATGGATGGGACTAACCCAAGGACTATCCGAGATAGGGTAAATCAAACCGGCATCAAGAAGTCTTAAAACCTCTTGCTTGATGACCTCGTGTATTTTTGGATTAACCCTTCTTTGTTGTTGGACTTCTGGTTTAAAGTCATCCTCCATTAAAATTTTGTGCGTACAAAAATCATGGTTGATACCCTTGATGTCGGAGAGTTTCCAAGCAATTGCTTGTTTGTGCGACTTTAAAACCTTTATTAGAGCATTCTTTTCCTCATCACTCAAATCTTTAGCAATTATGACGGGTAATTTATCATCACCCTCTAAAAATACGTATTCGAGATGGGGCGGTAAGTCCTTAAGCTCGACCTCAGGAAAATCATTAGTTTTCTCAACATATTTGATTTCCTGATTATGAAGTGTTTGTGGTAGAACAGGAAGAGGAGAGGGATCTTCGTTTAATAATTTCTCAAGTAAGAGAATATCCCTCTCAGGGTCAATCTCTTGGTTATCGATTTCATCGGGAATCGAATCACTCTTGAGAAAGGCCTCAATTTCTTCTAAGATGAAGTCACTTCCCTCAAACGGAGTGAGGGAAGGAGAAGAATTGGCGATTATGGGATGAGAAGATGGAGTGAGGTTTTCACTCGGAGAATTATCAGTGAATCCAAGAACCTCTTGAGCGTACTCCTCAGCTGCAACATCAATAACGTCTATTCGGTTTACCGACTTAGAATCATAATTGGAGGAGTACCTCGAAGTTTGATCGAGGTTAAAAGTTATGGCTTCAGTACCAACATGTAATGTGATCTCTTGCTCAAATACATCGATGAGAGCATGCCTAGTTCTAAGGAATCCCCTTCCAAGAATTAGAGGAACCCTTGAATCGGCATCAAAGTCAACAATCACAAAATCGGCTGGAAAATGCAACTTTCCTACTTTCACAAACACGTCCTCAGCAATGCCAAGAGGACGAGATATTGAACGATCGGCAAGCTCAAGAGTCATGCACGTAGGAGTAAGTTCGGGAAGAGATAGTTTCTTCTACATAGAATATGGCATCAGGTTAATGCTAGTACCAAGATCGGCCAAGGCGAAGCATTCAACCATACCCGGAAAAATACAAGGAATGAGAAACTTTCCGGGGTCTCCAAGCTTCTCGGGAAGCTTTTTCAAAAGAACTGCTGAGCAGTTCTCATTCAATGGAGTTCTAGCCATTTCGAAGAGCTTTTCCTTATTGCTTAAAAGATTCTTGATTGTTGATGCGAATTTGGGCATCAAGATGATAGCATCCGTGAAGCTTATGTCAAAGTGCAAATCTTGAAAGATTTGGAAAAATTTATCCATTTAGTGACTAGTTTTTTCGCGGAGCTTTTGTTCATTGAGACGTGATGGGTAAGTAATAGAAGTTTTGGATTTAGGGTTCTCAACTGAAGTTTCAGGTGGTTCAAAGACAACTCCAGGTTTGCATCTGGTTTCTGGAATAACCTGAGGATAGACGTGTGCGGTACTTTGTGGGCTAGTAGATTGCACCTTGTCCTTTGTCACCTCAGGTTCACGTTCCACTACCTTCGGAGGAGAGGAAGAAGAGGTAGTAGGAATCACGGGTTCATTATATGAAGCCTCACTTCTAGTTGTGATCGCCTTAGCATCGCCCCTCGAGTTAGCGATCGTGTTGCTCGGAAGTGTTCCTGAGCCCGAGGGTCGATCATTTAAAGACTTCTTGATCTTAGAAATCTGGCTGACCAACAACTTGTTCATTTCTTCTTGGGATTTCATGAATTGTTTTAACAACTCATCAGATGAAGGCCCAGTTGGAACAATGGCTTGAGTTTGATTAGGAACATTTTGAGCACGATTGTTTTGGTTGGGACCTTGGTTGAAATTTCCTTGATTTTGGTGTTGGAAATTTCCTTGATTTTGGTTGTTGTTTCCATGAAAATACCCTTGGTTGAAATTACCTTGACCTTGGTTTCGATTAAAGTTTCCTTGATGTTGGAAACCTTGGTTTTGATTTTGGAAACTGTGACCCTGATTGAAATTCCCTTGGTTAAGAAAACCTTGGTTCATTCTATTTCGGGTAGTGGTTAGGACGATAGCTCGGGTCCATTTGAGGACGGTATTGGTTACCTCCTTGATTGGAAGTCCCGGCTATAGCATTGGCTTCATATGGGGAACTATCAGTAGCTGTGCAATTGTAGTAGGTATGCGGCCCACCACAAGTAACACAGACTTCCACTTTCTTAACCTCAACAGGTGGAGAGGTGTGTGGAAAAGAAACTTTCTTCTGTTGTGAGAGACCAAAGCTTGAATAGCTTCAGTGAGCTTGTCAATCTTAGCATCGGTGCTAGACTGACTCATAGAAGATGAAGTAGAAGGACCTGCACTAATTTGGGATACAACCGGTTTGCTTCATGTAGAGCGGACCTTGGACTTGTTTTCGATGATTGCTAAAGCTTCTTTGGTGGTTCTACTCAAGAAATTACCTCCTGCGGAGGCATTGAGAGAATCCTGATCAGCTTGGCTCACACCATTGTAGAAAGTATCGAGTTGCATCAAGTCGGAGAAACCATGATGAGGACACTTGCGAAGTAATTCTATGAAACGATCCCATGCTTCACCAAATGATTCATCATATTTTTGAGTGAACTTGGTGATTTCGTTTTTAAGACTCGTGGTCTTTGAAGGTGGGAAGAATTCATTCACAAATTACTTGACAAGATCTTCCCATGTCTCAATTGAGCGAGGGGGTTGTTTTTCAAGCCAAATCCGGGCTTGTCCCTCGAGGGAGAATGGGAAGAGAAGAAGTTTGATTGCTTCGGATGGGACATTCTTGTATTTGATGGTTGACGTGATTTTGTTAAACCATCGAATGTGAGCATGAGGATCATCCCTCTCAAAACCGTAGAATTGACTTGAGGTTACAAGATTGAGTAACCCGGTTTTGAGCTCAAAATTATCAGCCACGATGGCTGGAACAACAATAGCATCTCCGTAATCCTCGATGGGTGCTTGGAGAAGCTCATACATGGGGCGGTCTTCCACCATGGTGACAGCAGATGTGGAAATAGTACGGATCTCAGATCCGACTGTTGGTGCTGAACGTCTACGATGTCTTCTAGGAATTCTTACAAGCTCACGTAATGGGCTAGTAGACCTAGAAGAACAAGTGCGCATGCACTAAGTGTTAGGTCACCATTTATTAAACACAAGTATAATGATAAGAGAAATGAGATGAGAATGAGAGTGGGATGATTATGAGAAATTTGAGAAAGTGAAATGCAAGAGTTTCCTTAATGTTTTCAAATAACCAACCAAGTTTACAAGAGGCCTAAGACTAGTATTTATAGGAAAGAAGCTAGGGCAACATCCTACTCCTTCCCTCCTTACAATTCGTATGGGCTTTGAGGCCCATGGATCACATTTTAAGGCCTAGTAAACTTAATACAAAATATAAATAATAACTAAGCAACCTAGCATTATTACAAATGACCGAGACTTGATAAAATAGTAAAACTATGGTTCCAACAATCTCCCCCTAAGGGTCGGTCATCATGGTTGCTTGACGTCTTCGTCTTAATCTTTGACTTTCATAGCTTTAGACGTCTTCAGAAATGATAAGAATAATGTTGGATATACTTTGCTCTTTGTCTTTGTTCTTTGATGATGTTGTAGTGATTGTGTTACGAAGTACTCTGCCATTCGTCACTCCTGCGTCTGTGGTGGTTGTCCGTCATTCCAACATACTCATACATCTTTGGACTTAGACTTTATCGTACAAGAAGTTCCTTTTCATGCATTGGGATCTTTGTCTTTAAACTTTGTAGATTCTGCTTATTGATGTAGAATCTTTCTCTTAACTTTGTGTTGCAATGAACTTTGGGGGAGCTTTCTTTGACTTCAAGATGTATGTATGAGCATGTTGGAATCTACCATCATGGAAGTGAGGTACCTGCGAGTAAACAGTTAGCAATAAAACATCCGGTACTTACGGATAAGGAATTAGAGCTCGTCAACAGCATATTGTGAAGACTCCTTCTAATCCTTATCCAGGCCGTTCCCATATCAGATACTCCCGAAGGAGCTTACGAGACCTACTAGGTAGCTCAATGACTGGGTGAGTCGCTGGGGATCACTCCACGACTGTAGACCTAGATGGAACCACCGCAAACACTAAGCGTAACCCTTGTGAGGTTACCGAAGTGACCTGCTGTCAGGGCTGTTTGATGTTGACCCTGGCAGGATTTCCGTTCAATCATTGAGAAATACTTATGTAATCCTCTCATAAACGTTCTAGGCAGATTGCTAAGATCTGCGAAGGACTCGATAGTTTACAACTGATGCCCATTGATGTAGAACACCAGTTGCAGAAATACTAAGTGTTCCTAAGAGATCTTTGATGTATCTCATGGCTCTAGACTCTATAAGTGCACACCTAGGTTTCCTATGCGGAGACTGGGGATGTCCTGCTTCAATATCAACCGTCTCTAAGAGATGGGTCGATAGGTTACGTGGGTTCCCCGTGAGAATGAAACAAGTCCTTTTAAGAGAACTTGAGTGGTTCAGAAGGTTTAGTGCATTGCGTCACTGGGTTCATGACGACTTAATCTTCAATACCGGTGTTGCCTTAGCAACAACCAGTAGCATATGAATTGAACCCGGTGTCTGCCCTAAGGTTGAACATATGGAGGGCTATTTCTTTTCACCCTTTTCATTACTTTTCTTTTTCATTCTTCAACCCCTTCTTTCTCCTTTACATTCTTTACTCCTTTTTTCGTATCATACCTAAGGACTTCTAATTCTAACTATGGGAGATGTCCTTGGGTAGATCCCTCCGGCTCTGGCGGATCATAGGACGGATATTCCTATCTTAATCACCTTATAACTCCGACAGTAGCCAAGAAACCTTTGATTGAAAATCTCTCAAAGTGTTTGTGATAATCAAATATTTTGGTTAACACTTTGAGAGTTTTGCGTACACTTTTGAAGGGCTCCCCCTGCACATGTGCTCATAAGTATTTAATAAATTTGCACATGCGGGAGGAGCAAGCACTTTTGAATTGATCCACTTTCCGTGAGCAAGACCGATTCGAGACACGCTTACATCACTAGTTAGACTAGCTTGAAATTATTACCCAGCCTGATCAAGTCCACAGAAAGTTTCTCGAGACGGTACTTTTCTACTAAGACATATCCTTTTCGAGACACGCTTACGTGGTTAGTTAAAGAGATGCATTGTCAGCTTTTAGGTGACAACTAGCTCTAGTAACTAACTTGATGTTATTACCCGTCGAGGATAAGTCCTTTCGATGTTACTAACTTGTATTATCTCGTCAATTCCTGGGTCAATACTGAGTCTAACTCGCACATGATACAACTTAAAGCTTTGACTTCGTATATTTTAATCACTTTTACGTTTTCTCCCCCTCAAAAATGGCATATAAGATGGTGTTTTTGACAAACTTTTAGATTAAAATATGCCTTTTGAGTCTTATGGGGAGATACATCAAGAACTTTTGATTTTGAGCAAAGTATTTTGTTTTGACAAGTGCTCCCCCTCAACAAGCTTTTGAGTCTTATGGGGAGATACATCAAGAACTTTTGATTTTGAGCAAAGTATTTTGTTTTGACAAGTGCTCCCCCTCAACAAGTGATTAGGTCTTATTGAGGTGAAATACTTGTCCTTTTGAGCAGAATTATGAAAAATCATAAATGTTTGATTAATTCTACTCAAAAGTAAGAAGCCTTCGCTCCTTATGTGTAGGATTGAGGCACTGAAGCGTACCTCAGGGTCCTTTCTATACACGATCGGGTTGTACACTGTTATGTGTGCACAAACCATAACGATTCAATCAATGAAACAATTGATAATGAAAAAATATGATCAAATGTACCAAGTTATTCTTCGTCTGGAAGTGGAGCATTGAAGTTAGTGAACTGAGGTTCTGGTCGTTCGAAGTTTCTGACAGGAAATGATGGTCTGGCACCGATGTAGCTTTCCAGTCGTCTGATCTGTTCCCGTCGAAATAACCGTTCTTCAATCTTTAAGACAAAGTTACGAACTTGTCTTCTGGAGCTGGATTTCCATCTAGGTTGTTCCCCCTTAGCTATCTTACGTCGATCATCATTCAACCTTTTGACAAGCCCATCACGAACAAACTTGAGTGTAACATCACAGAATTTATGTACCTCATCGAACCTCATGAAGCTTTGTAGCTTTTTGCTGTTGATGTAGGTGAAACCAAACGGTTCTTGGATGAGAGTAAACTGTGGTGTTTCATAGAGACCATCAAAGTAGAACTGTGGCTTTGTCAAATTGATCTTTTGTTGGTAACTTTCCACTCCAAGCTGAAGATCTTCCACTCTTTCTTGAACAATCAGTCGTCGGATGTAAAGAAGTAGCGATGCCATGAAGTTGTACTGAACGTCTCTATCGAATCCGCGCATTCTACTCTGAACCTTTTCAAGATACATATCTTCTATGTCATTGAGATAAAGGTTGGGAAAGTCTGCTTCGGAGAACTTGTACTTCTTTTCATCTTGTCGTTTAACAACAATTTCACGCATGAATAAGTAGTTAAACCGTTTCGACTGCTGAATCTCCAAGATAGCGATGATCTTTGATTTCTGCTTCACATTTTCCAATGATGTCTCTCCTAATCTGCTTGTATAACCGAGACGACGACGATCAGGCCAATGTTGAATTCCGTGTAGAGCATCTCTGTCGTAAGCAACGATGGAGTTGCTGAAAATCCGGGTGGTTTCTTCAATGGCTGGAATTTCGTATCTAGCGGCTGGTACTGAGATTGTGAGTGAGGAAGCATATTTCTTCTTGGATATCTCTTGAGTGAGCTGGATGTTACGAAGATCTTTGTTGAAGAAGAAGCTGTAAGGTATCTTCGGTTTGTCAGGAAATCCTTTCAATGGTAATGGTTTGGTCCAGTCGGTGAAGTAAGGTTTTTCATGATTCTTGGAACTTAGATCGATATTCACTTCAGGATTTAACCAGTCAAAGTCGGCAGACATTGCACTAGCTATATTCTGCATGTGATATTCATATTCGACTTTGTTTCCAGATCTTTTCTTGAGGAATTCTTGTGCATCCCTATTGATTCTCCTAAGCTCTGCCTTTGTGAGTTTGTTGATGTGAAGATCCTTCATAATGACCTGGGTGAACTGAAGAGTGTTACCAGGAAGAGGTTCTTCTTCTTCCAGAGGAGGTTGAGCTTGGACCATTTCTGTCAGCCAATCATTCTGAGGATTGTCATCATTGTCGAGCCATGAATGACGTGTTTTCTTCTTGGATTTCTTAGACTTGGATGTAACATCTTTGTCTTTGGCTTTGGACGGTGATGATGGACCAGCATGAGAATCATGAGTTGGTGGAGCACGGTAATCGGTGTCAAGTTGATCTTGGAAGTCATCAGTTTGTTCCATGAACATTTCTTCATCTTCGGTTTGACCTTCACCAGTAGCTGAGGGTTGTTGTTGAGTTCCAGGAGGAGTGGAGTCCTTTTGTGGTTGTAGAGAGGATGAGGGACCTGTTCCAGACTTAGGTTTCTTGCCTTTGGAGTTTGGGTCAGGATCGTCATCTTTTCTTGTCCGTTTTCGGGTTCCAGCAGCATCTTTGCATGACTCCTTAGATATGTAAGCCGCCATAGCCTCATGAAGTGCTTTTTCTTCAACAGTTTGTGTGGTTTTGGAGGCAACATTGTCGAAGATTTTGGCAAGCATTTCGTTGAGGGACAGTTCAGGGACAGGTGGAGTCACAGTAGAAGGTTTAGCGGTGTGAAGCGTGAATGGTGTAGTAGACAACATTTTCTTCGTAACACTCCTGATTCTGTGATCCAAGTTGTCATTGATTGGTTTGAGAAGGTCTGCAATGGTAGGAGTGATCATCTCAACCAGATTTTCAGTGAGAAAATCATGTGTTGCAGTTCTGATAAAGCCTTCGTAATCAGATTTCAAGAACTTGTCGATCAGCTGCGTAGAATCCTGGAATTCCTCAACTTGTTTAGTAAGTTTGGTAACCATGTCGGTGAGTTTGTTCACTTGCTCCTGAAGATCAACTTGTTGTTTTGGTTCATTGATCGAATGCTGTTTAGATGCGGTTTCAGATGGTGTGGGTGATGAGTGCTCTGGTGATGATTCGGACGACGACTCGTTGTTAGAGTCTGAAGAAGAAGCAGGAGGAGTTGGATCCTTTGGCGGAGAGTCTTGAGGAGGTGGAGGTTGTGCTGAGGAAGTCTGCTGAGAAGATGACTTAAGAAACATGTTGGTGTCGAACGCGTTCTTCTCTTCGTTTTCCTTTCGACGACGTTCCTCTGCTTCCTCTGCTTCTCGTGCAAGAAACTCTGGAGTATTAAGATATTCATGTTCCTGATCCGTAGCTAAGTTCTCTTGACCGCCAACATTCTCCTCTAAAGTAGCAGTCTCAGTCATGTGGACATCTTCAGTCTTGTCTGTATCCTTAACGTTGTCATCAGGTTGTGGAGCTGATTCTGACGTTGTTGGAGGAACCATACTGCTTGTAGCCCCTACATGTTCTGACTGATCGATAGGTGGTGGTGTTGGAGGGTGTGATAGAAGTCGGCTTTCAAGACTTGCTTTCCTCTGTTCTTTCCTAAGCTGCTTTTCTTCAGCTCTAGTGTCGACAACTATACTCTTCAGTTTGCGTTTATCGACTAATGGTTCAACGATTGGTTCATCTTCATCATCATTTGGCTCATTGATAGTGACTCCTTTTCTTCTCCTTGTCTCTTCTTCATAAGTTTCAAGACTTTGTTGTACGGCAATCTCTGTTGCTGGAAATCCTTCATCAGGTGCTCTGTATCTCAGTTCATAGTCTGGTTCTTCTTCATCAGATTCAGTATCAAACTCGGACTCAGTGTCAGAAGGTGGAGGAGTAGGTTCATCCCGAATAAAGTACTCAGGAGTTGCCTTCTTCTTAGATTTGGTAGCAGGTTTAGGTTTGGATGTAGGTTTAGGTGTGGTAGTAGTCTTGGGTTTTGCCTTTGTAGCAGACTTAGATCTTGTATGAGGTGATCCAGTGGTGCTCGTGGTACTCCCAGACTTTACACTTCCTTTGCTACGAGTCTTTATTGTTGCTTCTTCCAGTTCCCCTTTGTAAGCCAGATCATACAACTTGAAGTTCGCCCTTTTCTTAATGTTGTCATTCAGAAGGTATTCGGGAATCCTCATTCCTTTGATCTTGGTAGCGGAAGTGGTCGATTTGATGAATAAGGTGGTGAAGTCGTCCTCGAAGAGGTGCTTCGGCTCATTAGGATCAGCCATCCTCTTGATGAATTCTGGAGAACTTTTGCAGAGATGTTCAATGATAAGCTTGGTGAATCTTGTGAATGGTATCATAGTCTTCACACGGTCGGTCTGAATACTGTAGACGATATCATTCATGATAGGAACTGCAAAGTCAATCGGTGTCAGAGTCACCATTCCCCAGAATGTTTGCAGGTGTTCGAGCCTTGGATGTTCATGACCACTTTTCCTTCCAGATATAGATCTAACAACCAACAAACAGAATGTTCTCCAAGGCTGAGGGATATACTTGACATTGAATTTGGAAAGCTTGATTAGAGGTTCATCATCATCAACCTCATATCCTAATTCAATGAAGAAGTCAAGAAGTTCCAGGTCAGGTAGTATCGGAGCAAATTCGTTGTCAGTTTGTGGCATGAGAAGGGCTGTACGAAGAACGTCATGATCTACAGAGTAATCTAGGCCATCTAAGGTAACAGTGAAAGACTCATTATCCAAGTTGGTCTGAGCAGTAAGCCAGAACTGATGAAGATAGAACAGTGGAACTGAAGTAGAGCAGGTGAGAAGTGGTTTGCATGGATGTGCCAGTAGGATATCTTTCACAATCTTGCATGATTTCTCTGTGATATTCAACTTGTTGAAATCAACTCGGGGGTTGTTGTTGCCAAGTGTGACATGGTAGTCCTCGGGAGTGATGTCATCCAAGGTGAGTAATGGAAGAGGTTGTTCTGCGACGTTCTCAGTGTGTTCAGCCATGTTAATCTGAAAAGTATCATCATAAATCAAACATCCAAATGTGTTATGAGTTAGCACAGTTTAGATATTGGATATAGATATCTACTTGAAACAATTAAGCACAAATGCGTCATTTAAGAATGAGTCAAATAATGCAAATGGCAAATAATTACAACATGACAAGCACAATTCACATTACATCACATTACACAACACTAATGAATCATACCAAGGTATAATACCAAACAAGATTTCGAAAAAAATGCATCATGGACCTTTTATCGAGATTACTTATTTTTCGAAAAATTGATATTATCGAGAAAAACAATTCTGTTAACAACTTATCGAGAAACTGGTGTTATCGAGAAAGTTTAATGTTTATCGAAAAATCATTATCGAGAAATTTTATCGAGAAAAAAACTTTATCGAGAAAACTTTATCATTAATCGAAAAAAAACATTATCGAGAAACTTTATCGAGAAAAATTAATATTTATCGAAAAAAAAATTATCGAGAAATTGAAGATTTCGATAAATGAAAATTTATCGAGAACTTGAGTTTCTCGATAATAATTTTTCGAAAGATTTCGATATTACACAGATTTTTCGAAAACATTCTTATACAAGAATATAATCGAATTATCATGAGATTACACGTCCATATCATTCACAAATAATGTTTCCACAGATATTGGCCTGTCACAGATGTTCTTATACAAGAGACACGTATAGCACGATGTTTTTCACGAACGAGGCATACAAGTTTTATCGAGAAACATAAACAAGGGTGAGAAACATCCTAGCAAGATAAGGTATGCACATAAGAGAACTTAGGAGCAAATCCCACCACAAAAATCAAACAACTACTTACAAGACCATACAAACCCAATTCGACCCATTCTTGTGAATTCGAAAACAAATCAATCATGATGGAATGAGAGAATAAACGATGGGAAAGTAATAGAAACAAGCAAATTCACTAAACCCCATCAAGAATTAACCACCATGACATGTAAATAAGATTTTTCGAAATCCTAACCCTAGTTCTCGACATCACGAAATCGAGAGATTGAACCGTTGAAATACAAATTAACCAAGATCCTATGTAAGAAATGCCCTAGTGAATCCATGGAAACTTACAATTCAATGATCAAGGTAGTGGTAAGCTCGAATGATTGTGAACCGTGGGTATAAGAAAAAAAAAGGGTTTTAGGGGTTTTTAACTTTTGAAATTGTGATGTTATTGGTTTGTACGGTTTGTTTGTTTAAGTAAAATTGAAAACTTAGATTATTGTCACTTTTAGTCCTTGGACTTTAGAATGAAATAAGCTAGAGTCCAAAGGTTTTAGAAACTTTAAGTATTTGGCAACATGAGTCCCTTAATTATGAAGTACTTAAACTAGAACCCTAAAGTAACTAGCAAGTCTATTGACATTAGAGATGTGACTTCGTTAAGTTAACTTATGAAGACTTAAGCCGAATGAGACAGAGTGTAGTGAAATAAAACCACCCGCACACACTCCGAACCGTAACACACGAGAAATATGCAAGTATACCAATTAATTGGTAAAAGATTTAAGCTTGACTCCCCCTCAACACTTGTAAAGTAAGAACAAGGTGTTGAATGGAAGCGATATACTTGCATTAGTTGTTGTTGTTTTTTTTTTTTTTTTTTTTTTTTATTTTTTTTTATTTTAATAAAAATAAAAATGTGAAAAAAATATTTTTGGGTTTTGATAAGTTTATAGTAAAGAAAGAAAGACAAATATAATACAGAGATAGTTGTGATGTTTGACGATCAGTGGTATTTTAAAAACTTTTCCAGATCCTCTCGTGTCAAACATCTCATACCAATCTGGTGAACTAGACTAGCAAACCTTGATGGTGCCAAGGATTTGGTAAGTAAGTCCGCCAATTGGTATTCAGTTCCAACGAAATAAAGTTCAACTGTACCCCTTTCCACATGCTCCTTGATGAAATGATAACGGAGATCGATGTGTTTGGATTTGCAGTGATGCACAGTGTTGCAGGAGATAGTAATCGCACTCTTTGAATCACAGTAGATAGGAATCTTGTTGAATAGGTAGCCATAGTCTTTAAGTTGTGATCTCATCCAGATGACTTGAGCACATCAAGCCGACATGGCTACGTATTCAGATTCTGTAGATGACAAAGACGTGCAGTCCTGCTTCTTAGATTGCCATGACACAAGTTTGTCGCCAAGAAACTGTAATCCACCAGATGTACTTTTGCGTGTGTCTAAACATCCTGCATGATCAGCGTCTGAAAAAGCAATTAGTTCAAAACCAGAATCCTTCGGATACCAGATTCCCAAATTAATGGTTCCCTTTACGTATCGAAGGATTCTTTTGACCTCATTGAGGTGTTTTTCAGTTGGTCTTGACTGATAACGTGAGCACATGAAGACAGCAAAAACTATATCAGGTCTACTAGCTGTGAGATACATGAGGGACCCAATCATACTTCGGTATTTGGTAGGGTCAACGGGAGTCCCATGTAAATCAGCATCTAGTTTTGTGGTATAGCCCATTGGTGTATTATAAGTATCACAAGTCATCATTCCATGTTTCTTTAAAATTTCCAGAGCATATTTGGATTGATGTACAAAAATTCCACGGGGTGATTGATGAACTTGTAGTCCTAAAAAGAACGTAAGTTCACCCATCATGGACATTTCAAAATTATCTTTCATTAATTTAGCAAAATCATTAGAATAACTTCATTTTGTTGAGGCAAAAATGATGTCATCGACATATATTTGAACAACAAGTAAGTCCTCCCCGTAGGTTTTTGTAAATAGTGTGGGATCCACCGATCCTTTAAAAAATTTATTGGCCAGTAAGAAAGTGGACAGTTTGTCATACCATGCCCGTGGGGCTTGCTTGAGTCCGTAGAGAGCCTTTTTGAGTCGGTAGACGTGATTAGGACGCTCAGGATCAACGAAGCCTTCAGGTTGGCTGACATAAACTTCTTCACGGAGTTCTCCATTCAGAAATGCAGTTTTCACATCCATTTGGTAAACCACCATATTCCTATGAGCAGCATAAGCCAAAAAGATCCGAACAGCTTCATGTCGTGCCACTGGAGCAAAAGATTCAGCAAAGTCAAGACCTTCAAGTTGAGAGTATCCTTTCGCTACCAGACGTGATTTGTTGCGGATGACTGTCCCTTCTGCATCAAGTTTATTCTTCCAGATCCATTTTAACCCGATGACAAAGACTCCGTCAGGTCTTTCAACTAATTCCCAGACTTCTAATCTTATGAATTGCTGAAATTCCTCTTGCATAGATTCAATCCAGTTGTCATAAGTCATTGCATCTTTAATGTTCTTGGGTTCTTCATGACAAACTGTGAGTGCGTAGATGCAAGTTTCTCCATCGGTGTGAAGTCGTTGTCTTGTCATAACAGGTGCATCTGGATGGCCAATAATATGAACTAGTGGATGGTCACGAGTCCATTTGTGTGTTGACGGGTGTAGTTGATACTTATCTCGCATGTTGGCAGGATCCAAGTTGCGTGTTGATGACTCAGCTATATCAGGAACTGTAGTAGCTGGTGCAAACGGATTAATGAACACATCAGGATCATGCTCTGCGGGTTGTGGAACTGATTGTGGTGTTGGATCTTCAGCTGGATGGCAGGGAGTAGAACCAGTTTGTTCTGCTGTAGATGATGATACAATTGAAGGACCGTCTCTCTCAACACTTGTTGAAGTTTGTTGAGGTGAGTCTGGTACTGGAATGTGATCAGGTTGAGCAGCGGAATTTGGTGAGACCTCAGTAGGACGATATTCAATCGTGTCATCAAATAGTGGAGCAAACAAGGTTTCTAATTCTTTGCGGTTAAGTGGTAAAGGTTCAGCTGAAGATGCCGGAGAGTTGAGATGGTTGAATTCGGGTCCTAAGCTGTGTTGCTCAGAAGCCACATGGGTGAGTTCATCGAAATTAGCGTGAATGGTTTCTTGAATTTCTCTTGTACGACGATTCCATATCCGAAAACCTTTGGAATTTTCACAATATCCAACGAACACTCCGATGTCAGCCTTAGCTTTGAGTTTACCTAAATCCTCACGATCATTTTTCGGATAGCAAAGTGCTCCAAATACATGAAAGTAATCGATGTTCGGTTTCCTTTTGTGAACAATTTGATATGGTGTTTTGCGATGGCGTTTTGTGATCATGCAACGGTTTTGAGTATAACATGCGGTTGAAACAGCTTCTGCCCATAAGTAATCTGGTAATTGAGCATTAATCAACATAGTTCTAGCAGCTTCCACTAACGTCCTGTTGCGTCTTTCAACCACACCATTCTGTTCTGGGCTTCTAGGTATAGACGTTTGATGTTCAATTCCCACTTTCTCATAGTAAGACCGAAGTGTCTGATTCTTGAATTCAGTTCCATTGTCAGTTCTGACGATTCGTACTGTGTTTTGAAGCTGAACTTGAATTTTGGTGAGAAAGGTGATGATCATCGAAGGAGCTTGATCTTTATTTCGTAGAAAATAAACCCAAGTCCATCTGGAGAAGTCATCCACAATTACGAGTATGTACCGTTTACCGTTGATACTTTGAACACGCATCGGTCCACACAAATCCATATGAAGCAGTTGTAAAACATGATTCGTACTTTGCTCAGGTTTAGACGGAAAATGAGCACGAGTACTTTTTCCTTGTTCACAGGCTGGACATAAGTGATCTTTGGTGAAACGGAATCTTGGAAATCCATCGACAAGTTTATAACGAGCAAGGTCAGTCATGGTTCTGAAATTCAAGTGCGAAAGACGTTTGTGCCATAACCAAGATTTAGTTGACTCTGCTTTGGAGAGAAGACATATCGGAGATGTTGCAATCATATCTGACATTGATATTGTATAAAGATTGGAGCCGCGTGAGCCAGACATTAGATCGTTTCCTTGTAAGTCACGAACAAAGCAAGTTTTCTCACGAAATGCAACTTCTAGATCCCCATCACAGAATTGACCAACAGAGAAAAGGTTGTGTCCAAGGCCTTCCACATAGTAAACACGACTAATTTCAATGTTACCGCTGATGTAGTCACCATATCCCATTATAAGAGCGTAATGATCATTCCCGAATCTGACAGTTCCTATAAACTTTGAGACAAAGTTGTGTAGCAGTTTGAGATTGCCTGTCATATGTCGGGTGCATCCGCTATCAACAATCCAGAGAACAATCTGTACCACCTGCATCACCAGAAGAAGACACGGGTGGAACAGAAGTAAGGGTGGAACCCAAAGATAATGCGGGTTCCTGTTGGTTAGTAACACATATATTCAACAATTTAGGAATCCATTTAAAGTCTGGTTTGTGTTGTAACCAACGTTGCCAATTCCAACTAGTTTTTGCTTTCTTAATGTTAAATGCACTAGTAGTTGACTCAGTCCTAGATTTGTTCTCGGCACCTATGGGGGTAACTGGGACATCATTAGAAACCGTAGAAGACGGCTTTCCTAAGTTAGACTTAGAGGCATTAGTGGGCCTAAAAGGAATGCGTGTCCTACGTTTCTTATGACGATTGAGAAGAGAATTAGCTAAACATTTTGTATGATCACCAGAAGATACGCTTTTACGACAAAATACACAAGATGCATTAATATTCAAAACATTCAAAGGTTCATCATTCGTTACATTTAGATTTTGATTACAATTTGCCAGATTAGAATCTAAATCTGATGCAACATGAGTTTTATTCAAAGTCCTAAGTTGGTCTTCTACTTCCTGAGCTTCTAGGTGTCCTCTCTTACGTTGCAAGATCCTATTCTTCTTTTTACTTTTTCGCTTGGGTCTGCTAACGCTAGAAGTGGAAACTAGTCCTGTCGAAGTGGAGTTATCAACATTAGTGTTTTGAACAACCTTTCCTTTATCAGTTTTGTTTATTTGATACATTCCTGGTGCTATCACCGTGGTGTCAACCATTTTCCCTTTTTGAAGTAGTTTAATTTTCTCTTTCAAATCAATGATGATGTGATTTTTGTCCTGAATTTCAGACTCAAGTAAACCATTGCAATATTTGATGTCGTCGCGGTTTTGTTGCCATTCGGCGTTTTCAATTTTTAAATCCGCAATTTCTTTCTCGTATTTGAAACATCGACCTTTTAAAGACTCGTTGTTTTTGCAAATCTGACAAGAGTTTGAAACATTTTGACTTTGAAACTTCAATTCCCTTTCAAGACTTTTAGCTTGACACCATTCAAGCCTTTGATTGAGTTGACAAATTTCTTTTGAAAATTGTTTTGTCACATCATCATTTTTAATTCTCAACTTTTCATTTTCCAGTTTAAGTGTCTCAATTTCCTCATTCAACAAGATATTATCAACACAATGATCATGCTTAAGCATAGAAGTACCAGAATTATAAAGATCATTCATGATAACAGACAAAATATCAGCACAGAGAACTTGTTCCAAGAGTCGATCAGCATCATTTTTGAAAACTTTAGTTTGTAGCTTTTGGACCAAAATCTCATTTTCAGCAGTATCAAAAACGTTTATCATATTTTTGACCTCCTTTTGAAGTTCCTGATCCCAACGTGTAGCACATAGACGAAGGTGTTGAACAATTGGTTTCATTTGTTTTTGAAAAATATCTCTCTTTTCTCGCTCGTAAGCGGATTGAAAAGTTTCAATTTTTATTTCTGAATTGCGTTCAATTGTTTCCTCCAAAATATCGATGTCTTCCATAAAGGTTTTGAAATAATTTAAGACACGACATTTTGGTAAACGTGTAAGTTCACCGGATGATGGTAAAGGACCATTTATTTGTGCTGCAGGTGGGACAGGAGCCGCATTGTGAGATGAAACATATGACTCTTCGATAAACCATGATTTCTCAGGTAATTCCTTTTGAGTGACAAAAGATTTTGAAAGTGGAGGAGCTTTTGAATAGTCATATGGTGTCCAATATTGAACTTGACTCATTTTAGATCGACTCTCGTCTTCAAGTTCTTCTTCCTCCTCAGTATCAAAAACAACAGCACGCACAACCGTATTATCAAGAAAATAATCCATACTGTAAATTTTTGGAATTTCTTTGAATGCCGTGTGTAGAAACATTGAATTGTAATCACCAAGTGCATATCCGCAATTGGGTTTCGGTTTTAAAGTAAATTTCTGAATTGTTGTGACAGAGTTCCCGTGTTTGTAAACAATGTGACGAAATTCTTTGAGTTGTTTTTCAAGATCAACAATATCACCGAGTAAGTTGTCTATGTACTTCCTTTTCCGTATTTTATGTTCATGAAAATCTTTTTGACAACTTGACAATTTTGTTTCTGTTTTTGAAAGTTCAGTTTGAAGACATTCAACTTGTTTTTTCAATTCACCCTTCTCACTTTCAAGTTTCGAAATCAACTTTCCGTGTGACTCAATTAAATCTTGTATTTTGCGTTGAAGATCTTGTTCTTTGTTATAAGAATCTTGAAAAGCTTTTTCAAAACTTTTAGTGTGTTTTATCTTTTCTTCTTGATTTGAAAGCTGAATTTTATAACACTCAATGTCTCTTGCAAATGACGCATTTTGTTCTTTTAAAACTTTGTTTTTCTCATTGCATTTGAGTATTTGCAATTGTTGAGCATCCAGTTGTTTAGATAACAATATGAGGTCAGGGTCTGGATCAAATGATGGTTCATGTTGTTCTAAATTATCATGTTTATCATTCTCAATTGGATCATCAAATGAAACAACTGTGTCATCATCAAATATGACAACTGTGCTTATTTGTTCATCTTTTTGAGAGGATGAAGATGATGTAGATGGAACAACTTGCGCCATATCTGATTCATAAGCAGAAGGTGAGACTATTTCATTAATAAAGCATGCATTGAGGTCATGTACCTGAGACAAGCCGTCAGTGTCATACACTGGACCTGAATCATTGAGCTTAAGTTCCTGCATGTTGGCCATAAGCATCATAGCTGCATTAGCTTCCAGATCTTCCATGTCATCATCATTGTGCACATTTGCCATGAAGTTGTTGTCCTGTTCAGGGAAATGTCCATCTTTTTCATCTTGAAGAGCCATGAGTAATGCCTGCTTGTGAAACTTACTACCCCGAGTTCTTGGTTTGGGGCATGTTGTAGCTATATGACCTTGTTCATTGCAATTGTAGCACCAAACTGCATTCCCTGAGCTGGAGTTCCTTGTAGCAACTGAGTCAGACCTTTGTTGAGGAGATGCTGAGTTGTTTCTGAACCCGGTATTGTTACTAAACTTTTGACCATTCCCATAATTTCCTGAAGAGCTTCCTGAACCAGATCGACCATAGCTACGATTCTGAATTTCCACTCTTCCATTATTAACAACAGCTTGATTTCTTGTGTTTGAAGATGAACGTTGACGGTTGTTTGTTTTGTTGGAGAATTTGCTGAATGCACGAGCAATAAGAGCAAGTCCCTGATTCAACGTATTAAAGTCATCATCGTCATCATCATTGGAGTTAGAGTAGTACACAGCATCATTGTTGTGTGATGAAACAAGTAGAGTAGAAGAATCTTGTGGAGATGAATCATAAGGGACCATTTGGTTCGAGGTGGAAGATTGTGGATAACTGAAGTAGTTCTGCTCTTGAACATATGCATGATTTGACATTGGTGGTGGAGCATAGGGAGATTGAGCTACGAGAGCCAATGAATTTGGTGTTGTTGTTGGTGTGTATCCTCCTCGTAGAGCTCTATCTTTTTCCACTTCAGGTTCATGGTGTTTCAGAAAATCATACAACAATCCATATGGAGCATCATGAAGATTCTTCGTTTGACGAACAAATGTCACATATTTATGCCAATCAGGGCCAAGACTACCCACAAATTTGGAGTTCACAGCGATCCTTGGTACAGTGATTTTGTGACGTTCCAGATCATTAACCACATTTGTGAAACGATGATAGTAGGATTCAAGTGACTCTCCAGGTTCAATTGTGATGTCAGTGTATTCCATGTAAAGCTTGGATTCCATGTCATCTTTGTTCAATTGAGTGCCTTCCATGAGGAGATGAACGTGTTCCCACATAGCTTTGGCTGTTTTCTGAGCATCGACACTGCGATAGATCGGATTGGGTATACCTTGAAGTATATAAGCCATTGCATACTGATCAGCTTCACGATGTAGTTTCTGTTCTTCAGTGAGTGCAGTTTCTGGAAGGGGTCTATCACCAGGAGGACGTGGAGGATCTGCATTTGGATCACCAGCTTCAAATCGTGTTGGCCACTCAAATGGTCCTTCAAGTATCACTTGCTTCAAGAATGGCCCATGAGGTTTCTTGAGTTCAAGAAATCGTAGGAATCGACTTGACCATTGCACATAATTACCAGGTGTAAGCATTGGAGGTGTTTCAAGTGATCCTGCCTCATGTCGGGATTGTTGAGTTGTAATAACTTCACACATTCTGTCAAACCAGTGAGGTTGTTTGGAGGAAAACTGAGTGGTTTGTTGTGGCACTTGATATGGTAGTTGTTGAGGAATGAGCTGTTGTTGAATCATTAGGTAATGTTGTTGTGGATTGTATTTAGGAGGTTGTTGATTCATCTGGTGCGGAAGGTAATGTTGTTGCTGATACTGCTGAGGTTGTTGTTGCTGAGGTGTTTGTTGTTGAACATGAGGAAAGTAGTGATTCGGTGGCTGAGACATCTTAGAACACTTGTGTAGAAATGGATCTTGTAGAAAGTGTAGATTTAACCAATTATCGAGAAACTTAGCCCAACTTCAAATGAGATTTCGAAAATAAGTTTTCGAAAATTTGGCAGATTATCGAGAACCTTGGCAGCTTATCGAGAAACTTGGAAGATTATCGAGAACCTTGGCAGCTTATCGAGAAACTTGGAAGATTTTCGAGAAACTTGGCAGATTATCGAGAAAAATAAGATTGCGATACTGAAGCAGGTTTATCGAAAAATTAGATTTCGATACTTAATCAGGTTTATCGAAAAATAAGATTTCGATAACCAAAAATTTTCTCGATAATTTTTGAAAATTTCGAAACTTAGTTTTCGAAATTATACAATTTCGAAAACTATCCCAAAAGTCGAAGTACTTAACTTTCTTATACAAGAAAGAAAATACCGAGTCCACACAAACGAAGACGAGGTAGTGCACTTTGAGAAGATCTCGAAATAAGCAAGTAGGAAGATCTCGATAACTTGTAGGTTTTGTTAAACACAAGTATAATGATAAGAGAAATGAGATGAGAATGAGAGTGGGATGATTATGAGAAATTTGAGAAAGTGAAATGCAAGAGTTTCCTTAATGTTTTCAAATAACCAACCAAGTTTACAAGAGGCCTAAGACTAGTATTTATAGGAAAGAAGCTAGGGCAACATCCTACTCCTTCCCTCCTTACAATTCGTATGGGCTTTGAGGCCCATGGATCACATTTTAAGGCCTAGTAAACTTAATACAAAATATAAATAATAACTAAGCAACCTAGCATTATTACAAATGACCGAGACTTGATAAAATAGTAAAACTATGGTTCCAACACTAAGGACAAAATCAATCAAAACAAAGTCGAGGCAAAACCACAGTGAACTTAAACCAATAATCGCAAATGAATGTCTTCTTTAGAAAAGGTACACCACTCACAAGGATACAATGGCAAGTTTTAATCTTTTGTTTGGGAACTTATTAATGTTCATACCCCCAGTTGGTAGGTGTTATGTCTTGGTTTGCGACGGTTTATTTTATGTAATTATTATTCACAAGAAAAAGAAGAATGTTTTTGGGTTTTTGTGTGGTTGAAAAACTTTTGGAATTATTTTGGTATCGTCCCGTTAACCAAAATCGTATTTCTTCAAGAATCACCTCAAAAGAAATCCGATATAGAAAACGTAACGATTTGTTTTGATTGTTTTTGATTTTTTTGGTGTTTTAACACTTTAGGAAAAGTGTTAATGACTTTTTTGTATAATTATTAAAATTTACAAGAGGTGGTGGGGTTTATACAATGATGAATGAAAAACCACTAATCTCTAAGAAAAATGTTTTCAGATACGCAGCAACCTCCCCGGCAGCGCCGCCAAATTTTGATTGATCCTGAACAGTCAGACAATATTGACCAAGGTGAATGGTCAACAAAGTCAAACAGCTAAGACCAGCTAACCAAGGAGTATAGTGAATCCTCGAGTCGTTATATCACGACGAGGTGTGCAATTGTATTTATGAACGTTTTACGTTATCGGGTGATATAACAGGAAGATCAGGATTTTGATTATTATGATTAAACTAAGATATTAGGAATGAGAATACCTTAGAAACACTATATGAACAATTACTGATAATCAGATAACCTAAAAACGTGATTTAAATCTAAAAACGCGCGTTTGTATTTAAGATAAACGCGAATGCGCAAAATAAAAAGTGAAACGGGAGCACATAAAATCCTACGAATATTAAAATTATATTTTTACAATCCTAATGATAAAAGAAAATTTTTAGAAAAAGAAAAATAATTTTTACACTATTTAATTAATCACTATTAATTAATTGCTAATTATTAATTACTTTTTAATTATTTAAATTATACTAAATTATAACTAATTATGAGTTTTAACTAGAAAATTGAAAATTAAATTTAGAAAAATCTAAAATATTGTAAAACTAATTTTAAAACAGAAAATCTATTTTTCCTACTTTTTAAATAATTATTATTAATTAAAAACTAATTATTTAATTAATTTAAACTAGATTAAATTATAAAAAGTACAAAATGACAAAAGAAAAATCTAAAAAAAAATTACTAAAAATCCTACAGGTTATAAGGAGCCTAAGAAAAATTTAAAATCAAGAAGTGCTTATAAATAAGCAGAAAAATAAGCCAAAAGGGCTTAAATAGAAGCTAACACTTTCTTATTTTTGGTTTTTCTTTGATTTTATTTTACAAACTACTTTCCCTAATGAAATGATGAAAATTTTATGAAGGGACTTTGGCTAGTGCTTAAATATAAGCACTTGAGGCACTCAAGTGCTTAACAGATTGTAAAATGAAGCTTATTAGGACTTGTGATTTTTGAAAAAGCTATACTTAAGCTACCCTATGGACAAATAAGCTAAGAAAGATAGATACAAACTTGAAATGAGACAAATATGATGAAATAAGACAATGAATAAGCTGATAATACCAATTAAGCACTAAGCAACCCACAAGACCAAACAGGTCTTAAACTAGGATCTTTGGACCTCTGTGGGGTCTACAGAGGTTAAAGGAGGTCTAAAATGAAACTTGGCCCTTAAAGGTGACCAGGTCAACTTCAAAATAAGCTAATAAGCCGGGCTTATGGCTTATTATTGAGCCCTTGGCGAGTCTTGGAACTATGCACAAAAACTGAGTGGGTCAGTGTAGTGGTATTGGACAAGTCACAAAGGTAGGTCAAATAAGCTGAGGGCAAATAAGCTAAAACGTAAAATAAGCCTAGTTCTGAGAAGTTAGGCTGATAAGCTACAAAATAAGCCAAAAGTTTGGTTGTGGGGCCCACAGGTGAAGTCACAAAAGGCCAAAGAAACTAAACCAAAAGGCCCGGTGCAGGAGGTGTTGAGCCTTGCACCCTCAAATGAGCTTATGCACAAGCCACATAAAAAATCACAAAAATAAGCTGTTGATTGATTCTTGTAGCTTAGGTGGGGCACTTTAACCTCTAAAAATTTCAAGACCCAATTCCAAGCACAAAAATCAAGAAAATTCACCCAAAAAGTGACTTTCTGCATTGACTAGCAATTTTGACTTTTTAACTTGTTGAATAATTTTGACTTATGTGAACTTTGGGCTTAATCTGTTAACTGAATAAGATGTTTTAAGCTTAAAGGAGACCAAAATAAGCTAAGTGGACTATTTCTAAACCTGAATGGTGATTATACTATCCCTAACCCTTAACAGTTAGTTAATCAAGAGAGCACAAAGATCATTTTGACTTTTATACTAACAACTACTGTTTTTAATAGCTTATATGACCTAAATTACACTAAAGAAGCATGCAACCATGGATAACAACAACAATGCAACAATGGATCACAGAGATATAAGGTAATCCAAACACTACTTTAAGACCTGTCTGTTTTGAGTGTTCAAAGCAAATGGTTGTTTAAGACCATGAATCAAATTCCATAGGTAATATTCTTATGACATAAGACTAAATAGGCACAAAGCATTCATAATTACTGCATGAAATCTGAAAATCACCACTATACCTATTTGACTGTGAAAAATGAAATTTTGGCAACTATGAAAACTATCAATCAAGCAAGCAAGATTAAGCTATATTATCACTTAGGAACACAAAACTAATCAATAAACACAGAAAAAAACAACTATTGAGCAATCATACATTGAAATGCCAAAATGAAATTTGAGCTTACAATTGCCTTCCTGCTAAACCACATGAACAAGGACCAAAGTACTTATCCTATAGAACCCCCATAGGTTCACTAACCCACAGTCATCCCTTATTCACTGTGCTCCAGTCATCTCCTCCATAAAACCTGCAATGAAAGCTTATTTTTTCTATTTTTATATATATATATTTTTTTTTTGATTTTTTTTAATTTCTTGCTACTAACTGAGTTTTAAGGTCTCTAAAAGCTTGAATAAGCTTTATGGGAGCTTATATGATCCTAAGAATCCAGAACAACAACTGAGAACAAGGTAACTTAAATTTGAAATTTCAAATTGAAAATGCAAACTCGAGATTTTAAAACTGAATACTTGAATTTATAAATTGAGTGAAATAAGTTCAAATACACAGGAAAAGAGATTACAAGAGTTTTAAACAAAATATTACAACTAAATTGAAGTCTAAGCTAATTTCAACATTATTTAAACTAAGAAAAACTACACACTCTTCATTGCTCCTTCTTCTTTTTATACTATCCAATTAGGGTTTTTGAGGTATCTTTGTCCTTTCCCAGCAATAATATTGACCTTAGGATTAGTACGATTCAATCTTGGCAGTTCTTTGTTTTTGGCGCCAAAACAGGTTATTATGGCTAATGTTCTGATAACTTGTTTAGGTGTGAGATTATTGGGGTTAGGTAACTGTTTGGAGGCTTGGCAGTGTGTAGGGGTGACGATGAGAGGAGGGGGGAGTCACATGTGAGTGGTATTGGGGAGGGTGGTTTGGCAGTGGAGTGGTTTGGTGGGAGAGGGTGGGTTTGACCCACTTTGACCCTAGATAAAATAAAAACAGGGTGTGGGATTATAGTGTTTGGGCTTTGATGCATAGGGATTGCACCAGGCTTTACCTCTCGAGGGATCTCGAGAAGCTTACAACCCCCACCAGGCAGTATACCTGATCGTTGTAGTATAGTATAGTGACAAGTACCGGGGGATTGATCGTTCAGCTAGGAATAGTGTCGCTAGGATTAGAAAACCTAAATACTAGTTCTAAAGATGAGGGATGATTATTTTTGTATTTTTATATTTTTTAGAAAGCAAATAAAAATCTCGGGGTTTGAAGGATTTGGGCGGAATTAGTTGCTAGTCAACTAACCCAATACTAAAGATGCAATTAAAATAAAATACTAGAAACGAAAATAAAACTAAATTAAACTAAGGTTGTGAGCAATAAGTGGAGAAATTGTGTTTACTTAGATTTCACTACTCCCTAGATATCTTTTACACGTTAATTACTTGTTATAGTTGCGTGGATGACGGATTGTATTCCTTAATACCATTCATGGGGTGGCGCACTTAATTCCCCAATCCTTTGAGTGCCTACTTCACTCTTATTTCGAGCCGGCTAAGAAGCTCCTAACATGGGATCATTAGAATTTACTCATGCATTAAATACAACCAATAAAACCTAGTGCACGACAGTTCATGTTTCCTAAGACGTTCAAGCATGTTACCATTTGGAGATCTGCCAGTTTTCTTAAGCCTAACATCGAAATCATTCATCCAATACAACCATAAACAAGTAATCAACACATAATTAACATCTAGGTTTCATTAGATCTAAGCAAACACAAGATAGATCTAGCCTAGCATGATGGAATTAAGACAAGTACAAGATATAGACAACCAACACATAGACATATTGATTGAATTAGAAGAACACTTATCTCAATTACACATGTAAGGGTTCAAGGGCTGAAAACACTTGAAAAACCTGTAAAATTCGTAATATGTTCGGCCTTAGGGTTTCTCCAAAACTTCTCCTTTTTATGAATGAAAATTAGAAAACTATATATAGGAAATTGAGGCTGACGGCGTCAAGACCAAATAGGTGACACCGTCATCTCGCCGCCAAAATAATTCTCGGACTGCCTTGATCTACATCTGACGCCGTCATGTGTTAGCTTTTTCCAGGCCGTCACGTATTTTACACTTGACGCTCTTCCTTGTGACGCCTTCATTTCAGTACTGGGCCGTCATGCAATTTACTCTTGACGCCGTCAAATTGTTACTCTTGACGCCGTCACCTACTGTTCCCAGCTTGGAAAATTAAGTCTTTGGCGTTTTCTTCACTTTTATGCTCCAAAAACGTTCGAATTGCTTCCTTTTCCAGATTTCTCTCCCAAAGTACCTAAAATCACAAAAGGAACTATTTAGGGCAATATTTGATCAAATAAATTCAATTCCGGGCTTAAATGACCCCCTTAAAGTGGTTCATTTTTCGCCTCATCAGGCTTGGTTTGAGCTAAAGGGATGGGGTGTTGGCTTGGGGTTTGTATTTGGAGTGGATTTGGATTCTTTTGGGTTATAAATAACTTGGTCCGTTTGGTTTGTAGTATTTAGTAACACAAGGACCAATTTTGTAACTTTTTTATTTTGAGGGACTGAAGTTGCCAATTTTCCCAAAGTATTCCAAGGGTGATTCCTGCCCTGTTCCAATAATCCAGGGACCATACATGATATTTTGTTGAATATTAGACCTTGACAGATCTTCTTGAGCACTCTAGAATCGTTAGTTATGTTAATGTAATCAATAACACACTAATAGACAATCTCTGTAACTTGTATTTTAAAGCGGAAACAGACACAAGTTTAATACTAAGAACTTTTGATCCTCTATGGATCTTTTAATAATAATAAAAGTATTTTCTAAAACGTTACTCAATACATAATCGAGTGTTCCTTTTATACACAAGGAACCCTAAACCGTTTCCCAAGAAACGTATATTCTAAAACTTCTAAAAGATATGCATTATCACTTCCTAAATAAACTCATGCATATCCTAACTATATTACATAAAATATGGAAATACTATATCCACAGAAACAACTAATACTGAAACTAGTCTTCAGCAGATACACTGCTTCAGCAGGAACCAGCTCTTCAGCAGTAACCTTCAGTAGTAACCATCAGCAGAATTCTTACTTAGCAGAATTCCCAACAATCCTCCCCTAATCTTGAATTTGACATGGTTAAGTTCAAGATTCTTGATAGATCTTTGAAGTTACATACCAAGAGGATTGAAATAACACAGCACCTGCAAAGAATCTTCATCAGCAGGATCTCTATGATCAGCAAATACTTGAAAGCTCCATTCTTTGCAGCAACAAATGACTAAATTTACATCAAAACAAATTAGTTTCATACTATTCTCATCATATCCAGGTGTGTTAACTCCTGTGAGAGGTGAATCATTGAAAATAATGGATTTGATGTCTCTTTACCAATAGCCATCACCACTAGAGTAGCCAAGTGTTCTAAGGTACACTGATAACCACATGATTTTTAGCAAATCATCAGCTATAAACGGATTTGAGATGTCTTTACCTGTAGCCGTTTGCTCAGGACTAGCCAATTATTTTGATGAAAAATCATCTTGGTTAACTGATTACCAAATATGGTTTTCCACTGCCTTTACCACAAGCCATATACATGTGGGCTAGCCAATTATTTGGAATCCATAAAGGAAAAATCCATGGTCAATTGACAACCATTTCAACTACTCAGAAATAAAGCATGGGTGAGTTGATTACCCTATGGTTTTGAGCAAACCATTACAGCTATCAACAGATTTGATGTGTCTTTACCAAAGCTGTACCCTTTGGACTAGCCAACTTTTTGATGGAATAGTTAACATCAGGTAAGTTGATGACCAAAGAATAGTGTGAGGAACACCAAACCTGCATACAATAGACACAATACTATACAACAAAAATGTTAGGTTTTTTTTTTTTTTTTTTTTTTTTTTTTTTTTTTTTTTTTTTTTAATACTAATAATAGGTAAGAAAAAAAAATATACAACATTCTACCATTAAACATGTAAAACCCAAATTTTTTGGACGTGTAAAATACCCAAAATGCCCATCAAATTTAGACTAAAGACATTAAATAATTGAGACATTTCATTCCGATTTTAACCTAAGTATGGATTATAAATTCATGTCATATTAAAACTTTGCCTTATAATTGTATACACATTATAATTAGTCCTAAAACTAAATAAAATAATATACACATTTTAATTCCTATACTAGTCTAATTTAAATCACACGACACACACAATCTTTGTCAACTAATGTCACACGTTTTATTTTAAAGAAGATAGAACCGAATTTGTTTACATTCCTTAATGGTCCACACGTTTTGTTAAGTAAGAAATAAACACCAAATCACATTATTATTATTGAAGATTTGCATGTTCCTCTTTGACTCATAATATGTAACAATTTGCAATTTCAGGTTAATTTCTATTTCCGGAAAATTTTACTATTCATGTTACTATTCATTTCTTTCTGAAATTTTCCCGAAAGTTGATTTTTATTTCATATTCTCGAGTGATAAATCATTTCCATGACAAATTAAATGTTTGACACTCGTCAGATCATTTTCGTGAAAGTTATTAAGGTATTACACGACATTACACGTTTTAGGGTAAAACGGCAATCAGAAATTCAACGCACAACGAAATTCGGTCGCGTTAATTTTCCCAGTATCAGAAAAATGTTTAACACACTCATGATTTATTTAAGAATAAATCATGACTGAGAAAAACATGACCAAAATAAACTTCGGCCGTGAAAAACTGGAAATTTCAGTTTTAGGCGTTTTTACTCAGCCGTAACCCTAGCCTTTACCTGCACCGCGTTTCTAAGATGATTTGAGCTTTCAACTTATTAAAATAAGTCAACATATTTTTCCCTCCTCCATTGACTAAAAATCATTCTTTGATTTTATAAGTCATTTCGTGATTTATAGGCTTCCGGTTTGATGTCTAAAAGACATTTAACACCAACCGACACCAGACTGAGCCCAGTCTAGACATTATAAATCATTTTAAATCATTTTTAGCATATTAGAAAAGTAACATTTTACTTTTCTCAGTTTTACGCAATATTCGTACATTTTACGTATTACGCGTTTTAGACCCGTGTTTCCAGCTTTTAGCAGGTTTTACCACCCAAATGGAACTTATCACTCATTTTATATTTTATTATGGGACTTATGAACATTTCTAACAATACTTTAAAGTTTCATAATTTTACGACACCCGGTTTTACATTTTAAGGCCTAATCATTTACGGTTGGCATTTCCCGGAGTCAAAAATGCATCTAATATCTAGATATTTTCATCCAACACACACCTCACCCCCCCCCTTATCCTCTTTGAACCGCCAAAGGGGGGGGGAGTCACCCTTGAGGTGGCTTGATCTTGTGCTAGGTTGTCTTGGATGATAACATGTGTTATTTTGGTAAAAATATCTTAAGAAACTAACCTCCTCAAAGTCATATATATACTCCCTTCCCTCCCTTCCTTGGCCGGCCATCCCAACACACCAAAACATCTCACATTAGCTCTAAGTCTTCTAATTTGTTGCAAGGTTCAAGTGAAGTTCAAGTATAGAAACCCTAGTTAGCTTATTTTCACCAAAAATCTTCCAAACCCTAACATACTTGGTGTTTTCTCTTGAGTTTAAATCCACTCAATACACCTCAACTTTCATTACATATCTTTCAAGAATACCAAGGGTAGAAAGGTTGCTTGAAGTGAAAAAGGGTTGAAGCTTGTCTATCAAAGTCCATTTCCTTACTAGTTACTCCTTTCTTTAATTAGAAAGCCTAAAGTTGTAAGCCTAAACCTACCATGCTTCTTGTTTATTTATCATATCCATCTCATTTACATGTTATCTTTGCTATATTATGTGTTGTAATTATGTCCATGATGTATCATGATGAGTAAAAGATGTTGTTGTAATGAATTATTGAAACAAGTTACTAAAACAAGCAAACTAGTGAATATCTTGGTATAACCTGATCAAAATGGTAAAAATTTTATATTGGATTATTACATATTACAGTAGAGGACTTAAAAAGAAAACCATAGCAATTTGAACCACCTAAAAAGAGTAAACGAGTCAAAAGTTATGGCGATTTGAAGTTACCAAAGATTTCCGGCAAAACTGCCTAAATGTTTCTGTGACAGAACCTAAAACACGCAAAAAGAGGCCTTTCTGGTCCGATTCATGAAAAAGTTAAAACACGAAAGTTGTCCGGAATCATGTTTTCCTTCAAGAACAAAGAGGCTCGAGCCTTGAAAACGCCTTCTGAGTGAGATATTTCTCAGTTTCTTAACAGCTATTTACATATTTTAAGTCACTAAGTTATTGTCATACTTTCAAAGGAATAAAAGGTATTATGACCTATAACCAAGACCCCCACCATGGCTAGAGCCAAGGTTGTGTAACATGACCTTGGAACAAGGACCAAAGGTCATGGCTAGGCCATGACGAAATGACCAAACCAACTTACAAAGGCGTAAACATGAAACAATGAAATTGGCGATAACATGAACAAGTAATTTGTATCTACTTCACCTAAAAGGAAACCATGAGATTTTACCAAGACAAATGGTCATAAAAAACTTATGAATCAAACCCTAATAACAATCTTCATGTACCATAAACTTTCCTAAGTTTATCCAAATATCGGACATGTAACGTTTTCGGATCAAAACTTATATCTATATACTTTATCAACTACTACAATAGTAGGGAGCTTCATGTGAGGAGTTCATTATGTAAGCCGTCGAGATGAGTTGTGGATTTACGAGTTAAAGTGTCCTGGCTCCTCGAACGCTTACTAACATGACTTCTGAAATATGTTAGCCCGAACGGTAGTAAACGATATACCAAAACATACATGTTCATAAATCTTTCTTTCCAAGACTTACAAATATACATCATACCTCATCATGGACTATAATGCAAGATATATATATAGGCACTCCGTTATATTCTCACACAAATCCTAAGTCGCAACATTCTATTATAGGTTGCTCGTAGAAACCTACACGATCCGACCATCACCTTCATTACTTGCTATCGTACTTAAGGTGAGTTCATAGCCCCACTTTACATTACTTCAATGTTTTATAAACCCTTGGGGGGAATACATGCTACTTTTAAACCGAACACAATGCTTTGAAACTGTATGCTGCCTGATTGTTTTATTATTACTAAGTACCTACCTTGCCAATCCTAGGCCCCATCATGAACCATTTAATCACTAGTATTAGTGAGCGCGAGTATTGTGAATAGGCCTATTGGGATTGACGAATCCCATTTGTTTGAGCAGATTAGTTCAACAAATGCACTATATTTGAACATTTAAGTATGACGGCAAAGTACTTACCGGGGCAACATAACCGCCGATTGATATTGGTACCCGTTAACGTCTTGGTTGCATGAGCTTAGTACATAATAATAACTGTTTTGTTTTCTAACATGAGTATGAGTCTAATTAACTCTTACTACCAACATATTGTGTTCAACCATTAAACAAACTCTATGAATTTCACTCAACCTTTGTGTTGACCTCTTAAGCATGTATTTCAGGTCCATGATAATCAAGAATGGAGCGAGAAGGGCACGTACCGAAGGAAGAAGGCTATAAACAATTATGTCATTCTATAAAAACATCATAGACTTTATATTGATGTGTTTTGAAACAATGCAACATTTTGGGACCTCACTATGTAAACTTTGATATATTTGAATAATATGAATGACAACTCTTTTTATTACGATTCGTTTAGAGATCGTTTTCTATTATTATGACTGTTGTGCCGTCGAGTAACACCCAAGTTGAATTCCGCTGCATCATGAATTGGGGGTGTTACAGATTGGTACCAGAGCCATGGTTATAGAGAAACGGGTCTAAGTGAGACCTAAACTATAACTACAATAACAAGCAAAAACATTTTTATAGCCTTCCGCTCTTCGTGCCTTCCGTCCTCCAGAAGATTATGGACTTATTACACATGTTATCCTACATGAACATATTTGTATATTGTCATATGCACATTTCCTTAGTTTGAGCATTTTCCATAAACATTTGATTATTTTTGACATCATAAATTGTAGACATCATGTCCGCACCTCCATCTCCTGATCATCTTCATGCTATGCCCGAGTATTTACCAATTCTTCCCGGACCCGATGATCCTTACTTTGAACAAATTGACTATGACGATGAGGAAATACCTTATGAGGATCTAGACAATGAAATAGATTCGGACGAAGATCCTGAAATGGATTTGGACATAAATATCGATGAGTACGAAGAGGATCCTGAAATGGATGTTGACATCGAAGGCATCGGGGAGGAAGCGGAGGAACTATTAGTGGTGCCACATTTATCACCATTGACATCTCCACCTCCGGTTTCACCAATTTCATCCGAATCTAACCGTACCACTCCAGCTCAAATTCCGAAATCTACTTACCAAACCGGCGGAACATCTACATCTCCACATATGTTCGCGAACTCAGCTCAATATGAAATCTACTCTTTGAAACAAGCTCTCAACCTAACCCAACTCAAGGTTAAATGTATGGCAAGTCAAATGCACGAATGTATGTCCAAGGTAAATTCTGCTAGAATGGATGCCATGAATGCTCGAGACGACCTATATTGGTTTAAGCTTGACATGAGCTACGTGAAGCGTGACTCGACTCATGTTGGGGAAGAAGTCTTAAATCCTTTGATGGGCTTGGATAATGTCAAAGATAGACTCACTTTGGTTGAGAGGGCCCAAGAACAGGATGCGGTTCAAATTCACCAACTACTTAACCGCCTAAATACCGCCGAAATCCGGTTAGATGTGGCAAACTTTGACAGGTATCAACTTAGGAATGATTTGTGTGGGATGCAAACTCAAATGAGTTCCATACAACAAAGGTTATACCGAAAGGAGGTCAAAGAATACCGTCCAAACGAAAGCGTAGACGTGTTAGCAACACGCGGAAATAATAATCCGACCGGACCGCAACAACCTCCCAACCAACGTTAGACTAGTGTTATAGTACTAGTTAGCTTTTGTACAACGTTGTAATTACTAACTGAAAGTATCAGTTAGTAAGTTTTGAATGAACTTGTAATAAGTTCGATTTTGTAATCAACATTATATAAATATAACTTTGTTTTATATACTACCATGTGTTGCTTTTAAGTTTCAAACATTATCATCCTATCATTCTTATCAAACATTGTGCTCATCTCACAACTCTCTAATTACAATGTATCTTTTGAACAATAGAATCATGGCGCCAAAGAAAAAGACCCCACCAACGATGACACAAGCCGCCATCCGCAAACTGGTGAAGGATAGTGTCAATGCAGCACTTATCACGGAACGAGCAGCCGTAGCTGCAGCAGCTGCCGATGCCACCACAGCTGCTGGTGCTGCTGATGCTGCAGCCGCTGCTGATGCTGCAGCAGCCGCAGAAGCCGCCACTGCTGCGGAAGCTGCGATAGCTGCAGAGGCTGCCAGAATTGCCAGTCATTAACCTTGGAGGACCTACCCCTCCGGTGACCAATGTTACTACAGTACCAAAGGGTTGTTCGTTCATTTCCTACCTGAAATGTGAACCCATCAAATTCAAGGGTACTGAAGGGGCTGTAGGTTTGACCCGTTGGTTCGAAAAGGCGGAGTCGGTGTTCTTGGTTAGTAAATGTATCGAGGGGGATAAAGTTCAGTATGCCACAAGTACTCTGTTGAATGAGGCCTTGTCCTGGTGGAACTCAATTGCTCAACCCATGGGCATTGAGAATGCCTACAAAATTACTTGGGCTAATTTGAAACAAATGATGATCAAGGAATACTGTCCTCGGAGTGAGATGCAAAAGTTGGAAGTTGAGTTCTGGGATCACGCGGTTAGGGGAAATGATATCATTACCTACAACCGTAGATTCCAGGAACTGAGGATACTTTGTCCTACAATGGTTTCCACAAAGGAAAAATTGTTGGAAAGGTATATTTGGGGACTTCCCTCAAGCATACAAGGGAATGTGACTTCGGCAAATCCCAAAGAACTTGATGTGGCTATGAGAATGTCCCGTAGTCTCTTGGATCAAGTGGTACGTATGTCGGAAACCCGCAAGCAAAACAACCTCAACACCAACAACAACACTAACAACTCCAACAACAGCAATGCCAACAATCCCAACAATTCCAACTACCGTAACAACAACAACAACAAGAACAACAACAACAAACGACCATATGATGGTAACCGTGGGAATAACAACAACAACAACAACAACAACAACAACCAAACCCGAAACAACAACCATCACAATCAACAGAACAAGAGGCAGGAAGCCGCAACGGCTTATGTTGCTGCACCAGCTGGTGGTAGGTACGTGGGTAATCAACCACAATGTACCAAGTGTAACTACCATCACGAAGGTCCTTGCCCGGCCAAATGCCACAAGTGCCAAAAGCCCGGACATCTTGCCAAGGATTGTAGGGGCAAGGGTATAGCTACTGGGGCTAACACACAGCCCATAGTTACATGCTTCGGGTGTGGTGAAAGGGGACACTACAAAAACAACTGTCCTCAAAACCAAGGGCCCCAAGGCGGAGGTGCTCGTGCTAGAGCCTATGTCATAGGAAAGGAAGAACCACACCAGGACCCGAACGTGGTTACCGGTACGTTCTTACTCAATAATATTCCTGTTAAAGTATTATTCGATTCTGGTGCTGATATGAGCTTTATATCTACTAGAATTGCACCTTTACTTGATATTCCATCAATTACTTTAACCACTAGTTATAATGTTGAGCTAGCTACCGGTGACTTAGTAAATACCAATACCGTAATCCCAAACTGTACCCTTAATCTCTTAGACCACCCCTTTAACATCAATCTTATGCCAATCGAACTCGGAAGTTTCGATGTTGTTATTGGCATGGATTGGTTGTCTAAACATCAAGCTAACATTATTTGTGGTGAAAGAGTTGTGCACATTCCATGTGACAATGAAACTTTGATCATTCGTGGTGATCAAAGTGGAACCCGAATAAACATCATCTCATGTATCAAAACCATGAAGTACATTGAGAAAGGATGTTATGCTTTCTTAGCCCACGTAACAGAAAAGAAAACCGATGAAAAACGTCTCGAAGATGTTCCTATTGCCCGTGAGTTTCCTGAAGTCTTCCCAGAAGACTTACCCGGACTACCACCACATCGACAAATAGAGTTCAGAATTGATTTAATACCAGGAGCGGCGCCAGTTGCCCGCGCACCATACCGGCTAGCACCTTCAGAGATGCAAGAGCTATCAAATCAATTACAAGAACTTGCGGACAAGGGATTTATTCGACCCAGTTCCTCACCTTGGGGAGCTCCAGTTTTATTCGTGAAAAAGAAAGACGGGTCATTACGCATGTGTATTGACTATCGTGAACTAAACAAATTAACCATAAAGAACCGATACCCACTACCAAGAATTGATGATTTATTCGATCAATTGCAAGGCTCAACCTATTACTCAAAAATTGACCTACGATCAGGTTACCACCAAGTTAGAGTTCGTGATGAAGACATTCCAAAAACAGCCTTTAGGACACGATATGGTCACCACGAATTCCAAGTGATGCCATTTGGGTTAACAAATGCACCGGCAGTATTCATGGATCTCATGAATCGGGTGTGTAAGCCATATTTGGACAAATTTGTGATCGTATTCATAGACGACATTCTCATTTATTCCAAAAACGAAGAGGAACACAAAGAACACCTTAGAACAATTTTAGGACTACTCAAGGAAGAGAAATTGTATGCAAAGTTTTCTAAATGCGAATTTTGGATTCAATCCGTACAATTCCTTGGGCATGTGATTGACAAAACCGGTTTACATGTCGATCCCGCTAAAATTGAAGCTATCAAAAACTGGCCAACACCTACCACACCTACAGAAATTCGGCAATTTCTGGGTTTAGCCGGGTATTACCGAAGGTTTATTGAAGGATTTTCCTCAATAGCAAAGTCTTTGACTAAGCTAACTCAGAAAGACAAGAAATATGTGTGGGATGAAAACGAAGAAAAAGCTTTCCAAACCCTCAAACAGAAACTTTGTAGTGCTCCTATCCTAGCATTGCCCGATGGGATAGAAGATTTTGTAGTCTATTGTGATGCATCGCACCAAGGGTTAGGTGCCGTATTGATGCAACGCGATAAGGTCATGGCTTATGCATCAAGACAACTCAAGGTTCATGAGGAAAATTACACCACTCATGACTTAGAGTTAGGAGCTGTGGTCTTTGCACTAAAAATCTGGAGACACTATCTATACGGTACTAGATGTACTGTGTACACCGATCATAAAAGTCTACAACACATTTTGGACCAAAAAGAACTAAACATGCGACAACGTCGTTGGTTGGAATTACTAAGTGATTATGACTGCGACATTCGTTATCACCCAGGGAAAGCAAACGTAGTAGCTGACGCCCTAAGCCGAAAGGAACGAGTTAAACCACTACGAGTTCGAGCCTTAGTTTTAACCATAAATTCAAACTTTCCTACCCAAATCCTTCACGCTCAAGCTGAGGCGGTGAAACAAGAAGATATCCAAAAGGAAAAGTTGGATGGCATGATACAGAAGAAATTCGAAACCCGTTCAGATGGAACTCTATGCTTCCAAGGTCGAAGTTGGTTACCACTTTATGGTGGCTTACGAGACTTGATCATGCATGAATCACACAAATCTAAATACTCCATACATCCAGGATCTGATAAAATGTATCATGATCTTAAGTTACTTTATTGGTGGCCGAACATGAAAGCCGACATTGCAACATATGTTAGCAAGTGTCTTACCTGCTCCAAAGTAAAAGCCGAACACCAAAAACCATCCGGTCCATTACAACAACCAGAAATTCCTACTTGGAAATGGGAAAGAATTACTATGGACTTCATTACCAAGCTCCCAAGGACATCAAGCGGTTATGACTCCATCTGGGTCATAGTTGATCGTCTCACAAAATCCGCACATTTTATACCAATCAAAGAGACTTACAAAATGGAACAACTAACCCGACTGTACGTCAAAGAAATAGTCTCAAGACATGGTGCACCGATATCCATCATATCCGACAGAGATGGTAGATTTACTTCCAATTTCTGGCAGTCACTCCAAGACGCCTTTGGAACAAATCTAGACATGAGTACAGCCTATCACCCTCAGACCGATGGTCAGAGTGAACGAACCATCCAAAAACTTGAAGACATGCTTCGAGCATGTATAATAGATTTTGGAAAAGGATGGGATACTCATTTACCATTAGTCGAATTTTCCTACAACAACAGCTATCATACAAGTATTAAAGCAGCTCCATTTGAAGCACTTTACGGTCGAAAGTGTCGTTCACCTGCTTGTTGGGCTGAAGTGGGAGAAGTTCAACTCACTGGACCAGAACTTATCCGTGAAACAACGGATAAGATTGTACAAATCAGAAGTCGATTACAAGCCGCAAGAGATCGACAGAAAAGTTATGCCGACACACGACGCAGACCCCTAGAATTCCAAGTCGGAGATAGGGTTATGCTAAAGGTATCGCCTTGGAAGGGCTTGATACGATTCGGTAAACGAGGAAAACTAAACCCAAGATACATCGGACCATTCAAAATCTTAGCCAGGGTTGGCCCTGTGGCGTACAGACTTGAGCTTCCATCAGAACTCAGTAGTGTACACCCCACTTTCCATGTATCTAACCTAAAGAAATGCTTATCGGATGAATCACTTGTGATTCCACTCGATGAAATTCAACTCAATGACGATCTTCAATTTGTTGAGGAACCCGTAGAAATCATGGACCGAGAGGTCAAACAACTCAAACAAAGCCGTATACCAATTGTCAAAGTTCGTTGGAACTCACGACGTGGTCCTGAATACACATGGGAACGAGAGGACCAGATACGTAAGAAATACCCACATCTTTTTACCAACGAAGCTTCTACTCCTAACGCAAATTGATCTCCGGGACGGAGCTCTCATATGGGGTGGAGACTGTAACAATTCGCAATTTCAGGTTAATTTCTATTTCCGGAAAATTTTACTATTCATGTTACTATTCATTTTTACTATTCATTTCTTTCTGAAATTTTCCCGAAAGTTGATTTTTATTTCATATTCTCGAGTGATAAATCATTTCCATGACAAATTAAATGTTTGACACTCGTCAGATCATTTTCGTGAAAGTTATTAAGGTATTACACGACATTACACGTTTTAGGGTAAAACGGCAATCAGAAATTCAACGCACAACGAAATTCGATCGCGTTAATTTTCCCAGTATCAGAAAAATGTTTAACACACTCATGATTTATTTAAGAATAAATCATGACTGAGAAAAACATGACCAAAATAAACTTCGGCCGTGAAAAACTGGAAATTTCAGTTTTAGGCGTTTTTACTCAGCCGTAACCCTAGCCTTTACCTGCACCGCGTTTCTAAGATGATTTGAGCTTTCAACTTATTAAAATAAGTCAACATATTTTTCCCTCCTCCATTGACTAAAAATCATTCTTTGATTTTATAAGTCATTTCGTGATTTATAGGCTTCCGGTTTGATGTCTAAAAGACATTTAACACCAACCGACACCAGACTGAGCCCAGTCTAGACATTATAAATCATTTTAAATCATTTTTAGCATATTAGAAAAGTAACATTTTACTTTTCTCAGTTTTACGCAATATTCGTACATTTTACGTATTACGCGTTTTAGACCCGTGTTTCCAGCTTTTAGCAGGTTTTACCACCCAAATGGAACTTATCACCCATTTTATATTTTATTATGGGACTTATGAACATTTCTAACAATACTTTAAAGTTTCATAATTTTACGACACCCGGTTTTACGTTTTAAGGCCTAATCATTTACGGTTGGCATTTCCCGGAGTCAAAAATGTATCTAATATCTAGATATTTTCATCCAACACACACCTCACCCCCCTTATCCTCTTTGAACCGCCAAAGGGGGGGGGGGAGTCACCCTTGAGGTGGCTTGATCTTGTGCTAGGTTGTCTTGGATGATAACATGTGTTATTTTGGTAAAAATATCTTAAGAAACTAACCTCCTCAAAGTCATATATATACTCCCTTCCCTCCCTTCCTTGGCCGGCCATCCCAACACACCAAAACATCTCACATTAGCTCTAAGTCTTCTAATTTGTTGCAAGGTTCAAGTGAAGTTCAAGTATAGAAACCCTAGTTAGCTTATTTTCACCAAAAATCTTCCAAACCCTAACATACTTGGTGTTTTCTCTTGAGTTTAAATCCACTCAATACACCTCAACTTTCATTACATATCTTTCAAGAATACCAAGGGTAGAAAGGTTGCTTGAAGTGAAAAAGGGTTGAAGCTTGTCTATCAAAGTCCATTTCCTTACTAGTTACTCCTTTCTTTAATTAGAAAGCCTAAAGTTGTAAGCCTAAACCTACCATGCTTCTTGTTTATTTATCATATCCATCTCATTTACATGTTATCTTTGCTATATTATGTGTTGTAATTATGTCCATGATGTATCATGATGAGTAAAAGATGTTGTTGTAATGAATTATTGAAACAAGTTACTAAAACAAGCAAACTAGTGAATATCTTGGTATAACCTGATCAAAATGGTAAAAATTTTATATTGGATTATTACATATTACAGTAGAGGACTTAAAAAGAAAACCATAGCAATTTGAACCACCTAAAAAGAGTAAACGAGTCAAAAGTTATGGCGATTTGAAGTTACCAAAGATTTCCGGCAAAACTGCCTAAATGTTTCTGTGACAGAACCTAAAACACGCAAAAAGAGGCCTTTCTGGTCCGATTCATGAAAAAGTTAAAACACGAAAGTTGTCCGGAATCATGTTTTCCTTCAAGAACAAAGAGGCTCGAGCCTTGAAAACGCCTTCTGAGTGAGATATTTCTCAGTTTCTTAACAGCTATTTACATATTTTAAGTCACTAAGTTATTGTCATACTTTCAAAGGAATAAAAGGTATTATGACCTATAACCAAGACCCCCACCATGGCTAGAGCCAAGGTTGTGTAACATGACCTTGGAACAAGGACCAAAGGTCATGGCTAGGCCATGACGAAATGACCAAACCAACTTACAAAGGCGTAAACATGAAACAATGAAATTGGCGATAACATGAACAAGTAATTTGTATCTACTTCACCTAAAAGGAAACCATGAGATTTTACCAAGACAAATGGTCATACAAAACTTATGAATCAAACCTTAATAACAATCTTCATGTACCATAAACTTTCCTAAGTTTATCCAAATATCGGACATGTAACGTTTTCGGATCAAAACTTATATCTATATACTTTATCAACTACTACAATAGTAGGGAGCTTCATGTGAGGAGTTCATTATGTAAGCCGTCGAGATGAGTTGTGGATTTACGAGTTAAAGTGTCCTGGCTCCTCGAACGCTTACTAACATGACTTCTGAAATATGTTAGCCCGAACGGTAGTAAACGATATACCAAAACATACATGTTCATAAATCTTTCTTTCCAAGACTTACAAATATACATCATACCTCATCATGGACTATAATGCAAGATATATATATAGGCACTCCGTTATATTCTCTACACAAATCCTAAGTCGCAACATTCTATTATAGGTTGCTCGTAGAAACCTACACGATCCGACCATCACCTTCATTACTTGCTATCGTACTTAAGGTGAGTTCATAGCCCCACTTTACATTACTTCAATGTTTTATAAACCCTTGGGGGGAATACATGCTACTTTTAAACCGAACACAATGCTTTGAAACTGTATGCTGCCTGATTGTTTTATTATTACTAAGTACCTACCTTGCCAATCCTAGGCCCCATCATGAACCATTTAATCACTAGTATTAGTGAGCGCGAGTATTGTGAATAGGCCTATTGGGATTCACGAATCCCATTTGTTTGAGCAGATTAGTTCAACAAATGCACTATATTTGAACATTTAAGTATGACGGCAAAGTACTTACCGGGGCAACATAACCGCCGATTGATATTGGTACCCGTTAACGTCTTGGTTGCATGAGCTTAGTACATAATAATAACTGTTTTGTTTTCTAACATGAGTATGAGTCTAATTAACTCTTACTACCAACATATTGTGTTCAACCGTTAAACAAACTCTATGAATTTCACTCAACCTTTGTGTTGACCTCTTAAGCATGTATTTCAGGTCCATGATAATCAAGAATGGAGCGAGAAGGGCACGTACCGAAGGAAGAAGGCTATAAACAATTATGTCATTCTATAAAAACATCATAGACTTTATATTGATGTGTTTTGAAACAATGCAACATTTTGGGACCTCACTATGTAAACTTTGATATATTTGAATAATATGAATGACAACTCTTTTTATTACGATTCGTTTAGAGATCGTTTTCTATTATTATGACTGTTGTGCCGTCGAGTAACACCCAAGTTGAATTCCGCTGCATCATGAATTGGGGGTGTTACATAATAACACACGACATTCCATATAATACGTACACGACATTCCTTACACGCTTTGACAAATCCATTATTTTCGTTATAACATCCTGCTGATCTCTCCCCTACGCCGAACCATAAAACACACATAAACCTAATTATCAAAGTGGTGTCACATCCTTTCTTCTATCAGTAAGCAATGTGTTCAAGGTCTAGAAAAGGTGGTACGAGGCTGGGAAGGTGGTGGTGTTCGATCGATATTAACAGGTTCGAAAAGGGTGGTTTTGGTTTTGGTGTCGACTTGGTTTGGTCTTGGTTCTTTGTCTCCTTTTTTTTTCCCATCCAATCACTAGAGGGTACGCCTCAATCTTGTTCTTTTCTTTTCGTTTGATCTCATCACACTTGTATAACGTACCACATGAAACTATTCTGGATCGTATGATGTTATATGTATGCATATAAATGGTATTAAGCTCACATAAAAGTACAAGAGATGTTAGGTCACCATTTTGTAAACACAAGTATGATATTGATAGAAATGAGATGAGAAAAGAGATTGGTTGATTATAAGAAATGAGAGAAAAAATAAGAACATGAGTTTCACTATGATATTCAAATAACCAACAATTGAAAAGTTTACATAAGCTTACTATTTATAAGGGAGGAGTAGGGCAACATTCCCTTCCTCCCTCATCTTACTTAAACGTGGGCTTTTAGGCCCATGGACTAGCTTACTTAAGCCTAGTAATCATAAACATAGTGAAATAAATAACTAAATAACCTATTACAAAAGGTAATGACTGAGACTTGACTAAATACTAAAGTATGATCCCAACAATCTCCCCCTAAGGGTCGGTCATCATGGTTGCTTGACGTCTTCATCTTTGTCATTGACTTGTGACATGTAAAGCTTTAGACATCTTCAAAATGGTTGAATGATAATGATTGTACTTTGCTCTTTGTCTTTGTTCTTTGGTGATGATGTAGTGATTGTGTCATGAAGTAGTCTGCCGTTTGTCACTCCTGCGTCTGTGGTGGTTGTCCGTCATTCCAACATACTCATACATCTTCAAACTTATTCTTTCTCGTGCACGAAGTTCCTTTTCATATTCTGAGATCTTTAAGTCTTTATACTTTGTAGATTCTTCTTTATTGACGTAGAATCTTTCTTTGAACTTTGTGGTGCTAAGATCTTTGGGGGAGCTATCATTTGCATCAAGATGTATGTATGAGCATGTTGGAATCTACCATCATGGAAGTGAGGTACCTGCAAGTAAACAGTTAGCAATAAAACAACCGGTACTTACAGATAAGGAATTAGAGCTCATCAACAGCATATTGTGAAGACTCCTTCTAATCCTTATCCAGGCCGTTCCCATATCAGATACTCCCGAAGGAGCTTACAAGACCTACTAAGTAGCTCAATGACTGGGTGAGTCGCTGGGGATCACTCCACGACTGTAGACCGCTATGGAACCATCGCAAACACTAAGCATAACCCTTGTGGGGTTACCGAAGTGACATGCTGTCAGGGCTGTTTGATGTTGACCCTGGCAGGATTTCCGTTCAATCATTGAGAAATACATTAGTAATCCTCTCATAAACGTTATCGGCAGATTGCTAAGATCTGCGAAGGACTCGATAATTTACAGCTGGTGTCCATTGATGTAGAACACCAGTTGTAGAAATACTAAGTGTTCCTAAGAGATCTTTGATGTATCTCAAGGCTCTAGACGCTATAAGTGCACACCTAGGTTTCCTATGCGGAGACTAGGGAGGGGTCTCCTGCTTCAATATCAACCGTCTCTAAGAGATAGGTCGATAGATTACAATGGTTCCCCGTGAGAATGAAACAAGCTCTTTTAAGAGAACTTGAATAGTTAAGAAGGTTTAGTGCATTGCGTCACTGGGTCCATGACGACTTAAACTTCAATACCGGTGTTGTCTTTTGCAACAACCAGTAGCATACGTATTGATCCCGGTATCTGCCCTAAGGTTGAACATATGGAGGGCTATTTCTTTTCACCCTTTTCTTTACTTTTCTTTTTAATTCTTCAACTCCTTCTTTCCCTTTCATTCTTTTCTCCTTTTTTTCGTATCATACCTAAGGACTTCTAATTCTAACTATGGGAGATGTCCTTGGGTAGATCCCTCCGGCTCTGGCGGATCATAGGATGGATATTCCTATCTTAATCACCTTATAACTCCGACAGTAGCCAAGAAACCTTTGAAAACCTCTCAAAGTGTTTGTGATAATCAAATATTTTGGTTAACACTTTGAGAGTTTTGTGTACACTTTTGAAGGGCTCCCCCTGCACATGTGCTCATAAGTATTTAATAAACTTGCACATGCGGGAGGAGCAATCATTTTGAATTGATCCACTTTCCGTGAACAAGACAGATTCGAGACACGCTTACATCACTAGATAAACTAGCTTGAAGTTATTACCCGGCCTGGTCAAGTCCACAGAAAGTTTCTCGAGATGGTACATTTCTACTAAGACAAATCCTTTTTGAGACACGCTTACGTGGTTAGTTAAAGAGCTACATTGTCAGCTTTTAGGTGACAACTAGCTCTAGTAACTAACTTGATGTTATTACCCGTCGAGGATAAGTCTTTTCGATATTACTAACTTTTATTATCTCATCAATTCCTGGGTCAATACTGAGTCTAGCTCGCACATGATACAACTTTAAAGCTTTGACTTCGTATATTTTAATCACTTTTTCATTTTCTCCCCCTCAAAAATAGCATATAAAATGATGTTTTTGACAATTTTTTAGATTAAAATATGTCTTTTGAGTCTTACGGGGAGATTCACCAAGAACTTTTGATTAAGAGCAAAGTATTTTGTTTTGACAAGTGCTCCCCCTCAACAAGTGATTAGGTCTTATTGAGGTGAAATACTTGTCCTTTTGAGCAGAATTATGAAAATCATAAACATTTGATTAATTCTACTCAAAAGTAAGAAGCCTTCGCTCCTTATATCAGGATTGAGGCACTGATGCGTACCTCAGGGTCCTTTCAATACAAGATCGGGTTGTGCACTGTAATGCGTACACAAGCCATTATGAAGTATATTATTGACAAATCAAATCAAACTCTTACAATTTTCTACCATTCAGGTCTCTGAAATGTCATCACCGGAAATTTTGTTCTTCCTCCAACATAGCTTTCCAATCTCCGAAACTGATCCCTGCGCTTCAACCGGTTCTCAATCCTTGTAATGAATCTGCGAGCATCCCTGGTCTCATCGGTGTTCCATCTTTTGGATTTCCCTAGTGCTATGTCATTGATTTTGCTTTTGATTCCATCTCTGACGAACTTCAAGGTTTCATCACAGAACTTATGTATTTCTTTGTAGCACATGAAGTTGTTTCGACCGTTGACACTGTGGTAAGTGAACCCGAATGCCGGATGCCTGATCAAGGTGTATTGAGGTAGATGTTGAAGGTCGGGGATGTCAAACATGTTAGGTTTGGTGAGATTTAGCTTCTTCTGATAACTTCCCACTCCTAGTTGAAGATCTTCTACTCGTTCTCTGATAACTATCTGCCTGATGAAGATTAGGAGAGCTTGTATAAAGGCAAGCTGCATCTCTTTGGGCAAGTTGCAAAGATTTCCTTGAACTTTGAGCAGGTACATATCTTCTATGTCATTGAGGAGTAGTCGTGGAAAGTCTGACTCGGAAATTTCATACTCCTTTTCATCAAGTCTTTTGAGTGTGATTTTGCTGAGGAAGGGGTACCCAAAGTGAGTGACAGTCGAAATGAACTGAATTGAGACTATCTTCAAATCACTTGTCACATCACCCACTGTCTGATTGAGTCTGCTACTGCGATAATACTGTGCCCGGTTTTCTGGCCAATGATGTATACCGTAGAGTGCGTTCCGGTCATAGTCAATAATTTTATCGATGAATAAGGCTGAGGCTTCTTCTTCGATGGCATTGTTGAGATATCGAGCTGCAGGGAGAAAGGCAAGTGATGTGATGTACTTCTTCTCAATCTTGCTGCCGAGTGTCAGAAATTCCAAGTCGGTGTTGAAGAAAAACTTGTACGGGATCTTCGGTTCCTTAGGCTTCCCAATCATCGGTAGTGGTTTGGACCAATCAGTAATGTAGGGTGCGGTTTTCCTTGTGACCGGATCGACATAAGATTCAGGATTGATCCAGTCAATATTGCTTGACATAGCTCGAGCAATATTTTCCAGATGATACTCAAGTTCGATTGAGTTAGCAGACCGATCTTTCAGAAGATTGAACGCATCATTCTTGATTCTTCGCAACTCTTTCTTATTCATCTTTTTCATCTGAAACTTATGCTGAATCAATTGAGCATATTCCACTGTACGACCATCTTGAGGTTCTTGATTGTCTGCATGTGGCGGTTGCGAATTGATCATCTTCTCAAACCAGGAGTATTCGGCAGTCTCATCTTGGTCTAGCCATTTGAGGACGGTTTTTGGTTTCTTTGGTTCTGTTCCTTTTGATGAGGTGTCCGGTTTGGGTTGATGATGTTTTCATTTCCTTTCTTTCTTCTTCTTAGAGGACGGTTCTGGAACTTCATCGGGCTGAGGAATCTCGTCACTACCTGTGTATTCAAAGTGGTCGTGTGCTTTGGGAGCGGAACCAGATGCCCTTGGTTGTTGTGAGGACGTTGTTGTTGTTGGAGGGATGACCGGTGTTTTAGATTGAGATGAGGGTCCTTCGGCTTGTTTCTGTTTCTTTGCCTGAGAATTAGGATCCCTGTCTTCATCATCTCTTGGACGTTTCAGTTTGTCCGCCTCTGTGCTGCAAGTCTCTTTAGTCATTTTTGCTTTCAACGCTTCCAGGACTTTAGCTTCTTCCGGCGATAATGAGAACTTGCTTGCCAGTTTGTCCAATAGCTTAGCTTCCAATTCATCCAAAGATAGTCCTGGTAGTGGAACAGTAGACTTGTCAGCTCGAAGAGTAAATGTGGTTGATCGGATTACTTTCTTGACAGCTTGCTCTGCGAACTTGGTGAGTTCGTCTCTCATGGGTGCCAGCAGATCTTTCAACTCAGCAACTAAGTGTTGTTCCATGTATTGGTGTGCTTGAGCAGCCAATGTGGCTTCCAAGTTCTCTTGCACATCCTTTGCTAAGAAGGTGTCAACCTTATCTTGAAGTTCCTGGACATTAGAGTTGAGCTTTGTCAGTTCAGCAACTTGGCTTGCTAGTAAAGCAACCTGATCTTCCAATCTGCTTTTCTTCTTTTCATGTACTCTTCTAAATGCTGACTTCAGCAATTTAGATGCAGCAGAGGCTTTGGTGCTTGGTTTCTTGATAGATTTGCTGTGGGTTGATTCGGATGCAGGAGGTGATGATTGTGAAGATTCAATGTTGGTAGTAACATCCTTATCCTCTCCTTTCTGTGATTTGGGTTCTTCAACATTCTTAGCTTTGGCTGCTTCCTCTTTCAACCTCTGTTCTTTAGCAAGTTTGTCAGCCTCAGCTTTAAGCCTTAAATCTTCAGCAAGCTTGGCTTTTTGTTCTCTTTTCAACTTTTCTTCTACTAGCTTGGCTGCCTCTTCAGCCTTCCTACTTTCTTCCATGCGGATTGTCTCTTCCAGTTTGGCTTGTGCAAGCTCCTCAAGCCTAGCCTCTTCAGCTTCTTGCTTTTTCCTTAATTCCTCTTCTTGAGCCCTTTCTCTGAGCTCCATTTCTTCCACAGTCATCAACCGTGGAGCATCAGTATCCATGGGATCTTCCTCTTCCTCTTCTCCCGTTGCTGAAGCATTAGTCATTTCAATGTCTGTGGGAGATACCGAAGGATTGTCGTAGACGACCAAGTCAGTATTGATTCCTGTAGCAGTATCAGGAATGCTGCTAGATCCGCCAGCTTCGGTAGTATGAGAGAACACTGGAGGTGGAGGGAGATCAGCATTGAATGCATCTATCTTGCTGTGGAGGAGACCCAAATTGAGAGCTCTTTCATTTTCTTCTTCAACTGAAAGGCCAATGTTTGAATGAGCAGTCTCTTGTTCAGCTGTCATCGGTTCCTTCATCTTCTCTCTCCTAATCCTTTCTTCTTCCAAAATTGTCTGTGCTTCAGTGAACGGTCTTTGATTGAGATATGATGGGTATTCGGCATTATCAGCAAACTCATCAATATTTTTCTCCCAATCTTCAAAAGTTAAGTCTTTATCATCAATGTCTTCAAGGTTGACATTCTCAGTGATTTTGGCAAAGGCTTCCCTGTAAACTGGACCTTCGTCGGACTCGGTTTCAGAGTTAGACGGTTTTGGAGAAGATTGTGGTGAGGGAAACCACCCAGGTTCAAGAATGGATGCGGGCTTCTTGACAGGAGTCCTTCTCTTGAGAGTACCCTTCTTCTTATGTTTAGACTGGGTAGAACTGCCGGAGCTCCCAGTCTTACTGCCTTTCTTTCCCTTCTTCTGCATGCACGAGGGTAGAACAACTTCGTCCAGGAAACCCACTTTGTCTGCTTCAAGAGCTTGAAGGTAGTACTTGAAATTCGGGCAAAGCTTCACTTTGTCATTCAAGAGACAGTCGGGAAATTTCTTTCCTTGCTTGCGTGTGCTGGTGTCGAGTCTCATGATGATCTTGAGAGTATCTTCATTTCTGAAAGTATTCTTATCTTTGTCATCAAGTCTCTGTGGGATGTCATCATACTCACAAAGGAAGCTTTCGATGAGTAGCTTTGTGAAACGGACAAATGGAATGTTGGTGGTCTTGTGTTGAATGTGCCACACAAGGTCTTCCCAAATGATGCTGGCATAATCTACTTTCTTTACATTTGCCACTGCCCAGAAGAGTTTGAGGTGTTGGAGCTTTGGGTGTTCATGGCCAGTGTCTCTGCCAGATAAGAACTTGGCAATCAGAATGTACAGGGTTCTCCAAGGTTGTGGAAGAAATCTGATGTTGACCCTAGAATGTCTTGTGACTACTTCTTCTGATTCGTCATAGCCAATATCCCGTAACCACTCTATTAGCTCTTCCTCATTAGGTACTTGATCATATTCTTCATCTGGGCCAAGTTCGGGTAACCCAAGAAAATTCCTAAGTAAATCAATATCCACAGTGACCTGACGGTTATGAAGCATATAGGTGAAGGAAGCCTCCCCAAGATCTAGCTGAAGTGTATGCCTGATGAGGCGAAAAATGATCCGTTTTTAGGGGGTCATTTAAGCCCGAATCCGACTTTATTTGATCAAATATTGCCCTAAATCGTTCCTTTTGTGATTTTAGGTGTTTGGAGAGTGAATTCTGGAAAAGAGGCTATTTTGAACGTTTTTGGAGCATAAAGTGGATCAAGGCCGTCCGAGGAAGTTTATGGCGGCGAGGTGACGGCGTCAGAATTAACTCTTGACGCCGTCAGACTGTTTTTCCTATATATAGTTTTCTAGTTTTTTCATTAAAAGGAGGAGAAGTTTTGGTGAAACCCTAAAGACGATTTTGGTGCCTCTTTCACAGGTTTTTCAAGGGTTCCAAACCCTTGAGACCTTGCATTGTAATTGAGATAAGTGTACTTTCAATTCAATCAATATGTCTATGTGTTGGTTGTTTATCTCTTGTTCTTGTCTCAATTCTACTATGCTAGGCTAGATCTCTCTTGTGTTTGCTTAGATCTAATGAAACCTAGATGTTGATTATGTGTTGATTACTTGTCTACTCTTGTTTTGAATGAATGATTTATATGTTAGGTTTAAGAAAACTTGCAGATCTCCAAATGGTAACATGCTTGAACGTCTTAAGAAACATGAACCGAGGCGTACTAGGTCTTTATTGGTTGTATTTAATGCATGAGCCACTGTTTACAATCCCTATAGTTGTGCTGGGTCATGGTGTAGGAGGAGATAAGAGCTCATAGAGTTGGGGAGTTATGTATGCCACCCCACGAATGGTATTAAGGAATACAACCCGTCATTCATACAAGTGTAACAAGTAATTAACATGTAAAAGATATCTAGGGAGTAATGAAATCTAAGTAAACACAATTTCTCCAACCACTGCTCACAACCTTAGTTTAATTTAGTTTAATTTCATTTTCATTAGTTTAAATTAATTATATAATAGCTTTGGGTTAGTTGAATAGCAACTAATTCCGCCCACTCTTCCAAAACCCGAGATTTTAATTGCTTTCATAAAATATAAAAATACAAAAATAATCATCCCTCACCTCTAGAACTATTAATTAGGTTTTCTAATCCTAGCGACACTATTCCTAAGCTGAACGATCAATCCCCGGGTACTTGTCACTATACTATACTACAACGATCAGGTACACTGCCTGGTGGGGGTTGTAAGCTTCTCGAGATCCCTCGAGAGGTAAAGCAAGGTGCGATTCCCACGCATCAAGTTTTTGGCGCCGCAGCCCGGGGAATAGTTATTGTCTAGGTTAGGATTTCTTTTTATTAGGTCTACTTGCTAGATTCCTTTCTAGTAAGATTTTTATTTTTATTTTTAGGTCTTCTTTAGTCTATCTCATTTCTTTGTGCCTTTGTTAGTAAATTAACCCCATTGACTATTCCATTGACCATTATGGAAAACGCGAATCCACCCCTTTCCCCTGAAGAAGTGGTTGTGTTACGTGAACAAATTGAGAGTGAGATTAGAGAGCTTAGAGAGCTTAATAGGTTGGTTAAGATTGAACTCGAACATACATTTAGTGACCTAGCAACCGCCTTGTATTCAAATAAGGACCTAGGGCCTAATGACTTTGTGAATATTGTTGAGAGACTAGAAGAGGAGGAAATGGATCCGAGGCTTAACGACTACTTTAATCTATACCCCACTAAGGAGGAGATTGCATACTATAATAATCTTATTGATAACCCGCGATCTCCTTTCACCATAATTGAACCTAAGATCAAGAGAGGCGATCCTAAGAGTGCTAAGATACCATGTATGATTGGATATAAGCACATTAGCAATGCTTACATTGACTTTAAATCTCCAATCAACATTATGTCCTCAACGGTTTATAATGATATAGTGAACACAAGACTTGAACCTAGAAGGGATCCCAAGTACCCCGGTGGAGTTTGTAACTTTGTCGGGAGAGTTAAAGGTTTACGTGTCTTTGTTGGTAATTTCACTTTTGTCACCGACTTTATGATTGTGGAGGATCTTGCTAATGTTATTGATTGTCGATTATCCAATGTTGTGTTTGGCCAACCATTTGTTGAGGAGTCTAAGTTAGAATATGATGAGGTAGAAGGCATGATTCGATTTGCAAGTAACACCGATAGTATCACTTATAGGATGCCCAATAGGATGAAAGAATTTCGCTTTATATCTCATTTGGATAAGGACAACGTTGGTGCTTTTGAGGATATTGATGAGAAGGATAAGAAAAAGGGCATGGACTATGTATGGGAAAAAAGGAGTCTTTACTACAAGGATTGCTTGGCCCTTGGACCAAGGTATAAAGTCGATGAAGAATTTGCCCAAATGATTATGGGGGCGATTGAGAAAAAGGTGATTGGTTTCTACAAGGAATATCTACAATCGGAGAGTGAAACCAATGATGAGATCACATAGTAACCCACGACTTTGAGTCTAGCTACAAGACTCGTAAATAAAGAAAAGCGCTTCTTGGGAGGCAACCCATGTTTTGTGTGATTTTTATTTGTTTGATTGTTATTTGCTTCCGTATGCATGTTTTATTTTTATTTTTGGTTGATCATGTTTCTCTACTAAAAAATGGAAATACTTTATTATGTTGTTTAGCCTAGTCTTAACTTCAACCTAGAGGTATTTTTGCAAAAGATAAGTGTAAGGGGAAACCCCAAATATGTTTTTAAGAAACAAACCGATCATGATTATCCACAATATTTAATGAACATGTATATTCGTATTTGTTAGAGTCAAATGCTTGTATTGAGTCATAATGAAGTTTTGCAGGATTTTCCAGGAAGTAGGACAAAGTTTTTCCAGAAATTTTCCGGAAACTTAACATAAGAATTTCTGCAGGTCCATTCTGACGGCGTCAGGGTATTGCTCTTGACGGCGTCAGGAGTTAAAATCTGGAAATTTTACCGGTTTTGTTTTTCTAACGGAGTCTTATAGTTTTTGTGAATTATTAAGTTTTATAATCTCCAGGAAATCTGCAAACTTCATTCCACAAGCATTATATCTTACTTTGTTTTCTAGGATTTAGTAACTTATATAGGATGCCGCCGATTTTAGGCGAGGTTGCCTTGTCTACTTTTGTCAGGATTTACAGGTTATTTGTGACAAGAAAATGATTTATATTCTGGAAGGGAAGCTTTGATTGTTCGTTTTCTTGGAAGAAGATTTAACCTGGCCAACTAAAATCCATACCGAGCGAATCAGGGGAGTATTTGATTTCATTCTCTTTACTTTTTAACTTTTACATTCTTTACTTGAACATTGGGGACAATGTTCATCTTAAGTGTAAGGGGAGGGTAAAAAGATGATACCTTACATATGCACTTTCGCTTGAGTTTGTTTTGTTTGATAGTAGATGAGTAATAAAACTACGAGAAATACTTGTTAGTGTAATTTTAGCGCCAAATTTAAAATTTTTTACAACATTTAGGAGTGAAACTTTAGCCATAGCAAGCGTCTCATGGATAGGAGGTTGTATGACTAGCACATAACCGTATATTCAGAAAAATTTTCCACCCAAAAATGTGAGGTTCGCCTTTAGATTTGATAGGAAAAGCATTCATTATTAGTGCTTATGAGTGTACCGGTAGCATTTAGATTCTAGAACTTGCGTTAGTGATGCATCCCGAGACCGCGAGTGAGACTACATTCGTGTAGTAGGATTTACTACATGATAAGAGGCATTAGGATCACCCTTGTGTTAAACCCGTATTATAATTACTTGACCATTTAAGTCATATTACTTGGCTAGTTAAGTCAACTAATTTTTACCACACCCTTAACGTTGTACTCATTTTTAGTACACGATACCCCTAGTACACCCCTCCGAGCCTATCTTTTCGTTTCTAACTTTAAGCATTTTACTTAAAGGAAGAATTTGTTACACCCCACTTAAATGTACAACCAAATCGCCTTAGCCTTCCGTGTATGCGCTCATTTTTAGTGCATTATTGTTATTTGTTAAACCCTAAGTTAACTTTCTAATTGATTACATGGTTGCTAAGTCGAGTCATATCATTGTACATATTGTTTTGGGACGATTGGGACTCGTGGGTAAGTACTTAATTTATGGAGTAATGGGGAAGAACATCACTTATTACCCCCATATGTACGTTAATCTTAAAAGTGCTCCAAGTGTTTTGATTTTCTTAATTCGAGTCATTAGATTAGTTTAATGTAAAGTATGTAAAGATTCAAGTGTAAGGGGAATTCTCATCTCCTATGATGTATTATTTTGGATGGTAGGGTAAGAGTGTATGCAAAAAAAAAAAAAAAAAAAAAAAAAAAAAAAAAAAAAAAACGGACTACCATCCCGTTTTTATTTTATGTTCATTTTATGTTTTTGTTATTTTTCATTTATTAGCTTAAGTCGAGTCTAGTCTTGGCTTAGCAACGCCATCTTGTACATGTAATTAACCAAGATTGTTAACTCGCCACCAGTAAAACTTCCTTTATCCAACAAAACCGTGTAATTCATATCCCTATACCTAACGTTATAACCCTTTAAAAGACCTCTTTGATAGTTTATCCTAGGTGCTTACGCCATGTGGTGGAGGTTTGATCCTTTCCCAAGCCTATGGTAATCTATTTTGCTATGACAGGTAGTGAGAGATATCTTCCATTTCCATAATGTTATATTACTTTATTACACCCGAGAGATGTGAGTATCTAAACACTATTTGTGAGGTGCTTGTGTATGACCTCCGTGCTTGTCTATTGGTCTTTAGTGGAACGATTATTTGTTGTAATTACTTTTATATTAGTGTTAAATGACCCCTAACTTGTCTTTTGAGTAGAATAAAAGCTCATTTGCTTGAGGACAAGCAAATCTCAAGTGTAAGGGTATATGATGAGGCGAAAAATGATCCGTTTTTAGGGGGTCATTTAAGCCCGAATCCGACTTTATTTGATCAAATATTGCCCTAAATCGTTCCTTTTGTGATTTTAGGTGTTTGGAGAGTGAATTCTGGAAAAGAGGCTATTTTGAACGTTTTTGGAGCATAAAGTGAAGAAAACGGCAAAGTACCAAAAATCCAAGCTGAGGATACAAGGTGACGGCGTCAAGACTTGCCTCTTGACGGCGTCAGACATGGAGAATAATTTACCGTAGCTGGTGACGGCGTCAGATGGAGAGGTGACGGCGTCAAAGTGGCCAAGAATAATTTACCGTGGGTGGTGACGGCGTCACATAGGCCGTCATAAGTGGATCAAGGCCGTCCGAGGAAGTTTATGGCGGCGAGGTGACGGCGTCAGAATTAACTCTTGACGCCGTCAGACTGTTTTTCCTATATATAGTTTTCTAGTTTTTTCATTAAAAGGAGGAGAAGTTTTGGTGAAACCCTAAAGACGATTTTGGTGCCTCTTTCACAGGTTTTTCAAGGGTTCCAAACCCTTGAGACCTTGCATTGTAATTGAGATAAGTGTACTTTCAATTCAATCAATATGTCTATGTGTTGGTTGTTTATCTCTTGTTCTTGTCTCAATTCTACTATGCTAGGCTAGATCTCTCTTGTGTTTGCTTAGATCTAATGAAACCTAGATGTTGATTATGTGTTGATTACTTGTCTACTCTTGTTTTGAATGAATGATTTATATGTTAGGCTTAAGAAAACTGGCAAATCTCCAAATGGTAACATGCTTGAACGTCTTAAGAAACATGAACCGAGGCGTACTAGGTCTTTATTGGTTGTATTTAATGCATGAGCCACTGTTTACAATCCCTATAGTTGTGTTGTGTCATGGTGTAGGAGGAGATAAGAGCTCATAGAGTTGGGGAGTTATGTATGCCACCCCACGAATGGTATTAAGGAATACAACCCGTCATTCATACAAGTGTAACAAGTAATTAACATGTAAAAGATATCTAGGGAGTAATGAAATCTAAGTAAACACAATTTCTCCAACCACTGCTCACAACCTTAGTTTAATTTAGTTTAATTTCATTTTCATTAGTTTAAATTAATTATATAATAGCTTTGGGTTAGTTGAATAGCAACTAATTCCGCCCACTCTTCCAAAACCCGAGATTTTAATTGCTTTCATAAAATATAAAAATACAAAAATAATCATCCCTCACCTCTAGAACTATTAATTAGGTTTTCTAATCCTAGCGACACTATTCCTAAGCTGAACGATCAATCCCCCGGTACTTGTCACTATACTATACTACAACAATCAGGTACACTGCCTGGTGGGGGTTGTAAGCTTCTCGAGATCCCTCGAGAGGTAAAGCAAGGTGCGATTCCCACGCATCAAGTTTTTGGCGCCGCAGCCCGGGGAATAGTTATTGTCTAGGTTAGGATTTCTTTTTATTAGGTCTACTTGCTAGATTCCTTTCTAGTAAGATTTTTATTTTTATTTTTAGGTCTTCTTTAGTCTATCTCATTTCTTTGTGCCTTTGTTAGTAAATTAACCCCATTGACTATTCCGTTGACCATTATGGAAAACGCGAATCCACTCCTTTCCCCTGAAGAAGTGGCTGTGTTACGTGAACAGATTGAGAGTGAGATTAGAGAGCTTAGAGAGCTTAATAGGTTGGTTAAGATTGAACTCGAACATACATTTAGTGACCTAGCAACCGCCTTGTATTCAAATAAGGACCTAGGGCCTAATGACTTTGTGAATATTGTTGAGAGACTAGAAGAGGAGGAAATGGATCCGAGGCTTAACGACTACTTTAATCTATACCCCACTAAGGAGGAGATTGCATACTATAATAATCTTATTGATAACCCGCGATCTCCTTTCACCATAATGGAACCTAAGATCAAGAGAGGCGATCCTAAGAGTGCTAAGATACCATGTATGATTGGATATAAGCACATTAGCAATGCTTACATTGACTTTAAATCTCCAATCAACATTATGTCCTCAACGGTTTATAATGATATAGTGAACACAAGACTTGAACCTAGAAGGGATCCCAAGTACCCCGGTGGAGTTTGTAACTTTGTCGGGAGAGTTAAAGGTTTACGTGTCTTTGTTGGTAATTTCACTTTTGTCACCGACTTTATGATTGTGGAGGATCTTGCTAATGTTATTGATTGTCGATTATCCAATGTTGTGTTTGGCCAACCATTTGTTGAGGAGTCTAAGTTAGAATATGATGAGGTAGAAGGCACGATTCGATTTGCAAGTAACACCGATAGTATCACTTATAGGATGCCCAATAGGATGAAAGAATTTCGCTTTATATCTCGTTTGGATAAGGACAACGTTGGTGCTTTTGAGGATATTGATGAGAAGGATAAGAAAAAGGGCATGGACTATGTATGGGAAAAAAGGAGTCTTTACTACAAGGATTGCTTGGCCCTTGGACCAAGGTATAAAGTCGATGAAGAATTTGCCCAAATGATTATGGGGGCGATTGAGAAAAAGGTGATTGGTTTCTACAAGGAATATCTACAATCGGAGAGTGAAACCAATGATGAGATCACGTAGTAACCCACGACTTTGAGTCTAGCTACAAGACTCGTAAATAAAGAAAAGCGCTTCTTGGGAGGCAACCCATGTTTTGTGTGATTTTTATTTGTTTGATTGTTATTTGCTTCCGTATGCATGTTTTATTTTTATTGTTGGTTGATCATGTTTCTCTACTAAAAAATGGAAATACTTTATTATGTTGTTTAGCCTAGTCTTAACTTCAACCTAGAGATATTTTTGCAAAAGATAAGTGTAAGGGGAAACCCCAAATATGTTTTTAAGAAACAAACCGATCATGATTATCCACAATATTTAATGAACATGTATATTCGTATTTGTTAGAGTCAAATGCTTGTATTGAGTCATAATGAAGTTTTGCAGGATTTTCCAGGAAGTAGGACAAAGTTTTTCCAGAAATTTTCCGGAAACTTAACATAAGAATTTCTGCAGGTCCATTCTGACGGCGTCAGGGTATTGCTCTTGACGGCGTCAGGAGTTAAAATCTGGAAATTTTACCGGTTTTGTTTTTCTAACGGAGTCTTATAGTTTTTGTGAATTATTAAGTTTTATAATCTCCAGGAAATCTGCAAACTTCATTCCACAAGCATTATATCTTACTTTGTTTTCTAGGATTTAGTAACTTATATAGGATGCCGCCGATTTTACGCGAGGTTACCTTGTCTACTTTTGTCAGGATTTACAGGTTATTTGTGACAAGAAAATGATTTATATTCTGGAAGGGAAGCTTTGATTGTTCGTTTTCTTGGAAGAAGATTTAACCTGGCCAACTAAAATCCATACCGAGCGAATCAGGGGAGTATTTGATTTCATTCTCTTTACTTTTTAACTTTTACATTCTTTACTTGAACATTGGGGACAATGTTCATCTTAAGTGTAAGGGGAGGGTAAAAAGATGATACCTTACATATGCACTTTCGCTTGAGTTTGTTTTGTTTGATAGTAGATGAGTAATAAAACTACGAGAAATACTTGTTAGTGTAATTTTAGCGCCAAATTTAAAATTTTTTACAACATTTAGGAGTGAAACTTTAGCCATAGCAAGCGTCTCATGGATAGGAGGTTGTATGACTAGCACATAACCGTATATTCAGAAAAATTTTCCACCCAAAAATGTGAGGTTCGCCTTTAGATTTGATAGGAAAAGCATTCATTATTAGTGCTTATGAGTGTACCGGTAGCATTTAGATTCTAGAACTTGCGTTAGTGATGCATCCCGAGACCGCGAGTGAGACTACATTCGTGTAGTAGGATTTACTACATGATAAGAGGCATTAGGATCACCCTTGTGTTAAACCCGTATTATAATTACTTGACCATTTAAGTCATATTACTTGGCTAGTTAAGTCAACTAATTTTTACCACACCCTTAACGTTGTACTCATTTTTAGTACACGATACCCCTAGTACACCCCTCCGAGCCTATCTTTTCGTTTCTAACTTTAAGCATTTTACTTAAAGGAAGAATTTGTTACACCCCACTTAAATGTACAACCAAATCGCCTTAGCCTTCCGTGTATGCGCTCATTTTTAGTGCATTATTGTTATTTGTTAAACCCTAAGTTAACTTTCTAATTGATTACATGGTTGCTAAGTCGAGTCATATCATTGTACATATTGTTTTGGGACGATTGGGACTCGTGGGTAAGTACTTAATTTATGGAGTAATGGGGAAGAACATCACTTATTACCCCCATATGTACGTTAATCTTAAAAGTGCTCCAAGTGTTTTGATTTTCTTAATTCGAGTCATTAGATTAGTTTAATGTAAAGTATGTAAAGATTCAAGTGTAAGGGGAATTCTCATCTCCTATGATGTATTATTTTGGATGGTAGGGTAAGAGTGTATGCAAAAAAAAAAAAAAAAAAAAAAAAAAAAAAAAAAAAAAAAACGGACTACCATCCCGTTTTTATTTTATGTTCATTTTATGTTTTTGTTATTTTTCATTTATTAGCTTAAGTCGAGTCTAGTCTTGGCTTAGCAACGCCATCTTGTACATGTAATTAACCAAGATTGTTAACTCGCCACCAGTAAAACTTCCTTTATCCAACAAAACCGTGTAATTCATATCCCTATACCTAACGTTATAACCCTTTAAAAGACCTCTTTGATAGTTTATCCTAGGTGCTTACGCCATGTGGTGGAGGTTTGATCCTTTCCCAAGCCTATGGTAATCTATTTTGCTATGACAGGTAGTGAGAGATATCTTCCATTTCCATAATGTTATATTACTTTATTACACCCGAGAGATGTGAGTATCTAAACACTATTTGTGAGGTGCTTGTGTATGACCTCCGTGCTTGTCTATTGGTCTTTAGTGGAACGATTATTTGTTGTAATTACTTTTATATTAGTGTTAAATGACCCCTAACTTGTCTTTTGAGTAGAATAAAAGCTCATTTGCTTGAGGACAAGCAAATCTCAAGTGTAAGGGTATATGATGAGGCGAAAAATGATCCGTTTTTAGGGGGTCATTTAAGCCCGAATCCGACTTTATTTGATCAAATATTGCCCTAAATCGTTCCTTTTGTGATTTTAGGTGTTTGGAGAGTGAATTCTGGAAAAGAGGCTATTTTGAACGTTTTTGAAGCATAAAGTGAAGAAAACGGCAAAGTACCAAAAATCCAAGCTGAGGATACAAGGTGACGGCGTCAAGACTTGCCTCTTGACGGCGTCAGACATGGAGAATAATTTACCGTAGCTGGTGATGGCGTCAGATGGAGAGGTGACGGCGTCAAAGTGGCCAAGAATAATTTACCGTGGGTGGTGACGGCGTCACATAGGCCGTCATAAGTGGATCAAGGCCGTCCGAGGAAGTTTATGGCGGCGAGGTGACGGCGTCAGAATTAACTCTTGACGCCGTCAGACTATTTTTCCTATATATAGTTTTCTAGTTTTTTCATTAAAAGGAGGAGAAGTTTTGGTGAAACCCTAAAGATGATTTTGGTGCCTCTTTCACAGGTTTTTCAAGGGTTCCAAACCCTTGAGACCTTGCATTGTAATTGAGATAAGTGTACTTTCAATTCAATCAATATGTCTATGTGTTGGTTGTTTATCTCTTGTTCTTGTCTCAATTCTACTATGCTAGGCTAGATCTCTTTTGTGTTTGCTTAGATCTAATGAAACCTAGATGTTGATTATGTGTTGATTACTTGTCTACTCTTGTTTTGAATGAATGATTTATATGTTAGGCTTAAGAAAACTGGCAGATCTCCAAATGGTAACATGCTTGAACGTCTTAAGAAACATGAACCGAGGCGTACTAGGTCTTTATTGGTTGTATTTAATGCATGAGCCACTGTTTACAATCCCTATAGTTGTGCTGGGTCATGGTGTAGGAGGAGATAAGAGCTCATAGAGTTAGGGAGTTGTGTATGCCACCCCACGAATGGTATTAAGGAATACAACCCGTCATTCATACAAGTGTAACAAGTAATTAACATGTAAAAGATATCTAGGGAGTAATGAAATCTAAGTAAACACAATTTCTCCAACCACTGCTCACAACCTTAGTTTAATTTAGTTTAATTTCATTTTCATTAGTTTAAATTAATTATATAATAGCTTTGGGTTAGTTGAATAGCAACTAATTCCGCCCACTCTTCCAAAACCCGAGATTTTAATTGCTTTCATAAAATATAAAAATACAAAAATAATCATCCCTCACCTCTAGAACTATTAATTAGGTTTTCTAATCCTAGCGACACTATTCCTAAGCTGAACGATCAATCCCCCGGTACTTGTCACTATACTATACTACAACGATCAGGTACACTGCCTGGTGGGGGTTGTAAGCTTCTCGAGATCCCTCGAGAGGTAAAGCAAGGTGCGATTCCCACGCATCAAAGCCAAAACTGGTGGATGTAGAAGCAGGAGACTGAGGCTGACTTGGTGAATAACAGCTTGTTGGGGTGATATAGGAGAGCATCCACTGCAACAATACATGAGGACTCGTTGTAAGTGATTTTGTTGAAGTTGATTCGTAGGTTGTTCTTGTCTATCTTCCTGGTGTAATCAGCTGGAAAGGTCTCTTCCCATGAAAGTTTTGGTTAAGGTTCTGGTCCATATGGAATGTCATTGTGTTCTGCCATCTGAATTGATCATAAACAAATGCAAACATGGCAATGGTTTATTGTGTTAGCTCAGACATAAGATTACATGATTTGCATATTATACATTGATCAGTGGGTGTTTGTGTGTGTGAAAACTTTTGATATATGACAAACTTGGTAAGTAAGTCCGCCAATTGGTACTCAGTCCCAACAAAATAAAGTTCAACGGTACCCTTTTCAACGTGCTCTTTGATGAAGTGATATCGGAAATCGATGTGTTTGGATTTGCAATGATGAACTGTGTTGCAGGAGATAGCAATTGCACTTTTGGAATCACAGTAGATTGGAATCCTATTGAACAAGTAGCCATAATCCTTAAGTTGTGATCTCATCCAAATGACTTGAGCACAACAAGCAGACATGGCTACATATTCAGATTCTGTTGACGACAGTGATGTGCAGTCCTGCTTCTTTGATAGCCATGACACAAGTTTGTCTCCAAGAAATTGTAATCCACCAGATGTACTTTTGCGTGTGTCTAAACATCCTGCATGGTCAGCATCTGAAAAAGCAATTAGTTCAAAACCAGAATCCTTCGGATACCAGATTCCCAAGTTAATGGTTCCCTTTATGTATCGAAGGATTCTTTTGACCTCACTGAGGTGTTTTTCAGTTGGTTTAGACTGATAGCGAGAGCACATGTAGACAGCAAATACTATATCAGGTCTACTAGCTGTGAGATACATGAGTGACCCAATCATACTTCGGTATTTGGTAGGGTCAACTGAAGTCCCATGTAAGTCAGCATCTAGTTTTGTGGTATAGCCCATTGGTGTATTATAAGTATCACAACTCATCATTCCATGTTTCTTTAAAATTTCTAGAGCATATTTGGACTGATTTATAAAAATTCCACGGGGTGATTGATGAACTTGTAGTCCTAGAAAGAACGAAAGTTCACCCATCATGGACATTTCAAAATTATCTTTTATTAATTTTGCAAAATCATTAGAGTAACTTCTTTTTGTTGAGGCAAAAATAATGTCATCGACATATATTTGAACAACAAGTAAGTCCTCCCCGTAGGTTTTTGTAAATAGTGTTGGATCCACTGAACCTTTAGAAAATTTATTGGCCAGCAAGAAAGTGGACAGTTTGTCATACCACGCCCGTGGGGCTTGCTTAAGTCCGTAGAGTGCCTTTTTGAGTCGGTAAACGTGATTAGGATGCTCAGGATCAACGAAGCCGTCTGGTTGGCTTACATACACTTCTTCACGGAGTTCTCCATTAAGAAATGTTGTTTTCACATCCATTTGGTAAACAATCATGTTCCTGTGTGCAGCATAGGCCAAAAAGATCCGAACAGCTTCATGTCTAGCCACTGGAGCAAAGGATTCTGCAAAGTCAAGTCCTTCTAGTTGGGAGTATCCTTTCGCAACCAGGCGTGATTTGTTACGTATGACAGTGCCTTCTGCATCTAGCTTATTTTTCCAAATCCATTTTAACCCAATGATAAAGACTCCATCAAAATTAGCGTGAATAGTTTCTTGAATTTCTCTTGTTCGACGATTCCATATCCGAAAACCTTTAGAATTTTCACAGTATCCAACGAACACTCCGATGTCAGCCTTTGCTTTAAGTTTACCTAAATCATCACGATCATTTTTCGGATAACAAAGTGCTTCAAATACATGAAAGTAATCGATGTTCGGTTTTCTTTTGTGAACAATTTGATAAGGTGTTTTGCGATGGTGTTTTGTGATCATGCAACGGTTTTGGGTATAACATGCGGTTGAAACAGCTTCCGCCCATAAGTAATCTGGTAATTGAGCATTAATCAACATAGTTCTAGCAGCTTCCACTAATGTCCTGTTGGGTCTTTCAACAACTCCATTCTGTTCTGGGCTTCTAGGAATAGATGTTTGATGTTCAATTCCCACTTTCTCATAATATGACCTAAGTGTCTGATTCTTGAATTCGGTTCCATTGTCAGTTCTGACTATTCGTACCGTGTTGCGTAACTGAACTTGAATTGTTGTGAGAAAGGTGATGATCATTGAAGGAGCCTGATCTTTACTTCGTAAGAAATAAACCCAAGTCCATCTGGAGTAATCATCCACAATTACAAGAATGTAGCGTTTACCGTTGATACTTTGAACACGCATTGGTCCACACAAATCCATATGAAGCAATTGTAAAACATGATTCGTACTGTGCTCAGGTTTTGAAGGAAAATGAGCCCGAGTACTTTTTCCTTGTTCACAGGCTGAACATAAATGATCTTTGGTAAAACGGAATCTTGGAAATCCATCAACAAGTTTGTAACGAGCAAGGTCAGTCATAGTTTTGAAATTCAAGTGCGAAAGACGTTTGTGCCATAACCAAGATTTAGTCGATTCCGCTTTGGAGAGAAGACATATCAGAGATGTTGCAATCATATCTGACATTGATATTGTATAAAGATTGGAGCCACGTGAGCCAGACATTAGATCGTTTTCTTGTAAGTCACGAACAAAGCAAGTTTTCTCATGAAATGCAACTTCCAGATCCCCATCACAAATGTAACACCCCCAAAATACCGCAGCGGAAGACTGTGTCACAGGGGTGCTACTTCATAATACAAAGTACAAGTTATAGAAAACGAACTCTAAATGAGACGTTTTGAAAAGTTACCATTCGATTAATGAATTCAAAGTTTCAAACATGAGATTCCAAAGTATGATACATAAATGTATACAAAATGTTGAATGGTAAATGATAAAAGCGTAAGTCTTCATAATATGCAGCTTGACTCTAAGTTCCACGCACTAGGTATCGCCTTACTAACCTGAGATAAACATGCTAAAGTGTCAACACAATGGTTGGTGAGTTTATAGAGTTTGTCTTAAAACAGTTGAAAAAGCCTCAAAAGAATATTCGCACAGCAAAGGCATCGTGAATCCACTCAGTTGCAAATCCCGCCATAAGAGACTTGCAACCTGTGTGTTCACAACCCACTGCTAACATATAGTATGAATAAGACATGTATAAGTTCATCAAAACAATTAAGCAATTAGTAGTGAGTCTCTACTTCATCTTCGAAGACCTCACTTGGGAGCCAATTCCCAAAGACAACTGGGAGCCACTTCCCAAAGAAAACTGGGAGCCACTTCCCAAAGATAAAAGATTACTGGGAGCCACTTCCCAAAGATAAAAGATTACTGGGAGCCACTTCCCAAAGATAAAAGACAGCCATGTATGTATGAAATCAAGTATAATGCAATCAAGTATAAGACAATCAAGTATAAAACAATCAAGTATAAATGTTTTGAGTATTTGTACAAGTAAGCAAGTAGTTGAGCATGTATCCCCCCCCCCCCAAAGAGTTAAAACAAGTATGAAAATAGTAGGGCTATGACTCACCTTAAGTCTATGTAATGAGAAATGAAAGTGGTAGTCGAATCGCGAAAGTCTCTAAGAGCAGCCTATAATAGAACGTTGCGACTTAGGTTTGGAGTAACGTCTAAGAATACGAAGAATTGCCTATATATGTCTTGCATATAGTTCATGATGTAGTACTTTAGTATATAGTGTAAGTCTTTGAATATAAATGGTTTATGAAACATGTTTAGGTTGTATATCTCTTACTACCGTTCGGGCCGACATAATTCAGAAGTCATGGAGTAAACGTTCGAGGAGCCAGGACACTTTAATTCGTAAATCCACAACTCATCTCGACGGCTTACTTAATGAACTCCTCACATGAGGCTCCCTACTATTGTAGTATTTGATAACATATATATATATATATATATATATATATATATATATATATATATATATATATATATATATATATATATATATATATATATATATATATATATATAAGCTTTTTGATCTTTAAAAGTTATATGGTCTTTAGTCGTGGCTTTGCCATAACCTTGGTCATTGTTACCATGGTCTTGAGACTCAACCTTGGCTTTAGCCATGGTTGTGGTCTCGGCTTTAGGTCATTAGACCTCTTGGTCTCATCTAAATATAATCATTATATAGTAACTTTGGTCTAAAAATGGGCTGTTAAGAATTTGAAGAAATTATTACTCAGAAAGTGTTTTCAGGGCTCGAGCTTCTTTAATCCTGAACGAAAACGGCGTTCTGGACAACTTTCGTGTTTTAACTTTTTGATGAATCGGACCAGAAGGGTGACTTTCAAAAACACAGAATGCAAAACAGTAGGGTAAAAGCAGTTTCGGCGTTTTGGTTTCGCTAACCGTATCTTTTGACTCGTGTACTCGTTTTGGGTGATTCAAATTGCTATGTTTTCCTTGTTAAGTCCTCTTTAACAGTAAGTAAGTGTCAAATATCATAGTTATACTATTTTGGTCGTGGTTCTCCATAAAAATCACTAGTTTGCTTGTTTACTTGTCATAAGTTAACATATGTATACCAATACTTGTTTTATCCATTTTTAAACATCATGAACACAATACAAAGACCATATATAGCATGAATGAAACATAATAAGCATGAAAATGATATTGAGCAAGAAGTATGTTAGGGTTTGCTTACAACTTTTGGCTTTCTAAAGAAAGGAAGTCAAGTATAGAACTAGGACACTAAACCTAAGCTTGTAAACCCTTCACCATAACTCTTGTAACCCTTGCTAGCCTTGATCTAACCCTTGTGAAAACCATTTAACTTCAGCCCTAGTAACCTTGTGTAGCTCCTAATTCAACCATGTAATCACCAAACAAACTTAAGAACTACGTAGAGAATACTAAGACATTGAACTTTGTAGTGTAACTTGTAGTTTGAAGTTCAAAGGATCATGGTGCTAGGGATTTATGTTGTGGCATTTTTGGTGATGAAGAAAGGAAGGGATTAGCTTGCTATTTATACTATGAATGAGGAGGTTAGGAAGCTTACTAGGAAATTACATAAACTTGGTGACAAAGTTGTAATTAAGTAATGATCTAAAGAATCAATGGTCAAGATTTAACCACACATGGTGACTCCCCCCCCCCCTAAGTCGGTTTGTATATGGATAGGGTGACTAGATGAGTAGTCATGGTCTTTGGATGATAATATCCTAAGTATGTAGCTAGTTTCGACTCCGTAAATTGCTAACCGTAAGTTTTTAAGTCACGAAACGTAAAACCGGGTATCCTAAAAATATGAAACTTATAAATATGCTAGAACTTATCAATATACTCCATAATAAAATATAAAATGAGTGGTAGGTTCTATCGGGTGCTAAAACCCTGCTAAAAACTGGAAACACGGGTCTAAAACGCGTAATTCGCGTAAAACGCTGAACTGAAAAACGTAAAATTCCGAAACTTTTGGAATTGTCCTAAAATGAGAGAAAATCATATTTCTATTGTTTATAATGTTTTATGGACATATCGGGATGCTAGAATGACGTTTAAACCTAAAAGTAAATCTCGGACACGGCTTTGTGATTTTTGCAGAAATGATCCGACGAGCGTCAAACTCTCGGATTATCGTTAAAATAGTTTAACTTATGAGAATATGAAATAAAAATTTCTGAGATGAATAGTGAAAAGTGAATAGTAAAAAGTGAATAGTGAAATTTTCGGGAACAAAAGTTAACCTAAAATTGCGAATTGTTACAACAAAATTGACCAACAGAGAAAAGGTTGTGTCCAAGGCCTTCCACATAATAAACACGACTTATTTCAATGTTCCCACTGACATAGTCACCATATCCCATGATTAAAGCGTAATGATCATTCCCGAATCTGACAGTTCCAATGAACTTTGAGACAAAGTTGTGTAACAGTTTGAGGTTGCCTGTCATATGTCGGGTGCATCCGCTATCAACAATCCAGAGAACAATCTGTACCACCTGCATCACAAAAAGATGACACGGATGGAACAGAAGTAAGGGTGGAACCCAAAGAAAGTGCGGGTTCCTGTTGGTTAGAAGCACATGTATTCAACAATTTAGGAATCCATTTAAAGTCTGGTCTATATTGTAACCAACGTTGCCAATTCCAACTAGTTCTTGCTTTCTTAATGGTGAATTCACTAGTGGTTGGCTTATTCCTAGATTTGTTCTCTGCACTTATGGGGGTAACTTTAGCTTCATTAGAAACCGTAGAAGGCGGCTTTCCTAAGATAGACTTAGAGGCAGTAGTGGGCCTAGAAGGAATGCGTGTCCTACGTTTCTTATGATGACTAAGAAGAGAATTAGCTATATATTTTGTATGATCACCAGATGATACGCTTTTACGACAAAACACACAAGATGCATTAGTATTCAAAACATTCAAAGGTTCATCATTCGTTACATTTAGATTTTGATTACAATTTGCCAGATTAGAATCTAAATCTGATGCAACATGAGTATTATTCAAATTCCTAAGTTGATCTTCTACTTCTTGAGCTTCTAGTGATCCTCTTTTACGTTGCCAGAGCCTATTCTTCCTTTTACTTTTTCGCTTGGGTCTGCTAACGCTATTAGTGGAGACTAGTCCTGTAGAAGTGGAGTTATCAACATTAGTGTTTTGAACAACATTTCCTTTAGCGGTTTTGTCTAATTGATACAATCCTGGTGCTATCACCGTGGTGTCAACAATCTTTCCTTTTTGAAGTAGCTTCATTTTCTCTTTTAAATCAATGATGATGTGATTTTTATCCTGAATTTCAGACTCAAGTAAACCATTGCAATATTTGATGTCATCGCGGTTTTGTTGCCATTCGGCGTTTTCAATTTTTAAATCCACAATTTCTTTCTCGTATTTGAGACACAGACTTTTGAAAGACTCAGTGTTTTTGCAAAGTTGACAAGAGTTTGAAATATTTTGACTTTGAAGTTTCAATTCCGTTTCAATACTTTGAGCTTGACACCATTCAAGCCTTTGTTTGAGTTGACAAATTTCTTTTGAAAATTGTTTTGTCACATCATCATTCTGTATTCTGAGCATGTCATTCTCATGTTTAAGTGTCTCAATTTCCACATTCAACAAGTTATTATCAACACAAAGATCATCCATAAGCATAGAAGTACCAGAATTATAGAGATCATTCATGATAACAGAATAAATATCAGCATGGAGAATTTGTTCCAAGAGTCGATCAGCATCATTTTTTAAAACTCTATTTCTTTGCTTTTGAACCAAAATCTCATTTTCAGTAGAGTTGAAAATGTTTATCATATTTTTGACCTCGTTTTGAAGTTCCTGATCCCAACGTGTAGCACAGAGACGGAGGTGTTTGACAATTGGCAACATTTGTTTTTGAATAATATCTCTCTTTTCTCGCTCGTAAGCGGATTGAAAAGTTTCAACTTTTATTACAGAATTTCTTTCAATTGTTTCCTCCAAAATTTCGATGTCTTCCATAAAAGTTTTGAAATAATTTAAGACACGACAACTTTTTGGTAAAGGTGTAAGTTCACCGGATGATGGTAAATGACCATTTATTTGTGCTACAGTTTGGACAGGGGCCGCATTAGAAGATGAAACATATGACTCTTCGACAAACCATGATTTCTCAGGTAAGTCCTTTTGAGTAACAAAAGATTTAGAAATATGAGGAGCTTTTGAATAATCATATGGTGTCCAATATTGAACATAACTCATTTTAGATCGACTTTCGTCTTCAAGTTCTTCTTCTTCCTCAGTATGAAAAACAACAGCACGCACAATCGTATTATCAAGCATGTGGTCCATACTGTAAATCTTAGGATTTTCTTTGAATGTTGTGTGAAGAAACATTGATTTGAAATCGCAAAGTGCAAATCCTTTATCGGGTCTCGGTTTTAAAGTAAATTTCTGAATTGTTGTTACAGAGTTCCCGTGTTTGTAAACAATATTACGAAATTCTTTGAGTTGTTTTTCAAGATCAACAATGTCACCGAGTAAGTCATTTATATACTTCCTTTTTCGTATTTTATGTTCACAAAAATCCTTTTTACAACTTGACAATTCTGTTTCTGTTTTTGAAAGTACTGTTTGAAGACGTTCAACTTGCATTTTCAATTCACACTTTTCACTTTCAAGTTTCGAAATCAACTTTCCGTTTGACTCAATTAAATCTTGCATTTTGCGTTGAAGATCTTGTTCTTTGTTGTAAGAATCTTGAAAAGCTTTTTCAAAACTTTTTGCATGTTTAATCTTGTCTTCCTGATTTGAAAGCTGAATTTTATAACACTCAATATCTCTTGCAAGTGATGCATTAGTTTCTTTTAAAACTTTGTTTTTCTCGTTGCATTTAATGATTTGCAATTGTTGAGCATCCAGTTGTTTAGATAACAATATGAAGTCAGGGTCTGGATCAAATGATGGTTCATGTTGTTCTAAATGATCATGTTTATCTTTCTCAATAGGATCATCAAATGAAACAACTGTGTCATCATCGAATATGACAACTGTGCTTATTTGTTCATCTGTTTGAGAGGATGAAGATGATTTAGATGGAACAACTTGCGCCATATCTGATTCAGAAGCAGAAGGTGAGGCTATTTCATGTATTAGGCATGCTTTATGGTCATGTACCTGAGACAAGCCGTCAGTGTCATACACTGGACCTGAATCATTAAACTGAAGTTCCTGCATGTTGGCCATAAGCATCACAGCTGCATTGGCTTCCAGATCTTCCATGTCATCATCATTGTTCACATTTGCCATGAAGTTGTTATCCTGTTCAGGGAAATGTCCATCTTTTTCATCTTGAAGAGCCATGAGTAATGCCTGCTTGTGAAACTTACTACCCCGAGTTCTCGGTTTGGGACATGCTGTCGCTATATGACCTTGTTCATTACAATTATAGCACCATACTGCATTCCCTGAGTTGGAGTTCCTAGTTGCAACTGGTTCAGACCTTAGCTGAGAAGACCCTGAGTTGTTCCTGAACCCCCCATTGTTATTAAACCTCTGACCATTCCCAAAATTTCCTGAACCAGATCTACCATAGTTACGATTCTGAATTTCCACTCTTCCATCATTGACAACAGCTTGATTCCTTGTGTTAGAAGACGAACGTTAACGGTTGTTTGTTTTGTTGGAGAATTTGCTGAAAGCACGAGCAATAAGAGCAAGTCCCTGATTCAACGTATTAAAGTCATCATCGTCATCGTCATTGGAGTTTGAGTAATACACTGCATCATTGTTGTTTAATGGAGCGAGTTGAGTAGAAGCATTCTGTGGAGATGAATCATAAGGGACCATTTGGTTTGAGGTAGAAGACTGTGGATAACTGAAGTAGTTCTGCTCTTGAACATATGCATGATTTGACATTGGTGGTAGAGCATAGGGAGATTGAGCTACGAGAGCCAAAGAATTTGGTGTTGGTGTTGGTGTGTATCCTCCTCGTAGAGCTCGATCTTTTTCAACTTCAGGTTCATGGTGTTTCAGAAAATCATACAACAAACCATATGGAGCATCATGAAGATTTTTGGTTTGACGAACAAATGTTACATATTTATGCCAATCTGGACCAAGACTACCGACGAATTTGGAGTTCACTGCTATCCTCGGTACTGTGATTTTGTGACGTTCCAGATCATTGACCACATTTGTGAAACGATGATAGTAGGATTCAAGTGACTCTCCTGGTTCAATTGTGATGTCTGTGTATTCCATGTAGAGTTTGGATTCCATATCATCTTTGTTCAATTGAGTGCCTTCCATAAGGAGATGAACATGTTCCCACATAGCTTTGGCTGTTTTCTGAGCATCGACACTTCGATAAATTGGATTAGGTATACCTTGAAGTATATAAGCCATTGCATACTCATCAGCTTCATGATGTAATTTCTGTTCTTCTGTGAGTGCAGATTCTGGAAGAGGTCTATCACCAGGAGGACGTGGAGGATCAGCATTTGGATCACCAATTTCAAATCTTATTGGCCACTCAAATGGTCCTTCAAGTATCACTTGTTTCAAGAATTTCCCATGAGGTTTCTTAAGTTCAAGAAATCGTAAGAATCGACTTGACCATTGAACATAGTTTCCAGGTGTTAACATTGGAGGTGTTTCAAGTGATCCTGCCTCATGTCGGGATTGTTGAGTTGTAATAACTTCACACATTCTGTCAAACCAGTGAGGTTGTTTGGAGGAAAACTGAGTATTTTGTTGGGACATTTGATATGGTTGTTGTTGAGGAATGATTTGATGTTGTTGCATCATGAGATATTGTGGTTGTTGATTAAACGGTTGTTGTTGAAAGTGTGACTGTGAAGGTTGTTGATATGATTGTTGCTGATGGTATTGTTGTTGCTGATACTGCTGATGTTGTTGCTGAGGATTTGAGAAGTAGTAATGTGGTGGTTGAGACATCTTTGAACACTTGTGTAGAAATGGATCTTTGTAGAAGATTGAAATGCACGTTCCTTTGATCAAGTCCAAAATCCCTGGGGTAAGTTGAATTCTTATGCGTAACAATAATCTTACGCGTAAACTTTTAGGTTAAGCGTAAAGAGTAGTTTAGGCATAAACAAAGAGTTTATGCGTAAGTTTTCTCTTTACGCGTAAGCTTTGGCTTATGCGTAAGTTTAGACTTATGCGTAAGGTTAAACAACCAAACAAATCTTCCAAACTTATCCAAGCTTGAAAGATATCCGAAGTCGAAGTATTCCACTAACTTATCCAAGCTAGGGAAGTACTGAGTCACCGTAACACAAGGAGAAGACCTTTGATGAAAGTTAAGCGTAGATTCTGAAACTTACGCGTAAGAATAACTCTTAGGCGTAGGATTGATCTTATGTGTAGAAAGGGTACCTTATGCGTAGGAAGTAACTTCAGCGTAGGATCTTACTCGTAGGAATCACAACTTACTCGTAGAAATTGACTTACTCGTAGGTTTTCGGCGTAGAAGACCAAAGTTACTCGTAAGAACATGGTTTTGACCTAAGTTACTCATAAGAAAAGGGTTTTAGCCAAAAGTTACTCGTAGAAAGGACAAAAAGTACTGTTGACAGCTTTAGAATCGTACTATTCAAGGAAGTTACGCGTAAACAGGTCAGAAACTTGAAAATTTTCAAATTTTTGAAGAAAAAATGCTTAGAAATAAGGTACTTTTGGTCAAATAACTTCACCAATACTTAGAAAACACTAACTATTGAAGATTTTGCTACCAAAAACTAGTTTTCCAATATCAAAGAAACTATAAAACCTTAAAAAACCTTAAAAAATCGCAACTTTATGCAAAAACTAAGCTTCAAATCACTATATCAACCTTGAAACTTGTCCAAGCTTCAAGATTTGAGTGAAAGAAACAAAGAAAAATGCAAAAAGATGAAGAACAAGCACCAAAACCCCACGTTGACTATAGAAAGTACACTTCAATCTCTATTAGGCGAATGATACCACTTGTTAGGTCACCATTTTGTAAACAAAAGTATGATATTGATAGAAATGAGATGAGAAAAGAGATTGGTTGATTATAAGAAATGAGAGCAAAAATAAGAACAAGAGTTTCACTATGATATTCAAATAACCAACAATTGAAAAGTTTACATAAGCTTACTATTTATAAGGGAGGAGTAGGGCAACATTCCCTTCCTCCCTCATCTTACTTAAACGTGGGCTTTTAGGCCCATGGACTAGCTTACTTAAGCCTAGTAATCATAAACATAGTGATATAAATAACTAAGCAACCTATTACAAAAGGTAATGACCGAGACTTGACTAAATACTAAAGTATGATCCCAACAGGAGACGTTACATGAAATCACAATTTAAATTATAAACTAAACGATCTAAACGTTGCTAATTCGACCCATGGATTATCCGTGCTTTGATCTATCTTATTCTCTATCTATAATATATTTTAAACAAATCTATACGAGCTAATAAAGAAAATGCATGCATGTTTTTCGATTCGATAGTCGCATAAATCATAATAGTTAACCATGAAATTAATATTTTGTGCATGAAATCATAAGGTTGCATGAAGTAATAGATAATGATATGAAAATAATATGGAACTATGGTTTTAAAATAATGTCGAAGTGCCTGCTTTTCTTTTGATTCGATCTAGACCTTGCTTCAGCCTAGTATGTATCTTGTTTGAATGGGTTATGTAATATTGGAAATCCAAATCGTGAATAACTCTATTAATGAGGGAAGAATAGGGTGCATTTTGAAATAAATTATGTTTATAAAAGATTAACTTGACAAAAGGATCTTTGTTAACAAAAGAAATTAAGGGTGTCATGGACTTGTTTGTTCTCGAAATAATAAAAATCTTGGGTCGTCACGCCATAAATATTAATATCGTGGGTACGTTACCAAATTATGTAAAATTATGATGACGGGGTCTAAAATTATTATCTTAACATTAATTTATCAAAATAAACTATAAAATAATTTTATTTGACGTTTTAATATTTAATTTTGATAATTTATACCTTGACCCTAAACTTTACTAATTTGTCGCGCTTAACCTAACTTACTATATTGGTCATTTCAAGCCTTGTATATTATCTAATTGTCAATAATAACCTTAAAGTATTAAAGTACTAATTCGGGAAAGACACTAAAAATAGAAAGACGACTAAAACGAGTAATCTGATTTAAAATAAGTTATTAATATTAAGCCGATCATTAATTCATGTAGATTCGATGAAGAAAGAGTGACTTCCAATTCTTATGTTATGATATGGTTTCGTTGGCGGTTTAAGGTACAAATATTCTACCCTTTTTCAGTAAGGGTGCTTTCTCTCTCATGACTCTTGATCTTGATTATTGATTCGTTATCTTGATATGATTCTTTTGAGCCTTTGCTATGAGCCCTTATGATTTGATTCGTTCATTATGATTCCTTTGATATGATACCTGATATGAACCCTTTGATATATGATTCACATTCATTGATACTCCTCTGATTATGACTATGATATGTTATGATTCGGATATGCTGCTATGATTATATGTATGTATGTATGTATGTATGTTTCGTTCCTTTCTTATGCCCGAGTTTTCTAACTACCCATGGAGGTACCATGGGCATGTCATCGAGGCACCGATGGCATGACACTTTCTGTGGAGGTGTGATTGATCCACGGCGTCCCCATTTGATATGATATGATTATGCGCACTTATGACTATGATTATGTTGGATTATGTATGTATGTATGTATGGGGGGCGTATGGATGCATCCTAGCACTTATGTTTATGTGTATGGTGAATGTGGGTAGGTGCTTCTCTACTCCTTCACGTTTGGGAGCTAGCTACTCCGTGTGGTACCGAGAGGTCTCCCCTCTCCGTATCCTTTGACAGGTGATTATGGATTATGTATGTATGTATGAGATCTGTTAAGTACCTTGGCAGGTCGGCTCGTGGCTTTCCTATGATTCGTTTGTCCATTCAAGTACCTTGTTTGGACACTTCTTTGTTGATATGTGCTCATTACCTTTCCCTTATGATTATGCTTATGTGATATATCTTTGATACTTCTTTACCCTTTGACTCGTGATATTTGTTCAGTATATGTCGATCTCTTATGCATTTGACAGATGATATTCCCTTCAGCAGAAACTTATGATTTTCCCTTGTCTTATACTTATATACGCTTCATTTATCCGATTGTTTTGCTATATATCTGTTCACTGGGCTTTTTAAGCTCAGACGCATTTCCTTTCCTGCGGCAGGTTTTAGGTTGGAAGCTGGGTTTGGGTGAAGAGTGCATAGGAGCGTTAGTGGACTACCTGATGATTAGAAGCCCATTTGCTTTGGACTTAGATTTTGATCCAGTTAGATTTTGTTTGGTTTTGGTATTTCATCTTGTATAGAGTTAGTATTTCTTTTGTACCCTTAGAATACCTTTGTAACTTTATGTTTATAAGTCTTCCGCTTGCGTTGTATGCTTTGTATGCTTTGATATGTCACCATACTGTAGCACTCCGGACCCATGCCGGGTTGGGGTGTTACAAAACAGAAGCTGCTCTGGAAGTCTTAATCCTTTGTTTAAAGACTTTCACCAAAGATTCAGCAAACAATCTTGCATTCCCAACTGGATCAGGAGGAATCTCCAACTGTTGTTGAAGCATTTTCTCCATCAGAGACACTTTCAGAGGATATCTTTTGCCAAGATCCATAATAAGCCTTAGACCAGTTGTAATTTCCAAAACATGAACATAAGGCATAGGATAGAACTTCCAACTCTGAACTTTCCATCTCTGATTGTTTTTCCATATGTCATAGCTAACACCAGTGGGAGTAGAAGAATCAAACAACACTCTTAGATCACCCAATAAATACAATCCAGACCCTGTAGAAGTATGATTTGCATAATATTTGAGAACCAAATCATATAGAGTGACCAAATCCTGATGATCCACAAGATGTAGAATTTCTTGAAGAAATGTAAAGGACATAGAAGTTTATCCAATCTATAAATGGTATTAAACTGGCCATTTTCGGTTAACTCCCAGTGAACCAAAACATCTCTAGTTGCCTCAGGCCAATCATCAGGGGATCCTTCTCTTATAAATGAAGCATCAGAAGCATTCACATCTATTAGGCTTTATGTGGAATGTAAAGTTCTGACTCTAGCCATTCTCTTTGCTCTTCTTCCAGGAACATAAATAGCAGCATGAGGTAGAGAAGATGCATCAGGAACGTCAGCTTCAGCAGATACACCGTCTGCAGCATCAGTTTCCACTGATGGAGTATCCAATTGTTCATCAGTAGAATCCTGAGAAGATTCAAGTACAGCAGATGCATATTGTTCATCCATAGCCTTCCTCATCTGTTTGGCTCGAGCAGCTTGAAGTTCAACCTCTCTTACCTTAAGCTCATGAAATCTTGCAAGTTCAGCTTGTTGTTCCTCTTCTAACCTTTTAGCAGCCTCTGCACCCAATCTTTCCTCCTCCAGTTGTTTCCTGGTTCTCTTTCTAGATGGAGGATCTTCTGCTATCACTTGAGCTTTACCTTTATCCACATAAGATGAAGCAGCAACATGTGGTACATTAGCAGAAGTATCAGGTAAAGATACCTTTCAGCAGCAACAGGAATATCCACATTAATAGATGAACCAACATCAGCATGAGTGATAGGAATATTCTTAGAAGCACCCATTCCATCTTTGTCATTTCGAGACTTGATTCTATTATACATCTGAATCAATTTGGCATCTGGAAGTGCCCACACTTGTTTCCTAGTCCAAGCATTGTTATATAAAGCACTGCTTTGACTTTTCACATATGTTCTCATGTAATCCCTCTAATGTGCTTGAGTCATAGGTTTGTCTCTTTTAGCTTGGGCTTTTTGTTCATCTGCTACTTTCTTCCTCAACTTCATCACTTTCACAATTTTAGAAGCCCAGTCCTTTTTCTCCACCCTATTACCAATAATGTCTGCAGCTAAATCAGGATTAGCAAGCACTTGTTTTCCAATATGCTGCCAATCTGACTCATCAAAATCTTGAGCAGCAGCATCCAATTCTCTCTGTCTTTCAATAGGCAAAGTAGAAACATATCTTTGAGTGGCAGACTGGTATGCTGCATCAAACTTGGCTTGCTGTGCCTCAGCCATATCAGAACTCTTCTTATAATCTTCCCATTCTTTGAAGAGTTTTTCTTGTGCACCTCTTTCTTCAGCTGTAACAAGCTCATCCTCAGCCACCTCAGTTCCTTCAGTAAAATCATCATGAGGAACATCCAAATCTTCCATAGGATCATCATTTAATTCTTGAACATCTGAATTAAGTATGTTATCAGTAGATCCTTGAGGCTTGAGGGTTTCAGTGATGTCATCAGGAGAAACATGTTGATTCCCAGATAGATTATGAACAGGGGAATTCAAATACTCTTTCCCTGCTACAAAGAATGTATCTCCTGAAGCATGAGCTTGATCAGTAGATGTGTCAGCAGCAATAACACTTGGTGATCGTTTCTCCTGAAGAAGATCAGTAGCTTCAGCCATAAGCACATCATCACCACTAGACACTTTGGAAGATTCAGCTGCTTTCTTTGCCAAATATTGTCTTCTACTTCTTCTTCTGCTGAATTGAATTGGTGGCTTAGATGAAAGTACTTCAGCAGCTTTAGGAGGAGCAACATGAGACTGTCTAGCAACTTCAGCTAGAATTTCAAGAGAATCCAAATTTGCCTCCTGAGGCACTTCAGTAGTATCCAATCCACCCTTACTTTGCTTCTGCTGATTCAACTGTGCCTCCAAATCTTGAACCTTACTTTTCAGCCTTTCAATTTCATTACCAAGAGTAGACTTGATATCATCAAGCTCCTTTTGGAGATCATCAGTCCTTTTCATATACCTGCAAAGTGAATCATATACAGAAGTAAGAGTAATAGGGTCCTCTGCTCTACCAGCTGATTGCTCAGTGGTAAATAGAGCTTCATTGAACCCAGCAGGAGTAACAAACTCATGTACAACATTAGGAAAGCCTTCATTAATTGGCTCTCTCATAGGACTAGGTGTAGGTAGTCTAGTGAACTCAGGCTCAAGAGGCTGAAATATATCTTCAAACTCATGAGTTTGCTCAACTAGAGCATCCTGAGATGGTGAAATGGTAGGACTAGGTGACATATGTGCAAGGGAAGGTGGTGGTAGGTCAGTAGAAATAGGTAATGGTTCAGCAGATGCAGCTGGCTCTTCCTCAATTACCACTGAAGGATTACCATCAGCAGCAACACCAGAAGATGATGGATTACCATCATCAGCAGCATTATGAGTAGGCACATTACCAGCATCATCACCCTCAACTACATTATCATTGCCTTGTGGCAACATAGCTGCTAACATAGGGCGATGTTCCCCAGTATAATTTGTTTTCATTGAGGCAAACAACTTAGAACCAAGACTTTTAATAGGCACATGGGTTCTATCTTCAGTGGTTATATCTAGAATAATTTGTAAGAACCTAGGGTACATTAAAAACTTATGCTGTTGTTTATCAATATTTTCTAGCATATTTTCAAAAATAAACTTAGAAAAATTATAAGTTAGACCCTTAGAAAGACAAACAATACCACAACCCAATTGTAGAGAGAATTGGTTCCATCCACCACACTTGTTGCTTATACATTGGAGCAGCAAATGCACCAAATACCTCCACTTAGGACAAAATTGATTCTTGTGCCACTTAGTTGTATCAGTACTTTGATATCCAGCTTCCCTTAGCCCAGCAAGAATCTCTGCAGTGTTGGAGTGATACACACCATTCTCATCATCCAACTGAAGCTTTGTCCTAATCAAACCTTCTGTCACCACATACTCTACACCTTCAATTTCAGCTACAATCTCTGTGTCAGATCTCTTTGCAGCAGATGCCCAAAATTGCTTCACCATTGATTCACAAATCATATTGGGACAATGTGTCAAAGCATAATGAATCTTTGACCTTTGTAGAAACTCCACCATTAAATCAAATTCTTCATGTCCCTTAGCCTTTTTCAGAATAGCATACTTGTTATGATCTCCTTTCAATTCAAGTTGTGCCATTTGAATGAACTTGCGTGAGACGGTTATGAATTACTCAGAGAATTATGGGTTTAAATGGAGTAATAAGCGAATAATTTTGTTTAGGAAGAGATATGTGAAGTGGGTTATATTTGGAAGTTCCCCAATCGTGGTCAAAATTATCGGAACTAATTATTGACCGAGTCTGACGTGTAATTCAAAAACTTCCAAATTCAAAATTACCCTTCAGCAGAAATGAAAGTCAAATCTGCTGAGGAATGATCAACATCAGCAGAAACCAAGCAAATGTAAAAATATCTTCAGTGAATATCTTGATTTTTACTGTGCCACCCAACTCGCATTAATTATCATAACGCCTAAAATTGGCTTATTTAATCACCCCAAATAACACTTCTCAGTCAACAATTTACCCCAAATCATCTCTCAACCCTAATTTCCCAATTAAACTCAATTCATTACCAAAATCATGTCATCAAAACCAGAAACTTTAGATCAAACTTCCTCTTCTCACTCTTCTTCATCATCAGAAGAAGATTTACCACCATATCCTTGGGAGCTTTCTGATTCAGACTATGAAAGAGAAATGGAGAGTCGATGGGAAGCACATAAAAGATGATGGAATGCACATAAAAGGGGTGAACCTAGCCATGTTCCCATTCCTGCTGAGAGAGAACTTGTCTCTCCCTTCATATGTACCTCTGATGAAGACACTTCAGAAGAGGAAAATGAAGATCCAACACTTCTTCCTCCTTCCACACCAGAGAGATCCCAACCAAGATCAAGTAAGAGAGATCCATCTCTTCCAACATCACAAAATGTGGTGTTGAATCTTCCTGCTCCAGAACCTGGTCTTTCTTATCAAGCGCACATCAGACAGAGCAAGAAGGCAGAGGTTGTACGTAAGGGAAAGGAGAAGATGAATTAGATGATTGAGGAATGTTCCCATGGACCAAAGTTCTTGAGTATTTTCTTGCCTTTGGTACTTAAGCATCTTCACAGTCTTCCTTCTCTTCTTTTTCCATTTTCATCTTCAGCTTCATCATTGTACTTGTCATAGCCTCAAGTATTTTGTAATAGATGATAGAAGCTAGTAGAACTCGATTAGGCAAATGTATAGGAATGGTCTTTGTAATCCAGTTGGAACTTTGAATGTAAGCTGTAACTTGTATCTTTGAATGAATGAAAAGTTCTTCTTCATTAATCAGCTTTGTATGACCTTCAGTATAATCAACTAATCAGAAGAAACCATGTTCAGCATACTTGACCACATTCCCTTGTATACAGCTCTTGGTGACTTTTAACATAAAATTTACAACATCAGCACATCTGCAACACAGACATAAAACATGCAAATACACCAAACAAACTTGCAGAAACATTAGAGGGTTAGTGTTAAAAACTCAAAAAGTATACAAATAATACAAAATCTACAAAGTTTACACTCACAATCCTCCCCTGAGGCATATGCCTCCCCTTAAACTTTGCATTTAAGGGTTCAGCATACCAATATGGACCACCAAATATTGAAACCTTGGTCCATCAAATGCTTTGGTTAACAAATCTGCCACATTCTCATCTGTATGAATTTTTACCACTTTAATTAAATGTTTCTCATAAGCATCCCTGATAAAGTGGTGCCTGATTTCAATATGTTTGGTACTATTATGAAAAACTGGATTTTTAACAATGCAAATTGTACTTTGATTGTCAATGAAAATAGTAGTATTCATAAAATTATACCCATAATCCAGCAATTGATTCTGAATCCATAGAACTTGTCCACAACAATTGGCAGCAGCAACATACTCTACTTCAGTAGTAGAGGTAGCAACAATGGTCTGTTTCTTGCATTGCCAAGAAATCAGTCTCCTTCCAAGGAATTGGCAACCTCCAGTTGTGGATCTTCTATCCATATTGGCACCAGCATAATCACTATCACTATAAGCTGCTAGCTGAAATGGAGATTCTTTGGGATACCAAAGACCTAATTTGGGTTGGCCTTTTAGGTACTTAAAAATCTTTTTGACAGCATTCAAGTGAGAGGTAAGTGGAGTGACTTGGTGCCTAGAACATGCACTCACGGCAAAGGTAATATCAAGTCTAGAGGCAGTCAAATACATCAAAGAACCAATCATTGACCTGTATAAATGAACATTCACAGGGAGATCAGGATCAAGATTGTTCTTTGGTTTTGGAGCCTCATAGGGAGTAGTGGCAGCCCTGACATTCTTCATATCAAACTTTGTCAACATATCCTTTACATACTTCTCCTGATGAATAAAAATGCCATCAGGTTTCTGCTGAACCTGTAAACCCAAAAAGAAAGTGAGTTCCCCCATGGCACTCATTTGAAATTCTCCCTTCATCAATTCCTCAAACTCTCTACACCATGCTTCTTTGGTGGAACCAAAGATAATATCATCCACATAAACCTGCACAAGAATAATATCCCTGGAATCTTTCTTTAGGAATAAAGTCTTGTCAATAGCACCTCTTCTATAGCCATGCTTCAGCAGAAATGTGGAAAGTCTAGCATACCAAGCTCTGGGAGTCTGATGAAGTCCATAGAGAGCTTTGACAACCTTGTACACATACTCAGGATGATCAGGGTCTTCAAATCCCTTGGGTTGAGTCACATAAACCTCCTCTTCAATCTCACCATATAAGAAAGCACCTTTAACATCCATCTGATAAACCATAAAGCCCATATAAGAGGCATAGGCCAAAAATATCCTAATTGCTTCAACTCTGGCCACTGGTGCAAAGACTTCATCATAGTCAATGCCTTCCTCTTGTCTAAACCCTTGAGCCACTAGTCTAGCTTTATTCTTTACCACAATTCCCCTTGCATCTCTTTTATTCTTCAAAATCCATTTTGTCCCAATGGCATATTTACCATCAGGGAGAGGAACCAATATCCAAACCTGCTGATTCTTAAACTGCAGCATCTCTTCTTGCATTGCTTCAAGCCAACTTGAATCAGCCAGTGCTTGAGGAACACTAGTTGGCTCTATCTGAGAAAGAAAGCATGCAAACAGACAATGTTTAAAGTCTGTGTGATTGTCCCTCTGTTGATTGTAGACATAAGAAATGAAAGCAACTTCACCATATTTAGTATTCTTTATAGTGCTTCTTGTTCTAACAGGTGCTTTAGGATCTCCAATAATCTCTGATAGGGGATGAGCATTATGAATCCTTTTTGTTGTTGTAGGGTTAACATCAATTGTGGCATCAAGGTTGTTGACTGTAGGCCCAAACTCAGTATCATAAGAAGCCGAGTGAAACAGGACAGGCCTGGGCTGATAATTACCAAGATCAGAAGGACTTGGAAATCTTGTAAAGGGCTTCTCAAAGTCTGTAGACACTTCAGTAGAAATGGGAGAATGTGTATCATGAGTATCAGCATCTTTGAGCTTATCAGTGGGAATAGGTGTGCCTTTAGTAGAATTGTCAGCAGCATCCTTGTTTCCACCGACTGTTTGTGCTGATTGATGTAGGATGGCTTCAGTCTCTTGTGTAACCTTTTCATTGAGTCTCTGAGCTTCCTTTGTAGCAGCATGTTCTTGCTTCTTAAGTCTTTCAAGATCCTCTGCATAATGTGACTCATCATCTTGTTCAGCAGCAGAATGATTACCTACAAAATGGTTAGGTGGAAAAGATGGTACAACAATGGTATGTTCATCTGGCTCAGAGTCACATTCTGAGTCATCATCCATGGAACCTGCAGGGTTAGAATTTGGATCTTTGGTACCTGCATTAGGATTAGAAGCATGTCTAGTATAACCCAAATAATCAGTCAAATAATCTAGGTCAAAATACCAAGAATGGCCTTGTCCCTGAGTATTAGGCTGATCTTCAAGAAATCTTAGATTAAGGGTCTCCTCTATCCTTTTGGCATTCAGATTATAAACCCTATAGGCCTTGCTATGAGCTGAATAACCCACAATGTATCCCTCATCAGCTTTCCTATTAAATTTACCCAGTATATCAGCAGTATTCAAGATGGTCACTTTGCAACCAAAAGGCTTAAGGTAATGAATGTCTGGAACTTTCCCAGTGAGAAGTTCATAAGGTGTCTTGACATGATGTCTAGTGATGGATACCCTGTTCAGGACATAACAAGCAGTACTTACTGCTTCAGTCCAAAACATAGTGGGTAATTTAGAGTCTGCAAGCATAGATCTTGCTGCCTCAATTAAGGTTCTATTTTTCCTTTCAGTAACCCCATTTTGTTGTGGGGTTCTTGGAGTACTAAAGTCCCTTCTAATCCCCTTAGACTTACAGAATTCTATGAATACAACATTTTTGAATTCTGTCCCATTGTCACACCTAATGCCTTTAACCTTTTTATTAAGCTGGTTTTCAATTAACGTGATGAATTCTTTCAAAATAGGAGTTGTTTCATCTTTTGTTTTTAGAAAGAATACCCAGCAAAACCTGCTACAATCATCTGTGATAACTAGACAGAAGTACTTATGATCAATACTTCTGATAGGAGTTGGACCAAAGAGATCCATGTGCAGCAACTGAAGAGGTTCTGAAATGGTGCTCACAGCTTTTATGGCTTTGTAAGAGGCTTTGTGTTGCTTTCCCTTGTTGCAAGCAATACAATTGTGTTCATTGGTGAAGAGTTTAGAAGGAAGGCCCTGAACAAGACCAAGTTTAGACAACTTATTGATAGTCTTGTAATTAACATGAGCCATTCTCCTGTGCCACTTGGTAGATTCATCCTGGGAAGCTTTGGCCACCAAACATGTTAGATCACCTTCTGGCTTAACATCATTCAGATTGAATGTGTACAAGTTGAAGGTTCTAGGAACTCTCAGCAAAACAGTTGTGTCTTCTGGAAGTTTGAAGTCCTTGGAGAGCACTAGACATTCATCCTCAGAGAAGAAAACCTTATTCTTAGTGTCACATATTTGTGATACAGAGAATAGATTAAAATGCTCCAGTTCCTTCACATAATAAACATTCTCAAAATCTAACAGAGGTGTCTTAATAGTTCCTTTCCCAGTAATTGTGCCATCTCCACCACCAAAAGTTACAGTTCCTCCTCCTTCTATAGGTACAAAGTCATGCATCTTGTCCTTGTTCCCTGACATACTTCTTGAACAACCACTGTCAACTATCCCTACTTCAGTACTTTTCAAAGGATGATCCTACAACAACAACAAAGAAAATACACAAAAGTTAGTACACATTGGAGACTCAAGTCATTGCTGACTTGAGCCTGCCTTGTGGATCATTAGAGATAGGCCATGTAGATGTTTTAGATCCACCATTGTTCTTGGGCCTGTAATGCAAATTAGGTCCCTTCTTTGTCCAAGAACAACCTGCTGAGGGCTTCACAGCAGTATTCCAATACCCTCCACCATAATTCAATGAGTCAAAGTGATTAGGCCAATAACCATTAGAAAAGAAAGAACTAGTGGGTCGAACATATGGTCTAGTACTGGTTCTTCTCCATGAAGAATATGGTTCAGTAGAATTGGATTTCTGCTGATGTGGAATAAAAGAGGGTATTTCACTAACATTCTTCCACATTTGCCTAGGTTTCCTTTGACTAAAACATACACCCATTCTTTACTCATGAAAAGTACAATCCTTAATCAAATGAGATTTACTTCCACACACAAAACATTTCTTCTTTTTAGAAGATTTATTCAAACTGAAGGAAGTTCTATAACATGAAAAAGCATTCAAACCACCATGATTAACAGAATTGTTTTTAACAGAACTAGAAATATTGTTTTGCAAAGAATTAAAAAACAAGTCTTCAGTAGAAACTGTCTTGGTATTAGCAGCAACTCTAGAAGGCTTGTAGGGAGTCTTGGGTGATGTCTTTGGTGTGGTCTTGGGCAGGTCTGACTTCTCACTTGAATCACAGCTGGCAAATGAGGTAGACCCTTCATCAGAAGATTTGTCACTGTCACAACAAGAGACAAAGTCAGTAGATTTAATAATAGGGTCTGGCAAGTCAGTTGACTTTTTGCCATAGAGATGGTGTGATCCATCAAAGTCAATAGGTATGGACAGGTCTATAGGCATATGTTCCCCTCTTATAGGTCCAGGGACAGCATTCATTCCCCCTTCCTTAACAAATTTAACAGGTGTTTGATAAGCTAAGGCTGGTTCAGGGTCAAAAACACTAGACATATCAGGATAAGTTAACTCTTCAGGATCTATATATTTCTCATATCCTAATGCTTTTCTAGACCTAACAGATTGGCGACCATCAATCAATTTATTCAAATTAGATGCTCCTTCCTGCCATTTCATACGACCAGCTATCTCTTTATCTAACTTAGCTTGTAATTCTTGTTTTTCCTTTTCTATATCAGACTTCTCTTTTTCAGTACGTCTTAAGTCTATCTTAGCAATTTCTAAATCACTTTCTAGAACTCTTATCTTTTCATCATATTTAACTTGATTCTTTTGAAACCAAAACTTTTTGTTTTTCTAAAGTTTTTAAAGCCTTTTTATAGGCCTCTACTTCAATATAACACTCATTGTACTTCGGTTTCAATTCATCATATTCTTGTTTAAGCTCATTGTATCTTACACTACATCCAAACACACAGTTGTGTACCTTAGAGATTCCCATCAAGGAGACTTGTTCCTTCTTGTCCTCTGAAGGTGAGTATGCCAGCATATTCACTTGTGTAGAAGTAGAAGCTTCCTCTCCAGCAGGTTCATGTTCTGCCCAATCAATCTGGTGATCCAGAGTCACCAAAGCCTTTGAAGGTGCAGCCTTAGAAGTCCCTGATTCCAATGGATATGAGCCATATCTAACTTCATCATCAGACTTCCTCTCCTTGCATTCTCTTGAAAAATGGCCCACTTGGCCACAAGTGTAGCATTTAACCTTCCTTCTATCAAACCTTGCTACCTCTCTTCCATTAAAACCAAACTTTCTTCCAGACTTAGTTTCAAACCTCTTTATGTTCATAGAAATCATTGCTAGCTGCCATTTCAAGTGCATCTCCTCCATCTCCAAAGGATCTACCTGTTCAAAATCCTCATAAGCAAGAAACTGTTGATGTTCATATTCAGCCACAAATGAATAAACAATGTCATCCATTATACTACTGGATTTTGATTTAGGAGCAGATTGAGTCTGAGTTTGAGAAGATGCTCCTGAGGTGTAACAACTTGAGGCATTGTGCACAGGTTTTGTGGTGATGCTGACAAAGGCTGAGTGAGTGGATGGACGAATTGGACTTCTAACATCAGGCTCAAGAGATTTGAGCTTGTTGTAGAGGTCATCAAAGGAAATTAAGTCCAATCCACCCTTTGTTTTGAGAGCAATACTGACTTGCAACCAAGATGGTGGCAAAGATCTCAGAAACTTAGCATTGCAGTCCTCATTATCTGGTCTAGCCTTCAGCTGATTAAGCTGACTTAAGATCCGGTGGAACCTGTCATAGCCTTTGTGGATTCCTTCTTCCTCAGATATCTGAAACTCTTGAAACTGCTGCTTCAACATTGACTTCTTCAACCTTCTTGATTCCTCATTCCCACCAAATCTAGCCTTTATTTCCATCCAAATGTCCTTGGCATCATCCATGAAGTGGAAGTCACCCATGTGATCATCTGGTATAGCTTGGAGCAGAATTGATCTAACTTTATTTTCCCTTTGCACGGCTAGAATCTCTTCAGCAGTTCTGGGACCTAGAATTGTAACGATCCCATCAGCATCTTTAACATGCTTCTTCAGGCTGTTCCCCTTTCGGACAACCTCCCAAAGATTCCAGTCTATGTTTGTGATCCAGTTCTGCATCTTCATGGACCACAAATCATAGTCTTCAGCATTCTTCAGGTATGGAAATTTAGCATTGTTGTTGGAGAGGTTGAGTTGTTGAAGAGAAGTGGTGTTAAGGTTTTGGGTTGTATCAACTTCATCATCAGATCCAGGCATGTTCCATGATTTGTTTGGATTCTTAAGGTGTAAGATTTATGTTTCTCAGTATCACAGAGACTCTCCCGAGGCTCTGATACCACTTGTTGAATATTAGACCTTGATAGATCTTCTTGAGCACTTTAGAATCGTTAGTTATGTTAATGTAATCAATAACACACTAATAGACAATCTCTGTAACTTGTATTTTAAAGCGGAAACAAACACAAGTTTAATACTAAGAACTTTTGATCCCCTATGGATCTTTTAATAATAATAAAAGTATTTTCTAAAACGTTACTCAATACATAATCGAGTGTTCCTTTTATACACAAGGAACCCTAAACCATTTCCCAAGAAACGTATATTCTAAAACTTCTAAAAGATATGCATTATCACTTCCTAAATAAACTCATGCATATCCTAACTATATTACATAAAATACGGAAATACTATATCCACAGAAACAACTAATACTGAAACTAGTCTTCAGCAGATACACTGCTTCAGCAGGAACCAGCTCTTCAACAGTAACCATCAGCAGAATTCTTACTTAGCAGAATTCCCAACATATTTTCCAAAAACAAAATTTCCCAGGGACCATATTTGCCAATTTTGAAACTTTAAGGGCCAAATGTGTAATTTCTTCAAAACTTTCACCAAAGGACTAAATATGACAACTTATGATTTCAAAAGGACCTTTGGTGACCTTTCTTCCAAAACAAATGCCTAGGGACTAAATTTGACAAGTTTTGAAAGTTGAGGGACTGAAATTGCCAATTTTGCAAACTTTGTTCGTTTTTCAACTGTTTTCAATCATTTTGCATTTGAAACATATAAAACACAATCCTTGGGATATTTTCAGTATTTTGATGCACATATTTTCAGTATAAAACATAATCCTTCACTTGTTTCTTCTTGCACCAACTTAACTAATATTGAACTCACAACCTTGCAAGGACTCTTGGCAAAACTTGGCACTAATAATACTCCTCGTGTACCACAAATTAATTCTCCTATGTTACAATCTAATACCAACACACCTATTGCATGTTATGTTAGTCCACCTGGTTTTGGTACTCAGGCCCAAGCCCTATTTTTGCAAACTCCTATAAACTGTTACGGGGGCAATTCACTTCAGGGGGTTCAACCGACACAAGGGGTTCAATGCCTTTTTGTGATGAAAGTAGCATTGCGGTTCTCCTTGATTTTGGACTTTGGAGTGCAATTGGTATCGTCCAAGTTACATTTGCTAAATTAGTGCTCTAAAAAATTCTTGCCAAATGCCACCCGTAAAGTTTTTGTCATGGGCAACGTATAATCAATAAGGATTGTTCGCCAAAATTTATGATTACATGATAACGTCGATGCAGAGATACTCATCAAGCAATAGGTATTGCATGACTTGAAAACGTATTTATATCATAGCTGAACACATGCACTTACACGGTTTAAAAGTGGGATTTAAAGTTGATTTAGGGTCAACCCACCTGTTTTATTTCAGTTGTGATTTGAGAGTAGAATTCTAACTTGAGCTTACATTACTGATTGCTTCTTAATCCATCGGAAAACATGTAACTTATCTACTCTTTGTTTATTTAATCACTCTTTCATCTAGAATTTAAGAAAGATTTTTTCGGTTTTAGTATATCATTGCACATTTATAATTGGTATCCTTTTGGCAATGCTGGAAGGGAGATAAATGTAATCTTTGGTTATCTCTTATATTGAATATATAAATGCGAAATCATGTTGCCGGTATAGGTTGTTTGCAGCAATTTGGGAGATCCAGATTATAACAAGGTTGTACTCATTATCTGGGTTGATAAATTTACATTTTCATCAAACACCTGGTGGGTGGATGAAAAAGTAGATCATTTTCATTATTTATAACTTAAATTTATCATCAAAAAACTAAAATTTAGCATTCACGATTAATAAACCAAACCTGTAATTTCTGTTAAAATCAAAACTATTGACACTAAAATATATTGACAAGGGATTTATCTAAACATTGACTAACAAATAAAAATTACAAATGCTTTTGTTACTGGACTACCACGACCACTCAATATATCCAGAAGGCCCTAAATACCTCAAGGCCCCACCATGTTGTGATTGAGTTGCGAGGTCTTGGAAAAAACTCAAGTTTCTGACGTCTTGTTGCTGTAAATCTCCATCACAAATTAGTCGTACACCACACTCCTTCACCTCAACAAAATCTTCTTCATTATTCTCTTCAAAACAAAATGTTACAAAATTCTTTGCTTCCTTCCATTCCCATCTATCCCTCTTCGAATAATGCAACCATATCATATATGAAGCTTGGATTCTTATCACCTCTTTCTCAAAATAATGCTCAATTGAATCTGGAATGTGATAATTTGGATTCAGAGAAGCTCCATCAAAGTTCTTTACATTGTATCCTTTCAATTCTTTGAAAGGCTTTTTGCACTTGAAAACAACACAAGTTTCAAATCCCCTCAACTTATCATAACACCAATCTGATGGTAATTCTACCTTTACTTGATTTCCCTTACTTGTATTTGTAAACCACTCTGGAATATTGCTATTCCCATGATATCCTATATCTAAAAGAGAATAGGCAGTGTCTTGCCTAAAGAATTCACATCTGTTAGTCTGGACACCCAAATTCCCAAGGAAAGCAGAAAGCTGGTGAATAGAGCCTTGGGAAGTTATAGATGAGTCAACAACACACTCAGTCTTCGATGATATAGACCCCTCGCTATCAATGGTAACATTCTTAAACAGCTTTGGACAATTTCTGAAAAAATTGTCCTTTTCCCTGAATGGGTCTTTAGATGATCCTGACACTTCTCTTAAGGAGGTGCAATCAGATGCATTAATTCTCCATAAGTTGGGTGGAAGTTCGGGCAACACTTCCAGCTTCTTGCAATCATTAATTTTAAGGTTTTCAAGATTAGAAAGTTGACTCAAACTTCCAGGCAAGCTAGTAAAATTGTTCCCTTCCAAGTATAGACTATATAGACATGATAAGCCTCCAATGCTCTCGGGCACTTGTTCTAAACTGCAGTAGCTTAATTTCAGAGACTTTAACATATGTAAACCTGTCACTGAAGACAATACTGATCTTTGGGGATGTTGTTGTTTACTTAGTAAACCAAAAGAAGCCGTGATTGAAGTCCACCAGCTAGGTTGAATCCTCCCTTGGCCACCGAATGACAATGATTCAAGTTTTATTAGAGAGGATACAAAAGAAGGGAGTTCTCTAATGGCAGTTCTGTTAACATGAAGCTCCGTTAAGCTTTTGATCTGACCCAATGTTTCAGGGAGTTGGTCGACTTTTAGGCACCCCGTTAGATTTAAAACTTGAAGAGCATCCATTTCCACTCTACTTGGAAAATTCTGAAGCCGTTCGCAGTCTCTTAGATTTAACACAACAAGCCTCTTGAGTATTCCAATTGAGGGATGAACGCTAACCAAATTCACGCAACCTTCAAGACTTAGCTCTTTGAGATTTGTAATCTTTGAGAAGTCAGGGGTGGTTGTTAGGTTATAACAGTGCCTTAGCTTCATTACTTTCAACCTTCTAAAGCACTGAAATCGATAGAAAAAAAAATATATAAGTTCTCAGATCATTAGGTATCAAATAGGAAAACATGTGTACAAGGGAATACCTTAGGTGTTGTCCAAAAATTATTTATGTTGCTATAAGACAGGTCAATGGCCACAATGTTTTCCGGATAGAAATTTGAAGGTAAGTACTTGAAAGGACATCCATGCCAACAAAACAACCTTAGCTCATTGGACAAAAAATCCAAACTTCCTGTCAACTTCACTGCAAATGGCTGCCAAAATCGTTCTTTGAATTGTTGAAAATAAATTTTTAGGATCCGCAAGTTTTTCATATGCGTGAAAGCTTTTCCATCTAAAGGAATATTTTGGCCATTATTCTTTAGCAAAAGGACAAGAACTTCAACTTCTTCTGTTACCTAAATACAAATTATAAATCATTAGACTGCAATTTCTTATACAGAAAAGATTAATACCTTGTTTTTATACTTATTAGACTGTAATACCTTGTTTTTATTCAATGCATTGTAAAACTCTGATGAAATCCACAATCTGCTCTGATTCCCAGGCATGTTGAAATTTTCACGTATAATTTCCCTTGCCATGCTTTGAATCAATTCGTGCATTTGAAGACAATCTTCAGATGCTGTTATTAGGAACTTATCAACTAGAATTTCAATATTAGCATTTGCAGAACAGTTACTGCCGTCTAGTACACTTGCAGCAAAATATCTATTTTCCCCTATGAACGCACATGCAATGTCGAGAAACATTCTTTTCTGATCAAATGCTAGCCCATCAAAACTTGGTCGAAGTTTTTGTAGTATATCTGAATTAGGATATGTTTGGAGTCTATCCAATTCACTTTTCCAAACATGCATAGATTTTCCATACAATGATCGACCAATAACTTTGAGAGCCAAAGGGTGACCTTGCAAATATTTCACAATTTGGTAAGCGAACTTTTCAAACTTTTCTGTAGGATGCCTTTTCGCAAATGCATTCAAACTAAAGAGCTCAAGAGCTTTATAATCATCTAAAATCTCCATTTCATAAATTTCCACATTATAAGACTTTAGCAATTGTTTGTCTTTACCAGTGAAAATGATAAGACTTCCAGGGGAAAACCAATCAGGTGAACCGGCTAGAGCTTCTAACTGTTCCAGATCATTCACATCGTCCAAAACAAGTAGGATTGGCTTACGTGCCATCCTTTGTTTTATCACCTTCGTTCCTTCACTAACACTTGATATCGTCAGATTTTCTGTTTTCAGGATCTTTACAAACATTTGCATTTGGACTTGAGTCAGGCCTTGTCGTTTTGTGACTCCTTGGACATCATCACAAAAGCATCTTCCCTCGAAGTAAGTGTACATCGAGTTGTAAATAGCCTTGGCAAGAGTAGTTTTTCCTATTCCGCTAAAGCCACATATTCCAATCATGTGCACCTTATCTGATCCAACAAAACGCAACAAGTTCAATTCACGTACACGGGCATCTACACTAACAAGGTTCTCAACAACATCCAAGGGTCCATCAGATATAACTTTGAGGATTTCTTTCGAGATGTTGTCAATGAACTTGGACTCATACCTGTTTTACCAAAAAGAACTACAAATAAATAGAGCGAACATTCTAACAAATTTATAAAAGAGACAAAATTTATTGCACCTAGTAAATTTGAATGAAAAGAAATATGTTTGCAATAACACAAACTTACCCGTTTGTCATTTCCTGGAGATCGAATCCCGATAGATCAGCTGCTACAGATAATGCTTCCTTCCATTTGTCTACCTCTGCTCTATTTAAAACATCATGTTGCGCAAACGCTTCAGCATAGCTCCCTGTTTGTTTCCTCACAACATTAGGTTTAACATCATAAAAGATAATCCGAACCTCATATTTGGGATTTTCAGTCTGCTTGCACTCAAGTATTTTGACAAGTTCCCTCAGACACCATGATGAAGAAGCATAATCTTTGGAGAAGATAACTATCAGAAACCTCGATTCTTCAATGGCTTTGTATAGTTGAGGGGATATGTGTTCTCCTCTAGGCAAATCGTTGTCATCTCTAAAAGCATGAATCCCTTTTTGCTTGAAGTCTTTGAATAGATGATCCATGAAACTTTTACGGATATCTTCACCTCTAAAACTAACAAAGACGTCATATCTCCATCGATGGGGATTGGAAGAAGCAGCCATGATCAATGATATGTAAGCAGCTGGATTTCCATGTGAAAGATTAGCCCAACGTAATATTTTACTAAAAAATGAATGTAACATGTAGACGTAAAACGAATTGAGCATGAAAGAATCATTAAGCGCATGGCATATACTGATAACTTCATTTACAGAGTACATAGTACTTTTTAATGATTCACTTGGGTACTAGCTCAATAAATTAGACTTGAACTATGTCATATAGTTGTTTAAATCGCTAAATTAAGTAATAAAGATGAACTATCTCATATAGTCATGAGTTACGTGATATATGATAAAGTATCCATAACTGTAATCAAGTGTATCTGACTTGATTCTTGTAAGATTGCTTTTTATCATTAAATCATTTTACACGATGATCTATTCTTTCTAAATGATAAACGTATCATTTCTTAGATGAAAGTGTCATGAGTTACGTCATATATACCACTGTTTTTGAAACCGGCTTTTAGTTGACCTGACCTAGTTTCCGATTCATGGTTCAACTGGTTTTTGAAACATATCATTTCTTGGAGACCAAACTGGTTACACAAATACATGCATGTTGACTTTCCAAAATTACCCATAAGACCATAACTATAATCAAGTTTAGCTGAGTGTGTGTTTTAAAATTGATGATTCCAAGATACTCTTTACCATTATTTTTCTGAAGTGTTCAATTAGTTTTATTTTGATTTGGTTTTCCATGATCATGATCTTAGTAAACAATAATTTATTCTCAAACAACAAAATATGATAAATAGATGAAATAATAAATACATTATAAACCAGGAAATAAGCAAAGAGTAGATGATGACTTACTGATTTTCCGATGGATTAAGAATGCAGTCAATAATGGAAGCTCGATCAAGTTAGAATCTAACAATTTAAGTAATGGGAGTGGGTCGAGTTTAATTTAACTTTACATCCAACAGTTACACTTCCAATCCCCTGGGTATTGATTAGTGCAAGTCCAGTTTTAAAAGAGCAAAAAAGAAACTTTTATAAGCAATAGCATGACTTCAACTCTTATGAATTACAGTACATTTCTAATAAAAATGGACATTAAAGCTGTTTGGACTTTGGATTAAAATAAAATGACGTAAATGTCAGTAATAATAAATTTAACAGGTTTATTTGACAAAGTTAAAGACCAACATTTTAATTTGTGAGAACTAAGAAGCATATGTGAAATATTGGACATAGCACAAGGACTAAACCTGTACCATGTACACTAACATGATATAAACACGTCTTGAGTCTTGCAAAAACAATTAAATAATTTCTGATGGCAACTAATAGTCTTAATATATTTTTGAAAAGGAGCTACATGATGTTGTCCTTTTTATATAATCATATGTTAGTATGAGTTAAAAATTAAGTTCAATCTGAGTTTGAAACTTTTAATCTTAAAGTGAACATTTCACACATAAAACAATCAATAATGGTAGGTTGTTAGGTGGGATGAGTGTAAAAAGTAAATAAGCAATTACATACATACAAAAAAAAACCTGCATATTTGCATATGTATCCAAGAAATTCAAAAGTCATTATACTATATAACATCCGTTCAACTTGGAGCCAACACAGTTTGCTGAAAAGAATGAACTACAGTTTGCCGTCCCTGGTGGACTCATTGGAGTAGGGACAACCATGGACCCTACCCTGACCAAATCTGATAGGTTGGTGGGCCATGTGCTTGGGGAGGTTGGATCGCTTCCTGATGTTCATGTTGAACTTAAGGTAAGTTGGTTATTCGATTAAGTTATTCTGATTACTGCAAGCACTAATCTATAAGAACTTATCACAGTCATTAACATAATTATGAATTTTCGGTATTACATAACCTCTTTCAAAACACACATCGAAACACCTCGATCATTGGGTTTGAATTTTAACTGTAATGAGTGTCATTTACATCAGATGAACTTCTTCCTTTTGGAGCGTTTGTTGGGTGTAAATACCACGGGAGAAGATCAATAGGGAAGGGTGTCGCAGCTGGCAAAACAAGAAATGCTAATGTTGAACATAGGATCAGTGACCGCAGGGTCTTGAGGTTTTGCTGTCAATAGAGGAACGGCAACAGCAACATTACAACTGTTGAACCCCGTGTGCACCAGCAATGGTGAGAAGATTGCATTGAGCAGGAGAGTTTACAAACACGGGAGGCTAAATCGGTTGGGTCAAAATTCATGGTGGTCAAACAATTGAAATCGCATCTCCCACAATATAGGACCGAGGAATATAAACTGAAACCATGCTTGTTTTTTTACATTATGAAACTGATTCTTGTGACAGATATACATTGTTTTGAATATTATTGGTTGAGGCTTGAGATGAGAACTAATCTTTGTTTAGCATTTCTTTGGGTTTCTCGACTTCCTAGTGACATCAAGTAAAACAATAGCAGTACGATCAAGTACGTGTAAAACATGTTCTTATAGTATATTACTGGGTGTATCTTCAATGTTTCTTGAGTTCATTCAAGCCACGAAACTTGTGATCACATTCTATGTAGCCATTCCAAAAGACGGAAAACAACTAAAATGCATAAAGAAAAGACTTCAACCAACTTACCCATTAAGGCCATAATACACAATGAATCTAGTGTCCGGGGTCTAGAAATCACCCCCAAAAATGTATAGCGTTTCAACATGCACTTGTGTTAAGTAAAATTTAGAATATGGAGCTACTTCAGCTACCTTTATGTTGCATCACTGGTTGAGATTCTTTTATGAAAGACAATACAATGGAAGCTAAGTCATCTCGGTGCTCAGAGAAATTGTGGTTGGCGCCTTCGATGATATGTAGCTTGTGGTTTGGTATAACCTTTGCAAAGCCCAATGCCTCTTCTACTCGGACGACTGAATCAGCAGATCCGTGAACTGTTAACACCCTGCATAAAAACAATACTTGATATGTCTTGAAATAACAACAAATGGTTCAGGTTACCTTTGACTTTCAAGGGTCAAATAAGTTGTTTCTTAACTTGTGATTTGATATGCGTAAGTTGTCAAAATGTATAAGATTTACAACAACAACAACAACAAACCCAATCCCGCCGAGGCAGGGTATGGGGGAGGTAAAATGTAGACAGATCCTACCCCTACCCCAGGATAAACCCGGGAGTAAAGAGACTGCTTCCAACGAGACCTCCGGCAAGTGCACGTGTGCGGGTGAGAAGGAAAGGGAAAAAAACAGTAAACAAAAAGGAGGGAGAGCAGTGCACAAAAAAGCAGTAAGCAACAAGCAAAAGCAGGCAAAGGAAAAAAAAGCAGGCAAAACAAACAACCAAACCGGGGAAGCAAACAAAGGCACACACAAAAGCACACAGAAAGCAGGCAACCTAAAGGAGCAAAACATAGCAAAGCAGAACAGCGCACGGGCCTAAAACTAAGGCAAAGCAGTAGCGCAAAAAAAAAAAAAAAAAAAAAAACATCTCCAACAACCTAAAAGCAAAACAGAGCAACGCACGAGGCCTAAAATTAAGGCAAAGCAGAAACTAAGAACTCAAAAACCAAAAAACATCTACAACAACCTAAACCCACAAGGTCCCTAGCCCGTTCTACCCGCAGATCCTAATTCTATCTCTCCACGCCTTCCTATCTGAGGTCATGTCTTCGGTCAAGAGAAGCTCCTTCATGTCGAGCTTAACTCTATCCTCCCACCTAAGTTTGGGTCTACCCCTCCTTCTCACACCCTCTACTACTAGCGCCTCGACTCTTCTTACTGGCGCTGATTGTTGCCTCCTCCTGACATGACCGAACCACCTCAACCTTCCTTCTCTCATCTTCAAGATAATATTCTCGACTTCAAGTTTTGTTCTGAAAACTCCGTTCGGGATCATGTCAAGCAAGGTTTTACCACAACTCCATCTAAGCATTCTCAGTTCTGCTACCTCTACCCTATTAGCAAGGGCCTTGGAGATGGGCCAGCACTCAGACCCGTACAGCATAGCCGGTCTAATCGCCACCTTATAGAATTTTCCCTTTAACTTAAAGGGAACGTTTCTGTCACAAAGGACTCCCGACGCCGCCCTCCATTTACAGCTACACTCATTAGATGAACGATGCATTACATTATAAACATTTTCCAGGTTTAAATCTTTTTGAAAAACGTATGCAAATTTGAAACCGAAAATCAAAAGGTTTGAAACTTGAAAGTATCCTATACGGCTCTTACTTGCAATCTTCGTCAATTTGCAGGCATGCTTCGTGCATATTTGTATCCAGTCGATCCATCAAACTTTCTTCAGTCACACGATATAAGACCTCTCCTACACACCAAGTTTTAAATAGTTAATATTGCATTTTAAGCTTATTACACGATTGCACATTTGGTATGAATGTTTCAAGAATTTATCAGCAAGAATACCTGTTCTGGCTTTAACATCTATGAATCCGTCTTCCTTTACTTTTTGCAAATACCCTTTCCCCAAACGCTCTTCCACGCCCCCCTCTGTCTTATAACGCCCAGACACGTTGATGACACGGTGTACATCATGATATTTAGACGTGTATAAGAGCACCACATTCCCACCTATAAGATTATAAGAGAATAGAGCAACCACGAAACATAACTGATAAAGTGCCATCAGTAAAAATTCAACTTGACATATGGTAGGATACCTTTACTATGTCCGAGGATTGCACGTGTAACACGATTAGCTTCACGAAAGTGTTGAATTACTGAATGCAAGTCATCAGCCTCTCTACGATAATTACCATACTGAAATGTACCTTCACTTTCCCTAAAAAACAATATATGCAGTTTTAAAACAATTTTTGCGACTTGAAGAATCAGAAGCAGATAATTGGTTACTTTACACTACGGAAATTTATTGAAATCCCAGTCTGACCCGTTTCCAGCAAAATCAAAACGAAATGCAGTGATCCCTTCCTTTTCTAGTGCACAAGCAAGGCTCGTTATAGTACTGCTTTCCTACATGCATACAAAATCAAGAAAAAAGTTATCGTTATTTGTATCACAACTCATGAGTTAACAACTTATTTTGGATTGCAAGTCAACAACATTTTAAGTGATCTGGGCTAAGTCTTGGCACAACTCATCAATGAGAAGTTGAACTGCAAACATTTGTGAGCATTAAACGATTAATCATATAAATATATCATATAGCGACTCATTTTAACAAACTCAATGATTAGTCAACGAAGTTGACTTTAATATCGTTTCCAGCCTATTCAATCACCAATCAATAGCTCACTTACGGAGTTAAGGAGTGTTTGGCATTATGTTTAATACTGATAATGTGATACCGAATCATCATAATCTGTCAACCATACCAAAACATGCTACTGGAGATGTGTAAGAACAAATTAAAAAAAGGCAGTTTTGCACACTCTGTCTACTGGGGTATTTGGTATTGCTTATAAAAACTGCTTAACACTTTCGATCAAATCTACAGTTTCAAGTTGCCTAATCAACATAACTTTTTCACTCACAAATTATCACATAAGCAATTTAGATAATCAATATCAAACACTCTTAAAACTGCTTATCTGCCACATCAGATATCGATAATGACCGGGATTGCCCTGCTAATATTCTTAAACTTTAAATAAAAGCAGGTACCAACCTGTTTATTTTAAGTGCTTATCTCAGTTTAAAAAACATTTTTTTCCCTTCTTTTTCGAAACACTGCTTAAGCAGATAAGCACTCAAAAAAGCAATGCCAAACACCCTCGTAATCAGATAACTACATTCATTCACACAAACACTAGAAACTGATTCCTATGATATCTAAAATGCAATAACCATGTAACACATAAGCCCACTTTTTTCGGCTTTTGATATTAACAAGTCGAGCTTATCAATAAGCTCAACTTGATAAGCTCATAAGCCCAAAATTTAGGCCGCTTTTCAAAATTCAAATAAGCTCATAAGTCCGATAAATAAGCTAATCCAAACACCCAATAAGGCATAAGCTGAAAAACAATCTTTAAAAGCACTTAGGGGATGTTTGTGTAAGCATATTTTAGGGACGTAAGAGCTTATTAAAATTTTGATAAGCACAAAAGCTCATTTGTGTGGGCTTATGAGTTTATCCACTTGACCTTATGAGCATATAAAGTTCACAAGCCTAAGTAAATAAGCTTCTAAGCCAAAATAAAATGAGCTTATAAGCTTATCAAATTTTCAATAAGCTCATAAGCCCTTCAAATAAGCTAACAAAAACACCCCTTTAATAAACAACAGACCTTTGATGATTGAAACCCATGACACAAAACAACAATCTCATTAGAACCAGTCTCAAGCAATAAGCCCACAAGCTTCTCACCATGCTTATTCACCACAACAACTTTCTGCCTTGAAAAACATAATAATAAAAATCCAATCTTTATCAACTAACTTAACTGACTAATAACTAACTACAAAAATTCACCAGAAAATGAACCTGGGTTTTGTTCAGAATGGCTGAAAACTGCTTTTCCAGCAGCAGTTCCGGCAGCAGCCATCTGGGTTGCTCTTCTTTTGATTTGAAGGACTTGTTTGAGATGATAATTGTTTGAGGGGATTTTGGTTGTGATGGGAAAGATGGAGGGGGTTAAATGATAATTGTTTAATGTTAAACTTTGCATTTTTTAAAACTTTTTTTTTAGTTTATGGGATTTTTTGGGTGGAGTTTTAAATAAAAGGGTTGTGTTCTTTTTGGACTCATTTGAGTGGTTGGTGGGGAATCCTTATTTTTAGAGGTGAAAACGAGCCGAGCTGCTCGTGAAAAGCTCGGGATCGGATCGGTAAAAAGCTCGAACGAGCCGAGTTTAAACGAGCTCGAGCCCGAGCTCGAGCCTAAATTAAAGCTCATTTAATAATCAAGCCCGAGCTCGAGCTTTATTTATAAAGCTCGAATAAGCTCGCGAGCCTAAACTAGCTTTAATATATTTCATTTATTCATGCATATTACTCCGTATAAAATACATTATAAAATATGTATGTCTATGTATTTAGGTTGAAAAATTCAAAAGAAATAAACTTTGTACTTTTTTTCTCGAGCCTCACACTGAAAGACTCTCGTCCATTCAATTCCTAAATCCTGTCTACTTTTCATCTACCAACCCACTCCCTTTCAATATTGCTACCACTTAAACATGAAAAACAACAATAAAGTCTCATTGTTTTCTTTCTGTTACAACGAGCACCCAACCACAGAAGCACCCTTTTAATATTTTTCTTATAGTTTCGGCTACTAGATTTTGTTGAAGGTCACAGGTAGGTTTGTGATTTTGTTGTTCTTGTATCGTGTTATCTCTAAACAAACGACAGAAAGCATGAAACAACATGGTTTTGTTTTATCCTTTTAAAGGTTTGAATATTAAAAGAAGTTATTCTTCTAAAAAAGATCTATGATGAGTTGTGTTTATATCTATTAAAGATTGTTATAATCACTTCGAAACACAAACTGAGATCTATTTTCTTTTCTTTTCGAGTGGTTGTATTAGAGTAGTATGATTGTCTCTTGTTGTAAACATGAGGTTGGATTGATATGGGTTTTTGGTTGCGTCTAGATGTTATCATTTGGTTGATGGTGTTTAGATCTTGTTGATGGCTGCTGTTGTTGTTTGTTTTTTGTTTTATCAAAACCAAAAGAAAAGAAAAATGAAACTGTCTACGGTTTTTGTTCTTTCTTTAAAATTTTCAGAAATTAAAGAAGCAGCTAAGCTTAAAAAAGATCTGTGATGATTAAACTTGTGTGTTGATGTTGTACAGAGCTTTATAAAAGCCATCGTAAACGAGCCGAGCCCGAGCCGAGCTCGAGCTTTTAATATCAGAATACGAGCCGAGCTCGAGCTCAAATCTTAAAGCTCGAATCGAGCTGAGCTCGAGCTCGAGCTTTTTAAAATGTAAACGAGCCGAGCTCGAGCTCTGGCAGGCTCGGGCTCGGCTCGGCTCGTTTCCACCCCTACTTATTTTCTTTTTTGGTTTATCAGCTTATTTTTAAGCAGATTAGTAGTTTCAATTAGTGATCGAACAAGAGGCGGTTCCGTGATGAAATTTTGGTTTGTAGTGCTAATTTTCGTTAAAAATACCAGAATTTTGTAAATGTATCCGATTCAAAACGAACTTTTAGTCTAATACTTGTTTAGTTGATCTGTTAATAGGAGAAAAATAGACTTTATTTACAGTAAAATCAATCATTTCATCTGAAAATCGCATTTTTTTTTTTCATTTTCTTCTCTTAAACTACAGTTTACAAAAAGTTTTTCACGCGATCATTTTTATTCCTGGTTTCGTCAATGATTTTAATATTTAGACGCTTTTTGAATTTTAAGTTTTCTTTTTAGCGGAGGAGTAATTTTTCATAAATTGGTAACAAGCTGATTATTTTGGGTTACTTATTTGTAGTTATGTCAAAATTAGTTTTTACTTTCATATTTAACCTAAAATCATTGACACATGAATTTAATTGAAATTTTCTATTAACTTAATATATTTTCAAGTATTGTTGCATCTTCTACAAAATTATTAAATCCAAACACCATTTAATATATACTTATTCTTAAACAACATGCAAATACTTATTTTTATGTAGAAGTATAAAACATTTATAAAAAAAAGGGGACTATTTCTAATATTCGTAACTTGTTTAATTGTTTTTTTTTCTTTCTTTTTTTTTTTTTTTTTCTTTTTTTTTGACAAAGTATAATAGTATAATACAATTTGATAAAGTAGTGTTCTGTGACATTAGTTAAACTAGAAGTTTGTGGTTAGTAACGTGGTTAGTAACCAATATTACCGAAAGATTAGTCTCTAGTTATACAATGTAACAAAACAAACATCATTTTTTTGGTGCAAAGGTGAAATTATATTAATTCCATAAGATTTACATCATAAGTAATTAGATTTTTGACATCACCCAAAATCTTTATACAAATCTGAAACTATACACGTACCAATTCTAAACATAAGAAAAAGCTTAGTTATCCGATATCATATATGTCTATCAAGTGATCTCTGTCAAAACTAAACTCTGATCATATCCTCTGCTCCAAACGGAGCATAACATTGCAGAACATAGCACTTCTCAATCTGCCACATATCTCATCATATTCATCCATTCATTTCATCAATTCACCTTTAATAAGCACCAACCATCTAGCTACATTTCCACATTCTCCATTCTATCATATCACTCAACCTGCCACCACAGTAGCCAAGATAGAATAGAGAGTGGCATCACTAGGCACCCTTAACTCATCCATAGAGGGGCTCTGCCAAACAACCTACATTTCCCTCTCAATAGAAGGCTTCAGTTGTTTAGGAACACACTCCCTCAATGATGACCAACCTATCCTTCTGTGATGATGTATTGAATGGACCAAGAAGGTTCATCTTTCACACCTCTCTATTCCATTCATCATACACCGTCCTCCAAGACCATTTACCCTTCACAAAAGGAAGCCCTACTTTATGGTACATCCATACTGCTTAACCTCCTATATAACCAATCATGGCATTCCAATTTCCTCCCAAGGCCAAATTGAAACTACTATGTGGCTATTATAGGTACAGTCTCACAGTTAGGACTCCAAGATACAAGGTACTTCACAATTGTAATGGCCTGATTGAAGAAACAGCAATCAAATACAAGATTTTGATTCTGTTAACTATGTTGCCAAACACTCTTAAATTCACTGTCTAGCAACAATCCTTGACAGTTAAAGTTATGTAGCATTCAATCTTTTTCTTGATACCTCCATGAAAACTGCTTGTTATATCACATCTGCCATTCATCACCACTTGTTGCTCTTAAATCTTCCTTAAGAATTTAACTTTCCATACTTGTTCAGCATCTAAAACATTAGCAGTCTGCTTGACAGTTATTGAGACCATTTTGGCTCTCAATTCTTCACAAATGATATCAAAAATCTCTTTTTCATTCTCTTTGTAGTTATTGAATAGTCTATAATTTCTTTCTTGCCAGATGTAGTAAATGGTAGCAGCAAGACTGAGCTTCCTAATTATGCCCCAAACACTCCTTCTATTAATTTCATTACTCAACTTCTCCACAGTATTCTCCCATGTTTCATCTTTAACTGACATTTTGGCAATTTGTAACACCCCCAAAATTTGGTACAGCGGAAGACTAAACAAGCTTTCGGGGTGCTACGTGGATTGGTATCCATCACAAGTCATAAAAGAACGAGATAAAGTAAATATAAGTAAAACACAACCAAACGGGGTTTTTAAAGTTTACATTCATCCCAAATTTATCCAAAGTAAGGCCCAAAAGAAATAAACGTATGTCCACAAATACATACAGAGTTTGAGAAAATAGATCCTTAAACCACATTGCCAAGCCAAGCCTTCCAAACCAAGCATCCAAAGCCATTACTTAATTACCTGAGAAAACGCGCTAAAAGTCAGCTTTCGCTGGTGAGATCATAGGTTTAAATTCTTAATTCAATCAAGTGGACATATACACAAAACGCTTGCTAGCTAGACTAGGCCTCAAACCAATAACCAAACCTATAGGTGCACACTATAGTCCAAAACCAAATCAAATCAATATGCATTCGCAAGGATGCGACATGCCCAACATTCGTAAGGATACGACATGTTCATGCATTCGTAAGGATACGACATGCGCTATAACCTACCTAGTTCTATAAGCATAGCAAGTTTTAAACAAAAAGCGATAAAAGTCCACATAAAACAATTTGCACGTTTCTCACCCCAAGTATTGAAAACAAAGTTCAAAAGTAAAAGTGGGGCTATGACTTGCCTCAAGTCCAGATATCAGCACAAAGAAACCGGTAGAATCAAGATGTATCACAACTCAAAAGACGGCAACTACGGACTCGGCACTTCCTAACAATATAAGTTCTTTTCAGAAACATTTCCTCAAAATCAAATATTCCCAATCCCGAACGTATTCCTTTTTACTTTCCAAAAATCCATTTCTCGTATTATTCTCGTATTAGTTTGGCGTTTGGTATCCATGCGGGTGGAGGGTCGACACAACTCAAACCAAGATAACCACAACGAAAAAGAATAATAAAACACTCTACGGGTCTAATATTGGCCCAATATATTACTTAAATAAATCATCGAAGTTTATCAAATCCATCGACTTGGTAATCCTCCATAATTATTTACTTAATATATTATTCCAAGATCATACCCAAAACCTAAGTCACATAGCATGTAGAATACTATATGGTAAGTATTTAAGTTAATAAGTTCCCTAAATATATCGTTAAACTTACCAAATTTGTCAATTGGTAAACCTCACGAGATATTTAGTAACTCATTATCTCGCACTCCTACCACAACCTATGGACGTCGTAGGATACAATACTCATTAATATACCCTTTTTACATAACCAAGTAGGTCCTATTTAATCCGTCGATCAAATAAGTTACGTAGTTATAGAAAATGATTATATTAACGTCACATATCCGTGACAAGCACAAAAGTCAAAACAAAAATATTAATATTGGCCATTTGGACTCAAGTGCCCTCGATCTCGTATAACTCGTAAGTTCCCGTTTTATTTTCCAAAAAGGCATTTCATTTCGTGAGTATCCAACGTTATACTTATATCGTCATTTATAATAGTTTGTTTATAATAACGTTCCCGACATTTATTATACTATTTTCATAGTATAATATTTATCGTTACATTATTATTATATTACTCGTGATCATTTTATTCTTAATATACGCACTTGTATAAATATATATACGTTTTCACATTTATATATTTATATAAATGTTTATATTATTAATATAAGTATTATGAGTTTTTATTATTAAGTTTGATTATTATTAATATCGAGTTATAAAGATGAGTCACATGTCTGAGTCATCACTCTCGGCTCATTGTCCAAATCCAAGTGCTAAGGCGTTTTGCCGAAATCAATCGTTAACTAGAAAGTCAACGTGACTTCGACTCGCACAACCATGGGTCCAAGTAATAATAACCAATACCACATCTCCGTCAATAAGTCCTATATCACAAACTACAAGAATAGGGTCCGACTACGGCACCCGACTAACCTATCTCCGTCGTTCGAATTTGACCATCTCACAATCGGTCCCCAATATCACTTCTTGTCAACAACTCCACAAATACCAAAAATATCCCATTGTCGAGACCACAAAGGGTCTCGACCCATCCAATGTATTCGGCCAAAAAGAAATACCACAACAACATCAATATCAACAATATGAAACAAAGCAAGAAAACATTAAATTACACATTTTCCGGGTTGGTTTACCAAGCCAAACCCGTGCCGAGAGACCCACTTGGGTCTCGGCTAGACCACGAGTCACAAGGACTCAAACCCAAGACCTTTTAGGTCTCGGCTTAGGCTCATACGAGCACTCCCAAAACTGCCAAACGGACCCTTTGGGTCGCGGCAACACAAACAACAACAACAACAAGAGCCAAAATCAATCCAATCAAGCCACAAACAAACTCCAATATATCAACACCTTCGACACAACAATTACTAGGTCAAAACCCATCAACTAAAACCACAAGGCTCGAAGATTTGCACCAAGCAGAGAGCCTAGCTCTCGGTTTCAAGTCGACACCAACGAAAAACCACAAACCCGGATACCAAATGAATTATTATTATCAAAAATATCATTTCCCATTTATATACTTTGAAACCCAACAAGATTAATCCGTGTAGACACAGTTGGAACTCAAATCGAGGCACACGAGGTGAAATTCATGGCTACCTACCTTTAAAACAACTCCAAGCTCAAGATTCTTTGAAAACCCAAAAATATTAATGGTGGTGGTGGTGTTTAGGTGGCGGTGGTGACTCGAACGAGGGGGCTAAGGGTGTTTGTTTCGCACGTGAGGTACACCAAAAGAAAGAGGGTGAAATGGTGGTTAAGGTGGTGATGTTATTTTGGTGATGAGGGCGGCGGTGTGATGGTGGTGGCCGGTCAAGAGGTGGCGGCTAGGGTTTTGGAATGAGATAGATGGGAGAGATGATGGTTGTGTTTGCTTTTGTGTTGTGTGTGAACTGATCCAACCACAAGGACCATTTGTAGTTTCTTTTTATTTTTTTTTTTTGTAAACAATAATAATAATAATAATATTGTTAAGGGAAAGGTTGACTAGTTATAAAATGCAAGGACCAAATCCCGTAAACTTTTCAAAATATCACGACACTCTCAAACCGAGCTCGTTCCCAAAAATCTTTAAAACTCCACGATACGTTCAATAAATATATAAACCGAACCGTAACTTCAAAATATTTAAATTTGTTAGGTTATTCCTAGTGCCGGAGTCAACGTAGTGCCACGAAACGTCTCAATCAATAATCTCAACATAAATTCCATATCAAAATAATAATTCGAATTTAAATTCCACAGAAACTTCATAATTCAAAACAACGGTTCAAAGTTTACAAATTCATCGCGAATAAAATTTCAAATATTTAAAAATCATCAAACTTTAACGTAATGCGGGTTTTAAAATGTCTCCCTAAATTGCCAGTTGTCACACAATTCCACATACTTTACCCCATACTTCTTTAGCAAAATCACATTGGAAGAATAAATGATCATGAGAATTATTACCATTGTTACAGAGGCTGCACACATAATTTCTATTAGGATACCACTTTGCCAATTTGTCTTGAGTACACAATTTATATTTGACAGCCAAACAAAGAATGAAACTGTGTTTAGGAATGTAGTTTGAGTGCCATACAAGATCTTTCCAGCAATATGTATCTGAATTACCTCTAATATCCTTCCACACAATATTGGTAGCAAACTGTTTCTCCTTAGCATTGTTATCAATCCATATAGGTTTATCAGGTTGATTATTAATAGTAGGAACTGCAATAGTACTCAACCAACTGAATTTGCTTAACCAATTTTGTGGCCATTTCCAACCTTGTTCATTAATCAAGTCTGCAATACAATCAGTGTCTTTAAATCCTGCATAAAATATCTCCTTTTTGCTGATTCTACTTGCCAATGAGATTTCACTGTTCCATTTGTCATGCCAAACATTGATATTCTTGCCATTACCAATCTTATACCTCATGTGCCTACCAACAATATCTCTGAGATTAAGTAAACATTTCCATCCCCAACTATCTTTAGTCTCAATTTCAACATCCCAAACACTCCTACTTTTCAACTTTACCACATTAATCCACTTGACCCATAATGACTGCTTTCTAGCAGCCACATTCCATAAATGCTTGACAAGTAGAGTTTTATTTCACATTTCTAAAGATTTAAAACCAAGCCCACCTTGATCCTTAGGCTTACACAAATCTATCCATGCCACTTTAGCTTTAGCTTTACAACTTTCACCCTTGTTCCACATAAACCTTTTAAAAAGCTTTTCAATATCATTCACTACAGCCTTTGGTAATAGAAATACTGACCCCTAATAAACTTGCATTGAAGCCAAGACTGAAGCTATAAGTTGAGCCCTCCCAGCATAGGATAAGCTTTTATTTTTCCAGTCATCAAGCTTTTGTTGTACTATATCCACCAAATGTTTTTGCAGTCTGCAATTCCTATCTTTTTAGTAACCAAAGGCACACCAAGATATCTTACAGGTAGCTTACCTTCTTTGAAAGGGAAAATATTATTGATGTCTCTCTTTGTATCTTCATCCAAGCTCCCACAGAACATAGTACATTTTCCAATATTAGGGGTATAAACCAGACATAGAACTGAATTTATCCAAAGCTCTCTTTAATGTGAACACAGATTCCTTGCTACCATAACATAACATGATCAAATCATCAGCAAAACACAGATGCGTAATTTTCAATTGCTTACACCCAAAATGGTATTTGAACTGGCTATCTTTCTTGATTTCATCCTACACAATAAGATTCAATAGCTCCATAACCATAGTGAAAATGTAAGGAAAAATAGGATCACCCTGTCTTAATCCTCTACCACCCTTGAAATATCCATGTCTTTCTCCATTTATGCAGATTGTGAACTTGGTACTTGTAATGCATGTCATGATCCAGTTAATCATCCTACTAGGGAAGCCAAATCTCTGCATGATCTCTTTAATAAACAACCAATTAACGTATCATAAGCCTTCTGGATGTCTATTTTAAAGGAGCATCTCTTTGGCCCATTTGCACAATTGTATCCTTTAAGTAACTCTTGTGTGAGTAAGATATTGTTAGTTATGGCCCTTCCTGGAACAAATGCAATTTGATTTTCACCCACAATTTGGTTCCGAGCATGCTTAATTCTATTGGTTAGAATCTTGCTGATGCATTTGTAGATAACATTGCAACAAGTAATAGGCCTAAAATCAAAGACCATTTGAGGAGTCAATGATTTAGGAACTAAAATGATCAATGTTGCATTAATTTCTCCTAGCAACTTTCCAAAAACAAAAAATTCTTTAACTGCATCACAAAAATCTTTCTTAATAGTATCCCATGCTTTTTTGAAGAATTTAGCAGTGAAACCATCAGGCCGAGGGGCTTTATCATCATCAATATCAAATAATGCATGTTTTATTTCCATATCAGTAACATCTCTGATCATCTTAGTTGCTTCATTCTCAGAGACTTTGCTTTTAAATATATTAGAATCTTCCTCAGTGATCTGTGTTACCTCAGGGTTTATACCAAGAAAATTTTCAAAGTGTTTAACAAACTGCTCAGGCACATCTTTATTCTCATATCTCTGTCCATCCTCTGTACAAATAGACATGATTTTGCTTCTACTTAATCTGCGCTTAAGAACTTTATGAAAGTAATTAGAGTTCTTATCACCCTCCTTGAGCCAAGTGACTTTAGTTTTTTGTCTGAGAAGTTTCTCCTCATCTTGTAATGCTTCTCTATACTCTTTAAGAATGGAACCTCCTTCTTCTCTTAAACTTGTGTTTGAAGGGTTAGACTCAATCTTTTCTTGAATTAAGTTCAGCTTGTTTTTCAACTCTTTGACCTTCTCAAATAGATTCCCATTCTTCCAATTCAACTTGTTAAGTAATGGCTTTAAAGCTTTAAGTTTCTTCACCATCTTGAACATAACATGCCCATGAATCTCCATATTCCATTTATTAATCACCAATTCTTTAAACTTCACCTTCTCAGTAATGGAATTAGCTAGCCTGAATGATTTGTTTTTCTTAATCATGATTTGTGGTATGTTCAGGATAGATGGGTTGTGATCAGAGATACCAAATGGCAGGAATATAGCATTAGTAGCAGAAAACCTTGTCACAAAAGCTTCATTACTCATAATCTTATCAATCTTCTTGAGAACTATTGTAGTGGGGTTTAATAAACTTTTGATCCAAGTGAAGTGAAAGCCAGTGCTACTTATATCCTACATTTCAATTGTGTTGACACATTCTTGGAAATCCAGCATATCTTGAGTGAAATGAGAACTTCCTTCTGAATGATCTTCCAAGTTCAGGCTAACATTGAAATCTCCCATCATAACCCAAGCATCATCTACCACAATACTGTTGTACAAACACATATCTTTCCACAACTCTCTCCTATCTCTACCCTTATTAGCAGCATATATGAAAGTACAATAAAACTTTTGTTTGGTACTTATAACATCAATAGTATAAAGCATTGACTGACCTGAACTATGTATTTGATGACACAGAACATTGTTAGCATCTCATCCAATTGCTATTCTACATCCTTTGTTGCTATGACCAATATTAGTTTGCCATTGCCAGCTTCCAAAAATATTGACACACACCTTTTCAATTCTATTCTTCTTCATACGAGTTTCCAAAATGGCACAAACATTCAACTTTTCATTCCAAATTAGATTTTTTGCTTCATTTTGTTTGGATACTGTTCCCAATCCTCTTATATTCCAGGCTGCAATTTTCAAATCCATGATCAACTTTTTGTTAAAAAAAACTACTTCCCTCTCCAAGAACTTCATTCTCTACCATGAATTGAGCAGTCCCACTTGTGTCTATATACACATCATTCTCATCTAATTTTATACTTTCTATACATTCCTCTGATAACATTTGTTGCTTATTCTTACCATGCAACCTTTCCTAGCATTCCTTAAAATATTCATTCATTTCATGAGACCATTTACTTTTGGCATTGATTGCAGGCTACATTTCCAGTTTTGCATAATTTTCCACATCATTCCTCTCTCCTTGGCTTAGCTTCTTCTTATGACCATCATTATCTAGATCTTGTAACACAAAGTATTTATTAGCAGTACTTCTAACTTCTTTGACAACTTCTTCATTCACATTCCAAGCTTTCTTACTACCAACTGTTGTATTATCCTTTGGAGATTTAGGTGTTACTTGATTCTGAGTTACATTCATCTCTATATTAGTTTTCTTCCTATATATAGGCTTTGGTATCTCATACTTTTTCCTCATATATTGTCCTCTGTTCTTCTGCAGATTATACCCATTATCTTTAGATCCATTAGCTCTTTCATTCTTCTTATTCTTAAACCCATCATTGTCCATTTGTTTTCCCTGATCATTCTTTCCTCTGTTTTCCATCTTATTTCCATTGTCCACATTCTTCTCCTTAACAGCAATCTCTTCTTCAACCGTCCTAGGTTTCTTCTTGCATGTACTCAAACTGTGCCCAAAAACTTTGCGCTCACATTTAATAGGCTTCCATGAGTACTCAACACTAATTCTTTTTATTTTAAGCACATCTCCATTATTATCTTTGTATTGAACAATAATAAACTCTCTAAAGTCATGATTAGCTTGAACATCAATTAACACTCTAGCATATCCAAGTCTGCCTTTACCATACTGACACATCTGAGCAGTCATGTCATCCATGAGAAGTGGCTTACCTAGATAGCTAGCAAGTTTACTAATACCTTGTACAGTCCATGCTTCCAATGGTATATCATACATTTTCACCCACAAAGGTACACTTTCAGGTTCCTTTTTCTCAAAACTAACATCAGGATTCCATTGTTGTACTAACAATGGCCTACCCCACACCATCCAAGGACTGTTTTCAATCACTGAACTCATCCCTTCCTTATGTTTGAACTTAAAGCAGTATACATCATTACTAGTAGCAAACATTTCTCCCAATCCATACTTACCACACATCCTCATTAGATTGTATCTCAATTCACTAAAACTCATTTTGCTCCCCACAAAATAACCACATACTGTTAAGTCCCATTTAGCACTTCCAAGCATAACTAGATCTTCCTCAAATATTACAACCTCAGATCCATCCTCACATGTAACAGGTGGCACATAGCAAAACTTTTTTTTTTTTAATCAAATTCCACATTAGAATTACTTACAATATTGGCATATGAACTCTTAGTCTTAGCATTGCTATCAAGTACACTAGTGGATGCAACAGGTAACTTACATTCTTCCTTATCTGCTTTACTTCCACCATTAACATCAACCTTCAGAGTCATATCCTCATCCAACTCATTTACACCATCCTTCACCTTATCATTTTTATTCACTTCACATTCCTGTGTATCCTCACCATCATTATCATTCCCATTCTTCTCACTTATATTCTGCACAACCACTTTCTCCTTCTCACCACCATTACACCAATTATCAATCACATTCTTCTCCCCTGCACTTGTCTCCTTTCTATTCACATTATCCTTTCTCCCCTTACCATTATCATTCTGATTTTGTGTGGACTCATTCTCAGTATTACTATTTTTTGATTCATTTTTCTTCATATGCTTATTCCTACTAGTAGTCATAACAGAATCATCAAAATGTGCATGCAATTTTGTTGTTCGCTTATTCCTCATGATTAGGGTTTTGACAAATTTGGGGAAAATTCAAATTGAACCAATAGAACTGAATTAAATCACAATTCAATCAAAGGATATTGCTTAGAAACTAAGTAAACAAAGAAATCAAGCAGGAATTGCATCCATTCAATCGAAATGAAAAATCCAATTTTGGCTCCGAAATTACATAAACTGGGTTTTTGCAAACTTGTACCAATTTTGGGGATTTTGATATCGTTAGATGCAGAATTGAAAATAGAATCAAATGCACGGTTTAAATTTTGAATTATAGTATTTTATTTAGTGTAATTGATTGATTTTCATGAATTTTGTAATGGTAAAAATGGTGGGAATATGGTTAGAAGAGAGAGAAAGTTAAGTGTTAAGGAGGTCAACTCATAACTACAAAACAAACATCATGGTTAGAACATAAAATAATAAAAATATGTGATTGGTTAATTTGCATATGATCCTAAGTTCATTTTTTATGCACAGGTGCATGTAACCCTTTGGCATCTATGATGCTTAAAAAACAAGTGGGTATTCTTTCATAAGATGCCTCAAAAATGTATCTTTTTCAACCTCTCACTATTCACTTGGATATCGAGTAGGTAAAATAACCTTTAATTGGATTGATTGGTTTAAGAAACCTGTGTCATCTTTGTTTTCTTTCATTTATAAGTATGTTCTTTTTCTTGTTTTCTGTTAGCTTGTTAGTTTTAATGAAATCATTGTTAAAAAAACAATGCTTGATCAATGAGCTAAGCTAAAAACAATTATATTAAACTATAAAGACCTATTACTGTTGTCGAACTGACTCGTGTACAACATGTATGAGTAACTGCTTATTTAGATTATCCGCATGTCTAATTACCCACCCAACGCAATTCCAACAACGATTAGTGAAATAAACTACTTGCTTAGTAGAAAAATACTCCCTCCGTCCCAATATTATTGCCAATTTTTCATTTTTGGGTTGTCACAAAAATATTGTCCGCCATTAAATATAAAAGTTGAAATTGTTTAATTTACAAAATTAAATGAAATCATTAGTTCATTGTTAAAAGGTAAAATTGTCATTTGATTGATTCGTAAAATTTAAAACAGTAAGGGGCCGTTTAGTTGGAGAGAAATTCTTCATTTTTTCAAGAAATTTTTCATAAGAAAATGAAAAAACTGAAAACGCGTTTAATCGCACTTTTTTCCAACAATTTTCAAAAAAAATGAAATTCTCATTTTCTAAATTTTAACTTAGAAATTGAAAAGCCCATTCTACCATTCTCACTTTTTTCTTTCTCATTTTTTTTCTCAACTCCAAAAAAATCACATACACCATTCTACCCCTAATCTCTCGTGTCATCCTCCACCGCCAACCGTCGCCACCACCGCCCGCCGTCGCCGCCACCGTTGCAATTTGAGGTAATCTTTTTATTATTTTTAAAAATATATATATAACTCCAATTAAACGCGTTTTCAAAATTCTCTCTTCTCTAGAGAACAAAAACCATCCATTTCTCAAAGAATTTAGAGATGGAAAATTGAGAAATTTTTCACCAACTAAACGGCTCCTTCAAATCTATATTTCTTAAAATGTATATCTTTTGTCGATAAACAATAGTTTAAAAAATGAGGGAGTAACTTTTTTATTTCCCAAAATCTGGCCTCTTAATTACTGCTGCATTTCTAGTTTCTATTTTTATTTATGGTTAAAACTTAAAAATAAAAACATAACATTATACATAGACACTTGCTTTAATTTCATTTCACACACACTTACACCATCAAAAATACACACACAATTATCTTTAGGGAAAAAAAAAACCCTAAGAATCAGCCGTCATTTTCAATTATCTGATCTTGTTCATTTTCAAGAATTGCATTGAAACAAAGCTTGGTTTTGGGTCATTTTTGTGTTTGCACACCAAGTGTTTGATAAAATGTCCCGTTGACTTAAATGTTGTATTTTTATGGGGTTGTGATTAGGCTATGCTATTTATGGTTATAGGATGAAAAAGGGTATCACAAGTGGTTAGCTAAGCTGTTTAGTTACAAAGTTCAGTTTATAGTCGAATTTTGGAACCTTAAACCAAACCAAACCAAACCTTAATGGCACCCACCAAACCTAAGCTTGAAAAGACCAACGTGGGAGAGGAAGTGTTGGACTTAGTTGTACCTTATATACACGATGTTGAGGACCGAAACTCTGTTTCGTTAGTTTCTCGTAAGTTATGTGAGACTGATGGCATTACGCGTAAGCACGTAACTGTCCACACACTTTACAACCCAAACCCTGCCTCTTTAAGTAAAAGATTCCCTTTCATCGAGTCGTTAACACTTAAAGGTCCCCAATCTGTTTCTTATCAAACAAATTATCATGATATCCGAATCACCCCATGGATTGAACAACTAGCTCTCGAGTTTAGTTATTTGAAAGATCTTCATATCCGTCATCTGGTTGTTCGTGATGAAGATCTCGAGACATTGGCGGGAACACGTGGTAAGGATCTAAGGAGTTTGAAGATTAGTAAGTGTAAAGGGTTTTCGTCGGATGGATTAAGGCATGTCTCTAAGTATTGTAACCAATTAAGAACTTTGTGTTTGAAATATTGTTATCATTTTGAAAGGAATGATGCAACTTGGCTACATCAATTGGCATTGAATAGCACGGTTTTGGAAAGGTGTCATGTTATGAATATAGATTTTTCTGATGCAGAATATCTTACACTTCTTGCCAAAAACTGTTGTAACTCGTTAATATCATTGAAGACTGGAGTGTTCTATCTAAGTAAACTTGGAGATGCCTTTAGATATGCTGTTAGGTTGGAACACTTTGGTGGACTTATTCTTTATGAGGAGAGTGAGCTTGTTAATTTCCAGTTACCCCCAAATATGCGTTCATTAAGCATAAAGGATTTCGCAGGAACTCAATATTCAAATGTACTCCCTTTTTCGAATAAAATAACGAAACTGAAACTTGTATATCCAGCAGGCTGCCAGTGTTTATTGTTTGAGAGGTGTCCCAATTTGGAAGTTCTATTTACCGGGGATGTATGTGGAGACAAGGGATTGCAAGTTATTGGTAAGTTTTGCAAGAAATTGTGCAAACTTACCCATTATGGAAAGCGTGTGACTCAAGTGGGACTGATTGCTCTGGCAAAAGGGTGTACTAAATTGGAGTGTTTAGAGGTTCGGCTCCGAGATATTTCCCATGAAGCTATCAAGTGTCTAGGAACGCATTTGAAGAATCTCCGTAAACTCCATATGGACTTGAAAGATTGGACAACAGATCCGCTAGACAATGTGATTCAGGCTATGCTAATGGGCTGCAGAAAACTCGAAAGGCTAGATATCACTCTTTGGCCTCTTTGGCAAGAAGGATTGACGGATGTGGGTTTGGAGTATATCGGGAAGTATGGTGCTAATTTGAGGTATTTGTCTCTTACCTGTATAGGAACTTCTAAAGCAGGACTTGAGAAGTTATCAGAAGGTTGCCGACTTTTAAGAAAACTAAAACTAAAACGTTGTCCCTTTAGCGAGCAAGTTGTTACCAGTTGTGTGTTTAATATACCTTCTCTAAGGTATGTTTGGTTTGACACTGATGGTCGTAATGTCGTGGCACTCACTCGTCCAGAGTTTCAACTTTGAACATTGGTATGTATGTTCTTCGTCATTTACTTACAAATTATTGTTATTTTTACCTTGTCTTAACAAGAGTGTCTTACTTTGGGAGCTTTTGTTGTCTTGGAATTCTATCAATTGCATGCTTTCTCTCATCTGTTTAGCACAAGTTATATTTTTTCCGAGTTGTTGATATAAAATCTCCAAAAGAAGTGTGGTATTTTGAAAAAATATATGATTTAATAATAACATAAGGGTGTTTTCACATTTTTTTGGTTAGTGAGTCTTGTGTGCCGTAGCTATGGATACCAACAGCAACTATGTTTATAACTTAATGCACAGAAAAACCACTAGCATGAAGAGGAATGTAGAAAACATACCACTTTCAAAAAGTTTAACAATTCCTATCACAATTGCTAAAAAAATAATCACATGCATCTAAGAGCTTTTATTATATATTGTCATGGTTAAGATTTTATCTTCAGAAATAATGAAATTAAGTGGCATCCAAAGATGTATACAATAAAGTTTCAAATATTCCTAGCAACTTGGGACCAAATCCTGCCGCCGTGAGGTGATAAATGGCCTATGCATCAGCACAATGAATTAAAAAGTGAATAAAGTCTATTAATTGATTTCAAAAATTAACAGAGATTGCCTTAAAATTTTATGTTTGCACTTCAATTTATGATCGAAGTCTGAACTCGTGTAACTGTCTATTGGGGTCTAGGTACGACTTTTTTCAACAACTTACAGTAGCCGCCGGAACATACAAACTCATGTATTCTCAATTTCTTTTCAATCAAAGGATCATGTGTGCTGACATGGAACAATTACAGGAAATGTGTACTACTTGAGCATAGTTGTAGCACGATACTGGCTAATGGTGATTTTATAATCATCCACACTTAGAGTGCAGTGGATGCATAACATATATGGAAACCGAAAGCGAATGAAAAGACATGGGAAATTATAGTCAGAAATCACTACTAAGCGTAGATCACAGATACGAGCTTTGTTCATTAAGGCACTTCGTGAATTTGTTAATCTTTATAAGAGAAACATAAATTTGTCAGTTTTTAAATGTCAAATATATGTTTCCACCTTTCTTGCTATCACCCTCTGAATTTGTTGATCTTTATTATTATTATATTATTTTTAGCTGCATTGTTAACCTTTATTGACTCATAGGAAGGAGCAAGTTGAAAAGGAAGTCTGCAACAAGTGACTAAACATAGAAAGAAAGGTAGAAGATGATGTAATTGCATGAAGAGGAAATGGCTAAAATGAAGAGTAAGCACAAGAAAGAAGTGATTGGGATGATAGAAATGTTTAAACTCAAAAATTCACATTTGGAATGACTTGTTTGTCGAGACGGGTATTAGCTTATTTTGCTGTAGGTTGTAGTCATTGAGGTTGAGACTTGTAAAAGTTAGCATTGTGTGTCATGCACCTCTTGTTCTGTTTGTAGTTATCCATAGGCGATTGCAGAAATGTTTGCATTAATTTGCTTGTTGAGCGGGTATGCACTACCATCAGGGGCGAAGCTTGGAAATTTCGAGTGGGGGGTCGGGATCTAAAATTTTTTTTTCCTAACACTATGGGGGGTCGAAACCGAATTAAATTGGGGGGGGGCGAAACCGAAAATACCGAAATTTTTCTACACGAAAACTATATACCCCTACATCGCAAAAAAAATTTCGGGGGGTCGCCCGCCCCCCCCCCCCCCCCCCCCCCCTCCCCTTAGAAGCTGCGCCCCTGACTACCATTATTATGGGTATGCAGCATTCATGTGTACATTCTGTCGCTCATTTTATTGACTTTGCAGTTTGCAACATATTAATGCATGATGTGATCAAAAAAGAGTCCTTAAATGTATTATTAAATATTCATCGTTTAGATGGTAAAGAGAGGGATGCACAAGTGTTTATGTGCCGATCTAACCAACTTTGAGGTGTGCTGAAAAAACCTACCCATTTTGACCCAGCAAGAAAGGTGGAAACATAAGAAAATTTAGTCTATGGTTGCAGAAGGAGAGTTAGATTTTTTAGTCTGTTTATTTTGCTATTCTTGTTGCTGCATTGAAGATAATTTGACTAAACATAACAAGATTAAAGATTATAAAATCTGCCAAGTAAGATATGGTCAGTAGCAACTAATAACGTCACGTTTGAGACCAGATATAGCATCGGCAAGGAGGATGAAATAAAACCAAAACGAACCAACTAGGAGTTAAAAAAAGAACCAACTAGGAGTTAGTCGCTAATACAAGTCAAATGTAAATAAAACCAAAACGAAGAGAAGTGGAGAGGAAATTAAAAAAAATAATAATAATAATAAATTAAAAAAAAAAAAATTGCTGCATTCCCAAGTTTTTGCTGGAGAGAAGATAAGAGAAGAGGAGAGGAAATTATGCCAAAACTTCTCTCCTAATCTTCTTCTAAAATTGGGATGATTTGGAGAGAAAGTGATTTTAAAGTCTTTTTTTCTTACATCCCTCTTCTTTTCTTTCCAACGGTAACACAAGATAAAAAAAAATAAAATTTATTTCCTCCTTTTCTTTTCTCTCTTTTTCCTCTCTTCATTTATCTTCTTTCTGCAAGATATAATCACTTTTATGAGTGAAACGTAAACGCTCTTAATTACAACTTTTCATGAATAGTTTTTGCATCACTACATACTAATGAACTTGTAGGTGCTTCTACATTCAGGGCCTGAAATTAATTTACATCAATCCGTAAGCTTAGTACCACAACAAAACACTAAGAACTTGTAGGTGCTTCTACATTCTTAGCTTTTCTTTTGACCTATAGCTGCTCATTTTATCCTGAGTTAACTACATTTTTTGTCCTTGTGGTTTGGTGCAGATTTCATTTTTGGTCTATTTTTTAAAAAATTGTGGTTTTAGTCCGAAATTGATAGTTTCATTCCACTTTTGGTCCAATTTTCTAACGAAGTTAGTTCAGTTAGTTAAGTCAAATTGTAAAGTGGCAACATTAGTCTTTTAACCTAACGGTCATTTGCAACGTTAGTCTTTTATACCAAAGATCGTTTGCAACGTTAGTCCTTTAAAAAAAATCTAAAAAAAAATTCGAAAAAAATGTTTTTTTTTTCTGAAAAAAAAAATTCGAAAAAATATAATTCGAAAAAAATTTTTAAGAAAAAAAAAATCTAATAAAAATTTTCGTAAAAAATCTGAAAAAATATTATAAAAAAAAAATTTTTTTGTCAAAAAATTTTTTTCCTAAAAAAATAATTCGGAAAAAATTATTTTTAGAAAAAAAATTTCAAGAAATTTTTTTTTTCTAAAATAAAATTCTAAAAAACTTTTCCAAAAAAAAAATTGAAATAAAAAAATTCTAAAAAAAATTTATTTCAAAAAAAATTCTAAAAAATTTTAAAAAAAAGTTCAAAAAATCACAAAATAGCAATGCTAAAAAAATTTCTGGAAAATGGCAATGCTAAAAAAAATTTATATATTTTTTTAATTTAAAAAAAACGTGTGTAAAAATGTGTGTGATCTTTGGCATTTTTTAAAAAACGTACATACATTTTACACACATTTTTGCAATGTATATAAGTTTTTACAATGTATATACATTTTTAAAAAATTTAGAATTTTGTTTAGAACAATTTTTTTTAGAATTTTTTTTCCTTAAAGAAAATTCTCAAATTATTTTTTTCGGTATTTTTTTTATAATTTTTTTCAAAATTTCTTTTCGATTTTTTTAGAATTTTATTTTAAAAAAAGAAATTAGAAATTCTCTTTTCCGAATTATTTTTTAGGAAAAAAAGTTTTTTGACAAAAAAAAACTTTTTTTTTTAGAATTTTTTTGGGAATTTTTAAGAAATTTTTTATTAGAATTTTTTTTAGAAATTTCTTTTCTTAAAAAAAATCCAAATTATTTTTTTTGGAAAAAAAATTTCGAAAGAAAACATTTTTTTTTTGAATTTTCCTTTTTAGAAATTTTTTATAAAGGACTAACTAACTGAAAAGACTAACGTTGCAAACTTTCTTTGGTATAAAGGACTAACGTTGTAAACGACCATTAGGTTAAAGGACTAATGTTGCCACTTTACAATTAGACTTAACTAACTGAATTATCTTCATTAGAAAATTAGACCAAAAGTGGATGAAACTATTGATTTTGGACTAAAATCGCAACTTTTTTGAAAAATGGACCAAAAATGAAATCCACACCAAACACAAGGACCAAAAATGTAGTTAACTCGTTTAAGTTATTGAAGAGAACGGGCTTGGTGAGTCAAGCCATCAACAACAATCGTCAGTAGTCTCTATTAAGGGTGAGCAAACGGACCGGACCGACCGACAAAACCGACCGGACCGGACCGGACCGGACCGAGACCAGACCGACCACATTCGGTCCGGTCCGGTCTCGGTTTAGGGATTTTCATAATTTCGGTCTCGGTCCGGTCCGGTCCGGCTTAAAAACTGGACATTTAGCCTATTTGGACCGAGACCGGATCGGACCCGACCGGACCGAGACCGGACCGACCACATTCGGTCTGGTCTCGGTCTAGGATTTTTGCCGGATTCGGTCTCGGTCCGGTTTTTGGACCGTAGCACCCCTAGTCTCTATAAAGAACACTAACAAATCCTACTTGGACATTTGGGTCTTGTTGGAGGGTAACTCTGAGTATTGCCGCAAGAATGGACACTTTATCAGTGGTCATCGTTGAGAGACTCCTAATGCACCGCCATAATGCCCTGGCTTTCATCGGCCGACAAGAAAAAAAGGGTTCTTGACCAGCCGTCCCTGTCATCTCAATGTAACTGTTGATATCGAATTAATTAAAGAGTGGTAAAGTTATAGATCGGGAGCATATAGGTATCAAGACAAAAGCAATGTCCAAATCATCGTCACTACTCACTAATTGCAAGTATTCTCAAGTTCAATTCGTGCAAATAATCTTGAAGTAGCCACGTCAACCTCCTGAAAAGGTAAGGTTTTACCTCTGTTTAGCGATGGACAGCCAAAAGGTCAGAAAACATGGTTACCCAAAAAAAAAATTAATAAAATAAAAAATACCAATATAATAACACATGTTTTCTAAAGAGCTTGGTTCTGCATGTTTTGTAACAAACATTGTCTCTAACAAGACTAGTAGTTGTCTAACAAAAGTTTGCTACAAGCTTCAGGCGGGTAACATTACACAACCAAGTACGTAGTAAATTAATTTACGCAACGGTTACATCAAAATTCCATTGGTATTGTTAGACAACCAATAATATCACATTATGTATACTGTTTACATGAATAGAACAAGGTTATACTATTGTGCTAATTGTGCTAGCTAAACCAATGTTAACACTAAACAGATATTAAATTACATTATCGTCTCTTAATACAAAATATATTTGCCACATTTGATGACGAAAAAACAGCACAATCTTTGAGGTGCAACATCTAAGATATCTGAGGCGCTAGAACAAGCTTTCCGCAAGCCAAGAGATCGACATTACTTGTCACCACCGAAAACATTGGTAATATATGTTACTCTGAAAGGAATTTATGTATAACTGTTTGTAGCCGAGAGCCTCTTGACCCACTGGCTCTCATTTGTTGACCATGATATCGGGTTCCCAACCATGGCACACCATCTCAAGTTCAAAAGGGCTACAGCAAGATTCTCTTTGGAGTCTTTAAAGAGGTTCAAAATTCTTGATTCGGCTTCTGAATCTTCTGCATAAATGCATTCTTCCTCCAACATTGTTTTCTTTTCACTGATGTCTTCTTCAGATAACATATGTATACTCATCACTTGTAATGCCTCCATGGCGGTGTTGTAGAAACCACGGTCCACATATGCAGAAAAAACATAACCACATGTTTCAGGATCAGGTGTGACTCTCTTCTTGAGCATACGATCCATGACATACTCGGTTATGTCTATTCTATCCTGTATTCATCAGTTTACAACATTAACACGTTAAGTTCATAATTTGACTGGAAGAAACACCTAGACGGATATTCTACGTACATTAGGCCAATTGAAAAGATATTAAGGTCTGGCCACTAAAATAACAAGAAATCAATCAAAATCTTGTAGAGCCAGCAACACGAAACAGTGGCAATGCAAATTGGGATTTTTAACTTGATATTCTATACAAGAAGATTATGTAATTCGGTTACAAAGCAGATACGGAAGCCACTTAAACTCGGCAACACGAAACAGTAAAGTGGCAATGCAATGTTTGACCAACCGTAAAAATTAATGTACTTTTACTAAGGCTCTCAAACGATGCAACACTTGAGACCAAAAATAATGACATACTGATGTGGTAATAGATACAACGTGCTGACTGATAGTTTTAACTTTTAACTCTGAAATTCTCAAAGACAAAGATCGATAACTTTCACGAGGCAGAATTCACAGAAACTGTGGTTGTGATCAGGTGAAATGTTATGAAAGTTATGTTATTGTTCATTCCAAAAGTGGGATCACCGGGTGTAAATTAAATCAGAGAAGACGATACCTTCCATGATGCTTCTTTGAGAATTGTGTTGAACAATAATGCATCAAGTTGGATTCCTTCTGAGCAGGCTTGGTTCAGAAGATTCAACGCTTCATCAAAATCTTCCAATGCCAACACAAGCTGAAATTGGTTCATTATAAAAGTGAACAAAATAGTAGCGAGCGACCAATCTTATACAAATTAAGTATGAAATATAAAAGGATCCTTTAAACACTTGTTGTATGGTGTAGGGCTGAGCAAACCACCCGAACGGACCGGACCGACCACATTCGGTCCCGTCCTCGGTCTCGGCTTTTGGGCTAATTCGGTCTCGGTCTTGGTCAGTCCGGTCCGGACCACAAACCGACTATTTTGCCTTGTTGGACCGGACCGACCGACGAACCGACCGAGACCAGACCGGACCGACCACATTCGGTCTGGTCCTCGGTCTCGGCTTTTGGGCTAATTCGGTCTCGGTCTTGGTCGGTCCGGTCCTGGACCGATGCTCAGCCCTAGTATGGTGTAATGAAAGGACAAACAAAAAAGAAAAAATGTATTTTATTTTATCCAAATTGCGAAAGTTTGAGCTCAAGATGAGTGATTAGTATGTAATGGTGTGTGTTCGCACACACACACACACCAGTGCACATATTATAAAGTATCTAATGCCTCGTATTCACACATCACACACGTGTATCCTTATAAACACTGTAGTTGACAAAAAGAGTAAATATATAAGTTTGGCCAACTGGATTACCTTTATAAGAGCTGTATAAGTTTGTGTTTGTGGTGGATAGCCTTGACGAATCATCATGGCAATCAAACCCTGAGCAGATTTGAATGACCCATTAATGCTGCAACAGTCAATCATGATAGTACAAGTCACATCATTCGGACGATAGCCATGTGACATCAATGTTTTGAAAACATTAATCGCCTTGTGACCCTGGATTGCAAAACAAGAAGTTGCTAAATACATAAATACTAATACTACTAAAAATATATACAAGGATAATTAGAGGTGGCAATTTCGATCCATTAACTTTTAAATGTGCCGGTTTAGGCAATGTTTTATCTCTATTCTCTAATGAGACAAACGGGTAAAGTCAATAGAATTAGCTCTTCACAAACAGATTCAACTTCTCCTTGGGATGTATTTTATAATCTACACATCAAGAGTTCCAATCTTGACAATGGTATGATTATTTTGCCTTTCAATATAAAATAAATAAATAATTAATTAAACTATTAAACCTTTTTGTAATCATTTATGACAGGATAGTTTTTAAAAAACTTATAAATTTTGGACAAAAAGTGATGCAGGTCGACCTATACCACCTGTATAGGATGTATATAACAGGTACTTACCTCATTAGCCTCGATAAGTGAATGCAACACTATGTTGTAGATTGGAGTTCCTGGAGTGAATTGGTATTCTGCCACACGCAAGTAGTGTAAGAGCCCACTTATCATCCCCTCCGATCCAAGTGCCTTCAGCTATAACTCCTCAAAAAAGAAAATAAAAATTAGAGCTCTAAAACTTAAAAACTTACAGACATTTATTGATTGGTACTAAAGCTAACAAGGGCTCGTCATTACAAAAACTGATGTTATCGATTTGGATTCACATGGTTTAGTTATTTTTCCATTACTGAAGGTTACTTTAAGCATTTGACAAATAGTCAACAAAATTTGTAAGACCATGGATATAATGACATGATGTGATTTCCATTAAAGGGGCATATTTTGCTTTATTCTATAAATAACCACAAATTGAGTTTATCGGCTATCAGAACCTTCAGATCTATTGTTTAGCTTCTCTTTAAAAAAATTAAAATTGCCGATATCCCATATGCACTTCAATAAACGAGGAGGGCGAGCCTTTTTAACTCAGATTACGCGGCCTCACTAGGTTCCTGGGACCGTTTCCGACCCTTCCCTAGCCACCCCGAAAGGTACACACCTAGCGAGGTTTGAACCCTTGACCTCTTGTGAGGAAACCAAAGACCTTACCACTAGGCCATTTGATAATCCGATTATTAATATAAGACTAATAGACGCTGCTAAGATTTGTTGCAGGAAAAGCGATTATTAACTAAGTTTCTGATTCTTCAAGTCATAATATAAGACTAATAAACACACAAGAAAGGTACTGAAAAAGAAAAAGTTGAAGAAATTATTGTGAAAAAATGGGCCCCTTACCAAGTTCCTTATTGATACATAACTGTGTTGAATGCCGTTTCTCACCATATCATCCTCTATAAGATTTATCCTTTTAGCAGCCTCCGCTTGTGACAAAAGATTTCCATTTTCATAGGGTGCATTCACATTGCCAAACAATGAAAATAGCAACTCATATGTTTTGATGTTTGGAGCAACTTTCAACTGCTTCATTTTACCAAATACAAGAACCCCGCGTTCGGGTTGGTCCTAAAGATTACACGAACAGTACACGTCATGATACAGATATCATTGTTCAAATTCATGAAGAGGAACATCAAACCCAACAACAATATCACAAAAACATAAAGTCAGGAGAAGACATTAGACATATTAATGCATCAATTATGACAAATGAGTTGACTTCGATACTTGGAACAAATAGCACAAATGCACAATCAGCTGTACTAGGGGCGCAGGGCCTATCTAACATATTGATCAAAATGGGCTGCTGTTCATCTCTGGTACAGTGAGAAAGCCCACAACCTTTATCGAAGTGGATTTACAGGGCCTGCAACTTGCCCACGAGAAGATCTCAACAGGCCCAAATATTATCACTGGGGGCTCCAAATTCGTATTCCGCAAAACTAACTTAAAACTTTTAAATCATTGTTTACATTCTTTTAAAGAGTAGATAACACGAGGTCGGCGATTTTCACTATGGGAGTCTTATGTTAGAGCATCTCCAATGCAAGGTTCAAAAAAGATTGAACAGGTCCACTTTTTATCAACTATAGTGGGTATGTGTCTTATGCTTATGTTGCTTGAAAGGTCTATTTCAGCAAAAAAAATAATAATAATAATAACAATAATATATATATATATATATATATATATATATATATATATATATATATATATATATATATATATATATATATATATATAATCGATGAATCTGAGAGCTTTGATTAATGATGTGGAGGTCTATGACTCTATGAATAGTGAAATAGATTTATAAGACAAAATTCGTGTTGATGATGTGGCTTGACAAAACATCTATAAACCTTTAAAAATGTTAATGACATTTTGGATGTGAACCTCACTATTTTAGGCATATTGTTTGTTTTTGTCGGAACCTGACAATATTAGTATCCCCTATATAGGACTCCATGTATGCATTCAAAATATTTTGTGAAGTATATCAATTTTTAATGCCTTTGAAATGTCATTAGTACAAATTGAAGTTGCAAGAAATTCAACGATTTGGGTTGACTTGAAACGCTTTTTGTGAAAATAATTAAAAAAACTAGTGCGTAATATACGAGTAAATACTATGTTGTTGGAAAAATAATTTGATATTTGAAATAACTGATTTGGGAGGCTTAATGCCTTATAAACACACTCGTGGAGGACTTTTGACCAGTTTGGCACGTTTCCTTTTTACCTAATTATTTGCTAAACCCGATTGACATGTTAGATATAAACATAACACAAATAAAACCCTTCATAAGTATATGGATTGAAGCTGACATCTCAGAGATTTAGGGTGCGTTTAGTTGGCGAAAAATATCCCATTTTTTCAGGAAATTTGCCATCGTCGCCGCCGTCGCAATTTGAGGCAATCTTCTTATCATTTTTAAAAAAGGAAAATATAGCTCCAACTAAACGGGTTTTCAAAATTCTCAACTCTTCTCTAGAGAAGAAAAATCATTCCCTTCTCAAGGAATTTAGAAACGGAAAAAGAGGAAAAAATTTCTACAACTAAACGGCACCTTATGTTCTCTCATTCATAAATCAGGCAGCCAAAAGTTGAGTGTGATTTACAATAAATGCAAGCAACAGACAGTCAAATTTTGAAATATTGACTTATGTAAAAATTTGCTAACTAACCAGCAAGTCACATGCTTCAAGCAGCTTATTATAAGGACGAGCATTCGGACATTTGGCCATTTGATCCAAGAATGCCTCCGCCAAATCCAACTCCAGGCTATTACTGCAACCTGCTGATATAGCTGCGAAAGTTGAATCATGTGGCTTCAAATTCTTCTGTTGCATCAACTCCAGCTGCAGGCAATAGCAAATAACAAAAACGAGAAACATTTGTATCAACCCCAAAGGAGGAAGAGGTTAATCTGAGACAAAATCAAGTGACAGTAAGCAGAGGTGGCAAATGGGTGAGCTGGATAACGATTGGCTTAACCCAAAAACTTTTGTTCCTCACTTTTTATAAATAATGAGTGCGTCAAAAATCATTACTAAAAAATCTTATCTAAATGATAATCTAATGTTTTTGAATAAAATGATTTAGGAGGTTTTATGCACTTAGATTCCCATTTGACATGTTCCCATTTATTTACCCGTTTGACATGTTAGAGAAATATAATATCCCATATCCAACAACTCATGAGTAAATGGTCAAAAATGCCACCAAAATAATAAGGATAGGAGAATTTGATACCACTTCCAAGCCATCATGGAAACCTCTCTCTTTAATAAGCACCCTAATAAGACCATCATATGCACTGCGTGATGGTTTGACACCAAGATTTTGCATCTAAACCAAATATAACAGCATATAATCAGAAACTAGACGACATGTTGACAGCTTTCACAATAAAATGCAACTGAAGATGGTTGTTCAGAGATAATAAAGAGGTGTTCGAATGCGGGTTTTGAAAATGGTTATACTGAAATCAGAAACATTAGTTAGCTGTAACTGCAGAATAAGGGTGTCCGAATGAGCTTTAGAAAGGATGTCCAAAGTGACATTTTTGTGAAAAACAATCGACAGTCTGGAGATGTAATAAATAGAGTTTTATTTTAGGTTTAAATAAGGGTAGATGGATAATTTTGTATAAACATCAGTTAGTATATTTGTTGCAGCCATTATATAAATGATTATCCAAAACTTATTATCTGACCACTAAATACTCAGAATATTGAGTTCCAAGACGCGAATTAAAACACCCCTGAACATGTAGAAGTATAATTCTAATTCTCTACCTATATGCAATTTTCTAACAAACATTCATATAGATGGACAGTCCATGTGAAATGATATACTACCTGATAAAACAAATGCTCTGCCAGCTCAGAATTTTTAGGTCGTACACAAGCACGAATAACATAAGTAAAGGACAACCTCAAGATTCTCGTAATAGCATTAGTTTTTGCATTTCCTGGCATCATTTCAACACTTTTGACTTCATTCAAGTCAAACCCGACAACTTTTTGACCATCCGTATTATTTTCGCAAGTATCCACTTTGTTGTCATTTTCATATACGGTAGGAACCGAAGTTATATCAACCTTATTACTTCTGCTCCATTGGAAATTATTGTAAAAAGGTATGGGTACGTCTAATCTTGGAATGACCATTTTGTCTTCAGCACTTTTCTTGATAGTGAATCCTCCGTGCAAAACTAAAGCCACCAAATGTCGTAAAGCTTCACATGCAGCTCCTAAATCTCCTAATTTTGTAAAGGACCAGATGAAATTCTTTAAAGAAATAAGGTTGAAACTATAATATTTGGCATACTCCTTCCAAATGGTATGGGCTGCTGAGAGATTATTCTGCAAAACTGCAAGCTGAAAAAATAAATTTAGAATACACTCGCGGGATAATTTTAGAGACATCTATATATGCTTAGGGTTTGTTACTTTACATATAGCTTTCTGTTGTATGTTAATACGTTTGACTAAAAATTTAAAATCATTTTTATTTAGAAAAAAATTCAACATGTTCAAAGTTACGGACACAACTGCCCCAAAAAGGAATTCAGAAATCTAATTGGTTTAGCTTTACATACCTTCAGAAGCTCGATATATGTTATTTCATCCTTTCCCAGCATGTCATGTTCCATTAGGTCTAAACATTTACTGGCATGCGCTACACTTTGTCTATCAGCAGAAGCTCCTAGAAGGGTGTTATATTTGCGCAGAGTAGGATAAAGATTTGGAGTTTCCCCACAACTATTCATCAAGTTGAATGCCTACACAAAGAGCCAAAATTTACAAATTTATACCACCCCTTCTCTAATTATTGACCGGTTTTTGTAAGATATAGGAAAAATTGCTTAAAACTGTAACCACCTTTGGTATGCTTTCTGTTTGGGTAACTCACTTTATTTGCACTCTTAAAAGTTCTCATTTAGGGTAAACATTAAATATTTTTGGAACAAAAGGGGAATTCTCTATGGTAACTGTTTTTAGGCGCCGAATCTGACACGTTAGGAAAAGAGTCAACATGGTCAACACGACCAACATGTAGGTGCACATCATCTTTTTTAACCGGGTAACCAGATTATCTTGATTTAAAACTTTTAAGAGTTTTGACTTTTTTTAATTAGAAATTTTGAAAGTTGGGTACGTTTTAGATGGGTGAAAATAATGAAAGGTTACTCAAGATAGAAATTGGACCAAAGTTGGTTACTTTTTTATTTTTATTTATTTATTTATTATATTCTTATTATTTTTATTTTATTTATTTATTTATTTTTTTTGGGGGGGGGGGGGGGGGGGGGGGGGTGTGTAAAGCCCTCCATTTTTGGGAGGTTTGCGTGGTCACTTCAGGTTTGTTTGCAGCAAGCAGGTTTTGAACTTGTGACCTCCCACACTTTGGCGATGATGGTCACAGGCCCTTTTACCAACTCGGCCACCCCTGGTGATTAAATTGGTTACTTTTTTATTCAACTTTCCATAAATGTTACTAACGATGGCAAAACCTAAACTCAAATTTGCCGAACAAGTAGCATCTGTGCTTTTCACATGCATAAGTCAACAATTTCTTTTCAAGAAAATATTCAAAACCTAAATTATGTCTATCTAAATATTAAACGTCCAACTAAACAGCAATAAGTAAGATTATAATCAGCAAGTAATACAAGCATAATGATATACGAATGCTTGTTTATACCTCCTCTATGTAGCCTCCATTGCAGAGAGCCTGGATCATAAGGAGGTGGCATTTATTGTTCATGTCAACTCCTTTTTCCTCCATAATTTTCCAAATCTCCATGCCAAACTGCGCAAAATAATAAATTCATTTCATATAAGCTTACCTCAAGAGTGATTGGCAAGCATGGTAATAGCAAACAGATTCAAAGTTGCCGTCTATTTAGTAATTTATCATACATCCAAATTGCTGGCTATTTGATATACAATAAAGAAAAGGGTTAGTGGCATGTAACAACCACAAACTTTCACAAGTGGTTTGATTTATGCAACATACTATTTATCATCTGTATGCAAACGTACAGAAAATACTAAATAATGAACAAAACATGCCCGGGTATACTAATATTTACAACTACGCAAATGAATAACTTCATTATGAGGCTTACCAGCGGATCAGACGTCAATGCACAATATTCAAGAATATGAATGAAATGGTTAGCGTTCAACATATGTTTGTTGTAGCCAATATGAGAAAGTAGAGTGGAAGCCCTTTCTCTTTGGCCCAAGTGAAGTGCATTCACAATTTGCTTCTGCACTGAGCCTGTAACTGGATCCACCGGATAACCTAAACCAAAACAGCATGTCAGGTACTGAACGACAATTCGAAAAATCAATAAGTCCCGTTTTTCCTTTTTTTCAAAAATTGATATATAATGTGTGATAATGATCACTGACCAATAACACAGTGACTCGTTTTTTTCTTATAATTTTGGATTGGACGTAATAGCAATAATTATTATACCGTAAAGAGTTGTAGGACTTCTCCATTCTCTGGGTACTCCTTTTCTCGAAGAACCACCCTTGTTTCTTTCCTACACAACAATAGCACCGTTCATAAGTCAATAAAGTCTTAAACTTTCGTACCTCCTTTTACTCGACTAGCTTCATCAGCTTCCAAAACATCCCTAAATAATTATTTTTCTTTTGTTATTTTCACATAAAACCTAGGATTAATTTCATTCGCACGATCCACATTAATAGATTATATAAACTGCTGGTAAGTTAAATGGAGCAAACTCATCTCGTGGAAAAAAAACTTAAATTCGATTAACATTTGAAAGTTCAAAACTTTCTTTTTCTTTTTTTCATTTTACGATTATTTAAAGAAACACAACAAATTCACTTACCATTAAATAACCAGTATTATATGTGTGCATTTCAACAACTATTGGGCTTATAGATTATTTGGTTTTAGCTTATGTTTTATAAGCTAACTTTTTGTGGCTTATTTTGAAATTTTTTTGACTTATATAAGCTTACCAAGTCATGATAAGCTTATATAAGCTGAAATTTTTTCAAAATAAGCCTCAAAAAGTTAGCTTATGAAACATAAACTGAAAACCAAATAAGCCATAAGCCTGTTGTATAAGCCAAAACAAACACACCCGAATTCGGCTTATATAGCGGGCTTATTATGGCTTATTTGGTTTTCAGCTTATGTTTCATTAGCTCACTTTTTCTAGTTTATTTTGAAACTTTTCGGCTTATATAAGCTTACCATGACATGATAAGCTTATATCAGCCGAAAAGTTTGAAAATAAGCTAGAAAAAGTGAGGTAATGAAACATAAGGCGAAAACCAAATAAGGCCGGTTATATAAGCCAAAACAAACACCCCTATAGTTTGACTTTTAAGGTCAAACAAACTACTGTAATTCACATTTGATACAAAGATTGAAGAATAAATGTAAAGAAAGAAAGAAAGAAGAGTACGAATCCAGTAGCGTATGATTTCCGCGGGAATAACTTGCTACTGCAAAAACAATCACATTTAATTTTAATTAATTGATATCATAAAAATTATATATAATAATATCAATGAAATGATAATAAACAATGTGTGGATGAAATGAATCTGGAAGATAAGATATATATACTTACAGTGAAGACCTAGCAGCAGCACACATGACAATTTATAAATTATATTTCACCGGAAAATCAAAGTGTTCACCGGAAACATAAGTGACGCTGGTGGAGATTTTATAAAGTAGTAGTCGGAAGTGTCGCCGGCGTATCAAATTTTATCATATCAGATTGGTTTTGTTTCTTTTTACATCCTTTATACTCTTCATATTGGCATATCACTCCCTTGTTCTTTTCTTTTCTTTACAACCCCCTTCATTCGTTCGTTCATTCATTCATTTTTATTTTTTTTTTATTTTTTTTTTAATATTTTTTGAGATTCCGGCTTTTAAGATAAGTTGACTTATTTAATACTATGTAACTTTTGTTTATCACACGTGTTTAAAAAATCTTTTTCTAGAGATAGGTGCGTACTGCATAACGTTGTACACTCAAGTTGTAGGAAAAAATAGGTATCTATAACGGCGTCATCGACACCGCATCCTGTGCCATAGGCGCATCGCCATGGCCATAACAAGTGTTATGGCATTTTCCCCCTTTTTTGATTGTAAAAGTCAAGTAAGTGTATTTTTTAGTAGTGTGTTAAAGGAATGTTATGAGAAAAAGTGTGTTCTTTTTGTTGGTGTTTGTTACATAATGTTATAGGAGAAAAACTGGCGTGGTAGGTGTATAACACGCTTATATAACGCACTCTTAATAAACTCAAGTTAATTCAACGAGCTTTTAAAAATGAGTTGAGCTTATGCTTAATCAAATTACTAAATACTCTTGAAAATACAATTGATAAATGCATAAAAGTTTAAAAATATATGTGAATTTAATTTGATATTCTTTTACAATAATAAGTTTCAACTTTAAGTAACATTAAAGGATCTTTATCCTTCATCAAACGCCTCTAAAGAAAAAAATGAACTCCAATATACTAATTTTTTAATACTTAAGTTTTTATTATAAAAAAGTCAAAAAACCAATATTATTTATAACCCACAACTAAATAACAATGTAATTAATAAATGAAAGCATAGTCACAACTCATAGAACCAAACAAAATAGATATGAGACGATTTATAATTTATAAATAACAAATTTCCAACGAACTAACAAAGTGATATAATGCACGCACACAAAATATCATACAACAATAGCTATGAGAAAAGTTCATTTGCGGATCAGTTTTTTTTTACAAACTGAATGACTGATCTGGAGCGTTCGTTTACATTTAATCTAACGGTCCATATTATTCTAAGATTTATTATTAGTTTTGTCTTTTCTTCCATCATATAAATAGTTTATTTTTTATCATTCCCTCATTTTTCACACACAGCTTTCGTTTCGAACTAACTTTCTCTCTCTTACTTTCAGTTTCCCCAAATTTTGTAAACCCTAATCTAATCAAATTAATCATCTATTATCATCAATTCGTTATCATTCGTTCTCGTTATCATCAATGGTGTTTTTTTATTTGAATGAACCGGTTATTGAAGAATCAGTTTCTGCTGATGTTGTTAATGATTGTGATGCATTGTATGGAGTGGATGAAGATTCAGATTCAGCTAATGTGGTTAATGATTGTGATGCATCGGATGGAGTGGCTGCAGATTCAGTTTCAGCTAATGTGGTTAATGATTGTGATGCATTAGATGGAGTAGTTGAAGAATTAGTTTCAGCTGATGTGGTTAATGCTTCTGATTCATCTTCTTCAGATCTTGTTGTTGTTTCTAATGATGATCAAAAATCTAGTTGTAAGTTTATTTTTGCTTTTTACAAATATCACTTGTGATATATCTCTTGTTTTAGGTATGAATTCTTTTTTACAAATATGATTTGTGATATATCTCATGTTTTATGTTCTCATGTTTATGTTTTAAAATATCACTTGTGATATATCACTTTAGTTATATATCACAAGTGATATATCTCATGTTTTATGTTCTGCATGATTTTTGTATCAATTTTTTACAAATATCTCTTGTGATTTATATTATAGATGTTTATCTCATGTGATATATCTCATGTTTTATGTTTTTTTATAAGTATCACTTGTGATATATCTCATGTTTTATGTTTTTTTATAAGTATCACTTGTGATATGTTTCATGTTTTATGTTTTTTTTTATAAGTATCACTTGTGATATATCTCATGTTTTATGTTTTGCATCATTTTTATGTGTATTTTTTACGAATATCACAAGTGATATAACTCATGTTTTATGTTCTGCATGATTTTTGTATCAATTTTTTACAAATATCTCTTGTGATTTATATTATAGATGTTTATCTCATGTGATATTTTATGTTTTTTTTTATAAGTATCACTTGTGATATGTCTCATGTTTTATGTTTTTTTTATAAGTATCACTTGTGATATATCTCATGTTTTATGTTTTGCATCATTTTTATGTGTATTTTTTATGAATATCACAAGTGATATAACTCATGTTTTATGTTCTTCTTTAAAGATATTTATTGTTAAAATTCTTTTTGTATCAAATGTGATATATCATTTGTGGTAGCATGATTTTATATGTATATTAGTTGTTTTATGTTCTTCTTTATAGATATTTACTGTTTTTCTTTTTCTTATTTGCAGCTTCTAAAGTTCCGAAAACTCCTGATTCATTTGCTCATCATTACTTTATTGATACTCCTGGTGGATCGCTTTATTGGGTTCCCAAAGTTTCTCTTAGTGTTTTGCCTGTTTTGGGGACTGAATTTGATTCACTTGATGCCTGTGAGAGTATGTATAGGAAATATGCTTCTGAGGCTGGTTTTGGTGTTAGAATTTCTTCTCAGAAAAGATTAAGGTGTGGTTATGTTAAACAAAAGTACTTTGTGTGCAATAGGGAAGGTTGTCCGAAGGAATTATATTTGAATACTTTAGTTTCTAAGAAAGGTAACAAATGTTTTAGGACTTTGAACATTAGAGTTACTGGTTGCAAAGCACGGGTTGTATTTGATATGATTCCTGGTACGACTAAGTTTATGCTTAAGAAGTTTGATCCTATACATAATCATGAACTTGATCGGGTTGAGTATAAGCATTTGTCAAAAAGTGAGAAGCAGTTAACGTATGCTGAGCAGATGTTTATTGTTAAAGCTGGAAATGTAAACCTTGGACCTGTTAAAGCTCATAATTTGTATACTGGTTTGAAAGGCTCTGCCTCACTCGTTCATGGTACTGAAGTTGAGTTTAAGAACTATGTGCGTGGCATAAACTGTTTTATAGGAGATGTTGATGCTCAGATGCTTATTAACCGTATGGAAAATAGGCAAAAGTATACTGTGGACTTTTCTTTTGATTATCTAGTTGATAATGCGGAGTTGACTGGTTTGTTTTGGGCTGATGAAGTTGCAAAGTGCAATTACAGGGAGTTTGGTGATATTGTGTCTTTTGATGCCACATACAGAACAAACAAGTAAGTTTTATAATCTTTTTAATATTACTTGAGATATTTAATTTTTTATATTTTTAACCTTTAATATCTCCTGAGATATTTTTAACATTTTTACAGATATAAGATGGTTTTTGTTCCTTTCACTGGAATAGACAACCATAGGAAATCTGTTACTCTTGGTTCTGGCCTTCTTAAGAATGAGACTACGGAATCTTATATATGGTTACTCCAAGCGTTCAAAAAAGCGCCTAATATTGTTGTAACTGATCAAGATGGTGCTATGCGAAGGGCAATTGAATCTGAGCTTCCAGATTCCAAGCATAGGCTTTGTATGTGGCATATCATGCAAAAGATTTCGAAAAAGGTATTCATATGTTGTATCACTTTTTATATCTGCCAAAAAACATTATCACTTGAGATATTACATTTATCACTTGAGATATTGCATTTATTCATTTGATTAATCAAATGATGCATTTATTCATTTATCAGTTGAGATTTTTGCATTTATCACTTATTATATTGTAATTATATCACTTGTGATATCTGCCAAAAAGCATTATCAGTTGAGATATTGCATTTTATCACTTGAAATATTGCATTATATCACTTGTGATATTGCATTTTTTTCACTTGAAATATTGCATTTATTCATTTATTAGTTGATATTTTTGCATTTATTACTTGTGATATTGTATTTATATTACTTGTGATATCTGTCTAAAGTAGCATTTTGATGAATCATTTTTTTGTTACAGATTGTTTCTAGGATCTATGATGATACTGATTTTAAAAGTAAATTCAATAAGATAGTTTGGAATATGTATATTGGGTCGGATGAGTTTGAGCTTAAATGGAATAATTTGATGGAAGAGTTTGGTCTTGTTAATCATAAGTGGTTTTGCAAGATGTACAAGATTAGATCATCATGGATTCCGGCTTTTTTTTATTGATTCTCCACTTTGTGATTTAATGAGGACTACCTCTAGGTCAGAGAGTGAGAATTCTTTCTTCTCACACTTCACTAGCCCTGGTGATGAAATCACGATTATACATGTTTTATTGCCAAAAATGCCCCCATTTATGCTAATATAAATAACAATATTGCGCTTTTAATTGCAAATATTACGTCTATTGTTATTTTTTTTTTATCAAGGTACCATTGGAGAATTATTAGAGCAAATGTGAAGGAAAGAGGTGATTGTTGAAAACTTTAAGAAGATAAATTGAAGATTTTGAAGATTAATCAAGGCCCGAATATTTTGTCATGGAATTCGCAGCTCCAAGCCCAATACTCATTTTCTATAGCTGGATCACAAGCCCATTAATCGTTTATTATCGAGACTAGCAAAAGTCCATTTGGAAAGTATTATAACCGAAAGTTTAATGATGTTGAAAAGAAGATAGTCACCAGACCAGCTCTTATCAATTTAATTGAAGCCGTTATTCTTCACGTGGGTCCCGGTCAAACATGTTGTAACGTCTCAATTCTTCCAACGGTAATATTAAATGTTATTTAAAGAAGATGACATTGAATGGAGAGGAGAGGGGCACACAATACCATCATTCTTCCATTTTGATCGATGCAATTTTTTTCATTTCATTAAATGTCATTTAATTTTAATTAAACATGTAGCATTTTTACTTTTCTTGTAACTAGACGAATACTCGTGCATAGCAACGGGATTTTATTACGATTTACGACAGATCGTTTAGTGATAAAAGAAAGTTTATGGGTTATAAATGAAAAATAATAAAAGTTAGAGGTGGTAAATCTTGCCCAATTTGTAATTTTTGGGTGATTTTTGACACTTTTTTAAAAGTTTGGGCGTTTTTTGCCCCTTTGCATTTATTTGATGGGCTCTTACAGGCAAAAGATAAAAACAATTTGGTTTATGGGATTCGAATCACACAATTCAACTTTCAAATAATTACTCTCATTTTTTTTTCCGACCAATTCACTTGTCACTGGTAACTATAAAACATTCCAACTATTTTAATTTTAATTTATCTCATTTATTAACTATTTTATGCATAATTATTTAATACTCTAATTAATTGATAGATATATTTAATTAGTTGCATTTTTATTCATTTAATACTCTATTTTGTTTTTTTAAGAAAAAATAATTAAATATAGTTAAGACTTAGATGCTTGATCTTTTTTTACAAGATGAATTAAAGGGGTTTTTGGACTGTTCCGAATGTTTTTAATAGTTGAATTATAATTTGCTCGTTTTAGCTAGGGGTGAGCAAACAAAACCGAAAAAACCGAAACCGAACCGAAAATCGAAAAAATCGAACCGAAAAAACCGACCGAAACTAAAAACCGATGGTTCGGTTTTTAGTTTTTCAAAAACCGAAAAATATGGTTCGGTTTTGGTTTTCGTCCAAAAACCGAACCGTAAAAACCGAACCGAACCGATTTTATTATATAATAATATATAATTAATATAATATGAATAAATAACTAAATAAATCAAATGTATAAATTAAAATTCATTTTTGGGTAGATTTATAATATATTTATCTTAACATTTACGTTTATATGTGTGTTTGTCGTATCGTGTATTTACTTGAGAATATATCAATAAATATATGAAGATGATCATACTATGTGTATGTTCGCATGTGTGTGTGTCATCTATATATGTGTAATTATAGAATTATGTAATAAGTATTATTAATTTTTTATGCTTAGTTTGACAAAAAAAATTAAATAAGAATAACAAATTTTCTATGTAATACAAGTTTCTTGGTATAAATTTTTCATGCCCAAATATAAACAGTTAGAAACCGAACAAACCGAAAAACCGAACCGAAACCGACAATAAACCGAAAAAACCGAACCGCCAAAAACCGAACGGTTTTGGTTTCTGGTTCTATAAAAACCGAACATTTCGGTTCGGTTTCGGTTTTAGCCAAAAACCGACCCAAACCGAACCGTGCACACCCCTAGTTTTAGCCCGTGCCCGTTTGGCCCGATTTATAATTTGTCCGTTTAGCCCGTGCCCGTTTTAACCCGTGCTATTTTAGCCCGTGCCCGCCCGTTTTGCCACATCTAATAAAAGTTTGAAGATTTAGGGATTAAATGTGTTGACTTATTGACTTATTGACTTTGTTGACTTATTGACTTTGTTGACTTATTGACTTTGATACTTAAGCTCATGTCAACATAATGTTTTGAAACCCGGTTGAACCGTTCCGGTCGGAAAATTGGTCGATTTAAACCGAGTTATGCTTTTAATAACTGAACCCGTCGTGTCCAGTTTTCAAAACTATATGTTTTTCCCAGTTGAACCCGTTGGTCCGGTCCAGTTTTCAAAACTATATGCAACATCAACTTGTTAGCTTGTATAAAGTTTTGTGTGTTTTATTAATTTGTATAATGTGTATAATAACATATACTTTTCATTTTAGAGTGTTTTAAAAATAACATTAATTAGTGTGTTTAATTATTTTATATTTTATATTATGTTGTAGCTTGTTTAAATTGTATATTGTGAAATTTTTATTGTACTTTTTATAGTAAAGGGTGTTTTAATTGATTGTTTTTAATTTGATATAGATGCTTTTAATTGGTTGTACCATATGAATAAATTATTGTAATTTTAAGTTATGGGGTGTTTTAATAAGAGCATTAATTACACAATTCATTTTCTCTCACCCTTGTAGTATAGAAGGGCAAAATGGGGATTGACTGAAAATTCAGTTTTTCACTTTTTCCCTTTGACTAAATCTACATTATAAGTAGTTAAGATAGCTTACATTTAATGTGTGTAAATGTGTTTTATGCTTCAAGACTTTTATTTAATTAATGTTTTAGCTTAATTACCTTTATCATTTGCTTTTTAATTGCTTATCTTTAGCTTATTTTCATTAAAGTCAATGTTTAAGTACCTTTCTTATTTTAAATCAAATAAAGTTTAAGTCTTTTTTTAAAAAATATCATTTTTAGTCACTTTAATTTATAAAGTTTGAATCTTTTAGCTCTAAAACTCATTTGTACAATGTCTTTTTATTAAAGTTTCAATCGTTTTGCATTTTTAGTGTTAATTTTATTTTAATATTCTAGTTTTACAAGTTTTTAAGCTCTCTACATTAAAAAGTTGCGAACTTTATTTATTTTCCCACCTCAAATTCACTTAAAGTTTCAAGCTTTTGAAGATTAGTTGAAGATTAATGGGTAATATGAAGTATTTTGGGTTAATAATGAGCTTTGGATGGGGTATTTAGTGTAGTGTTCTCATCGTCGTCGTTATGCTTAAACCATATGCGGTGCTCTCTCATCCTTTTCTTTACCTTCTTTTTACTATGTTAATTGCTATATTTCGTTTAATTAGTTTTGTCATGTTTACTTTTTTTTATTATGTCTTTTAGTTTTATTTAGGATGTTAGAGTAGATTTATTGATATACTTGTTTGGTGATGGGTTGATTTGAGGTGGTAATTAATTTGTGATTTGGAGAGGAGTATTATGAATTAAGTTAGGACTTTTGATTCAAATGATAATCCCAAAAATGTTGTTTTAAAAAGTTATAAAATTTGTTTTAACTAAAATTGAAAAATGGAGCCATGTAAGATTTTAGAAATTTATTATTTTTTTAAGTCAAATGCTTTTTAAGTAATTAAGTAACTTAAAAGAATTTTATAAAAATCGGCTTTGAAAAGAGGGTTGTGGATTATCGTTGTTTGAATTAAATTACGTTCTTTTTCGAGTTTATAGGGTAAACGGAACCGGTGACCAATAAACTTGATTTAGCATTTAGTTTAATCAAAGGGTCAAATTTCTTATCTTAAATTGTTAATCATTCAATCCAAATTACCAATTACTCATCACTAAGAATCAACCATAATCCAAACGAGTATATTTCCCCCTTTATATTTTTGCCCTTATCATTTTAGCCTATCTCGTAGTTTATTCCTTAGGTTTCATTAGTTTTATTTTGTCTTAGTTCCTTTTAGTTTTCGCTTAGTTGTTATCTTGCCTTAGTTATTATTTGCCTTATGATTCCCTTTAATTTTTCTTTAGTCTATAATTCCTTTTTGTTGTTATTATTCCCTTAGTTTATTCTTTAAGTCATAGATTGCCTTAGTTTCTCTATAATTTTGCGTTAAAGTTTAAATATATTAAAAACCCAAAATTAAGTTATCTAAGCGTTTGACGAGAACTGAAACGCACGTCTCAAATTCACCATTCCTTTAGAACGACATCCGGGAGATCTATACTTGTCATTATACTCAGGTGTTTTGATTTGTATCTGTATATTTCCCTCCCCTTTACAAATTATTTTTGGTGGGCCCCACAACGACAATGTCAAAATGGCGCCGCTGCCGGGGAGGTTGTGTTGCGACAATATCGTTATGATTTCAACGATTAGTGACTTGTAGAACCTTCGTCAAGAAGTTATCGTTTTCAAAAAAATTTAAAACACAAAAATATTTTCCTTTTCTTTTGTATATATATCTATCATATAAAAAATACAAAAACATTTTCTGTTTTTCTTGTTAAATAAAAAATAAGCATAAAACACACCGCCGAGAACCAAGGCTGAACACCTACCAACTGGGGGTGTGAACATTAATAAGTTCCCAAACAAAAGATTAAAACTTGCCATTGTATCCTTGTGAATTGGTGTACCTTTTTCAAAGAAGCCATTTACATTGTGATTATTGGTTTAAGTTCACAATTGTCTTTTTTAGTTGGTCTCGTTTTAATTGATGTGTTTTTCGAAAAACCCAAAAATATTTTTCCTTACCCTCTATCCGTTTGATTCTACCTTCTTATACCCCTCTCATGTATAATTCTTATGGCGTCTCTCGGATACATGTGTTTTCACTGTAAAAGCCCGATTGAGAATGGCTATCGTTGTTTCCGGTGTATTTGTGAGAAGTGTGGAAACAATTGTAGTAACAGCTTTTGCACTACATGCAATTTGTTCATACATCCAAATTCTCTCGATGATTCACCGAATTCTTCCAACTACCCATCACAGCCTGAGATACGTGCTATTAATGACAAACCATCAAGAATTGATCCTAACCTTTCAGGATTTACGGTTAAAAGTTTGTCAAGCAAACGTACAGAGCATGGAGCAGTGACTGAAAAGAACGACCTACCTAATCTTCACGTTTATCAAAAACAAAAACCAGAGACCATAACGGAAGTGGTGGAAATTCCTAGCTCTCAGAGCACACCACTTGTCCCACCTCTGACTTTTATTTCTTGTGTCGGTTGTGGTGAGCCGCTTTTCGGGTTGCCATGTCGTTGGTGTACATGTGAACGATGTGGTAATGATATTCAAAACGGAAGTTGTTTGTTTTGTGGTTCGAGTAATTCATTCGCTTACGATTTTAATCCGAGCTTTTGCAATGAGCCACAAAACAATTTAATTTCATATGAGCATAATCCGTGTTATCAAAATTGCAATGCCGAATTGTTTCAAAATGCACCAACTTCACAACAATATGGTTGTGAGTATTGTAGAGGTCCGCATTTTAGCACCAATTGTCAAACTAGGAATCTTTTTCCTTGTGACAACAATTATCACGACCAACCTCCACAATACCAAACTTTTGAAACACAACCTCAACCATTTCCTCAAGAACTTTTACAAAAAATTTTAAACACTTTAAATGACCTTAAGGATTTGGTTAACAAACCTGCTCCGGAAGAACCTCGCCCGAAGTCTTACAAAGAGATACTAGCTGAAGAAGCAGCTAGAGTAAGATTTCGAATGCGTAAAACTATCATCTACGATGACGATGATGATAGTGATGATGAAGATACCCTTGATATTCGTCAAGGCTTATCAAATTCATCAATTGTGGTTCCTTCCATGAAAGATCAGTCTGTTGTTGTCACACCCGAAGTTCACACCCACTCTCCAAACATGGGGGATGAGCACCTTAGCACTGTTCCTGATAAGGAATCGGACGAATTCATAAAGTCTAGTGTTGAGATCCTTGTCCCAATCCCAAGAGAGTCACAGGGAACTTTGGACCATATGTGTGATTTACTTTCTCCTCTTGAGTGTTCGAATGATCAATTTGAGACTTTCTTCGATTTTAGCGATGATTATACATCTTATGGAGACATCGAGTATGTTGAGGCATCAGTTCAACATTCTGATGTTGATCATCTTCTTGAGGAGTTCGCCGATGAACTCACTCATATCAATCCACTTCCCACGGGAAGTGACGATGATCTCGTTGACTTTGAAGCCGATCTTGGAGAAATTGAAAGTCTCCTATATCATGATCCGTCACTCAGTTCTTATCCCAGCAGTCCAAGTGAGAATATTAATCACTTTGTTTCTGAAGCATTCAAAACAACTCTCACCAATCCTCTATTTGAATTCGAATCCGAATTCACCTTGATTTATGATAATCCAATCTTTGGTACTCATATTGAGGATTGTGATGAGTTTATATCGGAACATGAATTCACAGATTTACATCTTGTGAAAGATTCTCTTCATGAGGAGTTCTCCGGTGAACTCACTCATATCATGACTCCTCCGGAGTATGATTGCCCGGGGGGAAATGTACTCAATCATGAGAATTTACAAATTCCCTCCCTCCCTCCCGGGATGTTTTTAACCCCAATGAGCTTAACCTTTGAAATCCAAATTCAGGCTAATGAGCCTGCTCTTGAGGAAGACTCTCTTATCATGATTTTCATCATGGTTTTCTTCCTTTTCTTCACCTATAAGGTGACTTCTCTTGTTCTTCACTCCTTCGGGAATGAGGATACCATCTTTGATCCCGGCATTTTCATTTACCTTTATCTTGAGCCGGGTACTTATCTCATCGGTGTGGAACTTTCACGTGCTTCAAATGTTTGTCCAAACATCTTGAATGAAAGTCCAATGGAGATTGTTTCTTCCACATCATGCTTCCCCAAGGACAAATGAATTCGGGGTCGAGTCAAGCTAGCGACTCGGTAAACAAAAACAGTAGCATGCTTATAGGGTTTTCACCCTAAGTGTGGGGGTGTTACCCCTGCAGTGGTTACAAATAAAGTGAAAAGAAAAATGATGTTTCCACATTTAGCTTGTAATGTTGCCCTTTTACGTTCAAAGAGTCGGCATAATAGCCGGGACTTTGAATATTGAGGACAATATTCAATTCTAAGTGTGTGTGTGGGGGGGGGGGGGGGTATTTCGCTATTCTAGAGAATTTTATCACATTTTACTATCTTATACCCCCGTTTTTGGCAAAAATTTTAAAAAAATTTCACTTGTGCTTCAAAATTTTTGTGGTTATCAGTCCGCCTTGTCTAACCGACAAAAGGGATTGGCTAATCCAGGAGCAAACGGCTCTTGGTAAAGATATATCAAATCCGTTTATGGCTTGCAATTTGCCAAAAATTGTATGGTTCCTCAACTCCCCATATCCTCAAAAGCAAATGAGTTGGCTAGCCCACAAGATTATGGCTTGTGGTAAAGGCCATGGAAAATCCATAATTGGTAATCAGCTCACCAAGATGTTGACTATTCCATCAAGAGCTGGCTAGTCCAGAAGCAAACGGCTTTTGGTAAAGACTAATCAAACCCGCTGACAGCTGGTGGTTTGCTCAAAATCACACGGTTATCAGGTGTGCCACAGTTCTTACACCTGGCTACTCCAGAAGTGATGGCTTTTGGTAAAGAGATTTTCAAATCCATCAAGTTTTTCACAAAAGATTGCTAGGGACTAGCAATACTCAATTGTGGGGGATTGATGAGTGTGTAAATACTCATCATTTTTACCGTATTTTAACTGCCAAAACGCGAGAAAATACTCAAGAATGCGTCAAAATAATGAAAATATCCCTAAGATCGTGTTTTATATGTTTCAAATGCAAAATGATCGAAAACAAACGAAAAACAAACAAAGTTTGCATAATTGGCAGTTTCAGTCCCCCAACTTTCAAAACTTGTCAAAATCAGTCTCTGAGCATTTGTTTTGAAAGAAAAGTCAACCCAAGTTTTTAAAATTAAAGGTTATCAAAAATGGTCTTTGGGTGAAAAATTCTCAAAAATATGCAAGTTTAGTCCTTGGAATTTCAAAAGTGACAGTTTTGGTCCCCGGGAAATTGAAACTTGAAAAATTAAACATCTATGGTCCTTTGGAAAATCAAGACATGTCAAGAATGATCCTTGGTAATGGTTTGGAAAAATGGCAGTTTAGACCCCTCAAGAAAATCAGATTATATACTTTCGGTCCTTGGGCTTATCTAAGCTACAAAATCAAACGGACCCTTGTAAAATATTTAAACCCATCACCATATTTAAGCCCACCACCACATTTACACATCTCTTGGCCCAATCTCACCCCAGCCCAAATCCCACACTTAAAGGTTTTAATATATCCTAAACCCTTGACTGGTCAAACATCCCACGCCCCCTTTTCTTCTCCCCCGTTTACCCAGAAAACACAAACCACCATCACCCTTATCTGCTATTACCCACAAAATCAAACTCCACCTCCACTCAACCTCTCTGCTACACTCAACCCTTCGCCTTCCCCCATATCTCAAACCCATACCTACCACTCCACATCTCCTAAAAAGCACCCCACGCACCAATACCAATCCCAAAACCATTCACGGGTTTCCCATCTCCATGTCAGCAATCCTTAGCACAAGTCTTGATCAATGGCTGAGAATTAAAGATTAGTGCCCAAGGTGGAATCGAAGGCTGTGATGACAACAAGAAGAATCACATGAGGAGAAGGAACCCTAGACTTTGAGTATAAAGGGATGTTTTGTAAGCCTTTAAAGGCAGTCTTGTTTTAGGTTTTTAGTGGTAGTCATTAAGTAGGTTTTAGTGTAGTTTTTTCTTCAATGTCTCAGTTTTATTTTAAGTCTTTTGTATCAATTTCTTTGGTTCAATGAAAGTTTAAATATTTTTCTTTATTCACTATTTCTGCTCATCAATTCTTCTTTACCAGTGATCATTTAAGTTTAGTAAGGCGTAATTCTCAGTTACGTATAAAAATCTTAGCTTTACTCCTTGTTTTGTGTCATATATTCTCATCTGGTTCCTCATAAAGGGGTGTTTGGCATAACTCTTGATTGTGCATAAGAACTATTTTTTCCCATTTTTCAGAATTAGGTTAGCTTTAGTTATCCATAATTAGTATTTTTAAACCAATGCTGGGCATTTTCAACTAGTTTTCAAGCAAGTGGGTCATTTTTCCTAAAATTTCTTATTTGAACTGTTTTCTATTAGTTACTAGGATAGATTAATGCCTGGGCTTTTGTTGTTATTGTTTGTTCACTATAGCTGCAAATAGGGTAGTGTAAGTGTGCATCATCTTGTAGTTGAGTTTCCAAGTCAAAACACCCATCACTTTTACCCATTTAGCTGCTGCTCATCCCTTAGCAGCCCCAACTTTTAAGTTTTAAAATCAATGATGCCTTTTGCTTGTTTCCCCATAGTTAACTTAGTGTAGCTTTTTTATTGAATTAACAGTTAGTTGTGTGATTTGGTTGGCATGATTCTTTTGGTTTATTTCGTTTTGTAGTTAGTAGTATATGGAATTAGGGGTAGGAGTTTGGTGTTTGCTGAAAGATTTGGAAATCTGTTTTGCTTATTTGTTTAACCAGTCAAGCTTTAGATTATTTCATTGTTCCATCACCTCTCAGGCCTGCACTTTTCTTTGTTTTCCTTTAATCCAAACAGTCCCACATCAGGTCCCGAACTAGCTCCAAATCAGCTCGAGCTAGGTCCAATTATTCCTTTGTTGAGTGTTTATCCATTTATGTTATTTTCACGTACTAGTTTGTCCAAGTAGATAGCCTTTTGATTGCTCAGAGTACCCACCCAATTGGACTGTTTAGATGGCATTATCTGTTTAGCTTATTCATTCACTACTGCTTATTTGCCCTTGTTTTTTTTAGTTGATTAGGATAGATTTGAGTTCATTTTGATGTGTATTGGAATGTATCAAGCTTGTTAACTCTCGGTTATGTTTGATCAAAAGTCTGAGTTGTTGTTATCTGATTATTGGTGTTAGATTGGATGTGTGGTTGTCTTGATATTAGCTCTTGTGATCATTTGCGTTAGCTGCTATATTCATTACTCGCTTTGGATCTAAAAAAATCTTCATTGTTCCTTAAATAACTGCTATTAGTAAGCTTTTCATTGATAATTGTAGTTTTGAGGTTTTGCTTATTTCTTTGCTGAGTTGGTGCAAAGAAGGTTGAAAAATAAAAATTATTTTCAAAAAAAATGGGTGTAAATATTCGAACCCTGGTCATTTTGTTAAACAGACATAACACACGCCCCCCAACCAGTGCACCCTTGGGATTTCTATGTCTATATTTGCACATTTAATTTACTTAAGCCTTTTTAGTATAATAGCTCACTTGCCCTCTTCAGCTCATCTTTTGCTTATAACTGCTTATTCAGTATCTGATTTCCATTCATTTTATTTTTCTTAGATTAGTTTTTAGTTCATTTAGTTACCAAAAAATTTTCAGATTTTTCCCTATAGTTTTAGTATTTAATATAATTTAATTAGAGTTAAATAGTGTTAAATTCGTAATAAATAGAATTTTGGTTAAAAAATTAATTTTCTTTTTTCTGAAATTTTCTTTTGTCACCTAAGACATAGGAAAATTATTTGTAGACCCGTAGGACTTGTGTAGCGTTAAATTTACGTTTGTGATGAGTGTCTAAATACTCATCATTTTTATACCAATCTGAGCTGCCAAAACATACAAAAACACTCAAATATGCATCATAATACTTAAAATATCTTAGAAGTGTGTTTTATATGTTTCAAATGTAAAATATGCAAAAACAGATGAAAAACGTACAAAGTTTGCATAATTGGCAGTTTCAGTCTCTCAAGTTTCAAAAGTTGTCAAAACTAGTCCCTGGTAAATCAAAACATGAAAAATATCATCAAAGGTCCTTAGGGATTCATAAGTTGTCAAGTGTAGTCCTTTAAAGTTAAAAATTGCAAAATGACAACTTTAGTCCCTCAAGTTTCAAAAATGTCAAAATTAGTCCTTAAGGTTTTAAAAAATGGGAAATTAATAAAATAAACCTGGAACTATTCTTAAAATGACAAAATTGGTCCTTATGATAACAATTTGAGAAATTACATCTTCAGTCCCTTGAAAATCCAAATTTACAGAAATGGTCCCTGGAGTTTGAGAAATTACAGAAAAGGTCCCTGGATATTTTTAAATGGAAAAATCACAAATTTGGTCCTTGGTTTATCATATTTGGCAAGTTAAGTCCTTGAAAACACTTTGGGAGAATCATAATTCCAGCCCCTTAACTTTGCTAAAATTACAAAAATGGTCCTTGTTAAAATACCACAACCAACCGGACCCTTTTTATTAAATAAACCCAAATCCACAAACCAAATCCAGTCCAAACACAAACAGCCCACCCCCTAGGCCCATTCCACCCTCAGCCCAATCCACCCCTTTTTTATAATACGGGGTGTGACCCCGTTGACCACCCCAAACCGCCAAAACCACTCCCACTGTTCATCACCCTCACCTGAAACCTGAAACCAGGGTGGTTTTCCCACCACCTCCTCACCCTACAGCTCACTACCTACTCTCCCCTCACCTCCTTTCCACCTCACAGACAAACCACATCAAAATAAATGCTATCCACACCAATTTTCACTCCCAACCTCATTTTGTCCTCTGTTTTCTTCCATACAGCCCCAACTTGTCCTAAAAACATCCCAATTGTCCCCTGCCACCTCCACAACACTCCACAATTCTTTAATTGCAGAATGTTGGCTCCAAGTTAACTTGGAGACTTTTGGCGCCAAAAACAGATTTGAAGGTCAGGATCAATTCAGAGCATTGGATGGCTATGATTGAATTGGGATATGCTCAGAGTACTTCAAGAAACCCTAATGTGGGCTTATAAAAGGAAGAGAAGAGCAGAAGAAAAAGATATAGTTTATTTTAGCTTAATTAATATCGTTTAAATTGTAATCTGTTGTTTCAGTTAGTTCTCAAGCTTTTAAGCTTTGTGTTAATCAATTAAGGTGTAATCTCAACTTTTGTGATAATCAAATTCAAGTTTTAAGTCAGTTCTCAGTTAATGCAATTTTCAAGTTTATTTCAAATTTCTCAATAAGCTGTATTGTTGTTTGTAGTGGATGGTAAGGATCAATAAGTACACATAAGCTCCTAATAAGCTCAAATAAGCTTTTACTAACTTACAATTCAGCTTAGCTTTAAAAAATTCCACAAATACAAATTGGTCAACTAAAGTCAACTGTGGCAATTGGTTTTGAATTTCTGGGATTCAGAAGTGATTTGGAAGCAACAAGAAGCTTTGGAGTTGGGTTTAGATCCTTAGGGAGGAAATAGGATTGTTCTTGGTTCATGGTTTAAGCAGGATTGCATTTTGTAAGTTCAAAGCTTAATTTTTAGCATTTCTTATTCTATTGCTGTTTAGGTACTTAATCTTGCTTATTTGTGTCTATTCAGTATTAGTTAATCATAATCTAGCCTAAAATCAATTGCTTGCTTGTTGAAATTAATAGTTGTTTAGTATTTCATAATTTAGTAATATGAAGCTTGATTTTGATTTCTAAGTTGTAGTTGTTATTGTCGGTATCTTTAGGCTTACACAGGTTTAATTCATAGTAATATATGGTTCTGTGTTAATTGTTTGGATTAAATCCTTTGTTCTCTTTGAAAATCATCTTATCAGTCAATATCTAGGGTGTTTGGAACAAGTTTGTTAGCTAAACTTTTGTTGTTGTTTGGAGTTATTTGTTGTTTCACTAGGTTGCAGTAGTGTTATTTAGGATAATTAAGGCATAAAATTGTGGTCTCATACACCCAAAAGTCAAAATCACACCCAATTCATCACCACAGTTAACTGTGGTGGAATTTGAGTCCAAAACTCATCAAGACCATTCATAAGTGTTAGTTATAACTTAAATTGATCATATTAAAGTTCAACTAAACATCTTTAATCATAAAATCAGAGTTTGAAGTTCATCAAAGTCAAATACCAAAGTTTCTTAAAAAAGTCAAAAGTGTAATCTCAGATTTTTCCAAATATTCAAAGAATTTTCATGATTTATGTGATTAGAACTAGGGTCTGAATTTTGTTGTGAGTATAACCTACCAGCTTAACTTTAGTTTCATACATCTGTTTCATTTTTAAGATTTTTTCTTGTGCAAGATAAGCTCATCCAAAAACACTTGCAGGGGAAGAAGCTCCCCTGCTACACAGACCACCATTCCACCACCACCACTTTGGTGGTTGATTGTGGCCAACTCAGTGGGCCTTAGTGGTTCATTCTTGGTTTAGACAACCCCCCTCCTACCAGGGAACAAGGTTTGACCTTTGCTTTGACCTAGAAACAAGTGGACCCCACCTGGAATCCACCCCAAAGTCTGTCCCGTTTCTGACCCAGAAACCCAATAAGCAGTTGCTTATTTTAGCTTTTTAGCTTATCCCATGAGCTTATCTCATCAAATCTAGTTTAAACAAGTTCAAGTAGCTTATAGGAACCTGGCTTAACCAGTGTGGACCCCACATAACCCCAATTTAGCTTATTTCTTTGTGTGGTCAACTTTAGTCAACTGTATAAGTAAATAAGCACTCTAAGTGCTTATTCTGAGGTTCCAAAGTAGTTGTCTTTGTAAAAGTTTCTAATTTTAAGTGTTTTAATAGATTTATAAAAGAAAAAAAAAGAAAAAAAAAGCAAACTTTAATTATAGTGATAGCTTCTATTTAAAAGAAATTATCTATTTAATTTTCATCTTAGCTTATTAATAAGCACTTTTCCAATTTTATAATTTTATAAATTTCCTAGTACCTTTAAGTAGTTAAAATAAATTTCTTAGATTTTTCCTAATCTGTTTACTATTTATTAGATTTAAAAGTAGTTTAAATAATTAAATAAGTAATATTAGTAATTAAATAGATTTCTTTAATTTTAATTAACAAAAGTAGAATTTTATATTTTTCTTAAGTTTTATAAAGTATTTAATACTTTTAGAAAATAGTTTAATAATTTCCACTGTCCATTTTCTAATTTTCCTATTTAATTTAATTAAATTAGATTTAAATTTATTAATTAGTAATTAATTAGCCAATTAGCTTAAATATAATTTTTAGCAACTTTTTATAATTTTGTAGGATTCCTGTGTTGGTTAAGTAATTTTATAAATTTTATCATAATTTTCTAAGGTAATTTAGTATTAATAGTAATTTAAAATAGTTTAAATAGTTTAATTAAGTTAAATAGTTTTTAATTAATAAAAAACTCATAAAAAGACAAAAATATTTATTTTCATTTTTTATACTTTCTTCAAGTTCTAATTAAGGTTTAGAAATTATTTTTACAAGTTTTTAGTTTAATTTGTAGTATTTATAATTTTTAGTTAAATTAACTTAGGTTTAAATTACTTATTTAAATAGTTTTATTAATTAAATAATATTTAAATAATATTTTAATCATTTTTATAATTTCATTTTCATTTTCAATTTCTTTTTAATTTTCAAGTTTTCAAAAGTTTCACTTTTACCCCCTGTAGTTTGTAACTTGTTAAAATACCACTTGTCTCTGTCTGTTATCTGATTTTCTTATTTGTGCTTTTACGTGTATCTCTGTTATTGTTTATATATTTTCATATTATCTAAATTCCAAGCAATCAGTAGTATAATCATCCCTCAAATCATTGTGTTACTGTCCTCAGTACCACTCATTCTCCTAATCGTTTACAAATACAATTTCAATCTCGTTGGGACTTAACGACCCGGGGATTTCCCTATATTTCCACGGTCAATATTAACTTGCACTTTCTCCCAGGTGGGCCTATCAGCTGCACACGGTTGACTGGTTGGTTTGGGAGGAGTCAGTTTGTATTTGCGCATTCGCGTTTTTATTAAAGTAACTTTTACGATTTTAAAATTAGATTACGTTTTAGGTTTCCCCCACTTCCTATTATCATTCCCGTAGATTTTTAGGTAGATCTTAAGTTTTATTTTTCATTCCTTGCTTGAATTCATGTTTTAGTTTCGTCTATTTTATTCTTCGTACGTTATTTGCATTTTAGCGTAATTCAACAATTCCAAATAATCTCTCAACCATTCCTTACAAGCATTTTAATCTCGAATCTCACACGATATTGCCCATTCGCACCTCGTTGGGACACGACCCGGGTAATCACTTACCCGGTATCACATATATATATTGTATTCACGAGTTTTCGCAAGTCTTCCTTTTCCTAAAGGTTGATTAGTGAATTCCACTCACTAGCCCTGGTGCGACACTTGTTAAGTTCATGATTTGCTATGATTCTGCAATGGAAAAACAGAGATACAAACAAGAAAGATTAGATCATCAGTCGTTTGATTCCTTTCCTGTGTTGTTGACGCCATTAGCTATTGAAGTTCATGCAGCAAGGGTTTACACTCGTTCTTTGTTTGTTCGTGTGCAAAAGGAGATTATTGCAGGATCATGGTTATGTTCAATTAAGTTAAAAATTTCAGAAGAGGGATCTGACATTTGTATTATTAGTGAGGAAATTATAATTCCAGATTCTATGCCTGATCCGACTGAGTTTAATTCAGCAGAAGATTCAGATGAAGAGGTTGAAGAAATTGATTTGTATAGAAAATCTTCGAGAGAGTATAAGGTGTCACACCTCGCCAAGGCGGAAACGCGAGGGTGTAACTTCATGGATATCATCACAACACCTGGTGTCTATATAGAGAACAACTACATGCACAAAAATGGCAAAGTATAGACACAAAGTGTCATAACAATACCCGAAAGGAAACAACATGATAAACTCCAAACGCATAGATAAACCACTTTCAATGCAACTAAGGTCTTGTCTAATCACTTCCTTCTATCATAGCCTTAGAATGCTCACCTGAAAATGATGCTTAAAACGTCAACATAATGTTGGTGAGATTCATAGGTTTGAGACTCAACACACAAGGCAACCGAATTCACTGTGATTACAAAATATAGTTGGACAAATAATTATAGTTATCATATAGCTACATGCATTTGCAAGTTAATATTCACACACAAAGGCAACAGCACTCATAAGGCAACCAATAGGACGGCTCGTGTCCTCCGACCCCAAAATAATTACAACAGGACGGCTCGTGTCCTCCGACCCCACAATGATTACATTAGGACGGCTCGTGTCCTCCGACCCCATTAAACATCACTTAGGTCGCATGCGCGAGCAACAGGATAAGCATCCTCCCAATTGGATCCCATTAAACATCAATTAGGTCGCATGCGCGAGCAACAGGATAAGCATCCTCCTAATTGGATCCCATTAAACATCAATTAGGTCGCATGCGCGAGCAACAGGATAAGCATCCTCCTAATTGGATCCCATATATATTCACACAAGCAAATAATCACACATAGCATGCATACGATAACATTATAGGTCCAAGCTCTTTAACACCACACACATAATCACAGTAAATCAAATCATTTAAGACAAGCATCATTCCCATCCCAAGTTTAAAACAAAGTAAAAATATGGGACTATGAACTCACCTTAAACTCCGCAGCTTCCACAAAAACAACTCACAACCTTTATACTCTTCATATTGGTTTTGTTTCTTTTTAGATCCTTTATACTCTTCATATTGGCATATCACTCCCTTGTTCTTTTCTTTTCTTTACAACCTCCTTCATTTTTTTTATATATATTTTTTTTTCAAGATTTACGGCTTTTAAGATAAGTTGACTTATTTAATAAATTTTGTTTATCACACGTGTTTAAAAAATCTTTTCTAGAGGTAGGTGCGTACTGCACAACGTTGTGTACACTCAAGTTGTAGGAAAAAATAGGTATCTATAACGGCGTCATCGACACCGCATCCTGTGCCATAGGCGCATCGCCATGGCCATAACAAGTGTTATTGGCATTTTTCCCTTTTTTTTTTTTATTGTAATAGTCAAGTAAGTGTGTTTTTTAGTTGTGTGTTAAAGGAATGTTATGAGAAAAAGTGTGCTCTTTTTGTTGTTGTGTTGCTACAGAATGTTATAGGAGAAAACTGTCGTGATGGGTGTATAACACGCTTATACAACATCGGTACCGAGCACTCTTAATAAGATAGAGTTAATTCAACTGAGCTTTTAATAATGAGTTGAGCTTATACTTAATCAAATTACTAAATACTCTTGAACATATAATGGATAAACGCCTAAAAGCTTAAAATATATGTGAATCTAATTTGATGTCTTATTACAATAATAAGTTTCAACTCTAAGTAACATTAAAGGATCTCTATCCTTCACCAAACACCTCACTTGTAAAAAAATATGAACTCCAACTGAGTACGCTATTTTTTTAATACTTAAGTAGAAAATTGCATATATATTATTCCAAAAATGAATAATTGCATATAACCACAACTAGAGGTGTTATCGGGTCGGGTTGAGTCGGGTTTTGAATTTTTTAAAAGTGACCCGCAACCCGACTCGGTTAAGTATCGAGTTTGGGTGGTATTCGGGTCGGGTGATTTGGGTTATCGCGGTGACCCGATTAAGTAACAGTGCATACTTGTCATTGTAATAATATTATTACAACTTGATAATAATAATATTACAACTTCATTTTGCATCCATATTAATAATATTATCATATTGCGAACCAATGCATATTTACATACTAACATATAGTATAATAAACTTTGTACCATTTCATTTAGTGATTTTTGAATGTTAATCTACATTCTAACATACAGTATAATAAAGTTTTTCAATTGATTTTGAAGTGGTACACAAGTAACTGAGACACATCTTAAAAGTGGAGACTAGTAAGGTTACAAACTACTTAAAAAAATATGATGTTCTAGACACAAGACATGAAACAAACAATACCAACAATTGCAGTCTGGGAGTAGGTATTTATAGATCAATGTTCTAAAAAGTATTTACTAAAAAATGGAAAAGTGATTTTCAGGTCTTATCGGGTTGACCCGATAACCTGATAGCATTATTTTTTAACCCTAACCCGACCCGATAACACTATCGAGTTCGGGTCAAATCAACCCGATAAGCTTTTTTACCTGATTAGACCCCTTAATTTAATGTGCAGTGCAAAGGGGGTTGTGCACAACCATAAGTACGGTACAAACATGATTATGCATACCAAAATAACTAAAAAAAATTCGTTTATGATATACTTATGTTGAATGCAAATATTCATATCTTATTATGATTACATTAAACGCATGATAGTATACAAACCATCTCATCTTTTCAGTTGCTCCCAAGTAATTAACAAGTCTTTAAATGTGACTTTTCATATGAGTTTTGATGAGTATAAGTAACAACGTATCTCAGTCAATCTCCATCTCCATTTCCGTTCAACCTCACCTCAGTCAATATCAAGTCCAAAAGCCAAATGCATAAACGAGATAGATTAACAAGAACATCACAGCCAACCTACAACTTATAAAATCCATCCTACACTATGACACAACGAATAGACCCTCACCATTCACTCTTCAACAATCATTTAACCACAACAAAAACACGAAAAAGGACAACAATATATCAGATTATTTTTCTTTCGTGTCTCACGATATCTTTTTAGACATCAAAATCATAAACACGAAGAAAAAAATTGATCATCATCGATAATATTAAACGAAATATACGAGAGATCTCAGATTTAATTCGTGTTATTCAATGAAACATCCGACCACTAAAGGTCAAACACACGAAATCTATCATCACTGATTTTATTTGAAGCCTAGCTTCATTATAAATATCCGAACACAAAATATAAGTGACATAACAATTATGTCATCCACTATTCTTGGTTCGTTTAAATGAAACACATGACAAAAAATTAAACCCTACCCAAGACCCACTAATGGATCTTGAAGAGTTTGTCTTGATTTCTTGATCCAGATTTAGCAACAAATGAAGATATAGGTTGGGAGCGTTATGAGATGGGTTGCGGAGTTGAGTAGTCGCGCATGACCATTTAGGTGATTTTGTAAAAAAGTGACCATGGTGGGGAACAAAAAAAAAGATTTTGTCCTACATTAGTACTTAGCTCTATAGGTTGGGTATGGTTAAGTTTGTGTTTGATTCGGATTGATCAAGTTATGATGATGGAGATGAGATGAATGAGTTTTGATGATGATGAGATCGATTGGTGATGTTGATGATTTTTGTTTTGAAGATCTGTTTTAGATCTGATTTGGAGAGAGGATACGAGATGGGGGCGTATAACAAATGATATGTTTTTTAGGGGTAGGGTCCTTATCAATACCTGTTATAACATTGTGTAGGATCGGGTTAATGGGCAGACACACATTGGGCTTCACTATTTGTTAATGTTTAATATCTCATTCCAAAAAGTTGTTCGGCTAAATTCAAATTAACACATTGCATAATCTATAGATATGACAATGAAAGAAAAGCAGATTCTTAATGTAATTATCATGTGTGTGGAAAAATAGCATTCAGGCAATGATTTGGGATGTGTTTAACATAAATATCGGTAGTGGAATCAGTAGTTATAGTAGTGTTTACATTTCAAAGTTTGTTTTTGTAGCGTTTTTATTATTTACTTTACTAGCGTTTAAAAAATTCCACAACGCTACATGCTCTTTGCCAAACAAACCTTAAATTTCAATCACTAAATATTAGTTGCTTCAAAACACGGGCTGCCAAACTAAGTGAAAAGTCAACTACCAAACTAAGTGAAAAGTCAAACTAATTGAAAAATAATGTGATCTCTCTTCTAATTAGTGTTGGTCTCTGATTAAACAAAGTTTTAACTGTGGATCCACAAAAATATTAATACATGGTACAATAATATAAGAGGGTGAAAATTAAATAAACATTTAATTGGTGGCAACAATGAGGATGATAGACTACGTGTTTCTAATGCAAAAAAAAAGTGTGAAAAATATTTTTGTCAATACTATCTTATATATGGTTTTGAACAAATACAAATGTCCTTTTTGAGGTGATGTGGTATAACTTTTGTTATAACATTGTTTAAATCTATCTAAAAATTAACAAAATCCTATCGAGGTAGACCAAGTTATACATTGTTGTATATTTTAGCCTCACTATCACGGTAACAACTCAGCAGTTTACTCAAACATTACGCAAACAACAATTAGATACAATTTGTGCAATGCACGGGTTCGTAAAGCCTCATTTAAATATAACATCTTGCAAAAAACCTCTTCACATGCACTCTTTTAAAGTGAATTAACTATTTTAAATAGTGGAAACCTAATTAGTGCCAACCATTTAACTATGAAAACCATAAATAAAACAATATTAGTTCAAATAATAAACAATAGAGTCAATAGCAAAATTGATACTTAAATTTATTTCAAATATCATAAACACAAACCAACCATTTAGCTATTAAAAAAATTATAAACTTTTCTAAAAGGCATCTAAATTCCGTCATATGCTCATTCAACCGTCTGCATCTAAATTTCTCAAAGCAATGTTGACAACAAGCAAAAAGCAACTTTGAAAATGCATAATCTTCACATGCCTGTTGCACAAACCATAAACGCATACAATCATGCAATTTAAAAGATCCTGAAACATTCATCAAATTCTCTAACAACTCAAAATCTGCCATAGGCATCTAAATACCGTCATATGCTTATACAAGCGTCTGCACCAACATTATGAAAAAACACATAATTAATCAACCAACAAACCGGGCATCGCACGGGTTGGATAAAACCTCGTAGCTATAATACTTAATCTGTCTACGAAATATGAAAAGGATAAAATATAACTCTACCTTAAGGTAACTGAAAAGTAACAAGACTGCTTCCATGATATTGTACATAGGAATAACTAAAACAAAACAAATACCAAAATATTAAAATAAATAAATAAATAAATAAACATCCAAGTCGTCTCTATCATGGTATACGTATCTTATACCAACTATTAATGTTTGGAAATCATTTAATTATAAAATTGTGTTTCATTGAAGAGGGAAAAAAAGTTGCGTTTCGAAAATGATTTATATGTTTGCTAGAAATCTTTTGATGATGAGAGAAAAGTTGCTTGCAACAAATGTAATCAAAAAAGTTATGTTAATTGGCAAGTCTATGTTTAGACCTAAATGTCATTAAAAAAAAAAAAAAAAAAAAAAAAAAAAAAAAAAAAAAAAAAAGGCAATTAAAGTCTTCTCTATCATGGCATTTGTATTTTATAGGGTAAAGTCCATAAATTAGCAACATATTTTCCCAAATTTACAGAGTTAGGTAAGAAACTATTTTTATTACCAATTTAGTATGTAGAACTTGATAATTTTCGACAATTTAGTCATTTTCCTCACAGGCAACCGGATGGTTAATTAATATGATCGGCACGTTTTTTTATTTTTTATACTGATGTTGATATACCACGTGGATTATATTAAGGTATAAATACAATGCTATAGTGTGCTTAAACACATTATAACATTCATATTCACACAATTATTTCTCACACGAAACCCTAATTATGATTGCAGTTTAATTACTCATCTAAAAGTTGAAGATGGTAAAAGGTATCATTGTAAATGTTATTTATATATGTCAAATGATGTTTCCCCTATGTTAATTTCAGTTAAAACATTATTTTTCAGAAAACCTAATTTTTACGAACCCTAACTTTTTTCTTGTTTTACAATTGCAGATAGAGTTTTCACTGTCAATTTACACCATGATGGGGCGTTTGTTCCTAGCCCTTTAAGATACTTGGAAGGTAATGAAAAACAAATCACTGATATTGACTTCGAAGGTATGAGCTTTACTGATTTTCGTGAGATTATCTAGCATTATGTTCATGGGATTGTGTATAGGTTATATTATTGTCCCCTTAGAACACCTTTGAATGTCGGTATTAAAGAAATTAAGACAGATAATGATGTTCAAGGGTTTCTAAGGGTTGGGTATGACAACAAATGGTATATTGACCTGTATGTGGAACACTTTGACTATGATATCATGGATTTTATAAATGAGGAAGCAAATGGGATCTTAAGTAGTGACTCTAGTGATGAATACTACAGCAGTGATGAGTGTGAGGATTTTCCTAATGTTGATTTTCATAATGAAGGGGAAGACAATGTAGTTATAAAGAACCTAACCACTAAAGACCCATTTCTAAACAAAATGTGCCCCAACAGTGACATGTATGTTGACATGATCACTCGGTCCCTCAAGCAGAATGTGAGGCTTTAGATGACCCTGAAGCTGATAACATTGACCCTATTTTTCAAGCTAAAAAAGGTGTTTCTTATCCCTAACATGACCCTAAAACTCCTTGGAACCAAATGACACCTGTCTTAGGTATGAGGTATGAGCATCCTGACCAATTGAAGCTAGCCTTAGCCAACTATGGAGTAGCAAATGGTTACCAATTGTGGTTTGAAAGAAATGATTGGAAGACTCTACTAGTGTTTTTGTGGTAGGAGTGTTGAGGATGGTAGGTCTGCTGGGAGGTACATTAACAAAAAAAGAAAGATCCAAAAGTCTTTGTTTAATGATGGTGAGGCTAGTACTAGCAAGTCTAAGACTCCTAAGAAAACAAACAAGGCTGCTAAGTCTAGTAAGTCTGCTAAGTCTAGTAAGTCTGCTAAGTCTCCTAAGTCAACAAAAAATTACAAAAAATTGCCAAAGAAAAATGTTGGTTCTAAGTCTCCTAAGACATTCAGGGTTAGAAAAAGGGGGGAGGGATGTAGCACTGATGTTGAGGGAACAAGTTCACCAGTGGTTAACCCAAATACCAACTCACCCAAACCACCTAGGGCTACAAGGAAGAGGTTAAGAGATGATAAGAATAAGCTTCCTGTTTGTGGTTTTAGACTATGGGCTTCATGGATGAGCACTGAGCACTCATTCCAGATCAAGACATTGAAACCAGACCATAACTGTTCTCGAAACTATAATCTTGGTTCCCTGGTAACTTACAAATGGATTGCATACCACATGTCTAAAGAGATCCTTAATGATCCATTCATTCCTTATATTAAGATGAAAAGTTTAATAAGGGAGAAGTTTCTCATTGATGTTTCTTTAGGACAGTGCAAAAGGGCCAAGCAAAGGGCATTGTTTAACCATGAGGGAGGGTTAATTGAGCATTATGGTAGGTTGTAGGACTATAGAAGGGCATTGTTAGATTCAAACCCTGGTTCCACTTGTGAACTAGATGTAGAGGAAACCAGTTCTAGGAATGTCTATTTCAAAAGGTTCTATATCTGTTTCAAGGGTATTAAAGAAGGGTGGTTGCAAGGTTGTAGGAGAATCATTGGTTTAGATGGATGTTTTTTGAAGCATACATGCAGAGGTGAGTTGCTGACAACAATGGGGAGAGATGCCAACAATCAGATGTACCCCATTGCTTGGGCTGTTGTCAGGGTTGAAAACTATCTGAATTGGACTTGGTTCCTTTCACTTCTTCACGATGATCTCAACCTGCAACAAGGCACAGGATTAACACTGATTTTAGATTCACATAAGGTAAGTATGTTTACTAACTTTAATTATTCATACTCTTTAACTATTTTATAACATGTTTTATTGTATACAGGGTCTTTTAGATGTTGTTGGTGATTGGTTACCTCATGCAAAGCATAGAAAATGCACAAGGCATGTCTATGCTAACTTCAAAAAGAAGTATACTGGTTTGGCATTACAAAGCCTTTTTTGGAGGTTAGCATCAAGTACTACGGAGCAACAATTTCATGCAAGGATGGATGAACTGAAGATAGAGAACAATGAGGCTTATGAGTACCTGATCCAAAGAAATCCAAATACATGGTGTAGAGCATTCTTCAATCTGAATGTCAAGTGTGCTGCTTTTGAGAATGGGATATATGAGAGTTATCATAGGGCTATCCTGTTATAAAGATCAAAGCCCATTATCACTATGTTGGAAGACATTAAGATATACATCATGCAGAGGTTACTGGCAATGCACAAGTTAGCAGTTAACTTAGAAGACAACATAACCCCAACTGTTAGGAAGAAACTTGAATACTTCAAGAGAGAGTCAAGGTTTGTGTTCTCTAACTTACTTTACATGTCTACCTTTTTTGGTTGTTTGACTGACTTTTGTTCTGTAACTTGCAGGCATTGGGATGTTCTAGCAAGTACTTATGATGTCTTGGAACTGAGATCTGGAGCTCAGGCATTTGCTATCAACTTGACTAACCAAACCTGTTCATGTAGGTTATGGCAATTAAGTGGATTTCCCTGCATACATGCAGTTGCAACCTATATACATTTAAGTAGAGATGCAGATGAGGGGGGTTAGTCAATGGTATAGTCAAGAAAGGTGGGCCAATGCATACCAATTCTCCATTAGGCCAGTATTGGGATCTCTCTTCTGGATTAGGACCAACAATGACCCCCCATTACCCCCAATTGTTAGAAAAATGCCTGGAAGACCCAAAAAAGCAAGAGTCAAAGGACCTGATGAGAATAACTCATAAGTGAGTAGAAGGGGAAAGCAGATGAGATGTTCAAACTGCCAAACAGTTGGTCACAATAAGACAACTTGTGACAAACAAGTGTTCCTAAACCACCAATAGTTAGGAGACCAGTAGGTAGAAAGAGAGAGCCACAACATAGACCTGCCTCAGCAAGGGTAAGGGGCAGAGGTAACAAAGGTGGTAGAGGTTTTGTTAGTGGTGGCAGAGGTTCTGGTAGTGGTGGCAGAGGGCAAGGTAGTAGTGGTAGAGCTTCCAGAGGTGGTGGGAGAGGTTCTAGAGGTGGTGCCAGAGGTTCTAGAGGTGGTGGCGGAGGCAATGGTCATGGTGGCAATGCTGAAAGGGTAATACAAGCAACACTTACTTACTTACTTGATTACATTTTTCTTATGCAAATGTTATGTCAATACAAGGAATACTTACTTGATTACTGATGAGTGCTCAAACACTCATCATTTTTGGTCTAATCTGAACTGCAAAACATACAAAAACACTCAGTAATGCATCAAAATACTGAAAATATTTCAAAATTGTGTTTTATATGTTTTAGATGCAAAATGAGCAAAAACAAATGAAAAACGCACAAAGTTTGCAAAATTGGCAGTTTCAGTCCCCCAACTTTCATAAAATTACAAAATTAGTCCCTAGTCATTCAAAATATAGAAAATTATCACCAAAGGTCCTTTTACAATCATAGGTTGTCATATTTTGTCCTTTGGTGAAAAATTGGAAAAGTTTTGAGAATTTACAGTTTTGGCCCCTGGAGTTTCAGATTTTGGCAGATTTAGTCCCTGGTGGGATAATTTTGAATAAAAAATCATTTTGGGTCCTTGGGAAGTTACAAAAGTTATTTTTAGTCCTTGGTGTGAAGTTTTGAGAAAATTACATTTTGGTCCCTTAAACTTTCACATTTTGCAAAAATGGTCCTCGGGGTTTAAAATTTTGGAAAAGTGTAATTTTGGTCCTAATAATATACAAATGTTGTCAAAAGTAGTCCATGTGAATACTTTGTGAAATTTACCTTTTCAGCCCCAAGTTACAGGAAATTACAATAGTGGTCCTTGTGATAAAAATTGAAACCAAATGGACCCTTGAAATATTACTACCCAAAACAACCAAATCCAATACACAAGTCTGATCCAGCAACAAACAACCCCAAGCCCACCAAAACCGGCCCACTCCCATTTTAATAACCCCTGGCTCGTTGACCCGGTCAAACAAACAAACCCCCAAGCCATCCTACTGTTCATCACCCTCAACCTCCACAAAACCCGCTCCCTGGTCTCCCACCTCCTTTCAACTTTTCACCAAACCAAACCACTCCATTTAATACTTTCACCAACACTCCCTCCCCCTCTTTAATAATCCCACCTACAACTCACCAAACCCACTAAAATTTCTTGTACCCGTTTTCCCGCCAAATGGGATTTGAAGGGCTGGGATTAAGTGAGCTCATCCAACGGCCATAAATTAGAGTGGGAAAGAGAATGGAACCCATGTGGACCTATAAAAGTGAAGAACATGCAGAAGAGAAGTGGTAGTTAGTTAATTTTTAGTTGTAGGTTAGTTTAGCTATTCTAATTAAATGTAATTTCATTACCAGTGTTTATTTAAGCTTTCAATTGAACTCCTAATAGTTTTTGATGTAACAAAGAATCTAATTCAAGTCAGTTAAGTAGTTCAAGCTTTTGTTATTCTCAAATTGCAATTTTTAATTTGGAAAACTTATTTTCAGCTGTGATGTTATAAAAGTGTTGTTTGAATGGTTATTTTGTTTCACACAAGCAATTTATAAGCTTTAATAAGCTCAGAAAGGATTGAAATAGGGTTAAGCATTAAAATTACACTTGGTCAACAAAAGTCAAACAAGGATCAAGGATGGTGTGACTGACTCAGGAATGGTAATTGTGGGTTAAGCAGGTTTAGTAAGGTGTTAATAAGCTCATATGAGTGTATGCTATTGTCCTGAGGTCAGAATTCCATTTGTCTCAGTTTACTTCAAACTTCATCTTATATATTGTGTTTTGTTTATTGATTATTCTAGCTCTGATTTATTGCTTAATTCTGGTTGATTAGTACTTGTTTCATATTAGTTAAGTCTAGTGATAACTTGTGTGTACTTGCATTGGCTGAATTTTCCTTGTACCTATTTTAACCATCAAACAGTCAATCTAAAGGGGTGTTTGGATTAGCCTTTTACTAGGTGTTGTAGTTGTTGTGTTCTTGTGGTTTTATCATGGTTGCTTTGCTTAGGGTCTGTATAGGTCAAGTCAAGCTTTAAACTCCTTTCTTATTTGCAAAAATAGTCAAATCACTTTTTGATTTCCCACAACAGTCGACTGAGTGGATCTGTTGGTGCCAATCTCACCCATTTTGTTTCAAAGTCATCATTCTAGCCTAATTTAGCTATGATATAACCTAACACATCAGTTTAGATCATTTAGATCCAATCACAAGTTCATCAAAGTCAATTTTCAAGTTTTACTCAAAAAGTCAAAGTTCATGCATTTCAGTTTTTTCCCAAACTTCAAGGATTTAATTTGAATTTTGTGCATTGATTTAGGGGTTGATTTTTATTCCTTTGTGTTGTCTACCAGCTCAACTTTAGATTCCATCATTCATCTTAATTTTGTAAATTTTTCTGTGGCTTATTTCCTTGTCCAAACACACATGCAGGGGGACTGTCATCCCCTGCTGCACAATACATCAGCCTACCACCACCACTTTGGTGGTGGCTGCTGCCTTCCCTAGTGAGCCCCATGGTTAACTTGTTGGTTCTTTCAATTCCCTAGGTGGGTGGCTGTCCATAGCACCCATGCTTGTGCCCCCAATCAACCTGGTGTGCCCCCTAGATACCCCTGAAGTCTGTCCCCATTTTCAGTCCCCACTTAAGTTTCCAAGTGCTTATTTATAGCTTATTTGCTTAATCTATGGACCCCACTTGTATTTTCTGGCTTAATCATGTTCCAACAACTTGTTTAAATCTGAATCAACCTTTGTGGGTCCCACTTTTGCCCATTTCAGCTCATTTTACCATTTGGTCAACCTTGGTCAACTGTCTCAACTTTTAGCTTATTCTCAGCTTATTTTTAAGTTACAAAAAGCTTGTTTTTACAAAAAGTTTCTGTTTTTAGGTTTAAATTAAGTTTCCAAAAGAAAATTTCCAAAAATCTAATTTAATTTTTAAGTGATAGTGTCTATTTAATTTTATTTTTCATTTTTAGATTTTAATTAAGTACTTGTAATTTTTATATTTTTATTAATTTCCTCTTATATTAAAGTATTTATAATAATTTTTTCAGATTTTTATTTTGTGATTAAGTATTAACTAGAATTAATCTTAGTTTTATTAATTATTAAAAAATAATTAGTTTAAAATAGCATAATTAGTTTTTATTAAGTAAAACCTAGTTTTTATATTTTTTATAGCTTTTATATGTTATAAAATAATTTTAGAAATTTTCTTATAATTTTTACTGTTCATTTTCTATTTTTCTTAATTTAAAATAGTTTAATTAGATAATTAGTAAATAATTAGTAATTAATTAATATTAAATATTAAATTAGTATTAAAATTTATTTTCTTTTTCAAAAAAATTTCTTTTACCTTATAGTTTGTAAAAAAGTCATTTTCACCCCCTGGGTGTTTTCAGATTTCCGTTTTCACTTTTAATTTCGTACGTTTACGTTTTATTTAAACGTAACGTACGCGTTTTTAGGTTTTAATCGTTTCTGTTTTTTTCTACTTTCCCGTCTTATTCAGATAGCTTGTTTAAGCTATTTCATTATAGATTCCTCAGTTCAATCAATAACAAACCCCTTTTTCATCCAAATTCACCCGATCACAGAACCGTTTGTTAGCCATTCACACTTCGTCGGGACATAACGACCCGGGGAAACACTATATTCCACGGAGCATTGACTCTAGGCTGTCTGACCTTGTTGACCATCACCTGGTCAATTTAGGTTGACCGTTTGGGCTCAATCAATTACATATTTCTATTTGTAGACCATGGATGAAGAAGACATTAGGCAAGCAATGGAACATGAATACCTGCAAGGGCTATTGGATGAACAATAGGAACAAATGCAAAACTATCAAAGAGAAGAATCTGAAAGACTTGGTGAAGAAGCTTTAAAGCAGTTTATGGAAGAGAAAAAGATGTATGCAAGAATGGATGAGGAAAGAGAAAGAAATGAACAAGAATGGGAAGCAATGATGGATCCTTTGTTTGATTGCAATTTCCCAGAGAGATTCCCAGAGGATGATCCTGATATTATAGAATACAGGGCCATGAAAGCTTCCATTAAGTTTGTTCATCCAACCCAAGAGTCACAAGTTCAACCAAAGTCTGCTATTCAAGAATCAGATCCAAATACTGCTAGTGTTGTTGAAGCCACACAAGTTGAAGGTTCTAGTGGTATTAAAGAATCAGATCTCCAAACTGAAGGTTCTAGTGCAGGCAAAAAAAGGGCAACAAAACAAAAAAAAGTTGTTGTTAGTCAAGAAAACAGGATCTATTATAAACAAAGAGGAAGATTAGAGAGGATCAATATGATGCAAGGAAAGAACTTCAAGTTTGATGCACAAGGTTCAGGTTCAACACCTGCCAAAGCATTTGATGTTAGTCCAGATGCAACTCCTTGAAGTCATCTGATTTAGCAGTAACTTTGATCCTTTCATGGATATAAAACAATACTTTATCTTTTGGTAGCTTATTTGCAGCCATGTATGGTTGTGATACAATACCTTATCTTTTGTGTGGGTAACATGGTTGTGTTAAACAATGGGTGTGTTCCCCACTTCTACTGACTTTATTTCTACTTTAATGAATGGTGTCCCTTTGACTGTATCAAAGAGACTAGTTTAATTCAATATTGTGTCTTGATCTTTGTTCTTTTGTCATTTGGCATGTGTCCCTATGCAGTAACATGTGAAGTATGCAGTTAGGTAGATATGCTGTAAATGCTTTGGCATCTGTCAAATGCATGTGCATAAAGCATTTCACTGCAATTTTGACCCTTTTTGAATAAAGTTTTCACTTTGGTACAACCATAAGACAGCTATGAACTAAATACTTTGCCATTTGATACAACCAAAATCATACACAACACAGTTATGCAGTATAAATATTGTGCCACTTGATAAAACCAAAACAAACCATTCCATTGATTATGTCAACTGATACAACCAAAATACAACCAAAGTACATCATACATAACCTACCACATCTATTTCAGTCACTAAACCATCTATTTTAATTGCCATAAACTTCTATTGTTTCACTGCCAATACCAAACACATGCAAATTGCAAATGCAAAGAAAGTTGACTTCCAAAAAGTCAAAGAGGTCAAACTTTTCTGCAATTCATTGTTCTTTTCACCCAGCTCAGCTTGAAGTATTCCAATCCTCCATTCACGGTTGCCCTCTTGTCCCAATTGTCTTCTTTGTTGTGGATTCAAAAGAGTGTACATCTCGTACAAATGTATCCTGTACCAATCACTATCCATCTCTGGATCATATCAATCCCAAAACTCACACTTCTTCTGCACGGGTTTGTATCGATTTGGACAAACAAGAAACCTTCGAGATGGATTAGTGTTTATCCAAGATGTTAAAACCATTACGGGTAACTCACAATCACATGTTCGATCATGAAGGTAGATGGACATGATTTGGTTTAAATTTTACTGTGTAATTAGGGTTTCAATTTGGGGTTAAATGTTAGGGATGTCGTGTTAATGAATTAGGGTTAAATAAATAAGGTTGGGTCGGGTTTTAGGGTTAAATAAGATATATGGGTCGGGTGGATTGTCTAGGTGGTTTTTTTAAAAAATACATAATACACGTGGAAAATAAAATTGGGTTTTTGGATTACTTGCCGGTAATAATGACTATAATGTCAAAAATTAGCCGGTTTTGCATACTAAATTGGTAATAAAAATAGTTTGTTACCTAATTTTGTAAATTTGGGAAAATATGTTGCTAATTTATGGACTTTACCCTATTTTATATCAACTATTAATGTAGAAAATCATTGAATAATATAAATTGCGTTTCGTTGAAGAAAAAAAGTTACTTTTCAAAAATGATTTCTATACCTGCGAGAGAAGTTGCTAACCAGGGTCGGTCCTGACTTTTCTGCTACTTTGGGCGAGCTGGCTAAAAAATGCCCCTAATAAGTAAATAATACATTAATTATCTTTTACTTGTTTGAAACCTAGTCTAGCTAAATGGCCTATTTTTCACACCTACTTTTATTTAATAAACAAAATGTTACGAATGAGAAGATCAACTTCAAATTACAAGTTTGGCTAAATATTAAGTAACATACTCTAGTTTGCGATATATCATAGTTCGCAAAAGTTAAATTCCTTGAACTTGTAGAAAAGCAAAAAATTAATGTTTCTAAAAGACGAACAGTTAAGGATACAACGAAATATTGTAATTTGAAAGAAATACTCCCTCCTTCCGAAAAAGGGTTTAGGAACAAAAAATAACAAAATTATGATATGTTTAATTAGTGCAATTTTTGATTGATAAAAATTTATTTTCACTTCCACTTTTATAATAAAAATTAAAAATGAGCAATTAATGCAAGTTTTGTTTAAGGGATGGAATTATAAAAAGTAATTAAAATTATTGTGCATAATATATATAAACTAGACATATTTTTAGAAAAACAAATAGTATTGTATTACTTACAAAACAGAAATATTAGTCATACAACAAATGTATATACAATAAATAAATAAATTAAAGAAGATGAAAAAATAAACTATTCTTATTATACAATTAACCCAAATCTCAGTTAAGAAGACACAAGAGGTAAAAAAGTTCAAAACAAAATATCATAATAATAGTTTTTTTAATCTATTTAATTTCCATCTCTTACTGAAGAAAATAATTCTCATCTCAATCACGTGACTAACTTTACCTATTTAATATAATATAATCTTTTTAGTTTTATAATGTCTTTCTCTCTCCACTAAACTTCATCTTCTTCCCGACTCCATGTCCCCCTTTCTCATTTTTAGATCTATTTACTTCTTAAGCAAATTTCAGTCCAATATAATATAGCAAAAATCTAAATTTGATGCCCCCAAAATTTTGATGCTTTGAGCCGTCGCCCACCTCGCCCGATGCTAGGGCCGGCCCTGTTGCTAACTTAATTGTTTTGATGATGAGATAAAAGTTATTTGTAACAAATGTCAAAAATCAAAAAGTCATGTTAATTCGTAAGTTTATGTTTAGACACACATATCATAACTTACGTTTATATGTCAAAAACAAGGTTTTAAGTTTCACGATAACAAAAAACAAGTAACCTAATCACCTAATTAGGTGAGTCCGCACATTGAAAGTGATGTAAAGAGCACACACTAAAACAACCTTATTCAAGGTTTTCCCCAACAACAGTGCAGTTACCGTATCAACTTTGGTGTTGTTCTCAAAGTTGTTAGCCTGAATTGTTTTTGTGTGCATGTACTTGTATGTTGTAGTTTGAGTATAAAGTGTAACACTATAAGGTTTGCATTGTTGCCCTATGGTGCACGCCACCACACCACCCTAGGCGCCATTAATGTTGCTGTTGGAATATGTGAATCATAACAATAGTATAAACACATAAACATCAAAGAGTACGCAGCGGAATAGATCAAATACAAATAATAAATTAACCGAATATAAATGGATGCGTACCTCTTTGTGATTTCTAGCAAGAACAAGAAACCAATGGAACAAGAACTATAAACCCTAATTGGGTTTAATAGAGGATCGACTAGGGTTAGTCAAATAGGGCAAATCACCTTGTTAGCAAAAGTATACCAACACTTCGTTCTTGAACACACGTATTAGTAGCGTTTCAATAAGAAAAGCTAGGTTCTTAATTCACAAGCAATCCAAACACAATGTTTAGAAGATCGCGTAGGAACCCTAGAAGGGTGTAGTTGATCAACTAAACAAGAATGGTTTTGAGCTTAGAAATCTAGTAGGAACCCTATAAGGGTGTAGTTCGATTTCTAACTCAAGAGGAGAAAGAGAAGGAGATTTTGGTTTGCAAGTGAACCAAGGGATGATTAGAATGAACAAAGAGGTTTGTTTATATACTAATCAATATCTTGGAGCACAAGACACAAACCCTACACCCTAATGGGTTGGGTTTGGCCAATGATGCGTGGGAATCGCAACAGGCTTTACCTCTCGAGGGATCTCGAGAAGCTTACAACCCCCACCAGGCAGTGTACCTGATCGTTGTAGTATAGTATAGTGACAAGTACCGGGGGATTGATCGTTCAGCTTAGGAATAGTGTCGCTAGGATTAGAAAGCCTAAATACTAGTTCTAAAGGTGAGGGATGATTATTTTTGTGTTTTTATATTTTTTAGAAAGCAAGTAAAATCTCGGGTTTTGGAAGAGTGGGCGGAATTAGTTGCTATTCAACTAACCCAAAACTAAGATGCAATCAAAATTAAAATACTAAAAATGAAAATTAACTAATTATACTAAGGTTGTGAGCAGTAATTGGAGAAAATGTGTTTACTTAGATTTCACTACTCTCTAGATATCTTTTACACGTTAATTACTTGTTATAATTGTATGGATGACGGATCGTATTCCTTAATACCATTCATGGGGTGGCATACATAACTCCCCAATTCTATGAGCTCTTATCTCCTCCTACACCATGCCCAGCACAACTATAGGGATTGTAAACAGTGGCTCATGCATTAAATACAACCAATAAAGACCTAGTACGCCTCGGTTCATGTTTCTTAAGACGTTCAAGCATGTTACCATTTGGAGATCTGCCAGTTTTCTTAAGCCTAACATATAAATCATTCATCCAAGACAAGAATAAACAAGTAATCAACACATAATCAATATCTAGGTTTCATTAGATCTAAGCAAACACAAAAGAGATCTAACCTAGCATAATGGAATTGAGACAAGAACAAGATATAGACAACCAACACATAGACATATTGATTGAATTAGAAGAACACTTATCTCAATTACAATGCAAGGTATCAAGGGTTTGGAACCCTTGAAAAACCTGTAAAAGTTGCACCAAAATCGTCTTTAGGGTTTCTCCAAAACTTCTCTTTTTTAATGTGAAAAACTAGAAAACTATATATAGGAAAATAGGGATGACGGCGTCAAGAACAAAGGTGTGACGCCGTCATCTCGCCGCCAAATACTTCCTCGGACGGCCTTGATCTACTTTTGATGCCGTCAAGGTCTAGGCCGTCACACAAATTACTCTTGATGCCCTGTGTGTGACGCCGTCATCAACTACGGATTTTAATTCTTGAGGTTTGACGCCGTCATGGAATTACTCTTGACGCCTTCATGTACTGTTCCCAGCATGGAAAATTGAGACTTTGCCGTTTTCTTCACTTTTATGCTCCAAAAACGTCCAAAATGGCTTCTTTTCCAGAATTCACTCTCCAAGTACCTAAAATCACAAAAAGAACGATTTAGGGCAATATTTGATCAAATAAAGTCGGATTCGGGCTTAAATGACCCCCTAAAAACGGATCATTTTTCGCCTCATCAGCCAAACATGGGTTTTACAAGCTCATTCCATGTTTTTCTTGAACTCTATTTTAAGTTCAGTCCTTCATCTTTCCTCCAACGATCATTTTGTGAATTTAATAATTATTCGTCACTAAAACAATAATTATTAATTAATTGAAACTCATACGTAAAGTGTGCAATCCCGAAGTCTCGAGTTCGAGTCCGGACATATTCATTAATTTTTATCCGTTAAAACTAACAGCTCCCACTCGGATATACATTAATGTAATAATGACAATGGTTAGTCTAGCATAACACGCCAATGTCCCCAGAACGATCACGAGTATGGTTTCCTAGAAAAAAACCACCTTTGATGATTCATCATCATACTTATCCTTTTGATTCTAATACTATGTTAATATGGATATGGATCGAAGTCATTCCATAATTAACTAGTGTTTCTCGTTATTTATGATCAAGCAAGATTACCAATTCATCTGAACGCATTCCAGATAGACCTTGGGCATGGCCATGCAAACATCTTGTTAATCCTACGAGTGGCCAAACAGTATTAAACTTCAAAACAAATTTGAAGGAACCAAATCCTGTTATTGACTACAAGCGTAACCTATGAACTTCGCATCACGTCTGAAAATAATCCTTATAACTACCAGTTACGGATAGCGTTAGATTATCTCACAGAAAATGAACTACATCCACAGTAGTTACCTGGTATCTCAAGTCTGAGGATAAATATTCATGATTCACTATAATGACAACATCCATAAGTATAATCATGTAATTGAGATTTTGTCCTATATTCAATTTATCCATTATTGAATATCATGTGAATTTGGCATGTCCACGCATCAATATATTTTAATATATTATACCAAAACTCAGATTTGTCTTAGTTCAATGATACTCCCATATCATTAATTGACAACGGACTATTTAGAATAACATAACATAAGTTATTCATGGATTAAACATGCAAATATGGGATACAATCTATTATTAATGAAAACAAACGTACTCAGTACTTTAATTCATTATTAAATAATAATTGCTTAACATCCCTTATCCAAATACTAAATAGATCAATGCATGAAAAATTCTTGTTAATGAATTTTGTCTCAAGTAATAACAATCATACTTGTTGACAATTATGCCCAAGTAATGATAATCATACTTGTTGACAAGACATTATTCAACTAACTTTGATCTATCGGAATTTTAAGAATACTTATTTCAAGAATTCAATTAACGAAATTTTTGTATATGTGCATTCAAATAATTTGATATAACCACATAATACATCATAAAATGTGTATGACATCCTCAACATACAATTTATGATAATTAAACTTCCAAACCTTTAAAGTTTAAAGTATTCTTATTTTTTAACGTATAATGCAACTATGCTTTTCGTTAAGCATAACTAGTACACATGGCTATTAACAAGGATGAAATCCTTCCATGACTAGTATTGAGTGTCATCTCAATTTATATTAGCATCATTGTATGCAAACAACAATATGCTCTTTTCCGTAAACTTCAATGTGTAATGTTTTATTCCTTCCAAACTTTCAAGTTTGTTGGCTATGACAATTTTACAAATTGTTCATTTATAGAATCTAGAAATTGTTCCAGGCTGAGGATGTGATTCTATATCCAAATATATTCCTTTAGAATATTCATTACACAACTTATCTAATATCTTTCAATTAGATATCAATGTTGTCAAATCATCTTTTATCAAAGCATGATATAACAACAACATGATGTACATGACAAATTCTCGTGTCCAACTTAATTTCATTCATGTATTACATATCTATTTAAACTTTCTAAATGATATATCATGTTCTATTAGATTCATTTACCGCACATGTTTACATCAATAAACATATATTCAAGGTTGTATGTTTTACTTATTAAATCTTTCAAGTAAAGTTTCATTCCAAGTTATGACTTACCATTTAACTTATATAGAATGTTACTTCCTATATGTTATACAACATACATGATTTAAATAAGTAAACATAATACTCCCACTAGCTTTCAGAATTACTTATGAGTTATCTTATTTTAAATTATAAATCAAAACATAGATTTACTATTTAAACATAAGATTTATCTCCTTGATGCATGCATCTATCCATACTTGGATTCTTGCATTTTGCATACTTTCAAAGATTAAATGAATTCATAAAACTCTTAATTACTCATCGTCCTCGCTTAAGTAATTATATAAGAAAGAGGTTTTATAATCCATTGTCAAATTTCATATTCATAAAAATGAGTATGACAATTACCATCTTTGTATTTTTAATGTGCTTAGGAAAGAGTATTCAATCATAGTTAATTACTTAAGTATGATTAATAATCTTGTCATAAGACATACATTAAAATATGTATACAATTTTGTCCATATGATTCTTTATGCAAAGATTTAAACCTCTAGGGTTTTTCTTCTCTTGCAGAAACTCATCTTCATTAAGATAAACCAAGTTTTCAAAGTTGACTTATCTTTATGGACAACATCTTAACATTCATAGTATGAGCAATTTACGATAATTAGTAAATGCGTCATTATGATTAACAGGCTTACTTTGATCCTGTAATTCATAATTCTCAGCATATTAATTAAATATCTGAGACATCCCTACGGATTTATGAATGAGAGTTTCATCATTTTTGAGATTTAACCTTTACATTTCAAACCTCATCATGATTTTCACTAGTGTGGTTTTAGAAGATTATATATTTTGTAATTTTGATCTTTCAAGATCTAAACAAAACTCCCACTTGCCTTTTGTATTTTATAAATACTTTAGCAAGATGAGCAACACTAAATCGTTCTCATTTGGGATATTACAAAATATTTTACAGTTCCTGACTTTTGTTTGTTAAAACTACTTATTAACAAAATCAGAACTTCATTTTAAGACTTTAATGTGATTCATCACATTCCATAATGTCTTATTTAATCTTCTAGGTTGGAGTCTTATTGAGTATATTCAATCCATACTCAATTTTCTAACCTTGATAACTTTTGGAAGAAAAGAAGTCATATTTATTTTTTAATCAAACAATATAACAAGAGTTTGATTTTTCCTAACTGAACACACCACCAACTTGTGATGTTTTATTAGAATTAATATTGTGAGACAAACTAACAATATGTAAGATAAACTTATTCCCTTTGGCTTACCTATTTACCAACTAAGTCAACTTAATGGTACAATAGAATTTCCAAGCCAATTGCATGCTATATAACATAAGTACCTTTTGAACAAGTTACTTCATGTTCATGTCTTAAGAAGACATAAACTGTTATATTCCCACTTTACGTTGTACATCATTGATCAACTCAATGATTTCTTGTTTGAAACATAACAAGTTTAACGTCTTACTTTATTATAAGTCTTGTAATAGTTAAAAGACTTCATGTTTATAAGAAGATATAAACATAAATAACTAAAGTATTTGTGAACACCACCACTTGGTTTCAATAGAAATTTCAAGTTAATTTACTACTGCATTTGCTTATATCATTTTATGAATTATCCAATTTAAGAAATTGCAAACTCACATAATTCCATTACATCAGTTGATCTGCTAGTAATGAAATCATGTAGTTTACCTTTTTATTGCAATCTAGGCAGGTTACACCCTGACGTAAATTGTAAATTCAAGTGTTTCTTTTAATTTGAATATCATAAGACATAAAAGTAGTCTTATAATCATGACACATGTTCTACATAAGATAATCTTACACATTAAATGTATAAGTCCTATTAGAACATTGATCTCTTACCTTGCAATTAAGAGAATCTTATCATCATATTTCTATGTATTGTTCCTTTGCACACAATAAACAATTCTCCCACTTGTGCATTGAACAATATCATGTAGTATATAAACAACACAACATAAGTTTGTTTATGTGATTCAATATGATTTGAGTCATAAGTAGATGTAGGACTACTTTGTCTTATCAGGAAACGCATATGGCTATCCTAAGAACATGAGTGTCTACAATTTGAAAGTAATTATCTTGAAGATAATTTGGGCTACTACACAGAAATTAAGTCTTGTAGCTCCCACTGAATTAGAGAACATAACAATAACTCTATATTCAGTAAACAACACAAAGCTCCAACTGGATTTGACAACATTGTACGTGTTTCATAACCAGTGAAAACAATTTGCTTGTTTTTACTTTCCTACACATTTAGAAAAACCCATACGTAATAATTACTCAGGTTCTAAAATGTGTATTCTACTATGTTTATGATGGATTATCCATCAATGATATTAACTTGAAGAATTTGGGCATGCAGCTTCTTCCTTAATAGGCCTACCATCCCCATAATGGTATGTAGCACCTTTAAAGCACAACAACTAGATAAAATACTAGCTTTGCCTTTTACCAATTTTGCGGTAATCTGTCCAGCTTCTAATAACTCATATTTTCCATTTAACCAAATGCATTGTTTGTTATAGAAGAATTCATTCACCAAATAAGGGTATTGAAATTTCTTATGAAAATAGCATGTGCAATACTCCTGAGTTATATATTAGAATGTAGACAATTCTAATGTTCCTGTCATACCTTTCTCAATCATGAAAAGGAATAGGATTGAGTCTTATTCTTCTCTCATGGAAAATAGACTTAGGATTGAGTCTTATTCTTATGTTCCTATCATACCTTTCTCAATCATGAAAAGGAATAGGATTGAGTCTTATTCTTCTCTCATGAAAAATAGACTTTCTTTCATTTCGGTAAATTTTTCTCAATCAAACATTATGTTTGAAAGCAGAATTAGATCAATTTACCAATTTTAAGACCAAACCACGTTTACGGCTTTAATGTTGCATTAATACGTTAAAAAGAATTACAAAATTCAATTTAGTATTTTCAATAATTAAAATTTCAAGATAATTAAATACCCATGGTTCATAATCATATAACCATTTAATTTCCACTGAAAAACTAGGATCCAAATTGACATAGGTTCATCACATCAGTTGATCTGCTAGTGATGACGGTATTCAATAAGGTACGAGTCGAACCTCAATTGCCAATATTCAATTGCAATTCCTAGAATCGATGGGATTTACATATTTGCCAACCGCAGTTGCAATGTAAGCATGTTTTATCCCCATCTTCTTATGCCTTGAGTGATCAGAACCCGCTATCAACTCAATTAAGTTAACCAACTTAAGAAACAGCAAACTTACATAATTACACCACACCAGTTGATCTGCTAGTGATGAAATCATGTAATTTGCCCCTCCATTGCAATCTAGCCAGGCTACGCCCTAATGTAGACCCAATTTTAGGTGTTTCCGTTTCATTGGATGGCATATAACTTAAATTTAAGGATAGTAAATTTGATGTGTGTAATCAAAATATATGTACAAAGATGTCATGCATTCATCTTGTAGCATATGTTTCATGTAAAAAACTTTACTCATTAGTTTCTTTACGAGCTTAAATCTCCAAAGTTTTGATTGAGGCGTTGAGAAACTTACAACTTTGCCTTAAGTGCTTCGTAGTTATCATGGATGTTAGGTAAAACTAAATTTGACTCACAGGCGAGCGGCAAGCCAGAATGGAGGCTCACTAAGGCCGCAATTTAATGCTAAGCCATCCTTATACCCACTTTTTAGTTTGTCAAAATAGTTTCACCTTACAACCACTTAATACAGTCGCGATCAATCAACCAAAAGTTCAAGATTTATATATAAGCTCAAAACAAGATTTCACCATTATTAAGTCCGTTTAATATTTTATTTATGAAATTACCCTTTGTTACTATCATGTCACAATAACATATAAAACAAAAGTAATAAATAAAATAAACAAACAACAACAATAATGGACATGCAAATCAAAATCAATTTAAAACACACAATTGATTTAATATACGATTAATAGGGTCTTCCATAATCTTATAATTAATCAAATTTTAGTAATCTTTATTCATAATATTTACTAAACAATTTATCAATTATAATATAATCGCATAATAAGCATGAAATCTTAAAACCAAATCATCATAATCCAAGACAACACATGCATGGTTTGTCATGGATGCCCATATTGCACATATTATAACAAATAATCATGTCAATCAAGGAACGCAACCAAACGGCATATCACCAATATCCATTTATATACACATAAATTACATGCAACCTAGGGTTTCTACAAGTTTTTATCACATAATTCATCAAACCCTAATTTCCTTTTTTTAAATAAAAAAATTCGACATTTATAAAAAAAAAAATTCGAAAAAATAAAAAAATCTAGGGTTTATGAAAAATATAAAAACATAAGAACACTAAGCATGTGATTAATCAAACGATACAATTTTTTATGTGTTTCGGTAATATATTACATGTATTAACGGCTCTTGATGCCACTGTTGGAATATGTGAATCATAACAATAGTATAAACACATAAACATCAAAGAGTACGCAGCGGAATAGATCAAATACAAATAATAAATTAACCGAATATAAATGGATGCGTACCTCTTTGTGATTTCTAGCAAGAACAAGAAACCAATGGAACAAGAACTATAAACCCTAATTGGGTTTAATGGTGGATCGACTAGGGTTAGTCAAATAGGGCAAATCACCTTGTTAGCAAAAGTATACCAACACTTCGTTCTTAAACACACGTATTAGTAGCGTTTCAATAAGAAAAGCTAGGTTCTTAATTCACAAGCAATCCAAACACAATGTTTAGAAGATCGCGTAGGAACCCTAGAAGGGTGTAGTTGATCAACTAAACAAGAATGGTTTTGAGCTTAGAAATCTAGTAGGAACCCTATAAGGGTGTAGTTCGATTTCTAACTCAAGAGGAGAAAGAGAAGGAGATTTTGGTTTGCAAGTGAACCAAGGGATGATTAGAATGAACAAAGAGGTTTGTTTATATACTAATCAACATCTTGGAGCACAAGACACAAACCCTACACCCTAATGGGTTGGGTTTGGCCAAACATGGGTTTTACAAGCCCATTCCATGTTTTTCTTGAACTCTATTTTAAGTTCAGTCCTTCATCTTTCCTCCAACGATCATTTTGTGAATTTAATAATTATTCGTCACTAAAACAATAATTATTAATTAATTGAAACTCATACGTAAAGTGTGCAATCCCGAAGTCTCGAGTTCGAGTCCGGACATATTCATTAATTTTTATCCGTTAAAACTAACAGTTTCCTCATAACACAAGCCACCACCATGCCTCAAAGTGATGATGCGTTGTTTGTTTGTTTTCGTAAAAGAAATGGTGTGTTTGTATTATCTGTATTTATTTTATGCGTTTTTACAAGTGTCTTTTAGTTGTGTAATCAAGAATAAAGATGGTTCGATTTATTTTTCTTCTGCAATTAGACGAGTAATTTAAGGACAAACCAAAATAAAAAACATGTACTTATGAATTATTGAGACAAAGGGAGTTATATATGTTCACATTTACTTTACTTGTACTCTTTCACCAACTTCTCGTTACTTCAAAGTTTAAACACATAGCAAGTTAGTATAATTGGCATGTTACTTCAAACACAGCATGTGAGTGTATCATAAGCCAAACATGATTAAAAGTAAGAAACCCATATATATCCTCAAACACATGACATGCTAGTATAAATATCACAAGACAAACATGGTATAAAGCAAAAACCATCTAAAAGACTATAAACCATTATCAATCATTATACCATTCGAAACAAAATCACAAAAATGATACCAAAGCAGAATAAGAACAATTTTTTTTTTTTTTTTTTTTTTTTTTTTTGTTAACATGGGTTTCCGACTCGACATTGCGAGCCGACTAATCCCACGGCAACTACCCTTTTGGATAGCCCGGAGTCGGCGCAGGTGAACCTCCGTGGCCACAAGGGTATTAATTTTCTCCCCATTGGATTCGAACCCTTGACCTCCTCTTTGGAAGGGAATAAGAACAATTTGGACTAGGGGTGTTCATGGTTCGGGTAATAAACCGAATAAACTGAAAATCGAATCGAACCGAACCCAAAAAAACCGAACCGAACGTATAACAGAACCGAATTTGTCAAAACCGAACTGAACCGAATTAAAAATTCAGTTTTCGGTTTGGATATGGGTTTTGCTATCCGAACCGAAAACCGAACCGAAAACCGAATTTATATATATATATATATATATATATATATATATATATATATATATATATATATTATATTTATATTATTTTATATATAAAAAAAGTCCATTAAAATTTTATACTAATGTAAAAAACACTTTTTATGCTTGAAATATTTTTTTTCCCAAAAATATATATAATTAAATTTAAAAAAAATATAAATAGTGTAATTTAAGTACAAATTTCGGTTTTCGGTTTTGACCCATAACCGAACCGAACTTCGGTTCGGTTTGGTTTTCGGTTATAACCCAAAATTTTTTTTAACCAAACAACCTGAATCGAATAAACCGATTAACCGAGAACCGAATCGATGAACACCCCTAATTCGGACATTCTAGTTCCCTGAAGCCTGGCCCAGATATTTCACGAGCCATATCCAAATGGGCTCTTAATCCACCAACCCACCAACCCACCAACATAAACAACATAGACATATAACATATGTAGGGTTCTTCCATCTGGCCGCCCCCATATCCTTTCAAGCAAAGCGGCTCAACACTACTCTCATGGCTTTTGATTTCTTTCCGGCGACTTTTTGTCTTGACAACGGTGGACTAGACTACATTCATAATGATAAAAACAGGTTACACATTCATTTTATTTGTGAATGCCGGTATTATTTGATGTTTATATGATTAAACAAAGCAAGCTGCTTTTAATATATAAAAATTTGAAACCCTAACTTTGTCATATCAGCAGCTACCGTCTAAGTCAATTAATACCGTAATACACTAACTCTATTTCGAATTGGTTACTTGTTTTGGTTTAGTTTATTGTTGTGATTTTAATTTTTTTTTTGTTAAATTCGTGTTTATGAGTGTTGGGGTGACTATTGTAGGTGAGTTTGTTTGTGTTTTTCCACAAATTTGAAATCGCAACTTTTTCCATTAAATTTTTAATTGCAGACTCTAACTAGATATAATACCCGCGCACGCGCGGGGTTTTATCTAAAATTTTTAAAGAATAAGTGTATTAAAAATTTTAAACTAATAATTTAAATTTAGAAATTATTTGAAATTATTTTTTCTAAAATTTAAAATAATGTAAATTTTTATATATTAAAAACAAATAATTAAATTTATTTTTTGTTTTAATTTTGTAAGGATTTTGATTATAGTGTGTTTTGAAAAGTTAGATTTAAAAATAGTTTGAGCATAATAAATATAATTAATGATAAAATATATATTTTTTTCTATATATATTTTTTTGAATTATTTTATGTTTGGTTACCACTTGTTTATACATTATCAATTTTAATAAATATAATTCATGAAAAAAAGATTTTTTATTTTATTTTTTTATTTATTTTTTAATATGTAAAAATAAAATTTATTTTATAAAATTATGAATTTTGTAAAAAGTCATATATTTTAAGTCTGTGTCATAGTAAATGTTCACTATATTTTTTTTGTTTTTTTTATTAAATGTTGACAATTATTATTTTTGTTTTATATAATACTTTATGAAAAATATATGAATGAATTGTGTTGTTAACGTAATTTAATTGGTAATAATTTTTATCAAGTATATAACACAAATAAAAACATTTACTGTCAAAATTTAAATTAAATAACTTCAAATATTTGAAGTAGACACTTATTATGGGATTGAGTGACTATTTTTTGTAAAATTTTCAATTATATATTGATATTTACTATTACCTTGAATAATGAACTGTGTTACGTTCTCGATGCATGCAAATGAACATTTTGTTACAATGCAATGATTCATATTCAGGCAAAAATTGTATACAATTAATTGTATTAATTCATTGACACCTAATATATTAATTTGAAGACATAATCACCACACATTAACACACATATCAACTCTATCTTTTCTCCAATAGATCTGGTAACTTATCATCTTCTAACCGATCATCTTGTAAATTTAATTTTTTTTTTTTTTTTTTTTTTTTTTTTTTTTTTTTTTTTTTTTTTTTGTTATTAATTAGCATAACTTTTTTATGTAACTGGTAACCGATCATTTGGTTGTTTATGTTATAATATATTCGATTAAAAGAAAAACATATATGATTTGTTCTTGATTTAATCGATGTTTATTTTTTTGTTGATGTAATCGATATTAGTGATCATTATGTTGTTTATAATCTTATATATTGTATCATTGTTTTTTTTTTTTTTTTTTTTTTTTTTTTTTTTTTTTTTTTTTTTGTGGATTTTTCATATGTCGATACATGATGATTAGTTTTGATGGTTGTTTTGATAATTTTTGGTAACGGTACGGTGCTGATGTTTTTTTTGTTTTGAGGTTTTAGTTGACTGTTATGAGTAGACTTTTGTTTTCATTGATTTATATTATGGTTGTTTTGATTGTTCTTGTTTTTGTTATGTTTTTGTCGTGATATAGGATTAGGAATTGATGGAGTTATGTTTTAGCTTGGCTTTTTTGTTTAGCATTAGTTTGCAATTGGTAGAATGGGTGAGTCATTTAGTGTTCATTGGTGTATTTTTTTTTCGTTTGCTGGTTTCGGGTCAGCTATTGGTTTTGGTTTATGAGTTAAATGTAAATTGTTCATAGGATAAAGATTGTTTAGTGTGTGAGTCGAAACCGAAAGATTGTTTATTGTTCATAATATATGTTTTTGTTTGTATGTTAAGTTTAGTTAGTTTAAGAATATTGGTTGCTTTAGAAACATAACCTTCGGTTTGTTGTGAAATTTTCAATCTGTTTGTTGAAGGAATTTTTGCGCTGTGCTGTTGGTTATTGTTTGATCTTCTTGATCTTTGGTTAATTGTGACTGTAACCTCTTTCTAGGTTTTTTATTATATTTTTGTAGAATTGCATGTGACGGAGTGTAGGTTAATGGATTTTGTGTTGAGAAGTTGAGATTGGTTGGAGTTATATGTGTTTGAGGTGTTATATGAAGTTTTGATAGGTTTTCAGAAATTGTTTTTGATTACCAAAATATAATATACAAGTTTATCTTTATTTAGTTATATTGTTGTCAGTATGGCTTGCCATGATCAGGTTGTTGAGTTGTACTAGCTTAAGGCATAATGCATTTAAAGTGTAAAAGGTAAAGTAGTAACATGAGCCTGAATACGTAGATGTTGGTGGCTCACATCATTTTAAATAGTAGGTACTGAGATTGTTTTATTGCATATGTATAAGTAACAAAAGCCTGCATACTATGGTGAAAAAAAGCCCAGATTTGGTGGTAAGGCAGGTAAAGAATGGAGATATAAGAATTGTTTACCATTATCAAGTTATCAATGAATACACCGTCATCTTTTTTTTTTTTTTTTTTTTTTTTTTTTTTTTTTTTTTTTTTTTTTTTTTTTTTTCCTAGAAGCATAATTTAGGCTCGAAGATAAACCAATTCATTATCTGTCAAGGCTTCAGAACATACATCCACTGATTGTTAAGTCAAAGCATAGTATATTGATATAATAATTTGGAAAGTAACACAACATATTAGATACATAGTAGAGCTATAGATGGTTGCGATGTTTGAGTTTTTGTTGCGATGTTTGACTTCATGTAGTATATGTTTACTGTAGTTGTTAGCTTTATAGTTATAAAGGAAGGCATAATGCATTTAAATTCTAAAAGCTAAAGTAGTAACTTGAGCCTGAATACGTAGATGTTGGTAGCTCAGCTCATTTAAAATAGTAGGGACCGAGATTATTGTATTGCATATGTATAAGTAACAAAAGGCTGCATAGTATGGTGAAAAAAGCCCAGACTTGGTGCTAAGGCAGGTAAACAATGGATATATAAGAATGGTTTACCATTTTCAAGTTATCAAGGAATACATTGTCATCTTTTTTTGTCCTAGAAGCATAAATTAGGCTTGAAGATAAACCAATTCATTATATGTCAAGACTTCAGAACATACATCCACTGATTGTTAAGTCAAACCATAGCATATTGATATAATTATTTGGAAAGTAACACAACATAGTAGATACATAGTAGAGCTATAGATGGTTGCGATGTTTGAGTTTGTGTTGCGATGTTTGACTTCATTTAGCATACGTTTACTTTAGTTGTTAGTTTTATGGTTATAAAGGAATATATATGTATATATTTAGTATGAAGTTTTGTGTTACATACATCCTTAACTGGTATGTCAATATCTATCATCAGGTTTGTTCAATTGTATTTGTTAGTTTGGTTGGAAGCTATTTGGGTTGTTTAAACGGCGTGATGGAATTTATTGTGTTTGTTGATCCAACCAAGTATCCACATTCACAGGTAAACAAAATAAGTGTAATTTTTATTTAATTTTTTTTTATATTTTTATAAAAATGTTATTTATTTTATAATTGTCGAATATTGAATACAGAATCTTCCACAAGTATTTGCTGATGATTTTTTCGATGGGAATAGATATGTGTATCTCACAAGCAATTTACGCTATCGTTTTAAATGTGACTTGGTGAAACCAAATGGACGACCTATTAGGATTACAGGTGTTAGGTGGGTTGAATTCTGCAAAGAAAATGTTCGTCAGTTACGGTTGATGCATTTTATTCAGCAGGGTGAAGATACTTATTACGTGACTTGTTATGATGATTTTGGTTATGAAGATGGTTTTTATCCTGGACCAAGAAAGCGGCCACAACGGTTTGTTACTCGTGTTTGGCCATATCATGATTATGATCAGGTATTGTGATAACCTTAACATTTGTGGTTGTTAACCGTAAAGTATTTTATTAGGTATATGTAAATTTAGTTTTGTATCGTTCTAATGAACATTGTGATATTTTTTTGAATAGGACATTCCTCCTCAGTTCTTGCAAGGATTGGATCATAATGGTACAATAACAATTCGTGCGAATATAGAAGAGGAGTTTGAAGTTTGTGTGAGCTATGTTGAAACTGATTCACCAATTGGTAAGTATAAGTATTGTTTGTTGGAGGAGGATTGGAATGCAATGGTAAATGGTCTTGGTCTTGAATCTGGCATGGTGGTTGTTCTGACTAAAGAACAAAACAATCGTTTGTATTTAATGGCATTTACCACTGAAGGTAATCAAGTCACTATTCCAGATTTTAGAGGGTTGACAAACATTAAAAAAATACAACGCCCATTGTATCCATTTGAAGAAGGTGGTATGATATAATTTTTTAATTGAAGGTTTTTTTTTTTTTTAATTTTTTATTTTCTATAATGTATATAGGGAAAGTGTGTTTGATAATTTTGGCTTGTTCAATTGCAGCTGACAAAAGACTCCAGCACATATGTTTATGGCCAGGTCATCGTGAGCATTTTGGTGAAAGATATGATACGTTCTATAAGGCTTATAATTTAACTGTTGACCAGCAAAGACTTGTAAGTTTTTTAATTTTATTATAATATTTAGATAATGTAAGTGTGTTTAATAAATTTATTATTTTGATATTTTGTAAAATTAGTTAATTTTTAATCTAATGATATTTAGTTAATGTATTTGGTTTTGGTTTATGTTTAGGGGTATATTTTAGTCTTATGTGGTTGTTATAAATTGTGATTGTAGTACTCAATTTAAGAATGCAAAAATTTTATTTTGACAGCCAATCCCAGCTAGCTTTCTATATCATCATCCAATGCATACATACCGTAAGGTCTTATTGATCCATCAAAACATTCAGTATGAAATGATTGTGAAGATGGATCACCACACTGAAGACCCAACACGGAAGAACCATGTTAATATTCTTGGAAAGTGGAAGGAATTTGCTGGAGAATGCAACTTTGGATTGGCGAAGATGCTTCGGTTCAAATTGTTTCACACATTTCAAGGTTTGAATGGTGATGAAGATTCAGTTCCAGTTCCTGTTTTCCACGTTTGTTAGTTAATGACTATTATGTAAGCTTTTGTGGATTTCATCTTATGGTTGCTAGTATTATCGTAAATGTATTAAGAATGTTTAAATGGTATTATGATTATGTAAGTAGTATGTTATGGTTGGAATCTGTCTTTTGTTAAGCCGAATATTTTTAAGTTTGTGGTATTTGAATGATGAAATATTTTGTGTATATTTAGTTGATGGTTATTTTTTTTATTAATTTTTTATTTGGTTTGTTATGGAATTTTTTTTATATATTATGATCAATTTTATTTTTATTTTTTTAGTTGTAAAATAGTTTTGCAAAAAGAAGATTAAAATAATAATAATAAAGTTTGTAAAAATACCACTGCTGGGGTTTGATCTCGGGCCACCCAGCTCACCCCCACACACTCTTACCATCTTTGCCCTTGGGACTTTTCTCAAGGGTATTTCGTTTTAAATTGTTTTATATAGTATGTTTTTAACTAATTAGACAGGGAGGGAGACATGTATGAGTTTTGGATTCATGTATGATATTATAATTTTTCATGTGTATATATGTACATACAAATGCTGATTGATTACGTATTGTTACACACAAGTTTAAGTTGTAATAAGTTATAGCCATAACTTCATAATTGAACAAATATACACACAACAGAAGGATACGTTTTAATAAGAACATATTCGGAGATATAGTGTTGTTTTTGGTGATTGATAAAGCTATTTTAACATGATAAAAGATGGTGACTGGTTTTCCTTGAGACCTACTCTAGGTCTGTTAACTTTTTTTACCATTTAGAACATAGGAAAATAATTTCCATGCCCGTAGGATTAGTAGAACTTAGATTTCACTTTTTATCTTGCGCACTTATGTAGTTTTTAATTAAATTTTGCGCGTTTTTAGTTTTAATTATGATTTAGGTATAATAACTTTACATTATCATTTTCATTGTTCTTTTATATGTTTTTTAGTGTTTATTCACTCACAGTAGTTTTAATTTCACATCAAATAATCTTCATCAAATACGTTAAAACTAAACACAATTTTGTTTTTGTATTAAATAAACATAAAACAGTTGATATTAAAGATTCTAAATTAATGTCTTGAGCAAGTATTTTCTTCCGGTATGCATTGACATGTCCCTTCACGCACTGGGCAGTAGCAATCATCATCTTCATAGTATTCTATGATGTCTCAATTTTCAGATTCCCAATCATTTAGCAATTCATCTTCTGTCATGCTATTGGGTATATGAGCAGTTGTTTTTGTTTTTTTTTGTATTCGTCCCCAAATCTTCTTCATTAACGTCTTCGATATCTACAACATTAGGACCGTTTCTTCTTTTGGTAGCTCCAACTTTTAATATGATGTTTGATGTGCCTTTGATATTTTTAAAAAGTCTGCTCTTGTTGTCATCAATCTGTGGCAAAATGTATGCATCAAATAATTTTGTTGTACGTAATCTGTAATTTTTTTGTTGAAAGAATCTGTTGAATGAAATTCTTTTTTGATTACTTAAACATCTACAACATTAGAGTTTTTTTTTTTTTTTTTTTTTTTTTTTTTTTTTTTTTTTTTTTTTTTTTTGGTTCTTTTTTTAATTTGTTGTTTTATGTGGCTTTGATATGTAAATGCTTTTGTTGAAACAATGAGGTAATGAAATAGTATTTTGGTATTATGAATAAAGTATGTGAAATATGTGACGGATGTCTTTTGGATTACCTTTTCGTCTTCTGAATCTTCAATGATTATGATATCCTTTTTATTATGGCCGTTCTCTTTTGGCATAGGTCTATTGTTTGTCATCTGAATAGAATCAAGATCGAAATTATTAATTATATGATTTGAATTTACCTTTACAAACTGAAGGTTGTTTTAGTTTTACATACCTTGTCATTCTTTATGAATTCCTTTTGTTGTGTTTTTGCATTGAACGCACTTGTTAGGTTTACCTGAGGTGGTTGGCATGTTCCTTTTGATATGTTTTCTTGTAATCTGCGAGAAACCAATAATAGATCATCATAGTGACAATATTTTGTTGTTTACTTTATAATGTTCTTACCTTTCTTTGAACATCGATATTTGCTTGTTGTTGTTATTGATATAAATCTTCGTTGCTTTGTTGATGCTTGACACTTGTTGTTTGTCTGCATTTATGTTAAGTTTTAGTGTTTATATTACTGCATCAAAATTTTGTTTTTGTGTAAAAAGTATATGAAAGGAAGAAGTTTTACTTTCCTATGTGTTAATTTTTGCTAGCTGGAGAATCATGACGATAGGGTCTCTTCTTGCGATATTTTTGTGTATGTATTCTTGTAAAGCATCAGCATCGTCTTCCCATAAATTACATCGTATCTTGTGGCCACTGTAATAAATAAATGTCTCTATTAGTAAATGAAGTAACTATATTTCATAATTGTTGATTACAAACCTTGTATTTCGCGGCTCGTATTCAATCAGACTTGTTCGTTTTTGGTCCACGGTGACTTGTTTGAGTCTGTTGTTCGAGACTATTTGGCCAATGACATCTGCAAATTTAATTTAATGTTAGTTTTTTTTTTTTGTTTTTGTAATATTAAATAAACTTTTTATTATAAATTACCAAAAGCTTTAGCCTTGCTGATTCGGTTGCTGATAATTGAGTCGAACGAAACGAAGTCAAGACCGTCGCATTCTGTTTCGAAGTCATCTGTAACTGCAACACAAGTTTCTTTCTTGAAGTATATTTTTGCGTCATGCTCCGTTAGCCTGATCGACGCTTGGTTGGGCACACAGTTGAAGTCGCTTATACTAAGTGTAGCTCCTTCTTTTAGTGGTTTCTAAGAGGCGCGTTTGAATATTGTATAGTAATTTGCGCACACATGGATTTTTGAACCCTGTAATTTTTTTGGAAAATAAACTTTTAGTTGTGTGTATCAAACTTTTAAGATGTATGCCGTTGAATGTTACTGACACATTCTTTTATGAACGGGTCGATTAAAGTTACACATGTTTTCTATTAAGAGGCCAATAGGTTTAATGAGATAAAGTAAACCACAATGTATTGTCAACGCATAAAAGCAAATAAATATGTTTAGTAAATAGTTACTCTTTTTAATCGTCAGTAATGACCCGATTCATTTATTAGTTACGATAAATTTACTTGTAAAGATGTTTAAAGGCGTACCTCTTCGTCCATTAAGATCATATTGATATTGTAGTTTAATACCGGTTCGCCCCATATCTGTGCATTGATTTCATTTGCTTTGGATGGCGCTTCCATGCAGTAAGTCTTCCATACGCGAATTGCTTTAACTTTTATTCTGTAGTTGGTCTTTGTGTTTGGTTTTAATTCTTTAAGATTATGGATTTTTGTCGCCGGGCACTTTTTTGGGTGTTGGTTTTTTTTGGTTTTTGCTGATTTGGTTGATCGATCGGACATTGTTGTCGGATTTTCCCTTTGTTTTTTTAGTTGCCTATATTTTAAAATTGTTGATGTCAAGTATCTATATATAAATGTGTGAATTATATTGTGATGTTGTAAATAGCGTTTTTTTAGTTATTTTATTAATAAGTGTTTGAGTTTGAGTCAAACATAACCTTATCTTATATAGTTTTATAATACAACCCAAAACAATCCTTCTTACTTCTGCTTCTCTATTGATAGAAAGGCTGATTTCTTTATGTTCGAATTATCGGTCATATTTTGGTTGTATGATTAAATTAGTTCAAGCATCTTTTTGTCCCAGGTATTTGAATTAATAAATTGAATTGATTCATTCGTATATGATTAGGATTGTTGTTATTATGTTTTGTAATTGTATTAGGAGAGGATTGCTTTACTCTTTGTCTATATAAACAATTTTTTATGATGGGTTTTTAAGTTGTCTATTGAAATTGATCGGCTGTTCTTTTTGGCTTACATGGAGTTTGTTTGTGAATATAAGTTTGACAAAGATTATGCTGGGGGTTTGGCATAATGCAAGATTATCATTTTACCATAGGCATTCAGCTTGTCCTAAAGCAACCCGATACAAATGCCAATTGCAAAGGCATTTGATTACATTCTGATGGATGATCAATAGCTGTTGCAGGCACAGTGATTGTGTTGCGGCAGACTCAGCAATGGTCTCAGCAGGTTGAGTTGCATTGGTCTCAACAGGTTGATCAGCATTTGATGGCTCAGGTGTAGTTTTGGGTGGTTTTTGTGGTTCCAACTTTAGCATCATTGCTCATGAACTTATATTCCTGGTCTGTTAACGCGTCAAGTTCGAATAAACCAAGGCAATTCAACTGTTAATTCTTTCTCTTCAAAAGACATTTTTTGCTAGAGATCTGTGAGTATCTTTTTCGGCGAACAACACAAATGGACCACCTGCTCCATCAAACATCCTGTAAGAAACATCAATCATTTAATACTCAAACTATCGGCACAAAACACTTGTTTGTTTCTTCATATCTGTCAGAATTAAAAACAAGCACGCTGCAACTTCATACTACTAATTGCTTTCTTCATGATTCAACAATTTTATACCTAAGTTAACAACAATTGATATTATGAAAAACTTCAATTAGCAAAACTATTAGAATACCCACTACAAACTCATATTGAAAATAGTAATTAACAAAACTACGAGAAAATTTTCAATGGGTATAACTACAAACTGATATATTTATGTATAATATACATGCTAAATGACATGATGAGTATTCGTGTTTTTGGTCAAAGGAACAATGATCCTTCTATGTGCTGAGACGATCAAAGAACGATGGTCTGCAGTTGTGAGGAGTTCATTCAGCTTCTCTATTGCTCGAATCCTGAAACAACAATCAATTAGTACTATCTATATTATGACTCATAAATAAATGCAACAAAAACTAACTGTTTTGGGTTAATTTTGACATTTTAGTCTGACATAACATGGCTTTCATTGTAAAACAGGGAAATATAGAAAATGGAGGACAATCTGTTTATTCTCTGACAGAAATTGATCTTGAAAAAGACAATGGAATCACACCCGAAATCCCATATTCATCCCAGTATCTCAAAAACAGTAAGTTTTATGAAACATCGCCACAAACATCAATCTCCGGATGTTCAAAACTATGTTGTATGATATAATATTGTTTGATAAGATGATCAAGTATATGGCCTAAAATGACCATCGCTGCACTTGAAACTATCTTAAAAGTTCAATAAGTAACACAGTTGTGTACAAAATTTTCAAAAACCATTTAAATTGTTTGGGTTGGTACATCTGCTCCAAAGTTGTCTATTGTACATTCAAACGCTTACACTGTTTTATGTAAGCCTTGATCCAGAAAAATTACAACTGTATCGGGTAAAAATGGTTCAAATAGAGGATTTGCTAAAAAGAAAATGTGTCAAAGAGTTGAAAGTATACTTTAAATTTCATTCTTGTATTACATACCTTATATGATTATAAATGAGGTGTATATGTGTTAATAATAAGATCATCCAACTTGGACAATACTTCCTGTTCAACGCCACCTGTTAAATTGAGCTTGTAAATTACAATTACTATGTCAACCAAATATCTATTTTCTCATTTAAATAAAAGGGATGAGACAAAACATGACAATAGCAAATCAACCAAACAATGTTAATACCAAAGAATAGATATGAGTACATACTTTTTTTTTTTGCATTCACAGTTAGTTTTTAGGTTATATAAGCAAAAAATTAGGTGCAATAGTAGATAAGTTACCTTAAATTAGTCTCATCTTAGATTCTAATAACATTCTTACTAATCTAGGATCATCCTAATTTCATATTAGTCAAACTCTTGCAAAATAGATAAAAGTCAAAAAAGAAAAATATTTTCCAATTCACTTTTGATTTTGATTTTTCATTTCATCTGTTTTCATTCAATTTCTTTGAAACTTAGGATTTTAAATATTTGATAGCTTGTGACTTTAAATATAATTTTTGCATAATTTTTATAATTTTTGATAATAGCTTTTGAGCATCCTTAACTTGACTGTTTGGATTAAATTGGTCTGCACCAGTCTAAGTTATAGTTTCAGCCTGTTTTCTCTAGCCTCTATCTACCTTGTTTAGTGATCTTATTGATTGTAATTTGATATTTTTGAAAGCTTGCTATGCTGGTTGTTTAAATTTGAGCTTTGTTTGACCATTTGAGCTTATTTGCTCAGCTTATTAGCCCTATTTAAGTAGCCTCTTTAGGCTAGTGTATGCTGAGTGAGTTTAGTGTACACTGATCTTGTTTAATTGTGTTATAGCTTATGATAGCTTATTTGCCAGTTCATTTGGACTTGTTTTATTGTTATTGAGATTATATGAGCTTGTGTTTTCATTTCGCTTTATCTTGAGCACACTCTTTAATAGACTGTTAGTCTCATTGTGTCACTTTATGCTTCTATGCTTGTATCTGTAGGATTCTTAAAAGATTCTGTAAACTTAATAAAAGGTTTAAAAAAAATATATTTTCACAAAAGTTCCTTAAGTTTAGCTGTTAAAAAAGTGTTGCAAAAAGTACATCGAAAAAATTTGTTCCTGTGTTTTGACCCAAGCCAAAAGAGCATGTATTGGCCTCCTATATTAACTATGTAGTGAAGAACATTGCCATGTGGTCTGCTGTATTTTCACCCAATGAAATAGTACCTGTGTGGGCCTGTTTCATAACTCAGCATAATTATATGATAAAAAGCTAATGACCCTTTAACAATAATAGCAGAACACAACACAAACACATGCATACTAATTTAAATAACCGCATCCGCCATCAGCACCTCGTGTGCAACATAAGTAGAAAATATCAGATCAACAATTATATTAAGAGTATCTCGTGTTCAGACCTAAAACCACATCTTAAAATGTGTCATAAAAACAGTAATAAAGTAACTTTAAAATGACAATGCCAAACACCCCTTTCTAAGAGTTAGTTGATGTAAACTCTTTGTAAAACTTCCTTGTAGACCACGTTAGTCGTCATGTTTGTTGGTCTTCCTTCTTCATCGCAAATTAGTACCTTCAATCCATTTTTTGTGGTTACTCTTGATATTGCTACATATAACTGGCCATGTGTAAACACGGGCTTTCGTAGGTATAAGCCTACCTCTTCTAAAGACTGTCCTTGGCTTTTGTTTATCGTCATCGCAAAGCACACCATGAGCGCGAATTGCCTTCTATTGAATTTGAACGGTACTCGTTTATCAGACGGCATCAGTTGCAATCTTGGTATATAAGTATACTTCCCAATATGTGTGCCTGAGATTATTTTTGCTTCAATAACATGGTCCTCTAAACTTGTGACGCGTAGTCTAGTCCCGTTACATAATCCATTCTGCTGATCGATGTTTCGTAAAAGCATTACCGGGACACCTTTTTTCAGCTTTATGCAGTGGTTTGGTATCCCGGATATTTTGAAAGCATTTAATAGCTCAGGAGCGTATATTGATTCATTCATTGAACCGGTTATTTCTGTTTCAGAAACCGTGTCTGAGCTTAAATATACTTTTTCATCTCCAGCTATTTTCGACAACATGTGCTCGTTAATCAAATCAACCTCTTCGTTTGTGGGCACCAGTATCGCTTTATTTTCAAAGTATCCGTCTTTTGCAATATCTTCGTGGATTGTCAGGTATAATGCTTCTATCATAGCTTCGAGAGTGTCTCCATCGGTTTTTATTAACACGTCGTATGGGAATTCAATTTCCGCCTCGCCATCGTTCTCTGGCCTTAATTCTCCTTCTCCTATTTTTAACATCCAGTCGGCGAATTCTTTGATATCTTTTTTATCTTGCTCGTTATTAGTTGACTTCAAACGCATGTTGGTTGTCAATCTCAAAACCCTGCAATGTTCCTAGATATATGAATGGTTGAGTGAGGCATCTACGATCTCTTCCCTTATTCCTTTTTTGATAACAGGCAACACTTGGCGAAAATCTCCACCGAATACAATTGTTTTCCCTCCGAAAGGTTTGTCTGAAGAGGTGGTCATAACATCTCGTAACGTTCGATCTAGAGCCTCGTATGCATGTTTATGCGTCATCGGAGCTTCATCCCAGATTATCAGCTTTGTGCGCCTCAGCAAATCTGCTAGAGGGCTGTCGGGCGTGATATTGCAGAAGGATTGTTCGGTAAGATTGATTGGTATTCTGAATCTTGAATGCGCCGTTCTTCCTCTCGGAAGTAAAAGGGCAGCAATTCCGCTGGATGCCACGTTTAGTACTATTTCTCCTTTGGATCTAATGGCCGAAGACAATGTCTTCCACACAAAGGTTTTGCCTGTTCCTCCGTAACCGTATAGGAAAAAAACGCCGCCTTGGCCCGAGTTTATTGCTTCCATGATAGTGTTATAGACCCCTCTTTGTTCATTAGCCATTTTTGAGTACAGAGATGCGTGTAATTCTTCCATATATTTTTTCTTGAAACTAAGTTCTTCTTGTATCAATGGGTTTGACCAATCTTGTTTGTTGCGGTAATCCGGGACAGGCATGTGTTGAATGTCGTTTAGGCTCTTCCCTCTTGACCTTAGCAGCTGGTCTATTTTTACCAAAGCTATGTTCAATATTTCGTCGCGATCAAGCACGAGACCTTTTTGTTAAGAGTTGGTTATTATTTATGTTTACCAAATACATAATTTTCGATATGAATATACTTACTTGCCATGTTGAGCTCTCTTCTTCTCAGGTTTTCAATATCCTCTGATAGTTCGTCGCACGTTTGTTCCCAAACATGGGCCGGATTTGATAAAGCATTTTCTGTAATAAGCATAACAAACAGGTTTCTGCAATAATCTCATGTAGCATATTTGTGCGTCTCTTTTATTGATTCAATGTACTCTTGGTCGTCATCGAGTAAGCCCATAGCATAACATGTTTCTTTGAATGTGGCGTACTCCTTTTTGTTGTGTGTTTTGATTTCCTCGTACCTTGTTGGTCCTTTTTTTATGTTTAGCAATATTCGAAGGTAGAATGCTTCTCCTATTGCTCTAGGGACATAGTTTATGCGGCCTACTGCAGAACCCTTTTTCCTTCTTGTCCATTTTCTTGTATGTTTATTCCAAACGAATTTTTTTGGGACCTCTACGTATGTTAACGTTTGCGCCAGTGTGTTTGTTTTGTTCAACTCCATCCATTGCAAGAACTGAGAATGTTTAACCGTTGGCTTTAACAGGACGTCTTCTACGTTGTCATCATCTTCAAACACAATCGGCTGTTGATCAGGTAGGTGAAACGATAATCTTTCAACGTGATGGTATTGGTCGTGTATAGGAAACCTGTATAGCCTCCACGCTGCTTCACATGCGGATATATAACGGCAATGATAATATTCTTTAATTTCGTCTTTGGTTTTGCTTTTGGAGGCATCGTTGATTTCCTTTTCAGAATCTTCTGTTGTTGTGTTGTCATTGTTCTTTTCCTTCTCGAAAGCTACGGTAACTCTATCTTGGCCTTTGTGTATGTATTTGAACAAATACTTTATTGCTTTTTCTTGATTGCACCACTCGACGTTAATGTGAGCTTGGAATTTCTTCATCAGTAAAAGATTTTATGGAACAACATATCTGTTGAATAACAATAACGAAACCTTTTAAGCTAATATTTATGTTAATGTATGATTGAATCTGGTTTATGATTTGTGTTACCTGTTATCTAGGTGGATTCCGTTTTTCACAACCGTTCGTTTGTTGTCTAGTCTCTTGTAAATAGCATACCCATCGTCATTTATATATGTTTTTTCCGTGTAATCTTTTGGGAATTTTTTAGAGCAGACCTTTTTCTTCATGCAAGGTGAGCTCATGTTATGAGGACCGCACGGGCCGTGCATCATTTGCTCAGACACAAGCTTATACAATTCTGGATCCTTTTCTTCATCTGGTATCTCGGCGGATATCAAACGGTCTATGTCTTGTGGATTTGGTATTTTCGATTCTTTATCAAAGAACACGCATATATGTGCGTGTGGGAGACCTCTCTTCTGGAATTCGACCGTGTACACAACTGCGGTTTCAGAATCATAGTTAGTTGGAGATGTAAATTCAAAACTCCATGTATCAAAATAAAATGTTAATATTTCAGAAAGTGGGATATTTAAACTTTGCTTACCTGCACTAACGACTCCAAGTATATGCTTTTCTCGTAAACATTTTATAAGCTTATCAAGTTTTTGTTTGAATACTCTTGATAACACACATGTCCTGTCTTCCGCACTCGCATTATGCTTCTACATGAATCTGTTTACTTCTGGCCATTTTGGGTTGCACGTAAAGGTGATGAAGAGATCCGGATATCCAAATGCTTTGCATAGAGCCATCGCGTCTAGGTAATTTTGCATCTTATATCTCGTGCCACCTGTGTATGTAGAAGAAAGAACTATACGATTACCTGTCTTTGAAGCATCTGAGTTCCCATCGGCTAAAGACTGGTTAAGGTTATCGATAGGTGCTATCCGTAGCTTTTTTTGGTTCTTCCGATGGAAATTCAGCCTTTCATTCTCTACCATCGTGTATGCATCCACGACGAATTGTTGGTAGAGTCTGCCAGACATTAGTATCAATGATGTTTCGTCATCCCTTTGTTGCATTCTGTATGCAAACCATTCCCTCATTGATAGCCTCCATCTCCCGTTTTCCGTTTCTATTACCTTTCCTTTCAGGAATATCTTATCACGATACCCGTCTTCGGCGTATGGAAATAGCAGAGGATATTGTAACGAAAGATATTGGGGGTGAAGTTCATTTATACGTTTCTTTTCACCTGTCATGCCTTCGACAATGATATCTCGTTTATTTCCGGAATTGTCCAAATCGCCAATTATAATTGCCGCTACCTCGTCGGCTGTTGGAAGGTTGTACTCTCTTCCGTTTCTTTCACGTTTCTCGATTAATCTAAGCTTAACATTAGAGCAGTTGTTACCTTCAATTCTATCTCCGACCATTCGGAACTTTTGAACCAAAGGGTTGTTTTCATCTAGGATTTTTTTGATTTTTTGTGCTATGAGAAGGTCCTGCTTCTCAATTTTTTTTGTTGGTTTGTCGCTTGAGAAGCTGGTTAAAAAACAAATGTTATATTATGTTCGGAATATAATAATACCGTATTAAAAATGGATATGTTTCTCACCTTAATGCTTTGAATCTGTTTTCTTCTTCGTTTTGTCTGTCGAATATATATAGCTGAGAGAATTTCGGAATATCGTTCTCTTTTGGGCCGAGGCTACCCATTAAATGGTAATTCTGACCGTGCATTCTGTAAATCCATGGGCCGTGTCCATTATTCACTTTCTTGTCTACCTTTCCGCCCATTGATGTGAAACTATACATCATGTTGAATTTCCGAATGTCATGAAAAAAGCGTTTGCTAATCTGATCATTTCCTGTATAGAGTTCTAGCAATTCCTTAGGAGGGTTCACCATCTTGGGTATCTGAACTTCTCCCTTCTTGCTGCACATTGTGAATGAATCTTCTTCTTTTATGCCTTTTGTTTTTGTTTCGGCTCTCCATAGCTTCGCTTTGCAACTTTTGCACGTTTGAATTGGGTCGCCGATATCTATGTATTCTGTTTAGGATCATGTTCCTGTTAATTTCATCTTGACTATATATGTAAGGTGTAATTATAAAAATTATGAAACAATAAAATACCTTTTGAAATCCCTTTGTGTTCGGCAGGTGTTTGGTTGTGTGTTCTTTGCAAGCTTGTGCAACTTTCCTGGTAGTAATATAGCATCTCTTCTGTCTTTTTTTTTTTTTTTTTTTTTTTTTTTTTTTTTTTTTTTTTTTTTTCTCTCTGAATTTGTTGGTTGTTGGTTTTTTATTAAAAAATTGTCGACCCTCTTTTTTTTGGGTTTAAATTTCTGCAAATAATTTTTAAAAATAATATAAAGTTTTATTTACTTGTATGTAACTCTCATAATTCTGAGTTTTTCAAGACATACCTTAAGTTGAAGTTGTACATCAGATATTCTAACATTATCATCTTTCATGAACTATATGATATCTTTCATAATAAGTTGAGTTCCTTCTTTACGTGGAAAAAGAAGTGAAAATAGGGGAAAAAAAAGTGTTTCTTTCAAGAAAAATAAATGATACATAAGTGAAATACATATTCTACTTATTGCACATGATACTCCATATACTTGATTTAAGGTTTAATTAATATAAAAGCTTCATATAAAAGCTTGCAGTGAATCTTATTGTTTCCTGGACACTAGATATAATACACGCGCACGCGCGGTGTTTTATCCAAAATTTTTTAAAGAATAAGTGTATTAAAATTTTTAAACTAATAATTTAAATTTAGAAATTACTTTAAATTATTTTTTCTAAAATTTAAAATAATGTAAATTTTTATATATTAAAAACAAATAATTAATTTTTTTTTTTTTTTTTTTTTTTTTTTTTTTTTTTTTTTTAATTTTGTAAGGATTTTGATTATAGTGTGTTTTGAAAAGTTAAATTTAAAAATAGTTTGAGCATAATAAATATAATTAATGATAAAATATATTTTTTTTTGAATTATTTTATGTTTGGTTACCCCTTGTTTATACATTATCAATTTTAATAAATATAATTCATGAAAAAAAGATTTTTTATTTTATTTTTTTATTTATTTTTTAATATGTAAAAGTAAAATTTATTTTATAAAATTATGGATTTTGTAAAAAGTCATATATTTTAAGTCCGTGTCATAGTAAATGTTCACTATTTTTTTTTAATTAAATGTTGACAATTATTATTTTTGTTTTATATAATACTTTATGAAAAATATATGAATGAATTGTGTTGTTAACGTAATTTAATTGGTAATAATTTTTATCAAGTATATAACACAAATAAAAACATTTACTGTCAAAATTTAAATTAAATAACTTTAAATATTTGAAGTAGACACTTATTATGGGATTGAGTGACTATTTTTTGTAAAATTTTCAATTATATATTGATATTTACTATTACCTTGAATAATGAACTGTGTTACGTTCTCGATGCATGCAAAATGAAACTGAGCCGTCATTTTGTAACAATGCAATGATTCATATTCAGGCAAAAATTGTATACAATTAATTGTATTAATTCATTAACACCTAATATATTAATTTGAAGACATAATCACCACACATTAACACACATATCAACTCTATCTTTTCTCCAATAGATCTGGTAACTTATCATCTTCTAACCGATCATCTTGTAAATTTTTTATTAAAATTTTTTTGTTATTAATTAGCATAACTTTTTTATGTAACTGGTAACCGATCATTTGGTTGTTTTATGTTATAATACATTCGATTAAAAGAAAAACATATATGATTTGTTCTTGATTTAATCGATGTTTATTTTTTTGTTGATGTAATCGATATTAGTGATCATTATGTTGTTTATAATCTTATATATTGTATCATTGTTTGATTTTTTTTTTAATTTTTAATTTTTTTTGTGTGGATTTTTCATATGTCGATACATGATGATTAGTTTTGATGGTTGTTTTGATAATTTTTGGTAACGGTGCTGATGTTTTTTTGTTTTGAGGTTTTAGTTGACTGTTATGAGTAGACTTTTGTTTTCATTGATTTATATTATGGTTGTTTTGATTGTTCTTGCTTTTGTTATGTTTTTGTCGTGATATAGGATTAGGAATTGATGGAGTTATGTTTTAGCTTGGCTTTTTTGTTTAGCATTAGTTTGCAATTGGTAGAATGGGTGAGTCATTTAGTGTTCATTGGTGTATTTTATTTATTTATTTATTTTTTGTTGGTTTCGGGTCAGCTATTGGTTTTGGTTTATGAGTTAAATGTAAATTGTTCATAGGATAAAGATTGTTTAGTGTGTGAGTCGAAACCGAAAGATTGTTTATTGTTCATAATATATGTTTTTGTTTGTATGTTAAGTTTAGTTAGTTTAAGAATATTGGTTTCTTTAGAAACATAACCTTCGGTTTGTTGTGAAATTTTCAATCTGTTTGTTGAAGGAATTTTTGCGCTGTGCTGTTGGTTATTGTTTGATCTTCTTGATCCTTGGTTAATTGTGACTGTAACCTCTTTCTAGGTTTTTTATTAGGTTTTTGTAGAATTGCATGTGACGGAGTGTAGGTTAATGGATTTTGTGTTGAGAAGTTGAGATTGGTTGGAGTTATATATGTTTGAGGTGTTATATGAAGTTTTGATAGGTTTTCAGAAATTGTTTTTGATTACCAAAATATAATATATAAGTTTATCTTTATTTAGTTATATTGTTGTCAGTATGGCTTGCCATGATCAGGTTGTTGAGTTGTACTAACTTAAGGCATAATGCATTTAAAGTGTAAAAGGTAAAGTATTAACATGAGCCAAAATACGTAGATGTTGGTGGCTCACATCATTTTAAATAGTAGGTACTGAGATTATTTTATTGCATATGTATAAGTAACAAAAGCCTGCATACTATGGTGAAAAAAGCCCAGATTTGGTGGTAAGGCAGGTAAACAATGGAGATATAAGAATTGTTTACCATTATCAAGTTATCAATGAATACACTGTAATCTTTTTTTTTTTCCTAGAAGCATAATTTAGGCTTGAAGATAAAACAATTCATTATCTGTCAAGGCTTCAGAACATACATCCACTGATTGTTAAGTCAAAGCATAGTATATTGATATAATAATTTGGAAAGTAACACAACATAATAGATACATAGTAGAGCTATAGATGGTTGCGATGTTTGAGTTTGTGTTGCGATGTTTGACTTCATGTAGTATATGTTTACTGTAGTTGTTAGCTTTATGGTTATAAAGGAAGGCATAATGCATTTAAATTCTAAAAGCTAAAGTAGTAACTTGAGCCTGAATACGTAGATGTTGGTAGCTTAGCTCATTTAAAATAGTAGGGACCGAGATTATTTTATTGCATATGTATAATTAACAAAAGGCTGCATAGTATGGCGAAAAAAGCCCAGACTTGGTGCTAAGGTAGGTAAACAATGGATATATAAGAATGGTTTACCATTTTCAAGTTATCAAGGAATACATTGTCATCTTTTTTTGTCCTAGAAGCATAAATTAGGCTTGAAGATAAACCAATTCATTATCTGTCAAGGCTTCAGAACATACATCCACTGATTGTTAAGTCAAACCATAGCATATTGATATAATTAATTGGAAAGTAACACAACATAGTAGATACATAGTAGAGCTATAGATGGTTGTGATGTTTGAGTTTGTGTTGCGATGTTTGACTTCATGTAGCATATGTTTACTTTAGTTGTTGGTTTTATGGTTATAAAGGAATATATATGTATATATTTAGTATGAAGTTTTGTGTTACATACATCCTTAACTGGTATGTCAATATCTATCATCAGGTTTGTTCAATTGTATTTGTTAGTTTGGTTGGAAGCTATTTGGGTTGTTTAAAAGGCGTGATGGAATTTATTGTGTTTGTTGATCCAACCAAGTATCCACATTCACAGGTAAACAAAATAAGTGTAATTTTTATTTAAAAATTTTTGTTTTTATATTTTTATAAAAATGTTATTTATTTTATAATTGTCGAATATTGAATACAGAATCTTCCACAAGTATTTGCTGATGATTTTTTCAATAGGAATAGACATGTGTATCTCACAAGCAATTTACGCTATCGTTTTAAGTGTGACTTGGTGAAACCAAATGGGCGACCTATTAGGATTACAGGTGTTAGGTGGGTTGAATTCTGCAAAGAAAATGTTCGTCAGTTACGGTTGATGCATTTTATTCAGCAGGGTGAAGATACTTATTACGTGACTTGTTATGATGATTTTGGTTATGAAGATGGTTTTTATCCTGGACCAAGGAAGTGGCCACAATGGTTTGTTACTCGTGTTTGGCCATATCATGATTATGATCAGGTATTGTGATAACCTTAACATTTGTGGTTGTTAACCGTAAAGTATTTTATTAGGTATATGTAAATTTATTTTTGTATCGTTCTAATGAACATTGTGATATTTTTTTGAATAGGACATTCCTCCTCAGTTCTTGCAAGGATTGGATCATAATGGTACAATAACAATACGTGCGACTATAGAAGAGGAGTTTGAAGTTCGTGTGAGCTATGTTGAAACTGATTCACCAAGTGGTAAGTATAAGTATCGTTTGTTGGAGGAGGATTGGAATGCAATGGTAAATGGTCTTGGTCTTGAATCTGGCATGGTGGTTGTTCTGACTAAAGAACAGAACAATCGTTTGTATTTAATGGCATTTACCACAGAAGGTAATCAAGTGACTATTCCAGATTTTAGAGGGTTGACAAACATTAAAAAAATACAACGCCCATTGTATCCATTTGAAGAAGGTATGATATAATTTTTTAATTGAAGGTTTTTTTTTTTAATTTTTTTTTTAATTTTTTATTTTCTATAATGAATATAGGGAAAGTGTGTGTGATAATTTTGGCTTGTTCAATTGCAGCTGACAAAAGACTCCAGCACATATGTTTATGGCCAGGTCATCGTGAGCATTTTGGTGAAAGATATGATACGTTCTGTAAGGCTTATAATTTAACTGTTGACCAGCAAAGACTTGTAAGTTTTTTAATTTTATTATAATATTTAGATAATGTAAGTGTGTTTAATAAATTTATTATTTTGATATTTTTGTAAAATTAGTTAATTTTTAATCTAATGATATTTAGTTAATGTATTTGGTTTTGGTTTATGTTTAGGAGTATATTTTAGGCTTATGTGGTTGTTATAAATTGTGATTATAGTACTCAATTTAAGAATGCAAAATTTTAATTTTGACAGCCAATCCCAGCTAGCTTTCTATATCATCATCCAATGCATACATACCGTAAGGTCTTATTGATCCATTAAAACATTGAGTATGAAATGATTGTGAAGATGGATCACCACACTGAAGACCCAACACGGAAGAACCATGTTAATATTCTTGGAAAGTGGAAGGAATTTGCTGGAGAATGCAACTTTGGATTGGCGAAGATGCTTCGGTTCAAATTGTTTCACACATTTCAAGGTTTGAATGGTGATGAAGATTCAATTCCTGTTTTCCACGTTTGTTAGTTAATGACTATTATGTAAGCTTTGGTGGATTTCATCTCATGGTTGCTAGTATTATCGTAAATGTATTAAGAATGTTTAAATGGTATTATGATTATGTAAGTAGTATGTTATGGTTGGAATCTGTCTTTTGTTAAGCCGAATATTTTTAAGTTTGTGGTATTTGAATGATGAAATATTTTGTGTATATTTAGTTGATGGTTATTTATTTATTTTTTTTTATTAATTTTTTATTTGGTTTGTTATGGAAATTTTTTATATATTATGATCAATTTTATTTTTATTTTTTTAGTTGTAAAATAGTTTTGCAAAAAGAAGATAATAATAATAATAATAATAATAATAATAATAATAATAAAGTTTGTAAAAATACCACTGCTGGGGTTTGATCTCGGGCCACCCAGCTCACCCCCACACACACTTACCATCTCTGCCCTTGGGACTTTTCTCAAGGGTATTTCGTTTTAAATTGTTTTATATAGTATGTTTTTAACTAATTAGACAGGGAGGGAGACATGTATGAGTTTTGTATTCATGTATGATATTATAATTTTTCATGTGTATATATGTACATAAAAATGCTGATTGATTACGTATTGTTACACACAAGTTTAAGTTGTAATAAGTTATAGCCATAACTTCATAATTGAACAAATATACACACAACAGAAGGATACGTTTTAATAAGAACATATTCAGAGATATAGTGTTGTTTTTGGTGATTGATAAAGCTATTATAACATGATAAAAGATGGTGACTGGTTTTCCTTGAGACCTACTCTAGGTCTGTTAACTTTTTTTTTACCATTTAGAACGTAGGAAAATAATTTCCATGCCCGTAGGATTAGTAGAACTTAGATTTCACTTTTTATCTTGCGCACTTATGTAGTTTTAATTAAATTTTGCGGGTTTTTAGTTTTAATTATGATTTAGGTATAATAACTTTACATTATCATTTTCATTGCTCTTTTATATGTTTTTTTTAGTGTTTATTCACTTATAGTAGTTTTAATTTCACATCAAATAATCTTCATCAAATACGTTAAAACTAAACACAATTTTGTTTTTGTATTAAATAAACATAAAAAAGTTGATATTAAAGATTCTAAATTAATGTCTTGAGCAAGTATTTTCTTCCGGTATGCATTGACATGTTCCTTCACGCACTGGGCAGTAGCAATCATCATCTTCATAGTATTCTATGATGTCTCAATTTTCAGATTCCCAATCATTTAGCAATTCATCTTCTGTCATGCTGTTGGGTATATGAGCAGTTGTTTTTGTTTTTTTGTATTCGTCCCCAAATCTTCTTCATTAACGACTTCAATATCTACAGCATTAGGACCGTTTCTTCTTTTGGTAGCTCCAACTTTTAATATGATGTTTGATGTGCCTTTGATATTTTTAAAAAGACTGCTCTTGTTGTCATCAATCTATGGCAAAATGTATGCATCAAATAATTTTGTTGTACGTAATCTGTAATTTTTTTGTTGAAAGAATCTGTTGAATGAGATTCTTTTTTGATTACTTAAACATCTACAACATTAGAGTTTTTTTTTTTTTTTTTTTTTTTTTTTTTTTTTTTTTTTTTGGTTCTTTTTTTTAATTTGTTGTTTTATGTGGCTTTGATATGTAAATGCTTTTGTTGAAACAATGAGGTAATGAAATAGTATTTTGGTATTATGAATAAAGTATGTGAAATATGTGACGGATGTCTTTTTGATTACCTTTTCGTCTTCTGAATTTTCAATGATTATGATATCCTTTTTGTTATGGTCGTTCTCTTTTGGCATAGGTCTATTGTTTGTCATCTGAATAGAATCAAGATCGAAATTATTAATTATATGATTTGAATTTACCTTTACAAACTGAAGGTTGTTTTAGTTTTACATACCTTGTCATTCTTTATTGAATTCCTTTTGTTGTGTTTTTGCATTGAACGTACTTGTTAGGTTTACCTGAGGTGGTTGGCATGTTCCTTCTGATATGTTTTCTTGTAATCTGCGAGAAACCAATAATAGATCATCATAGTGACAATATTTTGTTGTTTACTTTATAATGTTCTTACCTTTCTTTGAACATCGATATTTGCTTGTTGTTGTTGTTGATATAAATCTTCGTTACTTTGTTGATGCTCGACGCTTGTTGTTTGTCTGCATTTATGTTAAGTTTTAGTGTTTATATTACTGCATCAAAATTTTGTTTTTGTGTAAAAAGTATATGAAAGGAAGAAGTTTTACTTTCCCATGTGTTAATTTTTGCTAGCTGGAGAATCATGACGATAGGGTCTCTTCTTGCGATATTTTTGTCTATGTATTCTTGTAAAGCATCAACATCGTCTTCCCATAAAATACATCGTATCTTCTGGCCACTGTAATAAATAAATGTCTCTGTTAGTAAATGAAGTAACTATATTTCATAATTGTTGATTACAAACCTTGTATTTCGCAGCTCGTATTCAATCAGACTTGTTGGTTTTTGGTCCACGGTGACTTGTTTGAGTATGTTGTTCGAGACTATTTGGCCAATGACATCTGCAAATTTAATTTAATGTTAGTTTTTTTTTTGTTTTTGTAATATTAAATAAACTTTTTATTATAAATTACCAAAAGCTTTAGCCTTGCTGATTCGGTTGCTGATAATTGAGTCGAACGAAACGAAGTCAAGACCGTCACACTCTGTTTCGAAGTCATCTGTAACTGCAACACAAGTTACTTTCTTGAAGTATATTTTTGCGTCATGCTCCGTCAGCCTGATCGACGCTTGGTTGGGCACACAGTTGAAGTCGCTTATAATAAGTGTAGCTCCTTCTTTTTGTGGTTTCTCAGAGGCGCGTTTGAATATTGTATAGTAATTTGCGCACGCATGGATTTTTGAACCCTGTAATTTTTTTGGAAAATAAACTTTTAGTTGTGTGTATCAAACTTTTAAGATGTATCATGCCGTTGAACGTTACTGACACATTCTTTTATGAATGGGTCGATTAAAGTTACACATGTTTTCTATTATGGATTTTTGTCGTCGGGCACTTTTTTGGGTGTTGGTTTTTTTTGGTTTTTGCTGATTTGGTTGATCGATCGGACATTGTTGTCGGATTTTCCCTTTGTTTTTTTATTTGCTTGTATTTTAAAATTGTTGATGTCAAGTATCTATATATAAATGTGTGAATTATATTGTGATGTTGTACATAGCGTTTTTTTAGTTATTTTATTAATAAGTGTTTGAGTTTGAGTCAAACATAACCTTATCTTATATAGTTTTATAATACAACCCAAAACAATCCTTCTTACTTCCGCTTCTCTGTTGATAGAAAGGCTGATTTCTTTATGTTCGAATTATCGGTCATATTTTGGTGGTATGATTAAATTAGTTCAAGCAACTTTTTGTCCCAGGTATTTGAATTAATAAATTGAATTGATTCATTTGTATATGATTAGGATTGTTGTTATTATGTTTTGTAATTGTATTAGGATAGGATTGCTTTACTCTTTGTCTATATAAACAATTTTTTATGCTGGGTTTTTAAGTTGTCTATTGAAATTGATCGGCTGTTCTTTTTGGCTTACATGGAGTTTGTTTGTGAATATAAGTTTGACAAAGATTATGCTGGGGGTTTGGTATTATAATTAATTAATTTTTTTCTTGTTTGTTGTTTTTTAGATGGTTTGGTTACTTTCTTGTAGGTTGTTCCTATGGAGTTTATGTACTTCGCTAGTGGGGGTGATGTTAAGAAGATTACTTTCGTCACTAAGGATGTGGTTTATAAAGTTTCTGTTAGAGGTTTAAACTCTAGCTATTGTTTAATCTTTGGCAAAAGCTGGGATTCATACAAAGTTTCAAAAGGTGTTATTGATGGGTGGAATATACACTTTAGATCCATCTGTAATAAGTATTTGCGAGTTACTGGTTATAATTTGGAAGGAATGACTACAGACTTGGGTGATAATTTTCGCGGTCGAGCCCACTCGTGCGTAACTGTTGCGTCCTCATGTAGCAAGAGTGTCCAGGTTATTTTGTTTGATTCTTTCGTGTGTCTTTTTTTTAGTATTATTTTTCTGACTTGTTATTACGATTGTGTTCCAGATTTTCGCTAAGGTTTTTTTCAAGCATATGAATATCTGGGTTTGTTGTCCGTTAGTGTTGTTACTTGCAATCGCAGCTATCATGTTGACGGACTTGTTATTAGCGGAAAGGTGTACGGGTTTCATGGTGAGGCTTGGAAGTTATTATTCTCCAATGAGAACATTGCGGAAGGTCAAAAGATGGTTCTTTGTTACCTTGGTGATTATAAGTACCGGTTGACTGTATTTGATCACAATGGCGTTGAAGTTCATCCATTTAAGGATGTTTTTGAGGATGATCGTTATGACAGAGTTGTCGATGCTGTTGGTCGCCAAATGGTTCTTGTTGAAGATTACGGCAATATATTTGAATATTGAAAGTTACTAAAGATTTGTTTTTCTGTCTTAGGTTTGATGTTTCTTTAGGCTTTTGTTTTAGGATTGATTTCATGATTGTCTTTTGTTACTTGTTTGATTAATGGAAGTTTTTTATTTATTTATTTATTTTTATTATTATTTTTTTTAGTGATTTCTATTGTTTAAGTGATGTTTGGTGTTTAAGTGATGTTTGGTTCAGTTTGACTTTCTGAGGTCAAGGCTTATTTAGTCATCATTTGAAATTGAAATAGCTCTCATGTGTTAGCAGTAGTAGCTTTAGATTGCATTGAATTAGTTTTATCGAGTTTGGTGGAGTTTGCATAAGTTTTTCTGTTTTCATAGCCTATAATTGAATTAGGACTTAGATATTGCATTATTCAATTTAGTAGAATTAAGCCATCTAGCCTTGTTGATTTTCAGTTAATGTAGTCTTTTAGATAATTTTGCATAATATTGATTTTTCAAGGTTTGGTTTATAATTGATTGGTGGGAAATAGTTGGAAAAACCACCCCTGGACCTGAAGTGCCCTGCACCATCAGTTCATAACTTTCCCAAAGAGCCCCCACATCAGCAGTGATTTTAAGCTTATTTCTAGTCCATAGGGTCTTATATTTTAGGTGCATGCTTATTGGTGGTTTATTAGAGTGTTTAATCAGTTTTAGCTTGTAAATTTAGCATTAGGTAAGATTTTTAGTAGCTTATTAACCACCTTTTTGAACCTGCTCCCCTGCTCGCAGAATCTGTCCCATTCATCCCTATTCTTTAGCCTTTATTTGCTTATCTTATGTAGCTTTTTGGTTGATTATTGGTTTTTTAGGAAGCCTTTAGTGCTAATTTCTATTTTCTGTGCTCATTTTGCTTTTTGGAGCTTATTATTGTAGCTTATTTTGTTGCTCAACCAGGTCTGCTTAGGGCTGTTTGGTTTTGTTTGTCTTTGATCAGTTTAGGGATACTTTTTTAGCTTATTTGTCTTTTAATACATTATTGTTATGGTATGTTTAACTTATTTAGACTACATTTAGGATGCTCTTAGTAGCTTGTTTCCCTTCCCCTAGCTTAGCTTATCTGCTAATCTCTTAAGCTTTTTACCCCTTTAATATAGCTTAATTAGTTATCTAAGTTTCTTCTTGATGTTAATAAATGAACCTGTTCATTTTTATGGCTTATTTATGTGCTTATTATAACCTTTCATACAAAATCTTTTTTATAAATGTAGCTTAGCTTCATTGGTTTAATCAGTTTTAAAAGAAAAATTTGAAAAAGAAAATGATTTACAAAAAGGGTGCCATGTTTGGTTGGTATTCTCAGGTTTAGTAGCACGCACGGGGTTTTGGCGCGAAAATAACTATAAATGTTGGTTTTTTAAAATACATAAATTCTAAAAAAATGTCAGTTATATTCAAAACTCAAGTGGCATAAACCAATTATTGAAATTAAAAAAAATGCATAATGCAAGATTATCATTTTACCATAGGCATTCAGCTTGTCCTAAAGCAACCCGACACAAATGCCAATTGCAAAGGCATTTGATTACATTCTGATGGATGATCAGTAGCTGTTGCAGGCACAGTGATTGTGTTGCGGTAGACTCGGCAATGGTCTCAGCAGGTTGAGTTGCATTGGTCTCAACCGGTTGATCAGCATTTGATGGCTCAGGTGTAGTTTTGGGTGGTTTTTGTGGTTCCAACTTTAGCGTCATTGCTCATGAACTTATATTCCTGGTCTGTTAACGCGTCAAGTTCGAATAAACCAAGGCAACTCAACTGTTAATTCTTTCTCTTCAAAAGGCATTTTTTGCTAGAGATCTGTGAGTATCTTTTTCGGTGAACAACACAAATGGACCACCTGCTCCATCAAACATCCTGTAAGAAACATCAATCAGTTAATATTCAAACTATTGGCACAAAACACTTGTTTGTTTCTTCATATCTATCAGAATTAAAAACACGCACGCTGCAACTACATACTACTAATTGCTTTCTTCATGATTCAACAATTTTATACCTAAGTTAACAACAATTGATATTATGAAAAACTTCAATTAGCAAAACTATTAGAATACCCACTACAAACTCATATTGAAAATAGTAATTAACAAAACTACCAGAAAATTTTCAATAGGTATAACTACAAACTGATATATTTATGTATAATATACATGCTAAATGACATGATGAGTATTCGTGTTTTTGGTCAAAGGAACAATGATCCTTCTATGTGCTGAGATGATCAAAGAACGATGGTCTGCAGTTGTGAGGAGTTCAATCAGCTTCTCTATTGCTCGAATCCTGAAACAACAATCAATTAGTACTATCTATATTATGACTCATAAATAAATGCAACAAAAACTAACTATTTTGGGTTAATTTTGACATTTTAGTCTGACATAACATGGCTTTCATTGTAAAACAGGGAGATATAGAAAATGGAGGAATCTGTTTATTCTCTGACAGAAATTGATCTTGAAAAAGTCAATGGAATCACACCCGAAATCCCATATTCATCCCAGTATCTCAAAAATAGTAAGTTTTATGAAACATCGCCACAAACATCAATCTCCGGATGTTCAAAACTATGTTGTACGATATATTATTGTTTGATAAGATGATCAAGTATATGGCCTAAAATGACCATCGCTGCACTTGAAACTATCTTAAAAGTTCAATAAGTAACACAGTTGTGTACAAAATTTTCATAAACCATTTAAATTGTTTGGGTTGGTACATCTGCTCCAAAGTTGTCTATTGTACATTCAAACGCTTACACTGTTTTATGTAAGCCTTGATCCAGAAAAATTACAACTGTATCGGGTAAAAATGGTTCAAATAGAGGATTTGCTAAAAAGAAAATGTGTCAAAGAGTTGAAAGTATACTTTAAATTTCATTCTTGTATTACATACCTTATATGATTATAAATGAGGTGTATATGTGTTAATAATAAGATCATCCAACTTGGACAATACTTCCTGTTCAACACCACCTGTTAAATTGAGCTTGTAAATTACAATTACTATGTCAACCAAATATCTATTTTCTCATTTAAATAAAAGGGATGACACAAAACATGACAATAGAAAATCAACCAAACAATGTTAATACCAAAGAATAGATATCAGTACATACTTTTTGTTTTTTGCATTCACAGTTAGTTTTTAGGTTATATAAGCAAAATATTAGGTGCAATAGTAGATAAGTTACCTTAAATTAGTCTCATCTTAGATTCAAATAACATTCTTACTAATCTAGGATCATCCTAATTTCATATTAGTCAAACTCTTGCAAAACAGATAAAAGTCAAAAAAGAAAAATATTTTCCAATTCACTTTTGATTTTGATTTTTCATTTCATCTGTTTTCATTCAATTTCTTTGAAACTTAGGATTTTAAATATTTGATAGCTTGTGACTTCAAATATAATTTTTGCATAATTTTTATAATTTTTGATAATAGCTTTTGAGCATCCTTAACATGACTGTTTGGATTAAATTGGTCTGCACCAGTCTAAGTTATAGTTTCAGCCTATTTTCTCTAGCCTCTATCTACCTTGTTTATTGATCTTATTGATTGTAATTTGATATTTTTGAAAGCTTGCTATGCTGGTTGTTTAAATTTGAGCTTTGTTTGACCATTTGAGCTTATTAGCCCTATTTAAGTAGCCTCTTTAGGCTAGTGTATGCTGAGTGAGTTTAGTGTTCACTGATCTTGTTTAATTGTGTTATAGCTTATGATAGCTTATTTGCCGGTTCATTTGGACTTGTTTTATTGTTATTGAGATTATATGAGCTTGTGTTTTCATTTCGCTTTATCTTGAGCACACTCTTTAATAGATTGTTAGTCTCATTGTGTCAATTTATGCTTCTATGCTTGTATCTGTAGGATACTTAAAAGATTCTGTAAACTTAATAAAAGGTTTAAAAAATATATATATTTTCACAAAAGTTCCTTAAGTTTAGCTGTTAAAAAAGTGTTTCAAAAAGTACATCGAAAAAATTTGTTCCTGTGTTTTGACCCAAGCCAAAAGAGCTTGTATTGGCCTCCTATATTAACTATGTAGTGAAGAACATTGCCATGTGGTCTGCTGCATTTTCACCCAATGAAATAGTACCTGTGTGGGCCTGTTTCATAACTCAGCATAATTATATGATAAAAAGCTAATGACCCTTTAACAATAATAGCAGAACACAACACAAACACATGCATACTAATTTAAATAACCGCATCCGCCATCAGCACCTCGTGTGCAGCATAAGTAGAAAATATCATATCAACAATTATATTAAGAGTACCTCGTGTTCAGACATAAAACCACGTCTTAAAATGTGTCATAAAAACAGTAATAAAGTAACTTTAAAATGATAATGCCAAACACCCCTTTCTAAGAGTTAGTTGATGTAAACTCTTTGTAAAACTTCCTTGTAGACCACGTTAGTCGTCATGTTTGTTGGTCTTCCTTCTTCATCACAAATTAGTACCTTCAATCCATTTTTTGTGGTTACTCTTGATATTGCTACATATAACTGGCCATGTGTAAACACGGGCTTTCGTAGGTATAAGCCTACCTCTTCTAAAGACTGTCCTTGGCTTTTGTTTATCGTCATCGCAAAGCACACCATGAGCGGGAATTGCCTTCTATTGAATTTGAACGGTACTCGTTTATTAGATGGCATCAGTTGCAATCTTGGTATATAAGTATACTTCCCAATATGTGTGCCTGAGATTATTCTTGCTTCAATAACATGGTCCTCTAAACTTGTGACGCGTAGTCTAGTCCCGTTACATAATCCGTTCTGCTGATCGATGTTTCGTAAAAGCATTACCGGGACACCTTTTTTCAGCTTTATGCAGTAGTTTGGTAGTCCGGATATTTTGAAAGCGTTTAAGCATTACCGGGACACCTTTTTTCAGCTTTATGCAGTTGTTTGGTAGCCCGGATATTTTGAAAGCGTTTAACAATTACCCGATCTTCACACAAACTACACCAATCTCAAAATCTACTCGATCTATACATGATCTACTCGATCTACACACTATCAACACAATCTACACAAGATCTTCCCAATCTTTACACGATTTACACAATCTAAGTATGTATGATGACAAAGAACTTGGTGTATGATAATACACAACAAGTATGTAACAAGTATTACGAGTGCACTATGCTAATACTACAAACACTTTGTATATTCACGATACGGTGTGTTCTTCTCTTGCACTAATAGAGGAATGAAGGTGATCACCTGAATTGATGATTGGATCACTCAAAAGCAAACTAAAACTAACTAAATGATCAAAGAAAATGAGATGTACAAGAGAGGTTTTGATCAGAAAAGACTGTGTGAAAATTTGTGTTTTAGAATGTAAAATGGTCCACTATTTATAGGCAAGAAAAATTTTGCCTGTTACATAGGACGGTACTTTTAATTATGCACGGTACCGTTACCGTCCACTTTAATGGTACCGTCCCCGACAGACGCTCCAAAATCTGTCTTATTGTGGTGAAGGTTTATTTGGGGAAGTTTGGACTTGACTTTGGAGGAAATTTTGTTGTTGCAAGTTTAAATATAATTTCCCATTAAAACATTTCTTAGTATTTCATAAATAATTTGTAAAATCAATTTTTGAAAAAATGTTTTATCAAATTTATAAAAATGTGAAGTTTAGAACAAAAAATATATTTCTTTGATCGTTCGTCAAGTCTAAAATTTGTTTGTGCATATCTGGAGTGATTTACATCGATTTGGAATTCTACAACTAATAACATGTTTACGTAAACTTTGACGTAAAATCTTTTTACATTTTTTCAAGAAAACATTTAGATGTAGAAAAATATAAATAACATTTTTAGACATTCTTTATATTAACAAAGCCTTCTAAAGTTGAAAATGTTCGATGGTTTGGAGCAAGAAAAACGGAGCATTTGTAGGGGTAGATAAAAGTAAGAAGTTAAAAACATAACTTCTTAACCCCCCCCCCCCCCCCCTTCAAACTCTATTTATAGGGCGGAAATAATGTTAGCGGAAAACATGTGGTAGTAGCCCACTGGGACAACATACACAAATCATGCACGTATCGTTCACGACCTAGTAGACGCGTATGCAGTTAGTGTCTGGATGACATCAAGCATAGTCGAATCGACAAGTGTGAACCCGCTTAAAAAAATCTAAAGGACGAAATTCGAAATCATTTAAAAAAGATTTCTTTTGCATTTCTAACGCAAAACATTTAATGCTACCTTCCCCTGAACATTTCATACGTCACTTGGGGAACATGACTACCAGCCTAAGTCAGCACCTCATACATCACTTGGGGAACATGACTTTCAGCCAAAGTCATCATTACAAAAAAGCTATGAATAAGCCTGGAAAACCAAATCCTAACGCGAACCCAGGTTGCCTGGCACAAGATAGAGGGGACTTGGTTACTTAAAAGTCTAACATCATCTCACTTATACATGACATAATATTAGACTGGGGGACTTGATAGTGTATCAATATTAGTGGCTCAAGCCCACTAACTACACACTCGAATCAAGCTCATCTACTCAAGGTTCACGAGTCGGCCATGATGAGAACCACACAAACCCAAGTCGGGCTAGACCTGATAACATCTCTCAGGCTGCATAGTACATGAGCATGAGACAATTGTTCCCAACTGTCATTAACGGTTAAGATGTACGAATCTGACATAGAGCAATGGGAGATACACAACCAACATTATAGGAAGCAAAGCACTCTATTGTACAAGCCAAGGGGGAATGCCACCTATCTTCCTTGTCTGCTTTTTAGATGATCAACACCTGGCTTCTTTATAGTCGTTGATCATCTCTCAAGGGTTTCTCTCTAAACCCTACTTGTCTCTCTATAAATAGAGGACTTTGCACATAACTTCATAAGTTTCACACACTTGGGCAAATACTGCCTCACACGCAGTCTACAAATGGTCTTTGTTTTAAGTGTTATCCGAGCTTCTTTATCTCAACTAATTCATCGGGTCCTTACCGTTTAACATGAGAAACCAAACAACAAAACTATCCCAACCAATTCTTAATAACAATTTACATACCATACGTTAACAGTAACTATATAAGTATAAAATATTTTACATAATTTATAGAAATGTCTTATCTAACATCCTCGTGTATGTACGGGGTTAAAAACAACTTTTAGTATTATATACTAAAAGTTATGTGAACAAATTAAGTTATTGGCGAAAAATTAATCATTTTACTAGACAAATGTTTTGAAGTATAAGTTTAAAATATGGAGCTAGATAACTTTTTGAAAAATGAATGTAAATTAAATATGATCATTTTTTTCTTCAAATTTGATTTTTTTTTAAAGATGTCATTGGAAATGCCTTGGCCTCAAATTTTACAGTTTTTATTCAAATTGTTATTAACAGAAATATAAATAATAAAATAAAGGATTGTCTTCACGATAAGAGATAAAAATAAATACATGAGATTGTACATATTACAACAATACATGTAATTTCTTTTTATGGTTTAAATAAAGATATCCTGAAAAGTATTTTTTTCAAGGGTCATTACGTGTTATTAAACACGCATAATGTTCAAAAAATGATATCAATAGTTAGTTTAAACAACATCATGCCAGTTAAACAAAGTCAAATACTTCGTTCAACAAAACTATATACAAAATGTTAATCGATATTAGTACATAATAAAAAAAAATTATGTAAAACCCACGCATGCGCATGTATTATAACTATATAAGTATAAAATATATAAGTATCTTATCTAACATCCACTTGTATGCACGAGGTTAAAAACAACTTTTAATATTATTGTTGATACAAAAGTTGGGTGTTCCTTGTTTGGGTTCCTGTTCTCGTACCAATTAGATCTTAATGCTTGAGACCTACGCACTAAGAAAGCAAACAAACACCGTTAGGCTTATCGTGGGATTGTCTCCCACGATTATCCTCCGGCGTGAGAGTAAGTAATCGGTTTTAAGGTTGTATTGAAGAGTTAGGGTTTTAGATCGTACCTCAATGAGAATTATGATATTTTTTATATAGGCACGGAATCCTTGTAGATTTCCTGCTCCTTACTCTTTGGCGTATCATGCTTATCCAGCCATGATCTTTATCCCATAAATAAAAGATCATTATCTAGACCGTAAATAATACTTGGGTTTGGGCTTTCGTGAGCCCAAACCGTTAGTACGGTAGCCCAAATCATTATTGTGATGGGCTTGGGCGTTAGTAATGTCCATGGGTTCATGACCCTGGTATGGACTATACGTCATCATGTCCCCCCCCCCCCCCCCCCCCCAGTCTAGTATGCGCGGTGCGTAGCTGCGTATGCTAGACTAATAACTATAGTGGGAAGCGTGGCGGGGAAGCTTCTAGTATTTCCCGCCAAAAAGAACATATGGTGTATCTAGGCTAAAAAAGTCCCACGTATCCCTTGAAAAAGGTGAAAAAGTGCTTGTACCTGTTGGTATTCTAGCCACACGATTATGTTAGTGGGTGACGCGTGTCAATCATCTATGGGCGTGGTAACCCTATATAAACCACCGCCTCCTTTTCACTGTGATTATCACAGTGAAAATTCTCAATACCACCATTGTTACACCTTTTTCATAGTTATCCAGAAATCAACAACTTATTAGGTAACAGTGGGTGCGTCTTTTGTAACAATGGTTCTTCAATTAATCGAGATTGCGTCCGATATAACCGAGGATGAAATACATCAGTTCACTTCGGATTATTATATCCCATTCATACTGCATCCGGAAGTTCCGGATGCGGATGTGTCTATAGCGGACTTCCCCGAAGGGAAGGTGGGGGTATACACGTGTTTTTTCGAATTTGCGAACCAACGTGTGCCCATTTTGCTTTTTCTTTGCGATATTCTAAGCTTCTATCATCTTCACATTTCTCAGCTGCACTGCATAGGTGCAGCAAAAATAACTAATTTTGAAGTGAATTGTCGCCTGTTGGCGATTAACCCCAGAATTCACTTATTCTGCGCCTTTTACCACACGTCGTGGTCAAACGGGTGGGTGTCCTTTTCCAAGCGCGTAGGGCGCTTGCAGTGCTATACGGAAAAGTTAGACGCCCTAAGGAATTGGAAGGAAAAATTCTTTTGGATCGATAAGGCATTTTTCCCGTGGGAATTTGAGTTCTATACTTAAAGGTCCTTACCGAAGGATGAGCGCCCACTCCCTGGCTCATATAGCGCAGCGGATGCGGATGCGATAAATACTAACCGCATCCCTATCAGTGCGTACCCTGAAGAGTTCCTGGTGCATAAGGGCATCAGTCGTAACTACTTCCAACTGGAGACGGAAGTGCCAACATTCTTGTACGAGGATGGTCGGGGTGGGTGCTTGTCCTTCATTCTGTTTGTCTTGATATTGTAAGCGCTCCTTTCGTTGTATTGCTTTTTTAATCATTGTTTTTTGTGTATGTTTTACTGCGCAGAGATGGACCTGTTCAGTGTAGTGCACTTGGAGAAGCCCATACTGGTGACGGTAGGAGTGCGCCCTCTGAGAGAAGGCGAGATGCCAGTTATGGCATCTACCGCGGGGCGCACTATGGAGCTTGCTCAGGAGGAGCCTGAGGATTCTCCCCCAGCGGCTTTACAAGTCACTCCAGTGCATAGTGTTCCCCAATCTAGGGAACAGTCTCCAGTAGCGGCTGAATCGCACACCGATTCGTCAAATAATGTGCAGATCCTTGAGCCAAAGGAGACCAGCCAAGGCGTGAAGCGTAAGAGAGCGTCTGGTGGTTATGGCGCTGGCACCTCCAAAAGGAGACGCCATCTTATTGCTGACGAGGAATCATCCGCAGAGGAGGATGCGTCCGCCACTGGTACGGACAAAGATTTTCCCAAGTCTCCCCCCCCATGTAAGTAATGTGATTTACGCTGTTATCGCTTCAATTCCTTTACCGTCTTTAATATTAGAGTATGACTTTGACTGTTTGTTGTATGCGCAGTGTTGAAGATACTGGGGATGCTGCAGCTTCTGCACAAAAGTCGCCACCCAGGGCGAGTTTTGTGCCATCTGATGAGCCTTAGCAGAAGAACGATGAGACTGAGCCAAGGGCGCTGGGGAGCGTGCCCATTGGTTCCTTGGTGGAGAAGCTAGACCTTGCTACTGCGCAGCAGGCCAAATTGGTCGCTCAGCTGAAGGCTAGCTATTCTGGTGAGAGCAGCCGTCTTGCGCAGAAGGATGAAGAAATCGCGCTTCTGAAGGCACAGCTGGCTAGTGCTTAGGCGGAAGTAGGGTCAACCAACGCGTACGCTGGGAAGCTTGCAGATGCGAAAATGTCGTTGCTTGCTCAAGTTAATCAGGAGCGTGCTGCCTTTGATTAGTACAAGTCCAATTGCATGTGGGGGGGGGGGGTGAAGTACCTGGAGCAGCACAGGAGCAAGCATTTTGCTCAATCAGATGAGTTCCGTAAGGCTAAGGAGGTTGCCTTGGAGAGGCAGGAGGGTAAGCTGCGCAAACTGAGCATCGAGTACGATGAAGAGCTATACCCTCATTTGGTGTCTGCTATTGCTGAGCGCAGGTATTGTTGATTTCTTTACCAGCTGTTTGCGTTTAATTCCCTTGAAATTATTATCTTCTAATGCGTGTGTTGTTGTGTTCTTAGGTGGTTGATCAGTCACGGTCTTCGCTTGGCTGCTATGGGAACGCTGGAGTCCTCAGAGGTCCTTGAGGCTTTTGGGGATGTCGTGAAGTGTTCCTTGGCGTGTGGCAAGGCTGAAGCCATAAAAGAGCTACACAAGGGGAAGATGCTGACTGTATCCCCCGCAGAGGTGCCAGGGTATGCTGGAGATGGCTATGCAGAGCTGGTTGCGGCCATGGAGAAGATGAAGATCTTCGAGTTCCCCCACATCGCCCAACTGGAGCGTGACCAGGATTACCCTATTAATGTGATTATGCAGGGGTTAACTCTGGCGAGGCACATGGCAGAGAATGCCGAGGCGCAGCCTGACTTCTTTTTGAAGCCGGATGAGTCACAGCTACAGGTGCCTGTTTTTGCGCCCCCACGTGATATGTTGAACCCGTTTGCCCTGGAGAAAGAAGTATCCTTGAAGAAGTCCTTGGAAGCTCATGCTACGAGACTTGCAAGGAAGAAGGGCGTAAAAGGGAAGGCAATCTTGTGCGGTGTTGGTGCAGCGCATCTTCCGAGATCTGATGGGATTCCTGTCAGCGTGCCGACAGTGTCGCAGGAAGATAGTAGCCTGTTGAGAAGGCTTGAGGAGGGTGGGCATGTAGCGTCCACTGCTAGTAGTTCAAGTCATAGGTACGCTCGCAGTATGTAGACAACTATAGATTCATCTTTTGTTGTATATTTTGAATCTGTAACTTGTATAAACTCGTAGTTGGTGAATAATAATATTAGCTTTTGTACGCATGTTCGTATCATCTTGTTTGTACTTAGATTGTTTTTCTTTTCGTGAAAGACTTTCCAAGAGTCAAGTTGTGACCAAAACGTACTTAAACGAGATTATAAAATATGTGATCACTTATAACATAGTCGTGTATGAAGTTTGTGAGTTTGTGTAGAAATCACAAGCTAATGTGATGGTATGCAGCGTACTGCGAATTCCATATCAAGGAGTCAATTGTATTGAATCCAAATTTGTTAAACTCGCACAGTGTACATTGTTGCGCATCCGTCGTGGGATGCACTTTGAACTTACTCCAACGTCTTGAGAGTAAGGTGTTTAACAAGGATGCGTGATCCGACGTTGATGGGTTTGCAACCCTCTTACTCAACGAGTTATTTAGTGGGTTTACTCATCCTTTCTGCCATCGTGGGTCTTAATAAATGCATGCATGCCATGTAGGCAAAAATATAAAATAACAATATTGAGACATAAATAAGATGTAAACAATAAAGTTAAATGTGTCGCGGAGTTAGCTAGAAACCACGATGTTTGATTAATTCTTGCAAGTTTTTTAAAAGAAAAGACAATTCCCTAAACAAAACAAAATGTAAATACATGGACATTTATTAAGCATTTACTAAAGTGCGGAGGTGTCTGTGCGTGGGACATAGCCTTTCCTAAAGATAGCATCTCTTGAGATTGCAAATATTCCAAGTGCGTGCTAGCTCATGGCCATCCATATCACGCAGCTTGTATGCGCCTCTGCCTAATGCTTCTATGACCTCGTAAGGTCCTTCCCATTTTGGTCCAAGCTTTCCCGTATCTTCTGCGTGGCTTGCATCATTGGCACGGTACACAAAGTCTCCTGTCTTGAATGAAATGTTTCTGACTTTTGCATCATAGTACCCCTTCATCTTTTACTTAGCTCTTGCCTCATATATAGCTGCGCGCTCGCGCCTTTCTTCCAATAGATCCAAATCTATACGTCGCTCATCATCATTGGTTGTAACATTGACTTCCGCCGTACGAATAGTTGGCATCCCAATTTTGGCTGGTATGACAGCTTCTGTCCCATAGACAAGAGAGAATGGTGTATCTCCAGTGCTGACTTTGATTGTCGTGCTGTGTGCCCATAAGACATGCGACAATTCATCCACATCTTCCTTTGTGTTTGTCAAGACGCGCTTTTATTCCTTCTCCCAGGCTACGGTTCGCGCGCTCAACCAGACCATTGGTTTGTGGGTGTTTAACTAACGCGAAGTGTTGTGTGATATTTAGCTGCGCGCACCAATCTTTGAACGGGTTATCACAGAATTGTTTTCCGTTGTCAAAAAACATCCGTCACATATTTCACATACTTTATTCATAATACCAAAATACTATTTCATTACCTCATTGTTTCAACAAAAGCATTTACATATCAAAGCCACATAAAACAACAAATTAAAAAAAGAACCAAAAAAAAAAAAAAAAAGAAAGAATAAACTCTAATGTTGTAGATGTTTAAGTAATCAAAAAAGAATCTCATTCAACAGATTCTTTCAACAAAAAAATTACAGATTACGTACAACAAAATTATTTGATGCATACATTTTGCCACAGATTGATGACAACAAGAGCAGTCTTTTTAAAAATATCAAAGGCACATCAAACATCATATTAAAAGTTGGAGCTACCAAAAGAAGAAACGGTCCTAATGTTGTAGATATCGAAGTCGTTAATGAAGAAGATTTGGGGACGAATACAAAAAAACAAAAACAACTGCTCATATACCCAATAGCATGACAGAAGATGAATTGCTAAATGATTGGGAATCTGAAAATTGAGACATCATAGAATACTATGAAGATGATGATTGCTACTGCCCAGTGCGTGAAGGGACATGTCAATGCATACCAGAAGAAAATACTTGCTCAAGACATTAATTTAGAATCTTTAATATCAACTGTTTTATGTTTATTTAATACAAAAACAAAATTGTGTTTAGTTTTAACGTATTTGATGAAGATTATTTGATGTGAAATTAAAACTACTGTGAGTGAATAAACACTAAAAAAAAAAAACTTATAAAAGAGCAATGAAAATGATAATGTAAAGTTATTATACCTAAATCATAATTAAAACTAAAAACGTGCAAAATTTAATTAAAAACTACATAAGTGCGCAAGATAAAAAGTGAAATCTAAGTTCTACTAATCCTACGGGCATGGAAATTATTTTCCTACGTTCTAAATGGTAAAAAAAGTTAACAGACCTAGAGTAGGTCTCAAGGAAAACCAGTCACCAGCTTTTATCATGTTAAAATAGCTTTATCAATCACCAAAAACAACACTATATCTCCGAATATGTTCTTATTAAAACGTATCATTCTGTTGTGTGTATATTTGTTCAATTATGAAGTTATGGCTATAACTTATTACAACTTAAACTTGTGTGTAACAATATGTAAAACCTCGCAAAAATTCGTATAATTAACTTCGGTTAATTAAATAAATAATCTCTGTCATTATTGTAATCACCATTTTTACGGGGAAATTTAAAATTTTCTTTGTATATTAAAATGGTCACGATTACGATATTGCAAAATTCGTCAAATGACAAAACAAGTTCTCGACACAATTAACAAAATATTAATTTCACTAATCCTAATTAAATAACTAATCACAAAACCAATCGGGCCTTGTTTTTAATTAGCCCAACCGGCCCAAAAATACCAAACCCATTTTCAATAATAATAATAATACATATAAGTCGACTAATCATGCTACAAAACGCCTCGTTTATTCTTAATTCGTACACACGACACCTATATATTTTTGCACATTCTCATTAACCTCCTAGCCAACTATTAGTGTGTCAAATCTCACGTTCATACGTTGAATTTTGATATGTTTTTACGAGGCAAATCGTTTAGCCACCAACTAAATCAAACGTTTCATATTTAACTCAAATATTAACCGTTTTGATTCCCGTTTATTTCTAAATGATCCTAATAATATTTCTAAGTTGATTTCATGTTCAAATATCATCCATGATCAGCTAAAATCGAGTAGTACAAGGTTTAAGCAAATCGTGTATGTATATATATATGTTGTCGACATAGGAAATGAATCACCACAACATCTTCCATCTATTGTGCTCTCACATTCACTTCTTTAGTAATATATTTCGTCCTATCATCTATGTGTTACTGACATTGTATAGTAACGCTTGTTTGTTGGGTAAATTCGAACCATACAAATCACCAAAAATGAAATATATATACATTCCATGCATGCACTAGCTTCTTATCATTCTCAAACACTTTCACATAGTTATTTCATTCTATAAAATATACTTACAAGACTTGAAGTCGATGGCAATCTAGTTTGGACGCAAGGAAGGGATATCGGGTTTAATAAATACGTATAACGTTTGGGTTATACGATTAGACAAGATTTTATTGTGTTTCACTTGTTCCTACTTGACTCTCTACCACCTCTAAGGTGTTGTAAGTTATTTCAAATCATTTCCATTCACAATCACACGTTGAATATAATCATGCACTTTGTTATTAATTGTTTCGATCCTATATAGTTCATGCATATTTTTTTACGTACGTATACATTTGTAGCAAAACCAACGTGACTAGCCTCTATCTTGGAAGGCCTAGGAGTCACGTAACACACACACTTCACGTTTATTCTCACGTTACATGCATCAAATAAATCATTTTTGAAACATACTACATCGTATGAAAATTTGTCACAATCCTTAGTAAATATTTCAAGTTTTTCAAAATAAGTAATCGGTTCATACATGCCACAAACCATACGTATAACTCAAAATTTCATTTAACAAGCATACAATATTATTTCACGACTCCATAGACCACCTAGAAAACTAACACTTTCATATATACGACTTACAAAAATAATCACGTTTCGACGTCCCAATCAACCCATTTTGAATCGACACAAATCAGATTTTCAAATCTAAACTTAATACTAAAAACTATATATTTGTCGATTGGGCTAAATCAAGGCCCAACAAGAATTTAAGAACCGTAAGCCCACTGGGCCCATAAAACATATTTTTGGAATCACAAAAGAAGCCCAAGTTCAAGCCCAAACATTTTTCATGCCCTCGCCTCTAAATTTTTAAATGGGCTTATGTATTGTCTCGTTAAGGCCCATAAGCTATAAAAATAAGCTTTTAATCAAATAAGCTGTTGAAATAAGCTTGGAATTAATAAAATAAGCTACGGAAATTTTTATAAAATTTTTATAATTATTTTTGCGAATTTGGACTAAAAATGTAACGCGACGACACCTAGAGGGACTAAAAGTGTAAATATTGGAAAGAAAGGACTAAAACTGTAAAAATAGAAAGTTTAGGATAAAAATTTATATTATATGATGTTACAAGCTTAAATTGGAATATTGGACAAGTAGTGGACTATAAATGTAAATTTGATACGAAAAGGACTAACGGTGTGACGTTAACGCCGTTAGTATAAAAAGTGTAAAAATTGGAAAAGGACAAGGACTAAACATAATCTATTTGACATTCTTATTTTCTTTTCTATTTTACGGCAACCATCACGTCATATGCATTTTATTACGTTTTATATATATATTATTTATTTTTTACGTTAATAATATATATAACGATATCTAAAAAGTTAATATTTTTACTTATGATTAAAAAGGTAAAACTACGATGGATAATTAAAATAAAGTATTTTATTATATCATGCATGGCATAATAATTACACTGCACATCATCTATTCGTCATAACGAATAATATTTATTCGTTATTCATTCGTATTTACCAAATAGTATTTGGTTATATTCTCAGATAAATTTATTTATCAGGTTCTGTATCAAAGACGTTTCCATAATCGTTCCCATAAATCTCATCCTACTTTACTTTTCATCATTTCCAAATCAATCCAGGTGAGTCATAGCCCCATTTCCAATAATTGTTTTTAACTCATTGGGGGAGATACATGCTTACATATACTTTGATAAATTGATAAGTATATGAAATAAAATACATAATTCAAATCAATTTCCTAATTGATATTTATTTAATATGATTTGTGATTTAAAATGTGATATATACAATACTTGACAAAATACTTAATTGAAATACTGATATGATAATGCTTCCAATTTGATTATTGTGATATGTGATATATATATTTTACTGATGAATACTTGACTGAAATACTGATACTCATATGATAATGTTTCTAATGCGATTATTGTGGTATGTGATATACATGTGTTACTGGCGAAATACTTAAACTGAATTACTAATACTCAAACGATAATATTCTCAAACTGATTACTGTGGTATGATATTTGATTACATGATGTTATTCTGAATGATCCCATTATTACCTTGATATTGCCTAAGTTACCTTATCGCCATAAAGTCCCTCAATCATGAGCCATTAATCACATGTAAAGTGGGCGCGAATATAGTGAACAGCTTCGAAACCTGTTAAGCACTGACCTCCTGTCCCACTAATACTTGACGGAATGCCAATTGCAATTGGTTAGTCGTATTAGTCGTGATACACTATATTCGTAGACAAATAGGAATTGGCAAATCACCTATTATTAGAGGGCAAAATTTATCATTGATTTGATAAAACACCTCTTTTGGTTAAGCTTGTGTGTCATGAGGCTTGGTGCAATATCTATAAAGGAAATGTATGTTTTCAACATATATTTAGATACAGCTGTATAGGAATTTGACCATACGTGAATTGTATATCTGATTAAATTAGCATCATGAGTTTCCAGCTCATGTTAGGATTATTGATTCCTTATTTGAATGTGTTTGAATACTTATATGATTTATTTGTGATTATAGTCAATATACTCAATACTCGTTTCATTACTGTTTGTATTTTATCAATACCAAATATTCCTGAAATCTAACAAAATAAAGGGTTTTCCATAAAACTCTATGAACTCACCAACCTTTGTGTTGACACTTTTAAGCATGTGTATCTCAGGTAATTTAATGGAGCAGGACAAGACACGGAGTGGGCATTTATTACTCTGATAAATTAAAATGGTGTAAAAATCAAATTTGTCATTTTTACAAGCCTTTATATCTTTTCATAAGATTTAAAATTAAATGGTTCATCTTTTATCAAAAATATTATTTGAATGACAAAAAACTTTCAAAATGTTTCTTTTAAACCGTTTCATGTGGTTAAAACTTCGATCATCACCGTAACACCCAAATTACTTTTCCGCAATGACAAACTTAAATTTGGGGGTGTTACACAATACGTAATCAATCAGCATTTGTATGTACGTATATACACATGAAAAATTATAATATCATACATGAATACAAAACTCATACATGTCTCCCTCCCTGTCTAAATAGTTAAAATCATACTATATAAAACAATTTAAAACGAAATACCCTAGAGAAAAGTCCTAAGGGCAGAGATGGTAAGTGTGTGTGGGGGTGAGCTGGGTGGCCCGAGATCAAACCCCAGCAGTGGTATTTTTACAAACTTTATTATTATTATTATTATTATTATTATTATTATTATTATTATTATCTTCTTTTTGCAAAACTATTTTACAACTAAAAAAATAAAAATAAAATTGATCATAATATATAAAAAATTTCCATAACAAACCAAATAAAAAATTAATAAAAAAAAATAAAAATAAATAACCATCAACTAAATATACACAAAATATTTCATCATTCAAATACCACAAACTTAAAAATATTCGGCTTAACAAAAGACAGATTCCAACCATAACATACTACTTACATAATCATAATACCATTTAAACATTCTTAATACATTTACGATAATACTAGCAACCATGAGATGAAATCCACAAAAGCTTACATAATAGTCATTAACTAACAAACGTGGAAAACAGGAATTGAATCTTCATCACCATTCAAACCTTGAAATGTGTGAAACAATTTGAACCGAAGCATCTTCGCCAATCCAAAGTTGTATTCTCCAGCAAATTCCTTCCACTTTCCAAGAATATTAACATGGTTCTTCCGTGTTGGGTCTTCAGTGTGGTGATCCATCTTCACAATCATTTCATACTCAATGTTTTGATGGATCAATAAGACCTTACGGTATGTATGCATTGGATGATGATATAGAAAGCTAGCTGGCATTGAAGGTAACAACTGCTCTAATGTTAAGCTTAGATTAATCGAGAAACGTGAAAGAAACGGAAGAGAGTACAACCTTCCAACAGCCGACGAGGTAGCGGCAATCATAATTGGCGATTTGGACGATTCCGGAAATAAACGAGATATCATTGTCGAAGGCATGACAGGTGAAAAGAAACTTATAAATGAACTTCACCCCCAATATCTTTCGTTACAATATCCTCTGCTATTTCCATACGCCGAAGACGGGTATCGTGATAAGATATTCCTGAAAGGAAAGGTAATAGAAACGAAAAACGGGAGATGGAGGCTATCAATGAGGGAATGGTTTGCATACAGAATGCAACAAAGGGATGACGAAACATCATTGATACTAATGTCTGGCAGACTCTACCAACAATTCGTCGTAGACGCATACACGATGGTAGAGAATGAAAGGCTGAATTTCCATCGGAAGAACCAAAAAAAGCTACGGATAGCGCCTATCGCTAACCTTGACCAGTTTTTAGCCGATGGGAACTCAGATGCTTCGAAGACAGGTAATCGTATAGTTCTTCCTTCTACATACACAGGTGGCACGAGATATAAGATGCAAAATTACCTAGACGCGATGGCTCTATGCAAAGCATTTGGATATCCGGATCTCTTCATCACCTTTACGTGCAACCCAAAATGGCCAGAAGTAAACAGATTCATGTAGAAGCAAAATGCGAGTGCGGAAGACAGGACATGTGTGTTATCAAGAGTATTCAAACAAAAACTTGATAAGTTTATAAAATATTTACGAGAAAAGCAAATACTTGGAGTCGTTAGTGCAGGTAAGCAAAGTTTAAATATCCCACTTTCTGAAATATTAACATTTTATTTTGATACATGGAGTTTTGAATTTACATCTCCAACTAACTACGATTCTGAAACCGCAGTTGTGTACATGGTCGAATTCCAGAAGAGAGGTCTCCCACACGACATATATGCGTGTTCTTTGATAAAGAATCGAAAATACCAAATCCACAAGACATAGACCGTTTGATATCCGCCGAGATACCAGATGAAGAAAAGGATCCAGAATTGTATAAGCTTGTGTCTGAGCAAATTATGCACGGCCCGTGCGGTCCTCATAACATGAGCTCACCTTGCATGAAGAAAAAGGTCTGCTCTAAAAAATTCCAAAAAGATTACACGGAAAAAACATATATAAATGACGACGGGTATGCTATTTACAAGAGACCAGACAACAAACGAACGGTTGTGAAAAACGGAATCCACCTGGATAACAGGTAACACAAATCATAAACCAGATTCAATCATACATTAACATAAATATTAGCTTACAAGGTTTCGTTATTGTTATTCAACAGATATGTTGTTCCATACAATCCTTTACTGATGAAGAAATTCCAAGCTCACATTAACGTCGAGTGGTGCAATCAAGAAAAAGCAATAAAGTATTTGTTCAAATACATACACAAAGGCCAAGATAGAGTTACTGTAGCTTTCGAGAAGGAAAAGAACAATGACAACACAACAACAGAAGATTCTGAAAAGGAAATCAACGATGCCTTCAAAAGCAAAACCAAAGACGAAATTAAAGAATATTATGATTGCCGTTATATATCCGCATGTGAAGCAGCGTGGAGGCTATACCGGTTTCCTATACACTACCAATACCCTCACATTGAAAGATTATCGTTTCACCTACCTGATCAACAACCGATTGTGTTTGAAGATGATGACAACGTAGAAGACGTCCTGTAAAAGCCAACGGTTAAACATTCTCAGTTCTTGCAATGGATGGAGTTGAACAAAACAAACACACTGGCGCAAACGTTAACATACGTGGAGTTCTTGAAAAAATTCGTTTGGAATAAACATACAAGAAAATGGACAAGAAGGAAAAAGGGTTCTGCAGTCGGTCGCATAAACTATGTCCCTCGAGCAATAGGAGAAGCATTCTACCTTCGAATATTGCTAAACATAAAAAAAGGACCAACAAGGTACGAGGAAATCAAAACACACAACAAAAAGGAGTATGCCACATTCAAAGAAACATGTTATGCTATGGGCTTACTCGATGACGACCAAGAGTACATTGAATCAATAAAAGAGACGCACAAATATGCTACCGGAGATTATTGCAGAAACCTGTTTGTTATGCTTATTACAGAAAATGCTTTCTAAAATCCGGCCCATGTTTGGGAACAAACGTGCGACGAACTATCAGAGGATATTGAAAACCTGAGAAGAAGAGAGCTCAACATGCCAAGTAAGTATATTCATATCGAAAATTATGTATTTGGTAAACATAAATAATAACCAACTCTTAACAAAAAGGTCTCGTGCCTGATCGCGACGAAATATTGAACATAGCTTTGGTAAAAATAGACCAGCTGCTGAGGTCAAGAGGGAAGAGCCTAAATGACATTCAACACATGCCTGTCCTCGATTACCGCAACAAAAAAGATTGGTCAAACCCATTGATACAGGAAGAACTTAGTTTCAAGAAAAAAGATATGGAAGAGTTACACACATCTCTGTACTAAAAAATGACTGATGAACAAAGAGGGGTCTATAACACTATCATGGAAGCAATAAACTCGGGCCAAGGCGGCGTTTTTTTCCTATACGGTTACGGAGGAACACGCAAAACCTTTGTGTGGAAGACATTGTCTTCGGCCGTTAGATCCAAAGGAGAAATAGTACTGAACGTGGCATCCAGCGGAATTGTGGCCCTTTTACTTCCGAGAGGAAGAACGGCGCATTCAAGATTCAGAATACCAATCAATCTTACCGAACAATCCTTCTGCAATATCACGCCCGACAGCCCTCTAGCAGATTTGCTGAGGCGCACAAAGCTGATAATCTGGGATGAAGCTCCGATGACGCATAAACATGCATACGAGGCTCTAGATCGAACGTTACGAGATGTTATGACCACGTCTTCAGACAAACCTTTCGGAGGGAAAAGAATTGTATTCGGTGGAGATTTTCGCCAAGTGTTGCCTGTTATCCAAAAAGGAACAAGGGAAGAGATCGTAGATGCCTCACTCAACCATTCATATATCTGGGAACATTGCAGGGTTTTGAGATTGACAACCAACATGCGTTTGAAGTCAACTAATAACGAGAAGGATAAAAAAGATATAAAAGAATTCGCCGACTGGATGTTAAAAATAAGAGAAGGAGAATTAGGGCCAGAGAACGATGGCGAGGCGGAAATTGAGTTCCCATACGACGTGTTAATAAAAACCGACGGAGACACTCTCGAAGCTATGATAGAAGCATTATACCCAACAATCCACGAAGATATTGCAAAAGACGGATACTTTGAAAATAAAGCGATACTGGTGCCCACAAACGAAGAGGTTGATTTGATAAACGAGCACATGCTGTCGAAAATAGCTGGAGATGAAAAAGTATATTTAAGCTCAGACACGGTTTGTGAAACAGAAATAACCGGTTCAATAAATGAATCAATATACGCTCCTGAGCTATTAAATGCTTTCAAAATATTCGGGCTACCAAACCACTGCATAAAGTTGAAAAAAGGTGTCCCGGTAATGCTTTTACGAAACATCGATCAGCAGAATGGATTATGTAACGGGACTAGACTACGCGTCACAAGTTTAGAGGACCATGTTATTGAAGCAAAAATAATCTCAGGCACACATATTGGGAAGTATACTTATATACCAAGATTGCAACTCATGCCGTCTGATAAACGAGTACCGTTCAAATTCAATAGAAGGCAATTCCCGCTCATGGTGTGCTTTGCGATGACGATAAACAAAAGCCAAGGACAGTCTTTAGAAGAGGTAGGCTTATACCTACGAAAGCCCGTGTTTACACATGGCCAGTTATATGTAGCAATATCAAGAGTAACCACAAAAAATGGATTGAAGGTACTAATTTGCGATGAAGAAGGAAGACCAACAAACATGACGGCTAACGTGGTCTACAAGGAAGTTTTACAAAGAGTTTACATCAACTAACTCTTAGAAAGGGGTGTTTGGCATTGTCATTTTAAAGTTACTTTATTACTGTTTTTATGACACATTTTAAGACGTGGTTTTAGGTCTGAACACAAGGTACTCTTAATATAATTGTTGATCTGATATTTTCTACTTATGCTGCACACGAGGTGCTGATGGCGGATGCGGATATTTAAATTAGTATGCATGTGTTTGTGTGGTGTTCTGCTATTATTGTTAAAGGGTCATTAGCTTTTTATCATATAATTATGCTGAGTTATGAAACAGGCCCACACAGGTACTATTTCATTGGGTGAAAATGCAGCAGACCACATGGCAATGTTCTTCACTACATAGTTAATATAGGAGGCCAATGCATGCTCTTTTGGCTTGGGTCAAAACGCAGGAACAAATTTTTTCGATGTACTTTTTGCAACACTTTTTTAACAGCTAAACTTAAGGAACGTTTGTGAAAATATATTTTTTTAAAACCTTTTATTAAGTTTACAGAATCTTTTAAGAATCCTACAGATACAAGCATAGAAGCATAAAGTGACACAATGAGACTAACAATCTATTTGTGCTCAAGATAAAGCGAAATGAAAACACAAGCTCATATAATCTCAATAACAATAAAACAAGTCCAAATGAACCGGCAAATAAGCTATCATAAGCTATAACACAATTAAACAAGATCAGTGAACACTAAACTCACTCAGCATACACTAGCCTAAAGAGGCTACTTAAATAGGGCTAATAAGCTGAGCAAATAAGCTCAAATGGTCAAACAAAGCTCAAATTTAAACAACCAGCATAGCAAGCTTTCAAAAATATCAAATTACAATCAATAAGATCAATAAACAAGGTAGATAGAGGCTAGAGAAAATAGGTTGAAACTATAACTTAGACTGGTGCAGACCAATTTAATCCAAACAGTCAAGTTAAGGATTCTCAAAAGCTATTATCAAAAATTATAAAAATTATGCAAAAATTATATTTGAAGTCACAAGCTATCAAATATTTAAAATCCTAAGTTTCAAAGAAATTGAATGAAAACAGATGAAATGAAAAATCAAAATCAAAAGTGAATTGGAAAATATTTTTCTTTTTTGACTTTTATCTGTTTTGCAAGAGTTTGACTAATATGAAATTAGGATGATCCTAGATTAGTAAGAATGTTATTAGAATCTAAGATGAGACTAATTTAAGGTAACTTATCTACTATTGCACCTAATTTTTTGCTTATATAACCTAAAAACTAACTGTGAATGCAACAAAAAAAAGTATGTACTCATATCTATTCTTTGGTATTAACATTGTTTGGTTGATTTTCTATTGTCATGTTTTGTGTCATCCCTTTTATTTAAATGAGAAAATAGATATTTGGTTGACATAGTAATTGTAATTTACAAGCTCAAATTAACAGGTGGTGTTGAACAGGAAGTATTGTCCAAGTTGGATGATCTTATTATTAACACATATACACCTCATTTATAATCATATAAGGTATGTAATACAAGAATGAAATTTAAAGTATACTTTCAACTCTTTGACACATTTTCTTTTTAGCAAATCCTCTATTTGAACCATTTTTACCCGATACAGTTGTAATTTTTCTGGATCAAGGCTTACATAAAACAGTGTAAGCGTTTGAATGTACAATAGAGAACTTTGGAGCAGATGTACCAACCCAAACAATTTAAATGGTTTATGAAAATTTTGTACACAACGGTGTTACTTATTGTACTTTTAAGATAGTTTCAAGTGCAGCGATGGTCATTTTAGGCCATATACTTGATCATATTATCAAACAATAATATATCATACAACATAGTTTTGAACATCCGGAGATTGATGTTTGTGGCGATGTTTCATAAAACTTACTATTTTTGAGATACTGGGATGAATATGGGATTTCGGGTGTGATTCCATTGTCTTTTTCAAGATCAATTTCTATCAGAGAATAAACAGATTGTCCTCCATTTTCTATATTTCCCTGTTTTACAATGAAAGCCATGTTATGTCGGACTAAAATGTCAAAATTAACCCAAAACAGTTAGTTTTTGTTGCATTTATTTATGAGTCATAATATAGATAGTACTAATTGATTGTTGTTTCAGGATGTTTTGTGCCGATAGTTTGAGTATTAACTGATTGATGTTTTTTACAGGATGTTTGATGGAGCAGGTGGTCCATTTGTGTTGTTCGCCGAAAAAGATACTCACAGATCTCTAGCAAAAAGTGTCTTTTGAAGAGAAAGAATTAACAGTTGAGTTGCCTTGGTTTATTCGAACTTAACGCGTTAACAGACCAGGAATACAAGTTCATGAGCAATGATGCTAAAGTTGGAACCACAAAAACCACCCAAAACTACACCTGAGCCATCAAATGTTGATCAACCTGTTGAGACCAATGCAACTCAACTTGTTGAGACCATTGCCGAGTCTGCCGCAACACAATCACTGTGCCTGCAACAGCTACTGATCATCCATCAGAATGTAATCAAATGCCTTTGCAATTGGCATTTGTATCGGGTTGCTTTAGGACAAGCTGAATGCCTATGGTAAAATGATAATCTTGCATTATGCATTTTTTTAAATTTCAATAATTGGTTTATGCCACTTGAGTTTTGAATATAACTGACATTTTTTTAGAATTTATGTATTTAAAAAAACCAACATTTATCGCCAAAACCCCGTGCGTGCTACTAAACCTGAGAATACCAACCAAACATGGCACCCTTTTTTTGTAAATCATTTTCTTTTTCAAATTTTTCTTTTAAAACTGATGAAACCAATGAAGCTAAGCTACATTTATAAAAAAGATTTTGTATGAAAGGTTATAATAAGCACATAAATAAGCCATAAAAATGAACTGGTTCATTTATTAACATCAAGAAGAAACTTAGATAACTAATTAAGCTATATTAAAGGGGTAAAAAGCTTAAGAGATTAGCAGATAAGCTAAGCTAGGGGAAGGGAAACAAGCTACTAAGAGCATCCTAAATGCAGTCTAAATAAGTTAAACATACCATAACAATAATGTATTAAAAGGCAAATAAGCTAAAAAAGTATCCCTAAACTGATCAAAGACAAACAAAACCAAACAGCCCTAAGTAGACCTGGTTGAGCAACAAAATAAGCTACAATAATAAGCTCCAAAAAGCAAAATGAGCACAGAAAATAGAAATTAGCACTAAAGGCTTCCTAAAAAACCAATAATCAACCAAAAAGCTACATAAGATAAGCAAATAAAGGCTGAAGAATAGGGATGAATGGGACAGATTCTGTGAGCAGGGGAGCAGGTTCAAAAAGGTGGTTAATAAGCTACTAAAAATCTTACCTAATGCTAAATTTACAAGCTAAAACTGATTAAACACTCAGATAAACCACCAATAAGCATGCACCTAAAATATAAGACCCTATGGACTAGAAATAAGCTTAAAATCACTGCTGATGTGGGGGCTCTTTAGGACAGTTATGAACTGATGGTGCAGGGCACTTCAGGTCCAGGGGTGGTTTTTCCAACTATTTCCCACCAATCAATTATAAACCAAACCTTGAAAAATCAATATTATGCAAAATTATCTAAAAGACCACATTAACTGAAAATCAACAAGGCTAGATGACTTAATTCTACTAAATTGAATAATGCAATATCTAAGTCCTAATTCAATTATAGGCTATGAAAACATAAAAACTTATGCAAACTCCACCAAACTCAATAAAACTAATTCAATGCAATCTAAAGCTACTACTGCTAACACATGAGAGCTATTTCAATTTCAAATGATGACTAAATAAGCCTTGACCTCAGAAAGTCAAACTGAACCAAACATCACTTAAACTATAGAAATCACTATAAAATAATAAAAAAAACAACCTTCCATTAATCAAACAAGTAACAAAAGACAATCACGAAATCAATCCTAAAACAAAAGCCTAAAAAAACATCAAACCTAAGACAGAAAAACAAATCTTTAGTAACTTTCAATATTCAAATTTATTGCCTTAATCTTCAACTAGAACCATTTGGCGACCAGCAGCATCGACAACTCTGTCATAACGATCATCCTCAAAAACATCCTTAAATGGATGAACTTCAACGCCATTGTGATCAAATACAGTCAACCGGTACTTATAATCACCAAGGTAACAAAGAACCATCTTTTGACCTTCCGCAATGTTCTCATTGGAGAATAATAACTTCCAAGCCTCACCATGAAACCCGTACACCTTTCCGCTAATAACAAGTCCGTCAACATGATAGCTGCGATTGCAAGTAACAACACTAACCGGACAACAAACCCGGCTATTCATATGCTTGAAAAAATCCTTAGCGAAAATCTGGAACACAATCGTAACAACAAGTCAGAAAAATAATACTAAAAAAAAAGACACATGAAAGAATCAAACAAAATAACCTGGACACTCTTGCTACATGAGGACGCAACAGTTACGCACGAGTGAGCTCAACTGCGAAAATTATCACCCAAGTCTGTAGTCATTCCTTCCAAATTATAACCAGTAACTCGCAAATGCTTATTACAGATGGATCTAAAGTGTATATTCCACCCATCAATAACACCTTTTGAAACTTTGTATGAATCCCAGCTTTTGCCAAAGATTAAACAATAGCTAGAGTTTAAACCTCTAACAGAAACTTTATAAACCACATCCTTAGTGACGAGAGTAATCTTCTTAACATCACCCCCACTAGCGAAGTACATAAACTCCATAGGAACAACCTACAAAAAAGTAACCGAACCATATCAAAAACAACAAACAGGAAAAAAAAATTAATTATAATACCAAACCCCCAGCATAATCTTTGTCAAACTTATATTCACAAACAAACTCCATGTAAGCCAAAAAGAACAGCCGATCAATTTCAATAGACAACTTAAAAACCCAGCATAAAAAATTGTTTATATAGACAAAGAGTAAAGCAATCCTATCCTAATACAATTACAAAACATAATAACAACAATCCTAATCATATACGAATGAATCAATTCAATTTATTAATTCAAATACCTGGGACAAAAAGATGCTTGAACTAATTTAATCATACCACCAAAATATGACCGATAATTCGAACATAAAGAAATCAGCCTTTCTATCAATAGAGAAGCAGAAGTAAGAAGGATTGTTTTGGGTTGTATTATAAAACTATATAAGATAAGGTTATGTTTGACTCAAACTCAAACACTTATTAATAAAATAACTAAAAAAAACGCTATTTACAACATCACAATATAATTCACACATTTATATATAGATACTTGACATCAACAATTTTAAAATACAAGCAACTAAAAAAACAAAGGGAAAATCCGACAACAATGTCCGATCGATCAAACAACTCAGCAAAAACCAAAAAAAACCAACACCCAAAAAAGTGCCCGACGACAAAAATCCATAATCTTAAAGAATTAAAACCAAACACAAAGACCAACTACATAATAAAAGTTAAAGCAATTCGCGTATGGAAGACTTACTACATGGAAGCGCCATCCAAAGCAAACGAAATCAATGCACACATATGGGGCGAACCGGTATTAAACTACAATATCAATATGATCTTAATAGACGAAGAGGTACGCCTTTAAACATTTTTACAAGTAAATTTATCGTAACTAATAAATGAATCGGGTCATTACTGATGATTAAAAAGAGTAACTATTTACTAAACATATTTATTTGCTTTTATGCGTTGACAATACATTGTGGTTTACTTTATCTCATTAAACCTATTGGCCTCTTAATAGAAAACATGTGTAACTTTAATCGACCCGTTCATAAAAGGATGTGTCAGTAACGTTCAACGGCATGATACATCTTAAAAGTTTGACACACACAACTAAAAGTTTATTTTCCAAAAAAATTACAGGGTTCAAAAATCCATGTGTTCGCAAATTACTATACAATATTCAAACGCGCCTCTGAGAAACCACTAAAAGAAGGAGCTACACTTATTATAAGCGACTTCAACTGTGTGCCCAACCAAGCGTCGATCAGGCTAACGGAGCATGACGCAAAAATATACTTCAAGAAAGAAACTTGTGTTGCAGTTACAGATGACTTCGAAACAGAATGCGACGGTCTTGACTTCGTTTCGTTCGACTCAATTAACAGCAACCGAATCAGCAAGGCTAAAGCTTTTGGTAATTTATAATAAAAAGTTTATTTAATATTACAAAAAAAAAAAAAAAAAAAAAAAAAAAAAAAAAAAAAAAACTAACATTAAATTAAATTTGCAGATGTCATTGGCCAAATAGTCTCGAACAACAGACTCAAACAAGTCACCGTGGACCAAAAACGAACAAGTCTGATTGAATACGAGCTGCGAAATACAAGGTTTGTAATCAACAATTATGAAATATAGTTACTTCATTTACTAATAGAGACATTTATTAATTACAGTGGCCGGAAGATACGATGTATTTTATGGGAAGACGATGCTGATGCTTTACAAGAATACATAGACAAAAATATCGCAAGAAGAGACCCTATCGTCATGATTCTCCAGCTAGCAAAAATTAACACATGGGAAAGTAAAACTTCTTCCTTTCATATACTTTTTACACAAAAACAAAATTTTGATGCAGTAATATAAACACTAAAACTTAACATAAATGCAGACAAACAGCAAGTGTCGAGCATCAACAAAGAACCGAAGATTTATATCAACAACAACAAGCAAATATCGATGTTCAAAGAAAGGTAAGAACATTAAAAAGTAAACAACAAAATATTGTCACTATGATGATCTATTATTGGTTTCTCGCAGATTACAAGAAAACATATCAAAAGGAACATGCCAACCACCTCAGGTAAACCTAACAAGTACGTTCAATGCAAAAACACAACAAAAGGAATTCATAAAGAATGACAAGGTATGTAAAACTAAAACAACCTTCAGTTTGTAAAGGTAAATTCAAATCATATAATTGATAATTTCGATCTTGATTCTATTCAGATGACAAACAATAGACCTATGCCAAAAGATAACGGCCATAATAAAAAGGATATCATAATCATTGAAGATTCAGAAGACGAAAAGGTAATCAAAAAGACACCCGTCACATATTTCACATACTTTATTCATAATACCAAAATACTATTTCATTACCTCATTGTTTCAACAAAAACATTTACATATCAAAGCCACATAAAACAACAAATTAAAAAAAGAACCAAAAAAAATAAAAAAATAAATAATAAACTCTAATGTTGTAGATGTTTAAGTAATCAAAAAAGAATCTCATTCAACAGATTCTTTCAACAAAAAAATTACTGATTACGTACAACAAAATTATTTGATGCATACATTTTGCCACAGATTGATGACAACAAGAGCAGACTTTTTAAAAATATCAAAGGCACATCAAACATCATATTAAAAGTTGGAGCTACCAAAAGAAGAAACGGTCCTAATGCTGTAGATATCGAAGTCGTTAATGAAGAAGATTTGGGGTCGAATACAAAAAAAACAAAAACAACTGCTCATATACCTAATAGCATGACAGAAGATGAATTGCTAAATGATTGGGAATCTGAAAATTGAGACATCATAGAATACTATGAAGATGATGATTGCTACTACCGAGTGCGTGAAGGGACATGTCAATGCATACCGGAAGAAAATACTTGCTCAAGACATTAATTTAGAATCTTTAATATCAACTGTTTATGTTTATTTAATACAAAAACAAAATTGTGTTTAGTTTTAACATATTTGATGAAGATTATTTGATGTGAAATTGTAACTACTGTGAGTGAATAAACACTAAAAAAAACATATAAAAGAGCAATGAAAATGATAATGTAAAGTTATTATACCTAAATCACAATTAAAACTAAAAACGCGCAAAATTTAATTAAAAACTACATAAGTGCGCAAGATAAATAGTGAAATCTAAGTTCTACTAATCCTACGGGCATGGAAATTATTTTCCTACGTTCTAAATGGTAAAAAAAGTTAACAGACCTAGAGTAGGTCTCAAGGAAAACCAGTCACCATCTTTTATCATGTTAAAATAGCTTTATCAATCACCAAAAACAACACTACATCTCCGAATATGTTCTTATTAAAACGTATCCTTCTGTTGTGTGTATATTTGTTCAGTTATGAAGTTATGGCTATAACTTATTAAAACTTAAACTTGTGTGTAACAATACGTAATCAATCAGCATTTGTATGTACATATATACACATGGAAAATTATAATATCATACATGAATCCAAAACTCATACATGTCTCCCTCCCTGTCTAATTAGTTAAAACATAATATATAAAACAATTTAAAACGAAATACCCTTGAGAAAAGTCCCAAGGGCAGAGATGGTAAGTGTGTGTGGGGGTGAGCTGGGTGGCCCGAGATCAAACCCCAGCAGTGGTATTTTTACAAACTTTATTATTATTATTATTATTATTATTATTATTATTATTATTATTATTATTATTATTATTATTATTATTATTATTATTATTATTATTATTATTATTATTATTATTATTATTATTATTATTATTATCTTCTTTTTGCAAAACTATTTTACAACTAAAAAAATAAAAATAAAATTGATCATAATATATAAAAAAAATTCCATAACAAACCAAATAAAAAATTAATAAAAAAAAAACCATCAACTAAATATACACAAAATATTTCATCATTCAAATACCACAAACTTAAAAATATTCGGCTTAACAAAAGACAGATTCCAACCATAACATACTACTTACATAATCATAATACCATTTAAACATTCTTAATACATTTACGATAATATTAGCAACCATGAGATGAAATCCACAAAAGCTTACATAATAGTCATTAACTAACAAACGTGGAAAACAGGAACTGAATCTTCATCACCATTCAAACCTTGAAATGTGTGAAACAATTTGAACCGAAGCATCTTCGCCAATCCAAAGTTGCATTCTCCAGCAAATTCCTTCCACTTTCCAAGAATATTAACATGGTTCTTCCGTGTTGGGTCTTCAGTGTGGTGATCCATCTTCACAATCATTTCATACTCAATGTTTTGATGGATCAATAAGACCTTACGGTATGTATGCATTGGATGATGATATAGAAAGCTAGCTGGGATTGGCTGTCAAAATAAAATTTTTGCATTCTTAAATTGAGTACTACAATCACAATTTATAACAACCACATAAGCCTAAAATATACTCCTAAACATAAACCAAAACCAAATACATTAACTAAATATCATTAGATTAAAATTTAACTAATTTTACAAAAATATCAAAATAATAAATTTATTAAACACACTTACATTATCAAAATATTATAATAAAATTAAAAAACTTACAAGTCTTTGCTGGTCAACAGTTAAATTATAAGCCTTATAGAACGTATCATATCTTTCACCAAAATGCTCACGATGACCTGGCCATAAACATATGTGCTGGAGTCTTTTGTCAGTTGCAATTGAACAAGCCAAAATTATCAAACACGGTTTCCCTATATACATTATAGAAAATAAAAAATAAAAGAAAAATTAAAAAAAAAAACCTTTATTTAAAAAATTATATCATACCTTCTTCAAATGGATACAATGGGCGTTGTATTTTTTTAATGTTTGTCAACTCTCTAAAATCTGGAATAGTCACTTGATTACCTTCTGTGGTAAATGCCATTAAATACAAACGATTGTTCTGTTCTTTAGTCAGAACAACCACCATGCCAGATTTTGCATTCCAATCCTCCTCCAACAAACGATACTTATACTCACCACTTGGTGAATCAGTTTCAACATAGCTCACACGAACTTCAAACTCCTCTTCTATATTCGCACGTATTGTTATTGTACCATTATGATCCAATCCTTGCAAGAACTGAGGAGGAATGTCCTATTCAAAAAAAATATCACAATGTTCATTAGAATGATACAAAACTAAATTTACATATACCTAATAAAATACTTTACGGTTAACAACCACAAATGTTAAGGTTATCACAATACCTGATCATAATCATGATATGGCCAAACACGAGTAACAAACAGTTGTGAATAAAATGCATCAACCGTAACTGACGAACATTTTCTTTGCAGAATTCAACCCACTTAACACCTGTAATCCTAATAGGTTGCCCATTTGGTTTCACCAAGTCACACTTAAAACGATAGCGTAAATTGCTTGTGAGATACACATATCTATTCCCATTGAAAAAATCATCAGCAAATACTTGTGGAAGATTCTGTACTCAATATTCGACAATTATAAAATAAATAACATTTTTATAAAAATATAAAAACAAAAATTTTTAAATAAAAATTACACTTATTTTGTTTACCTGTGAATGTGGATACTTGGTTGGATCAACAAACACAATAAATTCCATCACGCCTTTTAAACAACCCAAATAGCTTCCAACCAAACTAACAAATACAATTGAACAAACCTGATGATAGATATTGACATACCAGTTAAGGATGTATGTAACACAAAACTTCATACTAAATATATACATATATATTCTTTTATAACCATAAAACTAACAACTAAAGTAAACATATGCTACATGAAGTCAAACATCGCAACACAAACTCAAACATCGCAACCATCTATAGCTCTACTATGTATCTACTATGTTGTGTTAGTTTACAAATAATTATATCAATATGCTATGGTTTGACTTAACAATCAGTGGATGTATGTTCTGAAGCCTTGACAGATAATGAATTGGTTTATCTTCAAGCCTAATTTATGCTTCTAGGACAAAAAAAGATGACAATGTATTCCTTGATAACTTGAAAATGGTAAACCATTCTTATATATCCATTGTTTACCTGCCTTAGCACCAAGTCTGGGCTTTTTTCACCATACTATGCAGCCTTTTGTTACTTATACATATGCAATAAAATAATCTCGGTCCCTACTATTTTAAATGAGCTGAGCTACCAACATCTACGTATTCAGGCTCAAGTTACTACTTTAGCTTTTAGAATTTGAATGCATTATGCCTTCCTTTATAACCATAAAGCTAACAACTACAGTAAACATGTACTACATGAAGTCAAACATCGCAACATAAACTCAAACATCGCAACCATCTATAATGGTAAACAATTCTTATATCTCCATTGTTTACCTGCCTTACCACCAAATCTGGGCTTTTTTCACCATAGTATGCAGGCTTTTGTTACTTACACATATGCAATAAAACAATCTCAGTACCTACTATTTAAAATGATGTGAGCCACCAACATCTACGTATTCAGGCTCATGTTACTACTTTACTTTTTACACTTTAAATACATTATGCCTTAAGTTAGTACAACTCAACAACCTGATCATGGCAAGCCATACTGGCAACAATATAACTAAATAAAGCTAAACTTGTATATTATATTTTGGTAATCAAAAACAATTTCTGAAAACCTATCAAAACTTCATATAACACCTCAAACACATATAACTCCAACCAATCTCAACTTCTCAACACAAAATCCATTAACCTACACTCCGTCACATGCAATTCTACAAAAACCTAATAAAAAACCTAGAAAGAGGTTACAGTGCACGCAATCTTCCACAATTAACCAAGGATCAAGAAGATCAAACAATAACCAACAGCACAACGCAAAAATTCCTTCAACAAACAGATTGAAAATTTCACAACAAACCAAAGGTTATGTTTCTAAAGCAACCAATATTCTTAAACTAACTAAACTTAACATACAAACAAAAACATATATTATGAACAATAAACAATCTTTCGGTTTCGACTCACACACTAAACAATCTTTATCCTATGAACTATTTACATTTAACTCATAAACCAAAACCAATAGCTGACCCGAAACCAGCAAAATATATATATATATATATATATATATATATATATATATATATATATATATATATATATATATATATATATATATATATATATATATATATACACACACACCAATGAACACTAAATGACTCACCCATTCTACCAATTGCAAACTAATGCTAAACAAAAAAGCCAAGCTAAAACATAACTCCATCAATTCCTAATCCTATATCACGACAAAAACATAACAAAAACAAGAACAATCAAAACAACCATAATATAAATCAATGAAAACAAAAGTCTACTCATAACAGTCAACTAAAACCTCAAAACAAAAAAACATCAGCACCGTTACCAAAAATTATCAAAACAACCATCAAAACTAATCATCATGTATCAACATATGAAAAATCCACAAAAAAAATTAAAAATTAAAAAAAAAATCAAACAATGATACAATATATAAGATTATAAACAACATAATGATCACTAATATCGATTACATCAACAAAAAAATAAACATCGATTAAATCAAGAACAAATCATATATGTTTTTCTTTTAATCGAATGTATTATAACATAAAACAACCAAATGATCGGTTACCAGTTACATAAAAAAGTTATGCTAATTAATAACAAGAAAAATTTACAAGATGATCGGTTAGAAGATGATAAGTTACCAGATCTATTGGAGAAAAGATAGAGTTGATATGTGTGTTAATGTGTGGTGATTATGTCTTCAAATTAATATATTAGGTGTCAATGAATTAATACAATTAATTGTATACAATTTTTGCCTGAATATGAATCATTGCATTGTAACAAAATGATGGCTCAGTTTCATTTGCATGCATCGAGAACGTAACACAGTTCATTATTCAAGGTAATAGTAAATATCAATATATAATTGAAAATTTTACAAAAAATAGTCACTCAATCCCATAATAAGTGTCTACTTCAAATATTTAAAGTTATTTAATTTAAATTTTGACAGCAAATGTTTTTATTTGTGTTATATACTTGAAAAAAATTATTACCAATTAAATTACGTTAACAACACAATTTATTCATATATTTTTCATAAAGTATTATATAAAACAAAAATAATAATTGTCAACATTTAATAAAAAAAATAGTGAACATTTACTATGACACAGACTTAAAATATATGACTTTTTACAAAATTCATAATTTTATAAAATAAATTTTACTTTTACATATTAAAAAATAAATAAAAAAATAAAATAAAAAATCTTTTTTTCATGAATTATATTTATTAAAATTGATAATGTATAAACAAGGGGTAACCAAACATAAAATAATTAAAAAATATATATATATATTTTATCATTAATTATATTTATTATGCTCAAACTATTTTTAAATTTAACTTTTCAAAACACACTATAATCAAAATCCTTACAAAATTAAAACAAAAAATAAATTTAATTATTTGTTTTTAATATATAAAAATTTGCATTATTTTAAATTTTAGAAAAAATAATTTAAAATAATTTCTAAATTTAGGTGCAATAGTAGATAAGTTACCTTAAATTAGTCTCATCTTAGATTCTAATAACATTCTTACTAATCTAGGATCATCCTAATTTCATATTAGTCAAACTCTTGCAAAACAGATAAAAGTCAAAAAAGAAAAATATTTTCCAATTCACTTTTGATTTTGATTTTTCATTTCATCTGTTTTCATTGAATTTCTTTGAAACTTAGGATTTTAAACATTTGATAGCTTGTGACTTCAAATATAATTTTTGCATAATTTTTATAATTTTTGATAATAGCTTTTGAGCATCCTTAACTTGACTATTTGGATTAAATTGGTCTGCACTAGTCTAAGTTATAGTTTCAGCCTGTTTTCTCTAGCCTCTATCTACCTTGTTTATTGATTGTAATTTGATATTTTTGAAAGCTTGCTATGCTGGTTGTTTAAATTTGAGCTTTGTTTGACCATTTGAAATTTTAGCTTATTTGCTCAGCTTATTAGCCCTATTTAAGTAGCCTCCTTAGGCTAGTGTATGCTGAGTGAGTTTAGTGTGCACTGATCTTGTTTAATTGTGTTATAGCTTATGATAGCTTATTTGCCGGTTCATTTGGACTTGTTTTATTGTTATTGAGATTATATGAGCTTGTGTTTTCATTTCGCTTTATCTTGAGCACACTCTTTAATAGATTGTTAGTCTCATTGTGTCACTTTATGCTTCTATGCTTGTATCTGTAGGATACTTAAAAGATTCTGTAAACTTAATAAAAGGTTTTAAAAAAAATATATATTTTCACAAAAGTTCCTTAAGTTTAGCTGTTAAAAAAGTGTTGCAAAAAGTACATCAAAAAAATTTGTTCCTGCGTTTTGACCCAAGCCAAAAGAGCATGTATTGGCCTCCTATATTAACTATGTAGTGAAGAACATTGCCATGTGGTCTGCTGCATTTTCACCCAATGAAATAGTACCTATGTGGGCCTGTTTCATAACTCAGCATAATTATATGATAAAAAGCTAATGACCCTTTAACAATAATAGCAAAACACAACACAAACACATGCATACTAATTTAAATAACCGCATCCGCCATCAGCACCTCGTGTGCAGCATAAGTAGAAAATATCAGATCAACAATTATATTAAGAGTACCTCGTGTTCAGACCTAAAACCACGTCTTAAAATGTGTCATAAAAACAGTAATAAAGTAACTTTAAAATGAAAATGCCAAACACCCCTTTCTAAGAGTTAGTTGACGTAAACTCTTTGTAAAACGTCCTTGTAGAGCACGTTATTCGTCATGTTTGTTGGTCTTCCTTCTTCATCGTAAATTAGTACCTTCAATCCATTTTTTGTGGTTACTCTTGATATTGCTACATATAACTGGCCATGTGTAAACACAGGCTTTCGTAGGTATAAGCCTACCTCTTCTAAAGACTGTCCTTGGCTTTTGTTTATCGTCATCGCAAAGCACACCATGAGCGGGAATTGCCTTCTATTGAATTTGAACGGTACTCGTTTATCAGACGGCATCAGTTGCAATCTTGGTATATAAGTATACTTCCCAATATGTGTGCCTGAGATTATTTTTGCTTCAATAACATGGTCCTCTAAACTTGTGACGCGTAGTCTAGTCCCGTTACATAATCCGTTCTGCTGATCGATGTTTCGTAAAAGCATTACCGGGACACCTTTTTTCAGCTTTATGCAGTGGTTTGGTAGCCCGGATATTTTGAAAGCGTTTAAAAGCTCAGGAGTGTATATTGATTCATTCATTGAACCGGTTATTTCTGTTTCACAAACCGTGTCTGAGCTTAAATATACTTTTTCATCTCCAGCTATTTTCGACAGCATGTGCTCATTTATCAAATCAACCTCTTCGTTTGTGGGCACCAGTATCGCTTTATTTTCAAAGTATCCGCCTTTTGCAATATGTTCGTGGATTGTCGGGTATATTGCTTCTATCATAGCTTCGAGAGTGTCTCCGTCGGTTTTTATTAACACGTCATCTGGGAATTCAATTTCCGCCTCGCCATCGTTCTCTGGCCCTAATTCTCCTTCTCCTATTTTTAACATCCAGTCGGCGAATTCTTTGATATCTTTTTTATCTTGCTCGTTATTAGCTGACTTCAAATGCATGTTGGTTGTCAATCTCAAAACCCTGCAATGTTCCCAGATATATGAATGGTTGAGTGAGGCATCTACGATCTCTTCCCTTGTTCCTTTTTGGATAACAGGCAACACTTGGCAAAAATCTCCACCGAATACAATTGTTTTCCCTCCGAAAGGTTTGTCTGAAGAGGTGGTCATAACATCTCGTAACGTTCGATCTAGAGCCTCGTATGCATGTTTATGCGTCATCGGAGCTTCATCCCAGATTATCAGCTTTGTGCGCCTCAGCAAATCTGCTAGAGGGCTATCGGGCGTGATATTGCAGAAGGATTGTTCGGTAAGATTGATAGGTATTCTGAATCTTGAATGCGCCGTTCTTCCTCTCAGAAGTAAAAGGGGCACAATTCCGCTGGATGCCACGTTCAATACTATTTCTCCTTTGGATCTAATGGCCGAAGACAATGTCTTCCACACAAAGGTTTTGCCTGTTCCTCCGTAACCGTATAGGAAAAAAACGCCGCCTTGGCCCGAGTTTATTGCTTCCATGACAGTGTTATAGACCCCTCTTTGCTCATCATTTATTTTTGAGTACAGAGATGCGTGTAATTCTTCCATATCTTTTTTCTTGAAACTAAGTTCTTCGTGTAGGGTTTGACCAATCTTGTTTGTTGCGGTAATCCGGGACTGGCATGTGTTGAATGTCGTTTAGGCTCTTCCCTCTTGACCTCGGCAGCTGGTCTATTTTTACCAAAGCTATGTTCAATATTTCGTCGCGATCAAGCACGAGACCTGTTTGTTAAGAGTTGGTTATTATTTATGTTTACCAAATACATAATTTTTGATATGAATATACTTACTTGGCATGTTGAGCTCTCTTCTTCTCAGGTTTTCAATATCCTCTGATAGTTCATCGCACGTTTGTTCCCAAACATGGGCCGGATTTGATAAAGCATTTTCTGTAATAAGCATAACAAACAGGTTCTGCAATAATCTCCGGTAGCATATTTGTGCGTCTCTTTTATTGATTCAATGTACTCTTGGTCGTCATCGAGTAAGCCCATAGCATAACATGTTTCTTTGAATGTGGCGTACTCCTTTTTGTTGTGTGTTTTGATTTCCTCGTACCTTGTTGGTCCTTTTTTTATGTTTGGCAATATTCGAAGGTAGAATGCTTCTCCTATTGCTCGAGGGACATAGTTTATGCGGCCGACTGCAGAACCCTTTTTCTTTCTTGTCCATTTTCTTGTATGTTTATTCCAAACGAATTTTTTCAGGAACTCCACGTATGTTAACGTTTGCGCTAGTGTGTTTGTTTTGTTCAACTCCATCCATTGCAAGAACTGAGAATGTTTAACCGTTGGCTTTAACAGGACGTCTTCTACGTTGTCATCATCTTCAAACACAATCGGTTGTTGATCAGGTAGGTGAAACGATAATCTTTCAACGTGAGGGTATTGGTAGTGTATAGGAAACCTGTATAGCCTCCACGCTGCTTCACATGCGGATGTATAACGGCAATCATAATATTCTTTAATTTCGTCTTTGGTTTTGCTTTTGGAGGCATCGTTGATTTCCTTTTCAGAAGCTTCTGTTGTTGTGTTGTCATTGTTCTTTTCCTTCTCGAAAGCTACGGTAACTCTATCTTGGCATTTGTGTATGTATTTGAACAAATACTTTATTGCTTTTTCTTGATTGCACCACTCGACGTTAATGTGAGCTTGGAATTTCTTCATCAGCAAAGGATTGTAAGGAACAACATATCTGTTGAATAACAATAACGAAACCTTGTAAGCTACTATTTATGTTAATGTATGATTGAATCTGGTTTATGATTTGTGTTACCTGTTATCCAGGTGGATTCCGTTTTTCACAACCGTTCGTTTGTTGTCTGGTCTCTTGTAAATAGAATACCCGTAGTCATTTATATATGTTTTTTCCGTGTAATCTTTTGGGAAATTTTTAGAGCAGACCTTTTTCTTCATGCAAGGTGAGCTCATGTTATGAGGACCGCACGGGCCGTGCATCATTTGCTCAGACACAAGCTTATACAATTCTGGATCCTTTTATTCATCTGGTATCTCAGCGGATATTAAACGGTCTATGTCTTGTGGATTTGGTATTTTCAATTCTTTATCAAAGAACACGCATATATGTGCGTGTGGGAGACCTCTCTTCTGGAATTCGACCGTGTACACAACTACGGTTTCAGAATCGTAGTTAGTTGGAGATGTAAATTCAAAACTCCATGTATCAAAATAAAATGTTAATATTTCAGAAAGTGGGATATTTAAACTTTGCTTACCTGCACTAACGACTCCAAGTATATGCTTTTCTCATAAACATTTTATAAGCTTATCAAGTTTTTGTTTGAATACTCTTGAAAACACACATGGCCTGTCTTCCGCACTCGCATTATGCTTCTGCATGAATCTGTTTACTTTTGGCCATTTTGGGTTGCACGTATGATGAGGCGAAAAATGAACCACTTTTAGGGGGTCATTTAAGCCCGAAATTGAATTTATTTGATCAAATATTGCCCTAAATCGTTCCTTTTGTGATTTTAGGTACTTTGGGAGTGAAATCTGGAAAAGGAAGCAATTCAGACGTTTTTGGAGCATAAAAGTGAAGAAAACACCAAAGACTTAATTTTCCAAGCTGGGAACAGTGTGTGACGGCATCAAGAGTAACAAGTTGACGGCGTCAAGAGTAAAAATCATGACGGCCCAGTACAGAAATGAAGGCGTCACAAGGAAGAGCGTCAAGAGTTAAATACGTGACGGCCTGGAAAAGTGTAATACGTGACGGCGTCAGATGTAGATCAAGGCAGTCCGAGAATTCTTTTGGCGGCGAGATGACGGCGTCACAAGATTGTTCTTGATGCCGTCAGCCTCTATTTTCCATATATAGTTTTCTAATTTTCATTCATTAGAGAAACAAGTTTGGAGAAACCCTAAGGCCGAACCATATACGAATTTTACAACTTTTTCAAGGGTTTTCAGCCCTTGAATGCTTACATGTGTTATTGAGATAAGTGTTCTTCTAATTCAATCAATATGTCTATGTGTTGGTTGTCTATATCTTGTGCTTGTCTTGATTCTACCATGTTAGGCTAGATTTATCTTGTGTTTGCTTAGATCTAATGAAACCTAGATGTTGATTATGTGTTGATTACTTGTTTATGGTTGTATTGGATGAATGATTTCAGTGTTAGGCTTAAGAAAACTGGCAGATCTCCAAATGGTAACATGCTTGAACGTCTTAGGAAACATGAACTGATGTGTACTAGGTTTTATTGGTTGTATTTAATGCATGAGTAAATTCTAATGATCCCATGTTAGGAGCTTCTTAGCCGGCTCGACATAGGAGTGAAGTAGGCACTCATAGGATTGGGGAGTTAAGTACGCCACCCCATGAATGGTATTAAGGAATACAATCCGTCATCCACGCAACTATAACAAGAAATTAACGTGTAAAAGATATCTAGGGAGTAGTGAAATCTAAGTAAACACATTTCTCCACTTATTGCTCACAACCTTAGTTTAATATAGTTTATTTTCATTTCTAGTATTTTATTTTGATTGCATCTTAGTATTGGGTTAGTTGACTAGCAACTAATTCCGCCCATATCCTTCAAAACCCGAGATTTTTACTTGCTTTCTAAAAAATATAAAAATACAAAAATAATCATCCTTCATCTCTAGAACTAGTATTTAGGTTTTCTAATCCTAGCGACACTATTCCTAGCTGAACGATCAATCCCCCAGTACTTGTCACTATACTATACTACAACGATCAGGTACACTGCCTGGTGGGGGTTGTAAGCTTCTCAAGATCCCTTGAGAGGTAAAGCCTGGTGCAAACCCCACGCATCAAGTTTTTGGCGCCGCAGCCTGGGGAATAGTTATTGTCTAGGTTAGAATTTCTTTTTATTAGGTCTACTTGCTAGATTCCTTTCTAGTAAGATTTTATTTTTATTTTTAGGTTTTCTTTAGTCTATCTTTTTCTTTGTGCCTTTGTTAGTAAATTAAATTCATTGACTATTCCGTTGACCATTATGGAAAACGCGAATCCACCCCTTTCCCCTAGAGAAGTGGTTGTGTTACGTGAACAAATTGAGAGTGAGATTAGGGAACTTAGGGAGCTTAATAGGTTGATTAAGGTTGAGCTCGACCATGCATTTAGTGACCTAACGACCGCCTTGTATTCAAATGAGGACCTAGGGCCTAATGATTTTGTGAATGTTGTTGAGGAACTAGAAGAGGGGGAAATAGATCTGAAGCTTAATGATTACTTTAATTTATACCCCACTAAGGAGGAGATTGCATATTATAATAATCTTATTGATAACCCGCGATCTCCTTTCACTATAATCGAACCTAAGATAAAGAGAGGCGATCCTAAGAATGCTAAGATACCATGTATGATTGGGTATAGACACGTTGACAATGCTTACATTGACTTTAAATCCCCAATCAACATTATGTCCTCAAATGTTTATAATGATATAGTGAAAACAAAACTTGAACCTAGAAGAGATCCCAAATACCCCGGTGGAGTTTGTAACTTTGTCGGGAGAGTTAAAGGTCTACATGTCTTTGTCGGGAATTTCACTTTTGTTACCGACTTTATGATTATGGAAGATCTTGCTAATGTTATTGATTGTCGATTGTCCAATGTTGTGTTTGGCAAACCGTTTGTTGAGGAGTCAAAGTTAGAATATGATGAGATAGAAGGGACAATCCGATTTGCAAGTAACACCGATAGGATCACTTATAGGATGCCTAATAGAATGAAAGAATTTCGCTTTATATCCCGATTTGATAAGGATAACGTTGATGCTTTTAAGGACATCAATGAAGAGGATAAGAAAAGGGGCATGGATTATGTATGGGAAAAGAGGAGTCTTTTCTACAAAGATTTCTTGTCTCTAGGACCAAAGTATAAAGTTGATAAGGAATTTGCCAATAGGATTATAGGAGCGATTGAGAAAAAGGTGATTGGTTTCTACAAAGAATATTTACAATCAGAGAGTGAAACCAATGATGAGACCACGCAGTAACCCATGACCTTGAGTCTAGCTACAAGACTCGTAAATAAAGAAAAGCGCTTCTTGGGAGGCAACCCATGCTTTGTGTGATTTTATTTTGTTTGTTTATTATTTGTTTCCGTATGCATGCTTTATTTTTATTGTTGGTAGATCATGTTTCTAAACTAAAAAGTGGAAATACTTTACCTTGTTGTTTTGGCCTAGTCTTAACTCCACCTAAAGGTATTTTGGCAAAAGATAAGTGTAAGGGGAAACCCCAAATATGTTTTTAAGAAACAAACCGATCATGATTCTCCACAATATTAAATGGACATGTATATTCGTATTTGTTAGAGTCAAATGCTTGTATTGAGTCATAATGAAGTTTTGCAGGATTTTCCAGGAAGTAGGACCAAGTTTTTCCAGAAATTTTCCAGAAACTTAACATAAGAATTTCTGCAGGTCACTTCTGACGGCGTCATGAGTTTGCTCTTGACGGCGTCACGGGTAAAAATCTAGAAATTTTACCAGTTTTGTTTTTCTAATGGAGTTTTAAAGTTTTTGTTGAATTATTAAGTTTTATAATCTCTAGGAAATCTGCAAACTTCATTCCACAAGCATTATATCTTATTTTGTTTTCTAGGATTTAATAACTTATGTAGATTGCCGCCGATTTTATGCGAGGTTGCCTTGTTTGTTTTCTCAGGATTTACAGGTTATGTATGACAAGAAGATGATTTATATTCTGGAAGGGAAGCTTTGATTGTTCATTTTCTTGGAGGAAGATCTAACCTGGCCACCTTATTATCCATACCGAGCGAATCAGGGGAGTATTTGATTTCATTCTTTTTACTTTTTCACTTTTACATTCTTTACTTGAACATTGGGGACAATGTTCATCTTAAGTGTAAGGGGAGGGTAAAATGATGATACCTTACAGATACACTTTCGCTTGAGTTTGTTTGTTTGATAGTAGATGTGTAATAAAACTATGAGAAATACTTGATAGTGCAATTTTAGCGCCAAATTCAAAATTTTTTACAACATTTAGGAGTGAAACTTTAGCCATAGCAAGCGTCTCATGGATAGGAGATTGTATGACTAGCACAAAACCGTATCATTCAGAAAAATTTTCCACCCAAATATGTGAGGTTCGCCTTTAGATTTGATAGGAAAAGCATTTACTATTAGTGCTTATGAGTGTACCGGTAGCATTTAGATTCTAGAACTTGCGTTAGTGATGCATCCCGAGACCGCTAGTGAGACTACATTCGTGTGGTAGGATTTACTACATGATAAGAGGCATTAGGATCACCCTTGTGTTAAACCCGTATCATAATCACTTGACCATTTAAGTCATATTACTTGGCTAGTTAAGTCAACTAATTTTTCCCACACCCTTAGCGTTGTACACATTTTTAGTACACGAAACCCCTAGTACACCCCTCCGAGCCTATCCTTTCGTTTCTAACTTTAAGCATCTTACTTAAAGGAAGAATTTGTTACACCCCACTTAAATGTACACCCAAATCGCCTTAGCCTTCCGTGTATGCGCTCATTTTTAGTGCATTATTGTTATTTGTTAAACCCTAAGTTAACTATCTAATTGATTACATGGTTGCTAAGTCGAGTCATATCCTTGTACATATTGTTTTGGGACGATTGGGACTCATGGGTAAAGTACTTATTTTATGAAGTAATGGGGAAGAACATAATATTATTACCCCCATATGTACGTTAATCTTAAAAGTACTCCAAGTGTTTTGATTATCTTAATTCAAGTCATTAGATTAGTTTATTGTAAAGTATGTAAAAATTCAAGTGTAAGGGGAATTTTCATTCCCTATGATGTATTATTTTGGATGGTAGGGTAAGAATGTATGCAAAAAAAAAAAAAAAAAAAAAAAAAAAAAAAAATCGAAAAAAATCGAAAAAAAAAATAGAAAAAGAAAAAGAGAAAAAACATACGGACTACCATCCCTTTTCATTCTATGTTTATTTTATGTTTTTGTTATTTTCCATTTATTAGCTTAAGTCGAGTCTAGTCTTGGCTTAGCAACGCCACATTGTACATGTAATTAACCAAGATTGTTAACTCACCACCAGTAAAGACTGCCTATATCCAACAAAACCGTGTATTTCATATCCCTACACCTAACATTACAACCCTTTTAAAGACCTCTTTGATAGTTTATCCTAGGTGCTTACGCCATGTGGTGGAGGTTTGATCCTTTCCCAAGCCTATGGTAATCTATTTTGCTATGACAGGTAGTGAGAGATATCTTCCGTTTCCATATTGTAATTTATACTTTATTACACCTAAAAGATGTGAGTATCTAAACACTATTTGTGAGGTGCTAGTATATGACCTCCGTGCTTTTGGTCTTTAGTGGAATGATTATTTGTTGTAATTACTTTTATATTAGTGTTAAATGACCCCTAACTTGTATTTTGATTAGAATAAAAGCGCATTTGCTTGAGGACAAGCAAATCTCAAGTGTAAGGGTATATGATGAGGCGAAAAATGAACCACTTTTAGGGGGTCATTTAAGCCCGAAATTGAATTTATTTGATCAAATATTGCCCTAAATCGTTCCTTTCGTGATTTTAGGTACTTTGGGAGTGAAATCTGGAAAAGGAAGCAATTCAGACGTTTTTGGAGCATAAAAGTGAAGAAAATGCCAAAGACTTAATTTTCCAAGCTGGGAACAGTGTGTGACGGCGTCAAGAGTAACAAGTTGACGGCGTCAAGAGTAAAAATCATGACGGCCCAGTACAAAAATGAAGGCGTCACAAGGAAGAGCGTCAAGAGTTAAATACGTGACGGCCTGGAAAAGTGTAATATGTGACGGCATCAGATGTAGATCAAGGCAATCCGAGAATTCTTTTGGCGGCGAGATGACGGCGTCACAAGATTGTTCTTGACGCCATCAGCCTCTATTTTCTATATATAGTTTTCTAATTTTCATTCATTAGAGGAACAAGTTTAGAGAAACCCTAAGGCCGAACCATATACGAATTTTACAGCTTTTTCAAGGGTTTTCAGCCCTTGAATGCTTACATGCGTTATTGAGATAAGTGTTCTTCTAATTCAATCAATATGTCTATGTGTTGGTTGTCTATATCTTGTGCTTGTCTTGATTCCACCATGTTAGGCTAGATTTATCTTGTGTTTGCTTAGATCTAATGAAACCTAGATGTTGATTATGTGTTGATTACTTGTTTATGGTTGTATTGGATGAATGATTTCAATGTTAGGCTTAAGAAAACTGGCAGATCTCCAAATGGTAACATGCTTGAACGTCTTAGGAAACATGAACCGATGTGTACTAGGTTTTATTGGTTGTATTTAATGCATGAGTAAATTCTAATGATCCCATGTTAGGAGCTTCTTAGCCGGCTCGACATAGGAGTGAAGTAGGCACTCATAGGATTGGGGAGTTAAGTACGCCACCCCATGAATGGTATTAAGGAATACAATCCGTCATCCACGCAACTATAACAAGAAATTAACGTATAAAAGATATCTAGGGAGTAGTGAAATCTAAGTAAACACATTTCTCCACTTATTGCTTACAACCTTAGTTTAATATAGTTTATTTTCATTTCTAGTATTTTATTTTGATTGCATCTTAGTATTGTGTTAGTTGACTAGCAACTAATTCTGCCCATATCCTTCAAAACCCGAGATTTTTACTTGCTTTCTAAAAAATATAAAAATACAAAAATAATCATCCTTCATCTCTAGAACTAGTATTTAGGTTTTCTAATCCTAGCTGAACGATCAATCCCCCGGTACTTGTCACTATACTATACTACAACGATCAGGTACACTGCCTGGTGGGGGTTGTAAGCTTCTCAAGATCCCTTGAGAGGTAAAGCCTGGTGCAAACCCCACGCATCAACGTAAAGGTGATGAAGAGATCCGGATATCCAAATGCTTTGCATAGAGCCATCGCGTCTAGGTAATTTTGCATCTTATATCTCGTACCACCTGTGTATGTAGAAGGAAGAACTATACGATTACCTGTCTTTGAAGCATCTGAGTTCCCATCGGCTAAAGACTGGTTAAGGTTAGCGATAGGCGCTATCCGTAGCTTGTTTTGGTTCTTCCGATGGAAATTCAGCCTTTCATTCTCTAAGCCTTCAACATCCACCCTAAACATCCTGACCATCTCTACAGTCCCTTTTATCCCAATTTAGCTTTTATATACTTAATATAGATTATATAAGCTATTTGCATCAGTAGCATAGCCTATAATCTTCATTTGCATATGAAATCATAAATCAGTCCTTGGTTAAGGGGTGTTTGGTTCAGAAGGTTTTAAGGTGTTCTAGTTCATTTTTGTTGTTATATATCTTTGTTTGTAACATCTCAAGTTAGGTTAATATAGTATATTCAAGTCATATAAATACTGGTCTTTTACATTGAAAGTCAAAATTTGCTTTTAAGTTCATTTCTCATTAACTGTTTAAATTCTAATTAGCATATTCATTAATATAGTTTCATTAGTTGTTATAGTAGCTTAAAATAGTTCCATTTCACCTTATTACTTCATAATTAGTCATTAGGAAGCATTAGAAATCCATAAAAGTCAACATTGAATGTTTATCAAAAAGTCAAAGTTTCATGCTTTGTTATGTTTTCCTGTTTTATAGAGATTTATCTTGGCCTCATTTTAAAGTTTCAGCCTTTGAGCTTCTGGATTCTTAAAATATAGAAGCTCAGTTTTTTCATGCATATTTTAGCTTATTTTTGTGATTTTTATAAAGTGCTTATTCAATGCCTTTGTTTGCCCTGGTCTGCACAATTATGCCATGCACCACAGTTTTTACCCAAATTCATAAGCTTCTCATAAGTTTATTAATGAACCTCAAGGGCTGATTTCTGCCTTTTTAGAAAGCCCCTCAACCCAGTTTTTAGAATGAAGTTGCAAATTCGACCCCTGGTCAAACATGTGGACCCGACATAGGGCTGCTTATTGCCTATTTTGGCAAACCTTCACCTTTTGTTCACCTTTAGGGGCTGTAACACATTTAACAAATATAAACACATAAATTTAAATACAACATAACTTAGCTTTCCACGAGTTTAGATTTCTTATAGTACAACCACTTGAAAACATTTGAAAACAGATGTATGGCTGTTGCCTTTCGCCCATTCTCTGTGGTTCATATAAAGTCAATTAATCGTACGACATCTCTAAAAGTATAATATGGAAGAGACTAATTTGATTTTGTTAACCGGGTTTAAGAGGAAGGCTATCTTTTAGGCGTTTCTGAGTTTTTATGTTAATTTATCTTGAAACTGCTTCTTGGAATGGAAGCTGGGATGGTTTTGGGATGAAATGATCGAGAAAATTGGTTCTTTGGATTGAAATAGTTCAATATAAGTTGGTTTATAATGTGGTATAGTTTTATAGATGTAGGGGTAGTGTGTTGGATTAAGGGAGTGTTTCAATGTAGTTATTGATAATTGTGATACCAGGTTAGAATAACAAAAGTTCACTCCATTTGCTGATTCTATTGTAATAGGTGTTAAAATGGTGGGAGTTCTTATTAGTTGTATGGGAGTATATTGTATGTTTAATTGTTTAAGACTTGCATCTTTGTCCAAGTTATTCTCACGATTCACTATTTGGATTTTGGATCATCCCTCCATGTGCAGACTACATCTTTTATGCAGAAATCCTGGAATGACGAATATCGGGTATCCTGTTCTCCACATTTACGGTAATCATATTTTGTTATTGTCATTCTGTTCAACATGGTAATGAGAGCCTTTCTAACCTAGCATATGCCACAAAACTTGGAAAAACTTCCAGACTTTAGAAGAAATTCCATTCGCATTTAAGAATATACGATAATAAATAGGTTTAATAAGTTTTATCTGCTGGGAGACTGCAGAGGTAAGCAAATTTCAATTCTGATGACACTTTTAACGATTCATATTTGTCTCATATGACTTCCATCAATGCTGTGGTGGCTAAAATTTTGAAAGTTTGTAACTTTTATACTATGAAATAGTCTCCGTAAATAGAGCTATGATGGTTTTTTCATTATATCATTTCTAGTATTCACTATTCCAGGTGAACAGGTGCTTCCTCCAAACCTCAGAAAGAGAGTTGATAGCTGAGGAGAATGGAATAATTTGATCCAATTGCATTGATTGCCTTGATCGAGCAAACATTACCCAGGTTTGACAAAACATGTTTATGCTATACATTCTTTTCTTTAGACGGAGATTTTGACCCAACTTTTAAACGGGTCGAATGGGCAAACTTCAAAAGTTAACTATACTTGATGAATGTTAACTATACTTGATGAATGTTATTGTGTAGCTGCATCCAACCTTTCTTCAAGTATTGTTATTATAAACCCTTCAAGAAAAGGCTCCATAATTGTTGATTTTAAAGTCTCCATTAACTGTTAATAAGCACAATATTCAAAAGAAGATAATTTGCAAAGCAATGACATACATTTCAATGATATTGTTGAGAGCGCACATACGAATGTTAACTTGATGAATGTTAATTAATGAATATTAACTATACTTGATGAATGTTAAGTATACTTGATGAATGTTAATTGATGAATGTTAACTATACTTGATAAATGTTGTTGTGTAGCTTCATCCAACCATTCTTCTAGTATTGTTATTCTAAACCCTTCAAGAAAAGTCTCCATAATTGTTGATTTCAAAGTCTCCATTAACTATTACTAAGCACAATATTCAAAATAAGATAATTTGCAAATGATATTTTTTAGGCCGCATATACAAATGTTTACTTGATGAATGTTACCTAGGCCTGATGAATGTTAACCATGAACCATGATCCATGTACCCATACCAACCTTCCTCTCATTATGAAATCATACTACTCGTAGCAATTACTTTCATTTCATTCATATTGTTGAGAGCACACATTAAAATGTTAATTGATGAATGGATGAATGTTAACCATGACTCATGATCGAGGTGCTCGAACCAACCTCCCATTCATTATCAAACCTTATTACCTATAGCAATGACATACATTTCAATGATATTGTTGAGAGCGCACATACGAATGTTAACTTGATGAATGTTAATTAATGAATATTAACTATACTTGATGAATGTTAACTATACTTGATGAATGTTGTTGTGTAGTTTCATCCAACCCTTCTTCCAGTATTGTTATTCTAAACCCTTCAAGAAAAGGCTCCATAATTGTTGATTTCAAAGTCTCCATTAACTGTTACTAAGCAAAATATTCAAAATAATAAGTCAATAAACTTGTGGTGTTGACTGGGCGTGTTTGTTATTTCTACACGATCAATCAGAACCTGTTCCTGCTTGTTGGGTTAAATCCTATGAATATATTAGTATAAGGTAATTTGCAAATGAAACGGTACCTAAAAGTGAAAAAAAATATATGGTAAAAGTTAATATGGTAATCTAATGGTAACTAAAATTACACGGTAAATCGTTTGTAACTGACTTTCATGTGCGATCGTAACTTTCTTTAGAAACTCCCTGGGCACATGTTTGGGTAGGCTAACTCGACTTGACCCATTTTTACCAGTCACCCATCCCAGCCACATTTTTTTGCAACTTTTTGAACATCTTCAATACACATTTTTTGCAACTTGTTGTTGACCATGTTTTGTAATGAGTTGCTTAAATAGAATAGCGACTAAAGAAGGAAATCAACTTTTCAAACTAAACCAACACAACCAGCCGCCCAAGGGCAATCCCAGACACCCTTTTAAGTACAAACTTTTCTATTAAATATGTCACAAACATCAAAGAATATGATACTTGAATAAATCAAACATAGGGAGCACAACCATTTAAAAAAACCATCTCTATTTAAATTAAAAATCATGAAAAAATAAATTCAACACATGATATTGAAAACCCAAACCAAAAAAATAAAATATCTCTAAAATTAAACAAAAAGGAAATCTGGGAATGACATTATGTCTCTTCAGTCTATCTCATTCATTATTGTCTCTATCATCAACTTTCCTTGTTATTTTTCTCTGTTTCTGTTTCTGATGTTTTGCATGCCTGGAAAAAATTAAGTATATAAATATATTATCATTGTTATATCATATTTACAGTAAATGCTATATAAGGAGAAATGATAATCAAATACCTCTTCTTCTTTTTCTTTGGATAGTGATGCTTTCATAATGTCTTTTTCATCTGTTTTATTTAAAACTGTATCATCTTCATTGTGTTGATGCTCAACTTTTGGTTTCTTTTCCATCTCACAATTATAAAATTCAGTGTTCTTTCTTTTAGTTCCTACTTCTGCTGTTTCCTTTTCCTTACAATCAATAATAAACAATCAGAATATATAATCATTGTCATAAAATTTACATCCTTTTTGCTATATAAGGATATAGGATCATAAAATGCCTCTTCTTCTGTTTGTTTGGAACCTATTAACTTCATAACTACTTTATCATCAGTTAACTTGTTCACCGTAAAAATATGATAGTTGTTGTTCACATTGTATGCTGAAACTTGCAATTTAAACACAAACTGTCTGCTTACTATACTTTCAAGATCAGTTGGGTATGATGAGTTTTCTTCATCCTGTCACAATAAATATAAATGTAATGAATTAAAATATAAAGGACACGAAAAACACTTTTCATTTATCATATAAAATATAAAAGATTAGCAAAATAAAACATTAACTACTAAAAAATCAAAATTATATGTATCATTACCTTATCAATCTTAGATATAAGATACCCAACGGATTTGCCTAATAATTTTGCAACGTCTTGTTGAAACAAACAAAAAGTAGTAGATCCACTATCATCTTGAACACGAATATGGATTTTAATTCTGAATAATTAATTCATTTAAATTAGAGATGGATGACAGTTTATAAATTAATTATATATCTGTATATTAGTATTGATACCTTGGAAAAGGATCCGCTTTCTTTTGACAATTGTCACAGTTGTAGTCTTTCTCAGTTTCTTTACTTTCTAATTGTTTGAAAACGCTATTACAATTGCTACAAATCATGTAATACCAACCTTGGTCATTCACAATTTTCAATACTTTTCCAATCACAACACACCCGGTTGGCTGTCCAAAAATCAGTAAAGAATTAGTAAAAGATGGTATAATTTATTATGCATAAACTTTATGACAGATAATGTACCTCTGATAAATCATAAAGCTCATCAATTGTCTTTAACGGAAATTGTGAATAGTAATCTTCTGTCTTCCTCACTATAGTGTTTGATGATAACTCAACTTTAGACTTTTCATTTAGGGAGATGATTTGCACACTCCATTAAATGATTGGGACACTCTAATTAATTGTGTTTGGACATTTATAACCTCACATGGGTAGAAGTGTAAAGATAACTGTGAGGGTATAAATGTCCATACACATTAATTTGGAGTGTCCCAATCATTTTTTTGAGTGTGCAAATCACCTCCCTTTCATTTAATGAAAGATTTGTAGATTCAAACCTATTAAAGAGAATAGAAAAGTACAAATATTATTAACAACAAAAATACAAAATATATAGAAATTTTCGGCGTCTAATTTTCTTACAGGTCTCTGAAAGCTTTTATATGCGGATTATCTTCATTAATAATAAACTTGGACCCAGCAAAACAGTTAGAAACTTGGGTTACACCTGTATATAAAATTGAATATTAAATATTTAAACACTTTAATATATATATATCTAAGGGTATCAATTTAAAAAAAAAAAAAAAAAAAAGATACTTACGATTCCATATACTTTGTCGTGCCATTTTGATAAGAACAATGATTGGTTCTGTTGAGCTTTCATGATTCTTGATATATTCATGGAGTTTTATAGCAAGGTCATTCCATAAGATACATGGAATTGTTGTTCCACTACATAAATAAAGAATATATACATATGGTTAATAAATATTAGATTTATCTATATTCATAATACTAATAAATACTTACGTTGCATCTTGAAGTTGAAATTCAAGTATGTGCTTAGGGGCATTATTTGGATTCAAAATGGTGATGTCTTTATTTTGTATCAAACGTCCAATAACATCTGTATATAATACAATAAACCAATATTAGCATATAATGTAGTCAAATATTGGATATTTATATATGTTTACATGTAGTTATAATCAAATAACTTACCAAACGAATAACTTTGGTCTATCTTTGCATCCAAGAAGTCTTTAAATGATATAAAATCCATTACATCATCATTGCAAATGAATTGAGAGCAATTACGCATATTTGTTTTTCTATAGAAGTGGATTTTGAACTCATGCTTTGATAATTTGGTAGAATCCACATTCCTTTTAACATTAAAGTTCGATATTATGTGATAATTACTCTCTTTTAAAAGAGTATCAAAATCACAAACTAAAGAGCTGTAAATTGTAGCATGAATCTTGGTGCCCTAGGATTAAAAATATAGAAGATGTTAGTATAAAGCTATAAACGTATAATTATATGTAAATAAATGTTTATCAACTGCTATATATATATATATATATGGGTCCCTTTCAAATGAGAACCATTTTAACTGCAAGAACTGCGAAAACCACCTTTTTACAACTAATAATACATAATGTACATCACTTAATGCTTCATAGCATTTTGTTATTTTTATTAAATTCAAAAGGGTATAATAGTAAAAGACATTTTCATATTATTTTTTATTTCTTTTATAATTTCCGTTTTTTATATATCTAAAAATTCGGATTTTTCGGATTTTTCGTTTTTTTCGTTTTTTTCGTTTTTTTTTTTTTTTTTTTTTTTTGAGTTCTAACATTTTTTCAAATAGCCATGGTGCATACATGTTTTTTTTGTTTTTTTATACAAATGTGCATACATGTTTTTTTAGTCAAAATAGTAAAGGTGCATACATGTTTTCAATTAGTCAAAATGCATCCTTGTTTTTTTTCCCAAATAGTCAAGGTGCATACATGTTTTTTTTTGTTAACATTTTTTTATCAACCTACCAATACTTTTATAAACACAAATTAAGAACATAAATCATTATAAAAAGAAAAACAAGATTGATATACTTAAATGTTACATTTCGCTTTATTACAAGTAAAAAAAACAATGAAATAATCATATATCTCCAAAGGTCGCAAATTATCTTCATGTATAATCGTGTTTATTCACTTCCCGGTCTTGAATGATATCATCATCTTCATCAATCAATCTGACACAAGTATGCACGAAAATAATTAAACCACAAATAAATAAGAAACGAAAATTAATCACAACAACTAGCATAACGCATATGCACAATCTTGTGTATATTAAACAAATGATGTAAACATGTTTTTTAATCATAAACAGTTGAACACAAAACATATATGTTTTATAATCCAAAACACAAAACATATATGTTTTATACACCAAAACATATATGTTTTATAATCCAAAACACAAAACATATATGTTTTATACGTAAACATATATGTATCTTTCCAAAACATATATGTTTTTCATTAGTTAGATCCCGCTAATTAAAAAACAAAACATGTGTATCGACGGCAACTAGCATAACGCATATGCACAATCTTGTGTATATTAAACAAATGATGTAAACATGTTTTTTTAATCATAAACAGTTGAACACAAAACATATATGTTTTATAATCCAAAACACAAAACATATATGTTTTATACGTAAACATATATGTATCTTTCCAAAACATATATGTTTTTCATTAGTTAGATCCCGCTAATTAAAAAACAAAACATGTGTATCGACGGCAACCAAATCGTAATTCAAAACATGGTTCTCAAACAAACGTAATTCAAAAAACAAAACATGTCTTCCTTTTTCACATATTAAACCATAAAAAACATACGACCACCAGTATAAATTAAACCATAAAAAACATAACTTTATAGGGTATTATTCCGACGAAACATCAATTAGCATTTCATCAATAAATTCGTCAAACAGATTCACCTCGTCCACAAAAATAAAATACTTTTAGACAATTACAGTCAAGATATGCATACGGTATTATTCCGAAAGTTGCAATCATAAAAACTAAACAAAGTATCTCATCCCCTAATATAATAGTCGGATATTAAAAAAAAAAAAAAAAAAAAAAAAAAAAAAAAAAAAAAAAAAAAAAAAACCCTCGGCTAAATCTGTAATTGAAAAAAATATCAAATGAAACCATTAAAAAAAATCGTTTTTCATTAACTTGTATAATCAATCTCGAGTTACTATATCATTTAGCCAACTAAATAAAACACCATAGATGTATTAAATTAGATATTAATTACCTTTGTCTCAATCATCTCAATCATGCGTGCAAATGGGAATGAGTGAATGACAGTCTTCTGATTCGAAAAAGTTACGGCAAATAGATATAGGGAATCATAAGAATAAAATGAAATTATCTAATAGTTTTATGGTGGTTGTGATGACTGATGAACAATTAAGGGTGGCTAGGGTTTGGGTGAAGAAGAAAGAGATGATAATGGGTGATGTTTTTTTTACTGGAAAGCAGATCTAGAGGGAGGCGCATAAGAGGGTTTGTGGGGGGCGGTTTTTAGGTTTTGTGAGAGAGAGTAAATGTGTTAATTAGATAATTGGTTCCTTCCATATTTTTAGGGGTAAATTAGAAATGTCCTTTTTACCCTTTCTCATTAATGTTCCAGGAAATGAGGTCTCAATTAACCACAAAAATGCCATCTTGCATTAAATTGTTGCACACTCTCCTTTATTGATAGTACAAAAGTGGTTTTCGCAGTTCTTGCAGTTAAAATGGTTCTCATTTGAAAGTTACATATATATATATATATATATATATATATATATATATATATATATATATATATATATATATATATATATATATATACCTGCTCATCCATTAGAATCATATCCATGCCTGCTACCTTTGATGGGTTGTTGTTGTTGTAATATTGTTTCCAAAGAGATACTACTTTAACTTTTATATTAGCTTTACCTTTGTCAGGGGTGATTTCTTGAAGAGGTGTGATTTTCATTGTCATACCTACATACAATAATAATGACAATAACTATAAGTTTCAAGTTGAGCAAAGATAACAACTGTTTTTATTACTCTCCAAAATAATTTACTCATAGCCCATAAACACAAAATCTTTCATTCAGAGGCGCAGCTTCTAAGGGGCGGGAGGGGGCGGCCGACCCCCCGAAATTTTTTTTGCGATGTAGGGGTATATAATTTTCGTGTAGAAAAATTTCGGTATTTTCGGTTTCGCCCCCCCAATTTAATTCGGTTTCGACCTCCCATAGTGTTAGGAAAAAAAAATTTAAATCCCGACCCCCCACTCGAAATTTCCAAGCTTCGCCCCTGCTTTCATTAACTACCAAACTGATATAAGAACATAGGTGTGCTATGTATTCAAACACATATCCGACCTGAATATCCATGTATTAATTTTTCAACTAAAACAAAAGTTTAAATGTCTAACTTATCATATGATTATGTAATACCATTAAATATCTATTACCATTATTAAGGATTAAGAAAAGGATGTGGGACTAAGTTAAAAATTGACCGAAACTAAAACCTCATATTCTAGCGTTTAAAATCAAAGCTACATTCAAATAAAAGTAGGGCTACAGGAACTGTAAAGCACTTTGGCTAAACAAACGGGTCTGAGCAGCCAACCACCATCTACCCCAATCTGAATATTCAACTCTAATTTTTTTCAAAAAAAATATCGAAAGCAAATAAAGTATACACTTAAATAAGCAATCACAAAGTTTAATTAACATTAATTACTCTTGTCAATTAACAACTATTGTACTACCTAATGAATAACATGTTTATTATCATGTTACAAAGTTTAAAAACAAAACAAATAACATGTTTAATACATATAAATATGTTTCTACATGCTGTTTTTTTTAGCTTTATTGAATGATAAGTTTTTATCTCTGATGATGATTTCGTGGGAATAAATGAGGCTATCAATTGAGTTTATATAATGGTTTAACCCGGTCTAAAAGTCCTATTAGGATTCTAATTCTAAATGTAATACAATATAAACTGAGCTGTAGATTATAAAAAAAATAAAATAAAATAACAATTAAGTCCTACAATTTTAAAAAAGTTACTTTAACAACTAAAACTTATTAAAAATTTTCAGAACACCAATACAACAAACAGATCTTAAAATCAGATAACCAATCTACTTCCAAAATCAAATCAATTTTAACCTAAAGTTCCAAAAGAAACTAATCCATTCAATTACAAAAAACCACAAAAAATCAAAAAAACACAAAATAAATCAATTAGCATATGATAAATAAAACCTGAATACAATGATATAAACCATACCACTAATTAATCAGGTGTAAATTTGTATTCTGATTTTCTTGAAAAACTTTTAAAACTCATATTTGTTGTTTGATGAAATAGCTTCTTCAAAACAGATATTTGTTGTTTGATGAATAAGCTTCTTCAAAACAGGGTCCAATCTCCTCGCTCATCAGAATCTCCACGAGGAGAGGAATGGATTGGTGTTTGTGGATGTTTTGTTGGGTTATTTGGATTGAAACACAACTTAGTTTAAATAATCGGAATCTATTTGTTGGTGTTGGTGGATGTTTTGTTGAGTTATTTTGATTGAAACACAACTTAGGTTAGTGTGTGTGTGTTTTTTCCCAGGCAATTGGGGCTTGGTTTATTTGTGAATATGTTCCGCTTTTCTAAAAAATAAACACTTTTACCATCAAAATATCAAAAGTTAACACTCCAGCCTATGTGTATATTTGTATTTTTTTAATATTTAAGTATAAAAACGTTTTTTATACACTTTTTAAACAAAAATGGTAATTTTTAAGGTTAATTTGATAATTATGAAACTTTTTTAAAAATCTAAATAAAAAAAAAATTACTAAAAAAGGAATGAATTTATTTTTTTTGAAATGGAAAAATTCCAATAGGGGTTATATTTTATTATATAAAAGATTTACTTAAGGTCTACGATGTGGTGAGTCTAGTTTGTGGCTAGTTCTATAAAAAAAGAATGTTTTAGATAACTTGCTAATAAATGATAAGTGTTTATATATAAAGGAGCTAATTATTTGGTATATGATTGAATAGATACTTTTGTAATATGTGCATTTTTTTGATTTTGTCTATAGATCTACGAGCACTCGTAAGATTATTAATGCCACGCAAGGCTGCTACAATGATACATGGATGTCCCTAGCGTTCTCTCTAGCGTGTGGCTCCTCAAGCACACCTCTAAGAGAGTGGATCTGATGCTCGATCATAGATCATCTGCTGCATCACTACTGCAATATCTCTAAGCTGCTGGGTGGAGGATAAAACAGACGATGGATGACTATAAAGGAAATGAGAAAAAAGATGAAGGACCCTCGACCCGAGAGTAGATGAATTGTTTTGGGTGAAGGACTTCAGATATCGAGAGGTATATCCGAACAAAGTTTCCCAAGCTAGTTAATGCAATATACTGTGCAACGGAAGTTCTGTTGGAAACGATGTGAATTTCATGGAGTTTTATAAAGAACGTCCATAAACAACGTCATTGTAACTTCTAGCGTTTTGTACCAAATGCAAAAGGTGCGTTAAGGGAAGAATACTTTGTCCTTTCCAATTTTCACAGCATACTTTATGTTGTATGAAGACAATTTGCCTTTTAGAAAAAGATTTAGGTCGTCCAAGAAAATTTCAATTCGGATGATATTGTTAACTACTTATTGGGAACTTAACTAGTAAAATAATCAAAATCAGCGTAAAAATATGGGACAGATATAATATATCGTATTTCAGCAAGACCAGTAGTTGTCTCACAAAAGTTTGCTACAAATTAAAGTTTCAGGCCGGTAACATTACACAACCAAGTAAATTCATTAATGCAACTGTTATTTCAAAATTCCATTGATATTGTTATACAACCAATGATATCATGGAGGCTTATGTATACATGAAAAGAACATGGTTATGCTAGCTAAACCAATGCTAACCCTAATCAGATATTAGATTACATTATCGCCTCATAATGCAAACAATATTTGCCACATTTGACGATGTCGAAATAAAACAACAAAACCTTTGTGGTGCAAATATCCAAGATATCTGAAGTTCTTGTCTAGAACAAGCTTCCGCAATTGTTACTCTGAAAGTTTATGTATCAACTGTTTGTAGGTGAGTTGACCCACCAGCTCTCATTTTTATAGGGCTATAGACGTGACCATGATATCTCTTTTTCTGGTTGCAACTTTGGCCTATAAATTGAGGATTACTAAAGCCTTTTAGAGTAAGCTGAAAATCCAAAATAACCACACATACAAAATCATCCCTAATAAGCTGAATGTTATTGTGTTATTGCCAACATAAGAAATCTGCTCCGCCATTGTCTATATGTTGTTATCATTCGCTGGTGATCGACAGCATCGAGATCCTAATAGACTACATTGTCTATATGTTGTTATCATTCGCTGGTTATGCAGAAGATTCAGAAGTTGAATCGAGAATCTTGAACCTCTTTAAAGACTCCAAAGAAAACCTTGTTGTAGCCCATTTGAACTTGAGATGGTGTGCCATGGTCGGGAACCCGATTTCATGGTCACTATTGCTTTTTACTTAGGCTATGTTTGGCACGGAGCTTTTTTGGAGCTTTTTGGGGTAATGAGCGGTGAGAATGAGCTTTTTTATTTTTTATGTTTGTTTGGCATGAGAGCTGTGGGCTTTGCTATTTTTTAGGAAAGCTCATTTTCCCAATGCTTCTTTATGAAGCTGTGAGCTTTTTTGGCTACTGCTCACAGCTCACAGCTACTGCTCACTGCTACTGCTCACAGCTACTTTTGCCAAACATAGCCTTAGTCAAAACTCACTATTGCTTTTTACTTAGTCAAAACACACGTTAGTATTTAGTCTAATATAGACTTGTACCATTTGCAACAAAATCATATACAATCAGCTGCTGCATCAGCTAGTTGTACCCTTTGCTTTAAATGTGTTAAAACATCATGAAAACTTGCCAAACTCCTCTATAGTTCCAACAATCCCCCACCAGGTTGGAAAGTTTTTTCTGCTACTCTAGTAGGTTGTGTCACGAAGGTGTCATTACGATTAAACCTTGTTTACTCAAAGTATGCAAAGTAAAATCGATTCAATGGTGTCCTAACGAATTAAACCAAGTATTTTGTGATCTCACCGGCACACTTTTACACACTTCCCACCGTAACCATCTCATTCTCACTGAGCGCTAATATGGCCATGCACTTAAATCCTGATTCATGACCCTCTAAGAGAGAAACCACAACTCTCTATTCAAGGCGGCACCACCTTTAGGTCATATAGGCAAAGCTACTCTAACGTCTTCGTTGCTAAGACGCCTCAAAAGCTTTGTTAAGAGAATATTCTCATCCTCATTCTCGGCAACGCCATGCTATCTTTGCTATACATGAGTCAATATTTTAATAGCATCTTCTATCGATAAGTGACTTCGTTATTACCCATTAAACTCGAGAAGTAGGAGCACTACACTCAAGTTGGGCTTCCATCGCTAACCGATTCACATGTGGTTTCAGACCCATGTCTCTAGCATCTCACAATAAGTCTCTCGTCAGAGACATAATGGAGATATCCGACAATTCTCTATCTATGTCGATCACAACACAAACACTCACCAAGTCTCTCGTCAGAGTCTTAGTAGTGTCAAAATCAAGTTTCTAGATCACTTGACGAACATGCCATTAATGGCCATTCTTAGTTTTATTAAGAAATTCATAAACAACAGAATATTGAGGTATTAAGTCTCTATTCCGCTTAACCTCCTCTATTGCCACGACTAGGCGAATAACACAACTTCCATCTTGAAGTGTAAATACACACTTGTTTCTTGCACATTCAAGAATCAATGTAATGTGTATGAGTTTAACAATCCACCAACTTGTGAACTTTCTTATGGTTTTCATGTGTATTTGTAATTCTCAATATAGTCTATTAGGATCTCGATTACAATATTAGAGGGACGAAAGGGAAAGAATCATGATCACAGTGATCAGTTATGATCACAATTCTATCCTAATAAGGGACATAGAGTGATAGTTTCAACTTGATGTTGTTACCAGATCACCCGTTCTTTATCAATAAAATACACATGAAACACCATATATAAACTCCTTCAATAATAGGTTATGCGTTGGTTATAACTCATCTCTTTATAACCCCCACCATAAATCTCAATATTAAAGTTACGTCGTAAGAGTTCACATATAAGTACCCACATTTGGTTGAATCACTCACTAATGTAACACAATATGGGATCACAATTTCACATAACCTCTTAATTGCCACAACAAGGCACTAAGTTCAGCTTATGTTCAACTTCCTACACGGAGTGAAAGCACTACAAGAAGTCCAGCTTCCTACACGAAGCGAAAGTATGTATCTGTTTCTTGCACACCATGAAACAAATCATCATGCTAGTACAACACAATCCGAATTATATATAGGTATAACTTGATTACAAAACGGCACTCCTAACCAAAGAATATTGTAGCACAAATCAAATACTCCCACCATTTGGCAGCCACTTCTCGAATGAAAATCACATGCAACAGGCCTACTTGCCTCTTTGATTAATTGAACTACTACTAATCTTTTGGATAGCCTCGTGTATTGATTTATTTAGTTAAGCCATGTCAACTATCCAAAAGTTTATGTCACTAATCCTGAATTTCGAACTAACAAGTAAGATGCCACATCTAATAACATTTCCCGGAATGTCATATATATATGCATATCAGAATAAATGACGTCTCAATTTGGTAATAGTAAGCTTCTTTAAAAAATGCACTTGACGCATTTGCCAAAACTTTTGCAAATGCTTATTTTTCAAAGCTCTATTTTAATAAAGCACAAAACAAACAAATGACTTGGTACAATTTATAAATAAATGTTACAACAGTAAAAAATTCACATATAAATACAGCCTCTTTAGCTCTCATTATTTATTTTAATAGCCCCATCACACACAAGCTCCCCCGCGAGCTTTAATCGATACATCCCATTGTGGATGTACCCTTGAGCAACTAAAATGAATCATTATGCTTTTGAATGCGTAGTAAATTAGCCCCCCTCCTAAGGTTGACATCTACCTCCGGCTTGCCATCCTTTCCCTTTACTTTCCCAAACCATTGTATACGGTATAAAATCCTTCTTGAAGACAGTATTCTACTTGCTTGGGAGCCTTAAGCCACCTTGCACGATGCAAGTCAACCATTGATATGTCAAAGTAGGAATACCTCATATTACGCACTAAATCTTCCGTTCTTCTCCCTTCTCCGTCGTTCCTTCTTCCATCATGACAAGTTAAAGTTAATTCAATATTTGTGCGTCTAACACACATGAATTCTTTACTAGTTGAGGAGGTTGATGTTGACACATTTTGACCCGTAATGGGATTCAAGTATACATCTCTTACAGATTTTGAAAGCTTAACGCTTCTATGGAGTTGAGTTTTAACTCACCTCATAGTCCTCTTCTAGAAGCATCTTTTAAAGGCCATATATATTCGTATTATGACGGTGTACTTGATGGCCTTGATAGCCTTACACAACACGGCTACAAGATGGTTCTCTTACATGACGACTTTGTTGGTGGTTTACTCTAAAGGTTGGCCCAGTCCCGCTTCAGAGATCCGTTCTGGCGGTGCCTGCCAATGTCATCCTCGTCATTGAGGCACTTTTCTTTGATGTTGAGACTGGAGAAGTTATTTTGAATAGAAAAAGCAAACTCCATCCAAAGCCAAAAGGTTCCATTGGGTGTTGTATGCCCGGGGGAAGTCCCTTTTTCAGTTTGATTGTCGAATGGAGCCAAGGTCAAGTTCCACCATTTGATTATTGCACCTTAACAATTACAAACCATTATTTATATCTTTACTCATCTTGAAACTGTACTCCTTATTCACGTTTATAAAATTCTTCTACAATACAACCCTCTTCATCAAAATCCTGGACCCAAAGTATAAAAGAAGGGAAAACAGTTACAATTCATGATAATTAAAACTAACCGTTGTTTTTAAAGGAAGAACATAAAGCATGGAATCATTTAGCAGTTTACAAAGTAGTTCGAATTGACCTATGAAAAAGGAACAAAGTATAAACATGTAAATATAATGTAAGCTTTAAGCTTGTAATAGGTAGAACACATAAATAAAATTAGTTGGAAGAAAACGGGTCGAAATTAATTTGAAGGAAGCTTGTAGTGATATTTGATAGATAGCTACTTATAAAATGTTTAGACAAAAGGTGTTTTGCGTCAATTAAACTATACTTAACCTCTATATGGGTGCACTCCAGCCAAAAATATAAACAGATATTTATTAATTTTCACTGAAAAAAGAAACAGACTTGAAAATTCTTAGAGATTTAATGCAACTAATTTGATGAAAAAACAAAGAGATAGTGGTTGTAAAGCATCAACTTTCTCTATATGCCTTTTAATATGTCCTGGTTTTGTAGTAAAAAAAGGATCAAACGCATATGATATATTAGAAAGGGATAATTCCAAAAATATTCGGGTTGCCCAGATACTATCTAGACGACATCTTTTGTGTTTCCTTATCTACACCAGTTGCCCTCGCAACCAGTTCTTAGCCAACCATGTGCCGACACTTGTCCGACATGAAGGCCGCCAGTTGCTTAAAAAGTACACAAGTTGCCCAAAAAGTACACAAGTTGCCCTACCTTGTAATCCGTAAAGTCACACTTGTAACTTGCAGATTTTAGTTGCTCAAAAAGTACTGGTTGCTTTGGTCTAGATAAGGAAACACAAAAGATGCCGTCTAGATAGTCTCAGCCTTAGACAACCCGGGCATTTTTGGCATTATCCCTATTAGAAAACTCACATCACACGGTAGAGTACTTATCTGAGAACAACTTCATTTGCACAAACTTTAAACCTAATCGAACCAACTGAAATCTTATTATAGTGCTTGATTATGCTTTGGGGTGCAACTAAATACTAAGAAAATAGATAATGTTTAATTTGACAATAGAAGTCCAAAATAACTAAAGGGTAAAACTGTGTCATTGGTGGAAACGAATGCCTAATATACATGACCTCTAGTAATTAACATTTGCTAGCTTTATTCATTCTCTTAAAATGTAATGTTATTAATAATTCTTAAGGTCATCCCCCAATAAAAATAAACAAATACCGTCTATAAGCACCAACTTCCATCTTACCAATATTAACCCATTTCATACACCTGAATTAACAGTTTTCTAAAAGATCTGATGATGCAAATTAAAAAAAAAAATAAATAATAAATAATAATAATAATAATAATAATAATAATAATAATACATCTACTCAGTCATTTTAACTAATTAAAAACTCAGCAAGAGATAAGCTTGATAAAATGGACCATTGTTGATTGTCTATGACATAAAGTGTCCTGATTCTCTCAACCTCATCTCACTACATACAATTGAATGTAGGTGGCAGCAGATAAGGCAACCATTCCATTGGTAATGTGAACGCTCAATCTGCTTTATCAAGCTATACCATGAGGCTAAACAAATGAAAATGAGAATATAATTCAATTAAAATCATAAAGCGCTTATGAGAATATAATTCAATTAAAATCATAAAGCGCTTACTTATAAGTAATCTAGATAACACAATTTACTAAGCAACAATAGCACAATGATCACGCATTATGTTTTGTAAAAGATAATCTAGATATTTCGTTTTCAAGTTGCAAATCTATACTACTTATAAAGCAAAAATGGTCAAAGTGGAATGTGAAAAACTGAACTTTCGGTCAATCCCGAAATTGCCCCTGTGTTAATTAGGAAATTATGAAATGTAATTAATACTCTTATTAAAACACCCTATTAGTTAAAAGTACAATGATTTATTCACATTGTACAACCAATTAAAAACATATCTACCAAATTAAATACAACCAATTAAAACAATTAATACATATCACAAACCGGGTTGACCCGGGACGCTTCAAACCCGACGGGTTGAACCGGTTTAATTTGACCCATTTTCGATCCAACTTAGCAAGTTGACCCGGTTTAAATCGACCAATTTTTTTGACCGGAATGGTTCAACCGGTTGAACCACCCGGTCGAACCGGGTTTCAAAACATTATGTTTAATTCCCAAATCTTCAAATTATTATTATTTTTCATTTATAACATATAAATTTTTTTTATCAATAAACTATCTGTCGCTATAAAATCCCGTTGCTATGCACGGGTACTCGTCTAGTAATATATTTATAGTGTTTGTCCTATAGAAGTTTATTTCAGGGCTAATAAGAAAATGATGTTGAACACAGTGAAACAGGATCATGCTTGAATGGTATAAAAATGCTTCATATATTGATTCCAAGATAATAGTATCTACTCTACACCTAGGACACCAGAATATCGAACCATGAACGAAGAAAGGCATGGGAGAAAATAGTGATTGCGAGGCCCCAATTCTTGACTGGGGGACACCAAAGGACTCTGCCCTTCCATCCCTTGGATAGATATAGAGGGAGGGATAGATATAGAGTTTTTTCATGTTGTCAAAGAGTTGAACAATGGTTTTTTCATGTTGTTAAAGAGAGTAGTAATGATGAATCTTTCAACGTATATCTAAATTTTGCACACTAAAAGGCTTATTATTTGGTTTATCGCCCAGGCAACCTAAATTCCTGAGACAGCACTAATGACACAACTTAGACTTTTACTAGGAAAAACATCTAAAATAAAAGAAATATATACACACTACTAAGCTGCATGTAGTCTACAATAAGAAATACGTATATATGTAGAAAACCATTAAAGAGTTGATGATGATACAGTTGTGATTTCTTTCTAAACGTTTTACCATATTTATGTTTTAAGAATAGAAAAACATTTTTTTTTTCATATTTAATCAAGTTTTTTTTTTTTTTTTTTTTTTTTTTTTTTTTTTTTTTTTTTTTTTTTTTTCGGTTGTTGTTGTTGTTGTTGTTTTTTTTGTAACTCCACCTAACTATTAGAAAATTAGCTGCCAAAAAAAAAGGTTTAAACAAACACTTTTAGCCATAAATGTGAAGTATTTATAAAACAACGCATTTTACCTTAGTGATAATATTTCTGAGACCACCTATTTCAACAAGATAATCGTCGCCTTTATCTATTCCTGGTTTCTGAAATGAAACAAAGAAAGTAAAAGAAAAAAAAAAAAAAAAAAAATTCTAAGTCGAAAAAATTCATCATAGGTTATAATCTACTTACAAATACATGATTTTTAGCTTGTGATATCATGGCAAAGTATTGGAGCAATGTGATGAAACTAGGTAAAAAGAACACTAGGGTTAAGGTAGACGAAGCAGTATAATCTTTGAGCATATTTCTAGTTTTGTTTCCAACCCATCAAGATTGTGATTTTGAGTTTGTGTTCAGATTAAACAAAAGAAAGAACTAAACTGATTTTGGTTGTATTCTTAAAAAGAAGATTATATGAATTAGAAAGGAGTTAGGTTAGGTCTATAGAAAAGTTGGTGACTGAATTTCGGAGAGAAATACTAGTAGGAGGCGTGTGTTTTTGTAGTAGAAGAAAGAATGCAATTGAAGTTGTGTGATATAGAATGAACGAAGATAATTAATACGGGGTAACCTAAAAGCTGAATTTTATTTAATGCGATTGTGTAGTTGAAACATAAATGTATATGGTTGGAGATCAGAACAAAGCAATTAAATTCATCATTTCAATATTGAGTAACATTTAATGTACTTTGATTAATTTGACATAAAATAACGTACTAAGTCGAAAAAACTTCATCATATGTTATCTCATAGCTATTGCTCGACTTGATAACACATGAAATCAACAATGTATAGTAGGTTATAATCTACTAGTGATATCATGACAAAGTATTGAAGCAATGCGATGAAACTAGGTAGAAAGAACACTTGAATGAATGAGTATAAATGGTGATAATTGGAACATGAGTAAGACACAAATGAGGTGGGTGGTTAGTTGTTTAGTTGTTGTTAGAATGTGACTTAAACTTTAAAAGTTGTTCGGTAAATTTGATAATTTGTGTGACTTGTCCTATAAGTTTGCTTAGAATTAAGAAACTATCTTATGACGGTTAGTTTAGTATATAAATAGGGATGGATAGATTTGGAATTGTTTGTACCTTTTGAATGTGTACCTTTGGAACTAGAATTTGAAATTTTGTATTGGTACTTTTGAATTGGGTTTTGTATTTGGTTTGATAATTTGAATAAAGCTTCCGCTTTGTTTGTCGAGTTTGTTATTTGTTTCGTTCTTTGAATTGCCAACAGTTGTTTAATAAGGTATTTAAGATACAACTTTTTGAACTGAACCAACAATAAGTTGGAATAAACAAAATTGATCTTACTGACTTGCTCTACATGAAAAAAAGAACTTTGATTAATTTTATAGACTTCTTTATATTTGTATTTTGACATTAAATGGGTAACATGTTGGTGTTGACCTAAATGCATAGGGTCATTCATACATGCACCTGGTACGGTGTTAAGAGCTAATTAAATAAGTTCACCTACTTAGTGAGTTCATCATAAACATCGTTCATTTACATTCTTCTTCTCTCTTGGAACTTGAGCTTCAAATTTCAAAGTTTCGGTACCTGGTGACGGATCAGAAATTTGACGAAAGGCGTGCATTATGTTTTGAAACAACAAATGGTTTGCATTCACTGTAAGAGCATTCGGTACGTTGACCTCATTTCCACGTTAACCCCCAAGTTAACATACCGCCCCCCCAAGTTAAAGTTGAGTTAACGCCCTGTGTTACCATGTTAACGCAGCGTGAAAGGTGAAGTTTTGTGTGAGTTAAGCTTTAACTCAAAAATGTTATTGTACCGCCCCCTAAGTTAAGCTTTAACTCAGTCTTTTGTTTAATTATGATAAAAGTGGGGCCCAAAATATTGGGTTAAGCTTTAACTCAAAAATGTTAACATACCGGGCGTTTTTTTTAGTTAAGGTGAAAAGGTTAAAGCTGATTTGGCGCTGGCGGTCTGTTAAAACTTAACTTGGTGTTATTGTACCCAATGCTCTAATGCTACATAATCTTTTTTTTGAAAAAAGAAACATATTTGTTTACGTTAGGGATGGTGCTAAAAGGGTATGCACGTGTATACCATTAACCTCAAGTAAGTCCGCTTTTGCACTCACCTTCGTCTATTACTCTCCACTTTTTTCAATTTAAGTACTATAGTAGTACTATTTTACACAAACTACTCTAATAAATTAGTTACTATAGTTTACACTAGTTAAAACCTTCCTCAAACTTTTGTTTAGTTATTCACTACGTCGTCTCTCGAGTAACTTGTTACTGGCTGACATCTGATGTGGCATGCCACGTTGTTACAACTCATCAACCACATAGACTAATAAATTAGTAGTCACAAATTTGCTGAATCAGAAAGTCAAAATTCAACTTAAAAGTCAAATCTATTATATGATGAAATGGGATCAGTCATCTAACTTATAATGTTTTTATTTATTTATTGTTGTTCACCACCAACATTAAATGGAAGGAGAAGAAATACTAAATCTATACTTGAACCGTAACTCTTTTTGCTCGTGAGATGGGAGAAGATGAGAGCGTGAGAGAAAAGGAGATAATGGTTAAACAAATGTCTTTAAATTGTCAATTATTTTGGTAAAAAATACAACGCAGGTTATGAATGTTCTTGACCTGCCTGCACGTACTTTTTTTTTTTTTTTTTTTGCAACACTATTTCTACATCCTTAATATTCATGCCATGTCACATTATTGTATGGTTACGTGTCACCTAAGTGCAATGAAAATAGGTCTAATCTTTACGGTCAAATTTGTGTCGACGTAGATGTCTTCAATAATTAAGTGTTCATTTGCAATTCCCTTGTCGTGTAAAGATGCTATCCCGAACACTCTGCCCCTCGTTAACTTAAACAATCCATCCTCCGTGCGGGGTAATTTGTTTGACTCCATAACCATGCCGAAATGTTCTATCATGAAAACCATTACAAGGTACTTCAACGAACGTTGAGAACATTCGTACTCGCACTACTAACTTCCATAAGGGACTTTGCTAGTTTTTCAACATAACCATCATCGTTATTACGCTTTTGAATGCATACTAAATTATCCCCCCTCCTAAGGTTGACATCTACCGCCGGCTTGCCATCCTTTCCCTTTACTTTCCAAAACCATTGTATACTGGTATAAAATCCTTCTCGAAGACGGTATTCTACTTGCTTAGGAACCTTAAGCCACCTTACACGATGCAAGTCAACCATTGATAAGTCAAAGTAGGAATACCTCATATTATGCACTAAATCTTTCGTTCTTCTCTCTTCTCCGCTGTTCCTTTTTCCATCATGACAAGTTAAAGTTAATTCAGTATTTGTGCATCTAACACACAGGAATTCCTTACTAGTTGAGGAGGTTGTTGTAGACACGTGTCGACCCGTAATGGGATTCAAATATACATCTCTTACGGATTTTGAAAGCTTAACACTTCTATTATTACGTTTCTAAAATTCTTCTACAATACCACCTTCTACAATAACCCAAAAATCTTATCCCCGTTACCTTTAATTCCCGACCACTTCTACTTCTCTCTTTCAAATTATAACTCAAAAATCTTATCCCTGTTACCTTTAATTCCCGACCACTTCCACTTCTCTCTTTCAAATGATAGCAATTTCATTTTTTCTTTCAAAACTCCGTTCCATGATTGACTTGACTGACTAATCTCAAATTCGAAACAATACTCGGGAGATCAATATTTGCCAAGATACTTTTGTATTTAGGTTTGTATAGTCTTTCCGTTTTTATGAATATTTTTGGTGCGTTCAATGACAATACCAAAATGACGCCATTTGTCAATAAACTAACCCAAAATACATACTATATTTGTTAGTGATACAAATGAAAGATCAATATTTAAGATAATCCAAAAAAAAAAAAAAAAATGAATCATTGTAAATGAAACAGGCGTCAAGTAGGATTTACAATTAAACATATATGTATATTATGGTTTTGGTACCAAGAATTCGGTTGCATACTTGCATGTAATCTTATTCTAAACAGAAATCAACTCTATTACATTGAAATTTTTTCAATTCCCTATTCAATTACTTTACTATCAATTATGGGTGGCAATTTGTGACCCGACACAAAACCCCCAACTGACACGGAAGTTAACAGTTCGGGTTGACACATATAAGCTTAAACAAACACCCCCTTAAAATAAAAATAAATACTATGAATATCTTGTATTATACCCAACTAACGCATAAAGGCGAAATTTGAAAGTCATAAAAAGGTATGCATACTCATACTCAGTTGCAGCTTAAAGCCAAAGTTATAGTAAGAGTAAACATAAAGGCGAAAGTTGTTTAAGATACTGATACTCGACTAATGCTTAAGAGACACTTAAGAGTTGTGTGAATTAAGACAAATATATGACAATTTACTCGGGCCATGCAAACAAAATTAAACTTGTATATGAAATAACTGGTAGCATGTAAAAAAGATTATATTTAAAAAAATAATTAAAAATAAAAAATAATAAAATAATAATAAATAAAGGATTCTTGGGACTAGTTTGATTTGGAAATCAAAATCTAATTTATTAGCTACCTATCAATATTTAGAGTAGTTTAAATTCTTTCATACATTTAGCCCTCGGTCGCATTGCGATCCTGCTTCCTAATCTTGCTCCCATCTAAGTTACGAAGTAAATAGAAAAAGAAAAAAAAATTTTCAAACACAAAACATTGGTCAACACTGTAACTTGAAGGAAGTTATTGCAACCCCACCTCTACGGACTTCTTCACGGTGATCATCATGTCCATGAAATTGGTCAGAAATTGCCCTCAAGGCACAATCTCCAAGACAGTTATTATCTGTAGTGACGGACCTGGTGACATCGCGTAGAAACTCGTACCGGACCAATCTAGAGAAAAGTAAAGGCGTCAAACATTGTAGACAAAACAGACAACATTAAATAAGTTTCATATCTACCTTTATTCAAAAACTTCATGTTCTTCAGTGGGTTCAATGGTCGGTTCGAGGTGCGCTAGCCTGTAAACATGGGTTGATGAGTAAAAAAACAATGGCTTTTACAACACTGTCTATGGTAACAAAGCTGTTTCATAAAATTACAACTTTAACTTTACTCTGTAACATTCATATTTATGAACCTATGCCTATTTTGAACTAAAACAAAGGTGGCTTACTAAACATAAGCTAAACCAAACAGCACCTTACATGGGCTTCAAAGCCAAAATTAGCCAAACACCCAAAATATTCACAAAATTCGAAATAAATTAATATATTTAAAAAATACAACAACAACAATACCCAATCCCGCGGAAGCGAGGTATGGGGGAGGTAGAATGTAGGCAGATCCTACCCCTACCCCAGCAAAACTGGGAGTAGAGAGACTGCTTCCAGGAGACCTCCGGCAAGTGCAAAAGTGCGAGTGATAGAAAAAGAGAGACCTGCAAACAAAGCAAAAACGCATGAGCCAACAAACAAGGAACGAAAAGAAGACAAAGCAAAGCAGCACACCACACAAACGACAAGAGGCAAAAATAAATAAATAAAAATAAATAAATAAATAAATAAAAAAGAGCAAGGGACAAGCAAGTGGGCAAAAGGGCCTACAACTAAGGGAAAGAGCCCTAAACGAAGGCAAGGCAAACGCACGAGGCCTACAGTTAAGGCAAACGCAAAGGGCCTACAACTAAGGGGAAGAGACCTCAACAAAGGCAAGACAAACGCAAAGGGCCTACAGCTCAGGCAAACTCAAAAGGCCTACAACAACCACCTAGCCCGAAACTAGTCGCAAACTCTAATCCTGGCTCTCCAAGCTTTCCTATCTGAGATCATGTCCTCGGACAAGAGAAGCTCCTTCATGTCTTGTCTAAGTCTATCCTCCCACCTAAGTTTAGGCCTACCCCTCCTTCGTAAACCGTCGACCATTAGCGCTTCTACTCTCCTCACTGGCGCTGTTTGTGGCCTCCTCCTGACATGACCGAACCACCTCAACCTTCCTTCTCGCATCTTCGAGATAATAGTTTCAACTTCGAGTTCTGCTCTAAAAACTCCGTTCGGAATCATGTCAAGCCTAGTCTTGCCACAAATCCACCTTAGCATTCTCAGTTCTGCCACTTCCACTCTGTTAGCTTGAGCTTTCGTGATAGGCCAACACTCTGACCCGTACAAGATAGCTGGTCTAATCGCCGCCTTATAGAATTTTCCCTTTAACTTAAAGGGAACTTTCTTATCACAGAGTACTCCTGACGACTCCCTCCATTTCGCCCAACCAGCTCTAATACGGTGGGTAACATCATCATCTATCCTCCCTGACTTGTGAATCACCGAGCCCAAATATCTAAAAGACTCCTTTGGTTGGAGAATCTGGTCGCCGACCCGAACTTCCATCTCCTCGTTGAGGCCAATCTCGTTGCTACCGAAATCACATCTCATGTATTCAGTCTTCTCTCTGCTAACCCGGAGGCCATTGTCTTCCAGTGCTTCTCTCCAGTGCTCCAGTCTGTAATTTAGCCCTTCCGCCGATTCTGCAACCAACACAATATCGTCTGCGAAAATCATGCTCCAAGGAATGTTCTCTTGAATCCCTCGAGATATCTCATCTAGAATCAAGGCAAAGAGGTAAGGGCTAATGGCTGATCCTTGGTGAAGTCCAACTTCCACCGGGAAAAACTCAGTGGTCCCCACCGTGGACCATACACGGGTCTTCGCCCCCTCGTACATATCCCTAATGACTCTTAGGTATCTCCTTGGGGTCCCTTTATCTATTAGAGTCCTCCAAATCAACTCCCGTGGGACACTATCATATGCCTTTTCTAGATCAGGGAAAGCCATATGCAAATCTTTTTGTCTTTCTCTAAACTTCTCCATGAGACTTCTAAGGAGGTGGATAGCCTCTACTGAGCACCTCCCTGGCATAAAACCAAATTGGTTCTCTGACACCCTGGTCTCCCTTCTTAACCTCCTCTCAATAACTCTCTCCCAGAGCTTCATTGTGTGACCAAGTAGCTTAATACCTCTATAGTTGCTACACACTTGAGCGTCACCCTTGTTCTTAAAGATGGGGATGACTTCGCTAAGTCTCCATTCTTCTGGCATCTTAGCACCGGAGAAAATCTTGTTGAAGAGACAGGTCAACCATTTAACCCCCTCCTCTCCTAGGCTCTTCCAAGCTTCTATGGGAATTTGATCCGGGCCTACTGCTTTGTTTCTACCCATCTTTTGTAAAGCAACCTTCACTTCTCCTTGGCTGATCCCCGAGTAGTAGCATTCTGGTAACAACTGTTCGCTTGGGTTCTCTCCTTCCCCGCTACCGTCGGTGCTCCCCTCGTTAAAGAGAGAGGAGAAATACTCTCCCCATCTCTTCCTAATATCTTCCTCGATCACGATGGTGCGTCCTCCTTCATCTTTGATGTACTTTATGTTACCTAAATCCCTTCTTCTTCTCTCACGGGCTTTAGCTATTCTGAAGATATCATTTGCTCCCTCTTTGGAGTCCAATTTCTTATACAAGTCTTCATACGCCTTGTCCTTCGCTATAGCTACCGCCTTCTTTGCTTCTCTTTTAGCCACTTTGTACCTCTCTTCGGCAGCGGTCCTATCCGCTTGATGGCTCTCTCTGTTCAAAAGAAGCTCTTTGAACCGAGCTTGTTTCTCTGCTACTTTGATTTGCACCTCCTCACTGAACCACCACGATTCCCTGCGGGTTGACTGGGTTCTCGCTGACCCACTAGTCACTCCCAAGGAATCCTTTGTCGCGTCTCTGATGGTACACGCAAGGGTGTTCCACAACTGGTCTGCGTCCGTAGAAGTCAAGTCCTCCGCCCGAGCAGAGAGACCCTCAAAGACTTTCGCTCTAAACGACTCCTCACCATCTCCGTTCAGATTCTTCCACAAGATCCTAGGCATCCCTATCGCCTCTCTCCTGTGTCGTCGCCCCTGAAAAAGTGCGTCCAATGCCACCAATCTGTGTTGGGATGAGCATGCCTCGCCAGGGAAAACCCTACAGTCCTTACATGCTCTAAGGTCATCTCTGCGCACCAGCAGGTAGTCAATCTGGGTGCTGTGACCCCCACTATGGAAGGTAATTAAGTGGACGTCTCTCTTCTTGAAGAAAGAGTTCGCCACTACCAAGTTGTGAGCGGTAGCAAATTCTAGTATCGAGCAACCTTCCTCGTTCCTAACTCCATAGCCGAACCCTCCGTGAACCCCCTCGTATCCATCCGTTGTAGCTCCTATGTGACCGTTCAAGTCACCACCTATAATCAGTCGCTGGTCTGCAGGGCACTCCCTCACGAGCGCGTCGAGGGAGTCCCAAAAACTCCTCTTCTCCAAGTCATTGCGACCCACTTGAGGTGCATATGCATTGATCACGTTAACGGTCTCACCATCAATAACCAACGTAATCTTTATGGTTCTATCGCTTCTCCTAACCACCTGCACCACATTATCCTTAAGACATGCCGCTAGAATGACTCCAACTCCATTCCTCGCTGACCTAGAGCCCGAGTACCAAAGCTTGTAGCCGTTTCCCTCCCTCGTGCTAGACCCCTTCCATTTGGTCTCCTGGAAGCACGCTATATCAACCTTATGTCTCCTCAAGACGTCAGCAAGCTCAAAGAGCTTACCGGTCAACGACCCTACGTTCCAGCTACCCACTCTAATCCTATGCGTACCCGCTAATCTACCAACACCCCTAAGCACTCTAGACCCGCCTACCCCTACCCCTACCCCTCTCGAGCCGGCAAGACATGACCTCAGGTGACCATCACCAACTAAAGCGTCTATCCTACCCACAAGAAAACAAACACCAAGACAAAAGCACTAAGAGAAAAAAAGGGAACGACAAGGAACAAAAACAAAACGGAGCACCCGAGAAAAAGAACAACAAATAATAAAAAACAAGGGAAAGAAAAAGAGAGTAAAGGGAAAGTATAAAGATGTACTCTGCTGCTGCCGAAAAAAAAATTCCGGTCAGCAGTGGCGGCAGCTGACGGCGGCAGGGGGCGGCCGGCAGCGGAAGCCTTCAAAAGGACTTGGATCAGCCTCTAAATGTTGATGGGATTCTACACTCGCCGGAGGTGAGACTAAGATCGCTGTCACGCTTCACCTGGAAAAGAAAATGAAAAACTACTGTAGCTCCACCCCCACCAGCGCGTGGAGGAGCGTGGCAGGGAATGAGTATCCGCAGCTAGTGGGGATTTGGTCGGAAAAAGATGTTCCAGTCGGTGGTATACTTTAATTGCCAGAAAAAGTAAGATTCCGGCGAACTTTCCCGGCGCGTGGAGGCGCGTGGTCATAATACCGTCCATGGTAAAAGTTGTTTGAACAAAATTTGGTGTCTTATGGTAGTATGGTGGTATATGTAGGCTTTAAAAGGGCCATTTAAATAAAAAGCCCATAAACAATTGCCACTTAAATGAAAAGCCCCATGAATGGAAAAAATCCCTAATATGTGGTTTATTTAGTTTACTGGAAAATATATATTAAAATAATAATAATAATAATAATAATAATAATAATAATAATAATAATAATAATAATAATAATAATAATAATAATAATAATAATAATAATAATAATAATAATAATAATAATAAATAAATAAATAAATAAATAAATAAAACCCCACTGCGTTTGAGTTATAAAAAACACTTCCAAAGAATTTAAATCACCACAATAGCTTCCATGAGTTCTACTAGACAGAAACTTTGACCAAATTGAGAATTTATCCAACTTATGATATAACCTTGCATATAAGAAGCAAAAAGTAGCGCAAGTAACACCGCTTGTGACAACACTTGTACAATAAAAACCATAAAATTTCAAACCCATATCATTCTTTTAAAGGTCAAAACTTTACCAACGTCAAAGTACAAACCTGTTTGATTCTCATTTTTAAACACATTAAAACAACAACCGGCACTCCAAAAACTTAACCATGCAACACCTGCGTCTTGTAATATTTCCCTTTTGAGAACTCAAAAAAATAGCTAACAACTTTTTACAAAAATCTTAGCTACTTCAAAGTGAAAAACATGGAAAAAGTGGAGAGAGAGAGAGAGAGAGAGAAAAAAAAAAAAGAAAAAAAAAAGGCACATCCTTTATCACATTATTAAGGCTACATTACTCAAAATGCATAGAACTAAAATAGAAAAACATTATAACGTGTTCCACCACAACACACGCAACACACTAATCCTAACATACGCATAACACCTAGTAATAAAACCTTCTTCGAAACAAAGTGCAAAATGTTCTTTCTTTTTAAACCAAAAAAGCTTTTGTGTGCTCTACTTAGGGGGTGTTTGTCTAACCTTATTTGTTGGGCTTATGCCATGATTGAAAAGCCAATTAGCTCATATTTTTAAACCTTATGAGCTTATCAATTATAGCTTAGTTAAGTTCTAAAGCTCAAGTAAAAAAGCTCGTAAGCTATATAAAATGATCTTACTAACGAATTATCGGTTAGTTAAGTTCAAAAGCTCATAAGCTACATAAAATGATCTTATCGGCTTTTCAATTATTCAATAACCTCATAAGCCCATTAAATAAGCAAAAAGAAACGCCCCCATAGTGAATTTATCCAACTTAAGTGAGAGTTTGTTTAAGCTTATATGTGGGCTTATAAGCTTATTTGATTTTGGCTTATATTTTATAAGCTCCAATTTTCCGGCTTATTTTGAGACGTATGGGCTAATATAAGTTTATCATATCATAACAAACGTGTACTAGTATAAGTTTGTTATACTATAATTATCTTATATATGCCCACAAGCCTCAAAATAAGCAAGAAAATTAAAGCTTATGAAATATAAGCCGAAACCAAATAAGCTCATAAGCCCACATGTAAGCTTAAACAAACACCAAAGTCTCATAATCCAAATTCATACTTGAAAAGTTTATAATAATTGAGCTCAAACAGCAAACAGACAATAAAAACATAAAAAAATGAAAAAAAGTTTAGACCTTGGCTTTAACAGCAGTAGTAGTTAACGAAAAAAAGATTAGACCTTTAACATCCCATACAGGCATATACATGACACTCAAACTCTTTAAATTTACCTACACAAAATGATTTTAACAAAATGTTCTAGCCATGAATGTGAAGTACTTATAAAAGAGCGAAATTATACCTTAGTGATAATTTCCGAGACCACCTATTTCAACGAGATAATCGTCGTCTTTATCTATTCATGGTTTCTGAAATGAAACAAATAAAGTGAAAAAAAAAAATATCTATAAACACACAATATTCTAAGTGGAAAACAATTCATTATATGTTATCTTGTAAGTATTGCTAGACTTGGTAACACATGAAATGAGAAATGTATATATAGCAGGTTATAATCTACTTACAAATTCATGATTTTTAGCTGGTGATATCATGGCTAAGTATTGAAGCAATGTGATGAAACTAGGTAGAAAGAATACTCGATTGAATGAGAATCTATACTACATATAATAGACAAAGGACTCTCTCTCTCCAAAAAATTCAAATGTACAAAAAATTATGCAATGTTTACAACACTTTAAAGCAAAGATTTTTCAGAATTACAATAAGCAAAGCATTGTGTACAATGAAAACAAGCATAACTCGAAATTCAGACCAAAATCTTACAATTATACATTAAATAGCATTTAAAACACCCTTGGACCTATTATTACAATTACTTAAACATAATGTACAACCCTCCATAATCAACAACATCCATAGCCTATCCTAAAACCCATCAATCAACGTCTTCTACAACATCATTGCTATCCCATCTCCTTACTACAACAAGACTCAAAACGTAATTAAAAGTCTTACGATCTCAACTTTATTTTTTCGTGGTATTCACAAGTTATATCAAACCATTGAAGGTCCAAAACCACGAAAAGATTTACATCATGGATCTATTTTTTATTTTTTATTATTTTTTTTTTTGAAGCTTATGCTTCAATTAATATCCGAACATAAAATAAGAAAGATAACAAGTATGTTATTTTCATTTCTTGATTCGTTCGAAGCAAACAAACTTAACGACAAATCAAAACGAAAAACAAAATGGCAATCACCTACCCGAGACCCATAGGATCTTGAAGCCAAAAAATAATTAAGAATATAATTGAAGGTTCGACTTTATTGGTGTTCGTGTGGTGGTGATGTTCGTATGATGTGGAGGAGATCATTTTGATGTTCTTGTGGTGGTGATGGTTAAATGCTAAAGAGAGAAGATTGAGATGGGGGCGGAGCTTATTATGCAAGATGTATTAGGTTTAATCAAATGACCGGGCCACCAGGTTTGTGTGGGTTTAGAACTTGAGTTGGATTTCAGTGATGGGCCAAAAGTTATATCCAAACTTGGTTTGATGGGCTGGAAGGCTAATGATGATTAAATAATTGCTAGCTGATTTTTTTTGTTTATAGATACCGGTTATGGACGAAATTTTTTGGGGTTGGCATTTGTTCAACTTATTTTTTCGTGGTATTCACAAGTTATATCAAACCATTGAAGGTCCAAAACCACGAAAATCGAAATTTATTGACGAAGGATGATTATGATGAAAGAAAGAATCAAGATTTTTTTGTGATAACTTCTGTTAATAGGAGCTAAAATTATATCACTGTCTTAACTAAAGTTATTATTATTTATAAATTAATTTTTTAACAAAAGTATGGCCGCATAACATCACGTTGTCAGAAAATATAGTCACAGGGTACCCGCCGCCGCATCGCGCGGGTACCCTGCTAGTATATGGTGATAAATAGAACTTGAATTAATGAGATACAAAGGAGGTGGGTGGGTAGTTGTGTGGTTGTTTAATAAGGTATTTAAGATACAACTAATGAACTGAACCAACAATAAATTGAAACAATGAAAACTGATCTTGCTGATTTCCTCTACATGAAATAAGAACTATCATTAATTTTACAGACTTCTTTATATCTGTATTTTGACATTAAATGGGTAACGTGGTGTTGACATAAATGTGTTAGATCATTCATGTACCTACTAGCTAGGGTGGTGTTAAGAGCCATATTCAATTCGTTTACCTACTTGGTGAGTTCATCATAAATAACGTTCAACTACACCCTTCTTCTTTCTTGCAATTTGAATTTCAAATTTCAAACTTTCGGTACCTAGTGGCGGATCAAGAAATTTGACAAGGCATGCATTATGTATGGAATGACAAATGGTAGGCATTTAATGTAAAACTAACAAAAAATTGAAAGACAAAAAGACAAAAAAAAAAAAACAAAAAAACAAAAAATTGAAAGACAAAAAGACAAAAAAAAAAAAAAAAAAAAAAAAAAAAAAAAAAAAAAAAAAAAACCTTACATCATTGTTTACACTAGGATGATGCTGAAAGTGTATGCACAACGTAAGTTTCATAAGGTGGGCATGAGTTACTAGTCGATAGCATGATAACCAAATAATCAAATCACGGGGCTACACGGAAACATTGTATACAACACTTGCAAGATTTCGACACAACACAAGAATTTGCATTCCGAATAAATTAGATAAGTAACATTATTAACCCAATCAATTACATAATTTGACGTACAAAGAAATCTGAAAACTCTTAATGGGTAAACACAATCCGAAATTTGATAAATATTAATGAAGGCATACAATATACAGCAAAACTTTTCCGTTACCCGCTATTAAGCAGGAAAATGGGGAGAAGAGATCACAGCAGCAACAGCAGACAGTGAAAACTCAAAGTAACCAATCTGAACCAAAGCTTCATTCCATCATTGTCGAACTCTTATCCTCTAAAATGAGCTTTCACTCATGAGGAACTTTGTTCATACGGTGAAGGGTCAAGCGGACATTGGGAACCAATGTTGGGGCCACTTGGGATATGATCGCTTAAATAAACTCATGCACACTGTGTCATTCTGCTGAAGGACTCCATTTAATATGCACTTCATTGCACCTATTAGATGAGAGAAATATATAAGTTAGAATAAGTAACTGGTACCTTAAAATCGTATGTGCAACTGTGAACAGATTGCAGAACCTGGTCATATTATCCTACGGAATGATGATCATCTATCTAGTGTGCATTAAGTATAGCTTACACTGTGTTTTTTGTTTTAGTAGATCATCTCACCATTATTTCATACGTGAAAAAAATTATTGGATATGAATAGTAGTAAATGTGCCAAGTTAACGACACAAAACAGGATATCAAACTAGCCAAATTAAAAATCAGAGACCAGTGGTGTTTGACCCCAAATAAGTATTTCAAAACAATTTCAACTAAATTGGTGTAGTATCATTACAACAACTACAAACTTTTGCATCATTAATCTATTTTCATATGTTTTTGTAAAAGTTAGAAAGTTGTAAACTTGAAAAGGGATGTATATAAGCCCATTACACCCATTGAAGAGATCAAATATAGTCCATATTGACCGACTCAGATATAATGAGTCGAAACTGTCATCTTGAGATATGAATGGTCTCTTAAATCTAGTTTGGTTACTCAGTAAATAGATAATAACAGCTCAACAAGAATCAGAAAAAGCAGATTTAAACAGCACATACCATGTGTACCAACAGGCTCTTTGATACGGCCACGGCGACCCAATTTTGTCCAAACTTCCACGGGCTATACACATAACATCAACAAAACAATCCAATTTAGAATCAGCCACATATTGAACGATCAAAAAACTCTATAACTAGATGCCGTAACTGAAATGAAACACATACCTTGAACCATCTCACATCCTCTGGATTATGAAACATATATCTCACTGCAGCTTTTGATTTTGAAACACGTTGAGGATATCTGCATCATACACGATTTAATGATAAGCAAAGCAAGTTTCAACAATAACTTAGCTGACAACCTCGGTCCATGAAAGTTGCAATAATCTCCATTTTTCAGGTGGGAAACAATGGGTGTTTTGTATATCGCTACAAAATTGACTAAGGTAACTGTATAGCTGTAATAAGAAGATTTTAGTGTTTTAATTAAGTTGGGTATTTCAACTATTTGGGGTCAAAAAATTGATCTGATATTCAGTTCTATTTCTAAACTTCCATCGTTGATAATAGCATTAGAAAAATATAACTATTGATAGTGTATACAATTGATGAATTTAGAAAATATATCTGTAGTTGAAATTTACAATTAAATACTTCAGAATTATACCAGAATGCCTATTTTGATATTATTCTGATTACTGCCATTACAAGCAGCAGTATTCAAACACTATCTAATCGTGGTTATCCAATGTCACATAATCAATTTCAAAATGCACATCGAAACAGCCCAAAATATATAAGGAGTGAATAGTATGAAAGGTGTTTCTTACCCAGTCAAAATGATCTTCTTCAGAATAATCTTATCAGGGTTAATACTTTTTAACGAGCCAACAGCTGCCAGAACAGGTGGAAGAGAATCACCTCTACTCTTGAAAGCAATCAATGGAAGAGGAGGAAACGAGATTGGAGCATATACAGAAGCTATAGAAAAGCGTCCGGCATGAAGAAATCTTTCCATCTTGTGTTTCTCTGAACTAAAATTGTCAGCTGCAAAAGTCGGCCTGCAATGGAATTAGTTTATTGGTTAAGAGGTCAATATATGTATGGCAGTTGATAAAAAATAATACAAAGGACACAGCGACTACCTTGTCACAAACTGTCGGAAGCCAACATGAAATATTAGTTCTTCTTTGGCTTTTATGGGTTCAGTGTACGTCTCGTGTTTCTTAACCCTGCAGAAACAAAAAATTTAGAACAATAAGAGAATGAAAAATGTGGTACGCATAGGCTAACCGTTTAAATCAGTTTTACTCATTAATGGGTTGATGCAAGTTATGAATTATCTCTCTTAACTAACGAAAAGAGAAGAATTAAAATACCGCTAATGTTTTTTGCCAATATATGACATGCTATCAATTTAAAGAAAATTATAAACTCCGACAAGAAATGCTTTTGATCAAACCAACTACCCAACCATTTCAAACTCCCTATACCCGCACCTCTAGTCTAATGTACATAAAGATTACGGTGTTTAAACAAGGTCAAAGAGGACAGGAGGTACTCATTCAATAAGTCACCTGAAGTGAAGAACAGAAATCTTTGATTCATGTTGCAAGAGACCACATGCAATGACTGGCATTTTATTCGCCACAACGCACAAATTTGAAGCAATATGAGCTGGGACATCTCGAATGTGGAGTGTCACATAAGAAGTTGCGGGTACACATTCATCTGCGCTTCCTTGTTCCATATCCAGAGCTTTCTTAAGTACGTGTTTCTGTGTTCTATTAAAATTATCAAATGCAAATATTCTTGCATATTCTGGAGGTAGAGATTCCTGGAAATCAAGAGTATGTTAATAAAAGCAATAGGACTCGGTGAGTTTTACAATTGTATACAGCTTACTTTTGGGTCCCAGGAAGAGGTCCGGAAAGACTTTAGGCCTCTGTATTTGGCAAATCGCTTCCGCGCAGGAACATCGACTGGAGCATCCACTTCATCTGGGTATTCTGGATAGCAAAAACCAATAACATATTATGAAGGCTCTTAAACTGTGTTCTTTATAACAAATAACACTCATGCAAAAAATATATATATACTGATTTTACACATGTTTTTCTTTGATAAAGAAACAAGAAAATACCCTCATCTTCAGCATGTTCCTCTTTGATTTTTCGAATATCTTCTTCTATCTGCTCCTTTGTCAAGTTTTCATTATCCTGCAAGCCAAAATATAACTTTCAGGATTCAAACATAGAACATTTTAAACCACACTAGTAATTCTCCTTTTATGAATGTAAAAGGTACACATGCTTGTTTACAAGTAACCTAGATGTGCTATAAAACCACACTAGTAATTCTCCTTTTATGAATGTAAAAGGTACACATGCTTGTTTACAAGTAACCTAGACGTGCTATAAACAGATCAGAGCTAATAAACAAAGGCATGGGTATGAAGCTCAAGCTTAATAGTCACATGAATCAAATCCATAATATTCTTGATGCAAGCAGAAAGCAAGTTTATGGGTGAACTTTACACTATTATCAATTTCGACCCATTTACTTATGTATGGGTTAATCTAGGTTAGAATTTATCTCTAACAAGTCAAACGAGTAGAATCAAAATAAAAATATGAATGTACTTTAATATATATATATAAATAAAAAAAAAAAAAAAAAAAAAAAAAAAAAAAAAAAAAAAATCAATATACGGTACTTTAAAAAATATGTTTCCAGACAACTGACCAATACAAAAAACAACCTGTTTTAACACATTACAAACTCGATGCTATTGCCCTTTTAGCTATTTTCTGAACATAACTTGGAAGAAACTACGAAAATCACATTTATAAACACCATGCAAGTAATAAGAACATTAAGTGGCATTCGTTTCTTAAGAAAAGAAAGATACCATCATCATAGATTCAGCTTCGGTTTCGTCATCAGAATCCCTAAGTTTAAGTGAAGCCTGGTCATCCTCAAGACCAAATTTCCGACGATCAGCTGCATTGGTGAAGCCTTGTTCTCCTTCATCAACTACCATACCATTGTCTGAATCATCTTCATCATCACTATCTGAGCCAGAAACATCTGAATCATCCACAATCCACGCAGCCTGAAAATCCAAATTCAAATTCAAAATCATATATATGATGGTAACTTTCACCAGTTAATATAAATGAAAACCTGTTGAGAAAACTACTTACCTGGTATTCAGAAGTACCACGAGGAAGAGACCTCTTTTTCTGCTTCTTTTCTTTATGTACTCTATCAGCTTCTGCCATTTCTGCTTCTGTTGGCCATGTCTATCACAAAAGAAGGTGATGTAAGCAGCCAAAACCAGAAAAATAGTTTCTACTCTAAAGGGGTGTTTGCATGTCGGTTTTGTGTTTAATATACAAATGTTGCTACTGTTTGAAGTTGTAATATACAAATGTTTAAGTAATTTGCAAAATTTTGATTATTTAATAAGTTTAATGTATAAAAGGACCACAACGGGTCAAACTTATTAAACACAAAAGGACTCGTTGCTACTGTTTGAAGTTGTAATATACAAATGTTTAAGTAATTTGCAAAATTTTGATTATTTAATAAGTTTAATGTATAAAAGGACCACAAAGGGTCAAACTTATTAAACACAAAAGGGCATTTCATGAACTGGTATGAAAAGATTTTAACTTTAGTTTTACTCTTATCCAATCAGATGCATAATCTGATTTAATCCAAACATACATAAAAAACGTACAATTACTAAAATAATCAGTTACAACACACAAACCTATAACAACCCCTAACAATATGGAATATCCAAAAAAGTAGACAGAAATTTGCAGCAAGTGGAGTATTGGGGGGTACTCCAGAGACCAAAAAAGATTATCTAAAACTATTTTTATAAGACATCAACTATTTGGCAATTCTTAAAAGGCAGCTTGCAAGTATCAACGGTGATTTATTACAAAGAAATAAGGCAAATTAAGAACAGACTAAAACTCGTTTGAAATATCAACGGTGATTTATTACGAAGAAATAAGGTATAAATGAGTAGATGTTACCTGTTCCCCTTCCAGAGGATCGGGTATGTTTTCAACAAGTAAAGGCTCTTGCTTCATAGGATCTGGAATTAAAGTTCTGATAACCTGCAAATCATTTAGAGAACTCATAACTAATCCTTAACTCGATAAGTTAATAAACCATTGTACACGGAGACAATATGAAAACCAAAACCCATTTAACATTCTTCAGGGAAAATAATATGCACCTGTGAATCATTTACTTCATCTGCGTCCATGAAATCCCCTTCTTTTTTGAAATTTAACGAACATGGATCCTTGAGAAGTTCAATCTTTCCTAACTGAAAATCCCCAGCACCAGATACATGAACCTGATCATAACTATGTTAGGCACTAGATCAAATTTAACTAGATTAGAATCATGACAAAAAAATGAACAATCACCAGCTGATTCACTGAAAGATTGCGAGCACGAATATAGCCAGTGACGAGAAGAGTGCATTTCCCAGGCCCATCAGCCACCATGTCAACCTGAAATAAGAAATTACATTTTATAACATAACAAATGCAGCTACAAGCAAAAGATCAGATGTTGGTTCTTATATAAAAAACAATAACTTTACCTTTTGAGCCATGATATAAGGTCGTTGTGTACGCCAATGAGGTATAATGGGCCTTTGCTCCTTACATAGAAACATGAACTGCATAGAAGCAATGTCAAATCACGAGTTAGCCCATATGCACAGACATACGCAGTAGAAATGCAATTATTGTTACAAAAAATTGGCAAAAAGATGGTCCCTTAACAGGTTGGTTATTTTTTACAGGCTTTGTTGCCAGAGACGCTCTTATGTCCAAGATTTTAACTTTTTATTCTGTCAAATATGATTTTATAAATTATTTCTATCGTAATCAATGTTTTGACTGTAAGAATTTTTGAACTTTTTTTATTAAATTATTACTGTGTCAAAACTGCCACCTACAATGATGATGCCTTAACTATGCCAAGGTGTTCCATGACAGCTGAAAAACATTACCTTGTGTAAGTCATCTTTAGTATCTGCTGGGTAAAACTTGCAATCTTCAGGAAACTCAGAAGAGATGCTAGAAATGCATGTCTTCTTTAGTTCATTTCTTTTCTTTAAATCAGAAGGTAGATCCTGCAGTAAAAAGAGAAAAACATAAGATCCAACTGTCGGTATAAGCAAGATACTTATTATGAAGACGTTAACTTTTTTAAAGGAAGAGAATTTTGTAAGCACTTACTTGAAGGAAAACAGCAGAACTAGGTAAACCAAGCGACCTGAAGACAGAAAGACACTGAGAACCGAATTCATCTACGTAATAATTGGAACTGCCTTTCTCACTTGAACCGTTGGCAGAGGCCACAAAAATGATAAGATCTGCAATCTATGATTGGAAGTGTACACAGAGCATCAGCTTATTTGAAACAATAACAATATAAACATGTAATATTGTTTAATGCCTAAAACTTAAGTACCTTGGCCATCTCTAAGCACGCTATTAAATCACCATGTGGTGCTTCTAAGACCTATCAAATTAAGTAAAGGTGAGTTAGACCAAATTTTCACCTAGAAGCTCGATGTAGACTTAAATACAGAGCCCAAAAGTTCTGCAATCTCGTGTAACAGATAGCAAAGCAAAAGTTGAATCAATAGTATCCCAATATACATTCCAAAAATTTGGTCAGGAATGAAGCACTGCCAATTTTCCAGCAGAAGACCAATGTAACGATAGCTTGACAACAAAAGTATTGTGGCAACGTACCGTTGCTCTTAGCCTGTATTCAGATGATGCAACTGCTGGTAAAGGATTTCCATTACTCTCATTTGACAGTAACGACAACAGACTCTGTGCTAGCGAGCTTACATTTGCAGAAGCAGATAGACCAAATAAAACCTGATTTACGGGAACCGATATGAGTTTAGTTAGCCCAAATAAATAAAATTTCAACATGGTCAATAAAGCACGTTCTTCATGGAGAATACTCACAATAACACGGGGAGCACTAGCTGTTCCACTGGAAGCCCTTTTCTCTTTCAAAATCGTTGCTCGTTTCTGCTCTCTTATCTACGTCATACAAATTCAACATTTAGACACCAACTACGAGTATATATTCTTCAAAATTTAAATTTATCCCTACTTATTGCTATTACAAAACCTAGAGACAATTTCCGCAACTTTGTAAGTTTTGTAGTGAGTACTTAAAGTTATACCACAGTAAAACACATTTCTCAATTTTGAATCTGAAAATCACGATTTTATAAAATGTAATGAGAAGCATAAAAAGTGAAGTATAAAAGTTACCATTTTGTTATGATTTAATCGAGCAGCCCGAGCTCCCATGGTCGCATTGCGATCCTTCTTCCTAATCTTGCTCCCATCTAAGTTACAGTAAAATAACATAAAAAACATTAAGGTAAATAAAATAGAATGTGTTCAAATACACAACATTGGTCAGCACTGTAACTTCTGAGCTCCTTATAAACCCTTAATGACAGGTTATCCATATATTGTAGGCATTCTTTATATCAAATTATGATTTGTTCCAGAACAATACACACAGGACTAATCCAAACATAAGCATAAACACTAGTGTTGGGACTTCTACTACATGCATTCTAAGTAAACGCACTATGTTGGGGTTACAATAAAAACTTCAAGGAATTTAAATCACCACAATAGCTTCCATGTGTTCTACTCGATATAAACTTTAACCTAATTGAGAAAATTTATCCAACTTATGATATAACCTGGCATATAAGAAGCAAAAGGCAGCGCTAGTAACACCACTTGTTCCAACTAAAACTTGTTACAACACTTGTATATTAAACCATAAAATTTCAAACCCATAGCATACTTTTAAAGTTCAAAATTTTACCAACATCAAAGTACAAACCTATTTGATTCTCATTTTTGTACACGTTAAAACAACAACCAGCACTCCAAAAACTTAACAACCACCTCTGTAATATTTCCCTTTAATAACTCAAATGCATAAATCTATCAATTTTTACAACAATTTGAGCTCAGATATTGCATTAAAAACAACAATTTGACAACAAACATAGATAAAAAGTGAAAAAAGGTTCATACTTTATCAGTTTTACACATGTCATTAAGGCTATATTACTCGAAATGCATAGGACTACAATAGACAAACATTATAATGTGTTCCACCACAGGCCCACAGCACAAACAACACTAATCCTAACATACTCATAACAACTAGTAACAAAAACTTCCGGAGACGTAGTGCAAAATGTTCTTTCTTTTTAATTTTCGTCACCAAAAAAGCTTATGTGTGCTCTACTTATGAGTGTTTGTCTAAGCTTATTTGTTAGGCTTATTGAAAAGTCAATTAGCCCATATTTTAAACCTTATGAGCTTATCAATTATAGCTTACTTAAGCTGTAAAGCTCAAGTTGATAAGCTCATAAGCCACATAAAATGAGCTTACTGATTTTACAATAATACCATTAAAGGGGTGTTGCTTAAGCTTATATATGGGCTTATGAGCTTATTTTACTTTTTCTTATATTTCATAAGCCTCAATTTTCCGGCTTATTTAGACACTTGTGGGCTTTTATATAATAAACATATATAAGCCCTCAAGTTAGCCGGAAAATTGAGGCTTATGATATATAAGCCGAAAAACAAATAAGCTCATAAGCCACATATAATCTTAAACAAACACCCCCTTAATACAAATATTAACTTAACTTAGTGAGTTTATCCAACTTAATTATTATAAAAGTTGCGAATTCATTAAACTTGACAACCCATATCATATTTTTAAAAAAGTTTAAAACTTTACCAACTTCAAAGCACAATATTGTTATATTTTCATTCTTATAAACATTAAAACAGCAATTAACACTCCAAAATCAATACTTTACCTTAATAATTCAACTAAAGACACATATTTTCACCTTCTTGCAATAAATTCAGCTCAAACATTGCACTAAAAACAATAACTTGACCAAAAAAATGAAAAAAAGTTTTGACCTTTAACAGAAGTAGCAGTTTTATGAAGGTTACGAGAAGACTTTGAAGCAAAACGAGTTTTATGTGATTTGTTCACTTGAGACCGAGAACCACCCGCCATTGTTGCTGTTAGAAACAAGAAAGGGGGCCAATAAACCCTAAAAATGGTATTTTAACAGAGATGGTTGATTCATTTTTGTTCTCTATGCAACGGGCTGTTTCGGTTTCTTTAGCCTGCTTATGATGATGGGTTTGGCCCAATTCATATATGGGCTTTACTTTTTAGTCCGAGTATATTTGTTACTAACGGATTTTCCGCCAAACCGGAACGGATCCAGTCAAAAATTCAACAAACCGGATTGGTTTGAAACCGGTTTTAGGATTGAAAATGCTGAACCGGTTTGTAACCGGTTTAAGACAAACCGGTTTCAAAAACCGGGTTTTTTTTAAACAATGTCATAAGCAAAATTTATATAAGTTCAAATACAATGGAAAATATTTTGCAAAGGATAAGGAGAAATGTAACTGAAAGGTAACTTATCAGGTGGGGTTAGGGTTATATAATATATATTTTATCGACTTATCAGGTAAACTCGATAAGACCTAAAAAAAAAATTGTAGAAATATATGTTTCATTATAAAGGACAAATAAAAAATATCTACAAGACTCATTATTTTAACTATAAATAGTTTGTCATAAAAAAAAAGTGAGTCGTACAATTTTTTAAATGCCCAGTATCATTATTGTTATTAATTTTTGTCACTTTTTAAACACAACATAGAGAAAACCATTTACATTCAAAATGGGATGGAAATAATGATACAAAAGATTGCATTATGAAGAATTGGGAAGGAGATTTAAGTCTCCGGGGTTTTTTTTTTTTTTTCTCTCCTAAACATACCAAACAAAGGAATTGAAGATAATTCCATTTCTCTATCATTTTTTATCCCTACCAAACACACCCTAATAGAACTTAAAAGCGTTTACCGGACCAACTTATGTTCTTTAGCACACTTTTATTACGGGTTTTGCCTAATGTATTCTCGAGTTTGACTTTGATAAAAAGAAAAAAGAATTAAAATGAGAAGAACCCAAAAGTTGTCATATTCTTCAGTTTTTTAAAGATAAAAGTGAGGAAAGTGAAGGATAACAGGGAGGGGTATGGTTATATTCACCCTCATGTCATTCCTATGTGGCAGCCAAAATGGTATGATATTTGCATGGTATCACACCCCCACCTCCTTGTGCCATTTGAAATGTGACTGAAGTCACTTGCGCCAATTCTTTTTTTTTTTTTAATTAAGTTTTGTTGTTGGGGTTGTGTTTTAATTGGGTATGGTGGGGCCCAAAAAGTTTGAAACGGCACGCAAACGGCATGTGATATGAAGGTGGGGTATTTTTGATGTGTGAATGTGAAATGTGAAAACTGCGGTGGCGCTTATTTGGCACAAATGACACACAAACAGCATGTTACTACCCCTTCCTCTAAAGGGGATAAAAGTTTTGGGGTTTTTGTTGTGAATACTTTAATCCTACATTTTGGATGAAAGGTGAGTAAACAAATACAGCCACTTAAGTAAATGAAAAAAGCACTATTGATTTCAGTTTGTTTCCTTATTTGTTTTAAAGGTATAATAGTAATTCTATAAAATCAACAGTATAAATAAATGACAAGATACTTTCACTTTCTGTCTTCTTTTTAGACTCAAGAACTCACAATTACTTTTCCACTTTCTTTCTTTTACTACATTTTCTTTTACTTTCCTTTTCCTTCATTTACTTTGCATTCTATTTTTTTTTTTTTTTAGAACAGAGTGTTAGTATTTGTTTTCAATCATCAGATTATCTATATCACCCTATCTTAAAGTTACTATTAAAAGTTTGAAGAAAGTATTATTTTGAGACGGAAAGAATAATATTTAAGTATTGTTCGAACGAGACGAATCTTTGAGTAGCTACTAGTAAAACTTATTAGAGCTAACAACTTTTATTTTGAAACATGTTTAACAAAATATATCATTCAGAAAGAAGTTTTGAAGATAACATCCCTAACACCTGCAATGTCTGGTGTCTTGTCATCTGCTAAACGGACCTCATCGGAGCATAGCCCGAATGTTTCTAACACTTCCTTACAATGGGTAGCATGGAACGATGCACCACAATCCATAATCCAAGTCTTAAACATATTCTCAACGAAACATACCAATACGTCATCAAGTTCTCGATTTTTTGTTGGTGATGATAATTTTTTCCGTTTCTTAGTGTGACTAGTTGATGGTACAGTTAGAGGTTTTGTGTACTAGGGACCATGAAAACTTCATCTGCCGTATCAGATGAAGAGCTTTAAAGAGCATATTACTGTTATTATCTTCATATGTCTGTGCTATATCTTCAGCTTTTAAGCATGTTGCTCTATCTCTTCCCCACACTGTATCCAGCTTATGTAGGTATGGGAATTTGAAGTTCGACAATTCCGTTTGCATTCTTATAGGTCTTCAAATATAAAACCAACATGATAAGAAACATAACTAGAGTTAAAAGTGATATTTTAGTTAAATGCTTTTACATTACACCAATCATCATACCACTCTTTCTCGCAATTAACTTGTTCTAAACATCATCCCATTGAACCCACTTTGCATTAGCATCTCGGAAAGTGGATTATACTTGTTTTTAAGAAGGATGCTAGTTTATTCATTCTTTTTGTCTCGATGCAAGCCTTTATTGGTTATTAATAAAGGGGGTTCGAGGGGATATATTATTATATTGTTGAGGTGAGATCCATGCAAAACATGTATCTTTTAAAAAACAAATAAGCCAATCTCAACCATTCATCCATCTTTCATCTAATGGCTAAGATTAAACCAAAAAATAACAAATTGAGGGCAAAATTGACATTTTAGCTCATTTAATATAAAAATCCACTTTCCACCTTTTTAAAAAAAACAACATATCTTGCAAACGATAATCTTCAAGCTACGAAAAATACACCATCGCGACGAGAATTAAATTATCTTTCTATAGATATGCATTGTTGTATACTTTCGACGAACGTTTTTTTCAAAATTTCCGTCCAGAAAAATCCCACGGGATTCGTAAAAAAAATCCCATGGGATTCGTAAAAACACGAATTTTTTTTTTCAAAATTTCCGTCCTAAAAAATCACACGGGATTCGTAAAGAAATCACACGGGATTCATAAAAAGACGAACTTTCTTTTTCAAAATTTCCGTACAGAAAAATCCCACGGGATTCGTAAAAAAATCACCTGTGATTTGTTATTTTTAAAAAATCACAAGTGATTTGTAAAAATGAGTAAATCACTGTTTTTGAGTAGGGCCCTTCTTTAGCTATGGGATTCTGTATGATTTATCTTGTCGATAAATCACAAAGGATTCTGTGTGAAATCACATGGGATTCAGTATGAATCTCATGGGATTCTTTGGTGCATCCCATGGGATTCATTGTGAATCCCATAGGATTCTGTATGAAATCACAAGGGATTCTATATAAATCACATGGGATTCTATATGAATTATAAGGGATCAGAGAGAATCACATGGGATTCTGTATAAATCCCATGGGATTTTCATTTTGCTTGATATAAATTGGAAGTACAAAATCACTTGACATTCTATTTTTGTTGTGTAATGTTATAAGAAAAAATTCTTGTTCACTTTGAATATATCTGTGTAAATCTCATGCGGTTCTGTACAGAATCCCATGAGATTCTATATAAATCCCATGGGATTCTGTATAAATCCATGGGATTCTATATGAATCTCAAGGGATTCATTGTGAATCCGATGTGATACTTTGTTGCATCACATGAGATTTTTTTAGTATTTTAGTATATGACAAATTGTCTCCAAAAAAAAATACACAATATTAAAAAACTAAACAAATATCACTAATAAAAAAAGTTGAGTTATAAAAGTAAAAATCCCCTACAATCAATACCTCATTTCTCCTTCTCATGTCTTCCATATTTAAACCCTCTTCATCTTTTATAAACAAAAACACACACTAAAACATCTACAAAAACACACACTTATAAAACACCTACAAAATATTGTCACTTATATTCTTACAACACCACAAATTTTTTGAAAATAGCATGATTTAAGAAAACAAATATTGATTAAATAGAGTATAAGATTACATCATGTACCTACAATGTTAGTAGACAAAGAAAATAAAGAAATGACTATTCCCTGACTCAAAATCACTATTTTCAATATTAAAGTAAACTATGCTATAAATTACTAAGTCCAAATAAAATTAATTTACTTTTTGCTAAGTCTAATATCAAAAGAAAAAACCTTGCACCCCTAGTTCCTACTGACTTCATCTTGTTTGTTAATTCCGTCAGTATCAACAGACCACCAGCCGGAATTTGTTTTTTCTTTACTCGATTTATTTCTTTCTTCTTTCAAATTAACAAGCCCAAGGTGGTTCCTGAGTAATTTATAAGGTAGGTCTCAAAAAGAGTCCTATATCACTTGTAAAGGAATTTTCCGGTCAAGGTGGTTCCCGGGCACCACCTGCCACACGCCTAGGTCCGCCTCTGACCGCCACGTCATCGATGCTACATTGTAGATCAGTGGATTCTCCGGTGAATCACCGTAACTCAAACCACCGCCACGTCATCGATTCCATGTTGTAGATCAGTGGATTCTCGGGCGAATCACCGTCACCAAATCACAAAAATCAAATTATTTAGTAAAGATTTACTTATTATTGGGTTTTGAAAAAGTTTAGATCTATTGATGAAGATGAATGTTTGATGAGAGAGAGTGTTTGCATCTGTGTGTGTAAATATGTGTGATTGTGTGAGTGTCAGTGTAAATAAGATAGTGTATGATAATTTACAAGACTACCCTTCCAGCCAAATTAATAAGAGGTGACATAAATAAATGTAACCAATGGATGAAAAAGAAATGAAAGGCCAGGATTGCATTATTTGTTCTTTAGATAAATGTTGTTTCGTATTGAACTTTTCTCTTGTGGGCATATTACTCCTTTCTTTTGACGATTATCTTATCTTGAGGTGTTGACTTTTATTGTGAACTCTTTCATCAGTTCCGCGATCCAACATGAGCTAACATGTATTTGAAACCCTCATGATGCTTCTATCGAACATCGTAATTGCATTTTTTTTTCTCCCTTTAGGGCAGTGGCAACCTTTCGGCAAAACCACATCGGCAAAGCTTGCCGATCGGCAAGGCCCATTGCCAGTGGCTCGGCAAGTACTGATCGGCACTTCAACGGGGTATCTCACCGATTCGGTGTGCTCTCTTCCAAGAAAAAAAGGACCGTTTGGTATTTGAAGTATTTGAATGAATAAAGCTAGTAAGTAAGTAATCCAAAGGATCTGATTCAGAAGCAGCAGCAGATGATCATTTTCAAATTAATTCAATTAAAGATGATGATGAAGAAGAACTAGATATAATTTTATTATAAGGGAGGGAGGGATATACGATTTGTGTTACTTTACTGTTGAAGAAGAAGAAGAAGATATTTATTTAAAGTAAAAAGAAAGTAGCAGATGGGCGGATGGAGATTGGTTTGGTGGTGTGTCCTTCAAAGTGGGCAATCAGTCAGACAGACGGCACCACTAGTATTATTACACAATTATTCATCATGTCCACTTAATCCTATTCTAATTATAAATAAATAAAACAATAATTAGTATTTTGGGTGCCAAGGTTGCCACTAAAAAGTATGTTGAGGTATGTTGTGGTATAAAATGTGTTGTTAACATGTTATTGGTTAGAAGTGTTTAATCTTGAGGCAAGTTTAGGCAAGGTTGCCACCCCCTAAACCTTGATAAGTAGTTGACTTATTAGATCATGTCAACTAAATGATATGTTATCCCTAGTTACAGCATATATCATTGGGGGTTCATGAGCAGTGATAAAGTTGGCAAAGATCTTTTATTTCTAACATGCATGTAGATCGATCTTACGTGACACAACAAAGATATACAAGAAGAGAAAAATGTACATACTATAAGCTACATGTAGTCTACAATAAGAAATACGTATATATGTAGAAAACCATTAAAGATTCGATGATGATACAGTTGCGATTTCTTTCTAAAAGTTTTATCATATTTATCTATACTAATTTATAATGTATTTGAGATATTTCCAAAATGAAAGACTTAACATTTTGGGTTTCGTTAACCACAACCCATGTGTTTAAACATAACTTAATTAAAAATTTTGCATTTAATGAACACAAAACATTCCAAGTTTAAAATCACATTCCATTTTAAAATGAAAAAATATGTATAACTATAGAATATACTTCTTCATTTAATGTAAAATTTTTAATTATGGTTTCTTTAAACACAACCCCATGGGTTGTGGTTAACAAAATCCTAAAATTTTAAGCAACACACTTACTAATGATGAAAAATGAAGTTACATTTAAAAAAATTATTTTAAATTTGTAGACTTGTAATAGCTCTCCAATAAATATCTAATAAATGTTAGTTTTAAAACACCCCTACAATGACAAATACATGTTATTATACATATTATACAAACTAATAAAATAGACAAAGCTTCATACAATTTATATGAAAACAAGTTGAGGGTGCATATGATTTTAAAACTCGGACCGGACCAATGAGTTCAACCGGTTTAACCGTGAATTGGAGTCACCACTGGTTCGGCTAGCCAATAAAATCCGTCCAAAAACGAACCTAAAAAGACCGTCGGAACTGTTAAAAACGGATTAATCGGGCCAGACCGGGATAATTTTCTTCTTGCTTATCAGGTTAATCAGCTCGTCATTGTTATTTTGTTGGTGTCAAGACTTTAATCACATGGTACCCACCTGCACAACGCGCGGATACCATGCTAGTACTTAGAATAGAAAAAGTATAGTTAGAAAGACACTTGTTTTCATATTTTTGCAACTATTTTTCGTAACTCCACCTTACTATTAGAAAATGTATAGTTAGAATGACATTTGTTTTTGTATATATGCGTTATTAGTATCAATTTTAGTATATCATTTAATGAAATGCGTGTGGAAAACTAGAAGGGGGTTGAATAGTTTTACTATCTTTTTAAATTTATTTTCAAAATCTTTTGTAGCTTATAAAAACTTTGATTTGATCTTATGTGAATTCAAATGTCAACAAGTGTGAGCAAGTCTAAACAAGTATAATATAATAATGAAAGTATTGTAATGAAATGAAATAAAGAAAGAGATAGAAAGATCAAACCACAATACGCGAATTTATAGTGGTTCGGCTACAAGGACACCTTCCTTGCCCTACTCCACTCCCCGAGTACCACACTCGAGAGTTTTCTTCACTATGTCAACAAACTCCTTATGGCGGAGAAACCTTACACACATTGGCTTACACCTATTAACGACACTAAGCTAAATGTCGAGTTCTAATCGTAGCTAGAACCAATCTCACAACTTCTTCACTACTTCACACCTTCTTCACACCTTCACAACTTCTTCAAGATAGCTCCACAACTTCTACTTCTTGTCTACTTCACACCTTCTTCTATGCACAACTAATTCACAACTTCTACACTACTTTACAACACACCTAATATCTACAATCAACTAATTCACACAACACTTTACAAATATCTAGCACTACCACAAGATGATACTAACTAATCACAACACTACTACAATTTTATGGATGTTGAGGAGTGTTCTTCTTTTTGCACTTCTGTGGATGAAGCTTTGGATCACTTGGAAACAAAGGCTTATGAATTATATGATCAAAGGTTTTTGGGATAGAAATGGAGATGAGATCAGAAAGTTTTGAGTGCAAAAAGGTGAGAAAAATTTGTGAAATGAACCAGTATTTAAAGGGCTCACAAATACTATTCTGGAGTGTGCCGGTCCCCTTAATTAGGGGCCGGTCCCCTTAATCATTAAAGGGGCCGCCCCTCCAGAACGTTGGGTTTGTTTGTCTTTTTGTGGGGAAGGTTTTTCTGGAGAGATTTTGCTCTTTTTGGTTGAAAATTTGAAATCATATCTTTGTGGTTTAATAAAACAATACCAAAAATGATTTACTAAAATATATAAAATGTTAATGTCATTTTATAAATTGTTTTGTGTTAAGAAAATACTTCCTTTGATCATGTAATGCATAAGATGCTTAGTTTATGCATACCTTAAGTGATATTAGTTGTAGAAGTAAATATTTGTTACTAAATACTTGTTTACGTCATAATCATGACTTAATTTATTTTATATTTTGTGATTATCAAAACGTAGAGTTATTGAGAAATATTAATAACGTTTTTAAGCATTATTTATATCAACAATCTCCCCCTTTTTGATGATTACAAAACTTAAACTGATTAAATCAAAAATTAGTCTTTAGACAAGTATTTTAGTGAGTTTATATTTACTTCTTCCCTTTTTTGTAGAATCAAAAAGGTTCTGCCGACAAGATTCAATCGTGAAATATTGACGGGATGAAAACTCCCCCTTGATGTGTACTCCCCCTCGTTCGGGGGCACCAAGGAGACGAGCGATGGAATGCTTGCAAAACAAAAATATTAGAAGCACAAGTATATAAATGCAATTATATATAAAGTGACAACAATATAAACAAGCATCATTAAATAGAAGCATACATATTAAAGCTAAAGTTGTGTAAAAACACAACAATACATGTAGCATCAAAAGAGATTACAAATAGAATAACAACTAGATAAAATAACAACTAGAATAGTACTCCATCATGCAAAGAGTACATGGGCTTCATAGAGCTTGCAAACAAAAGGGTGGTAAAAGCTTTATTTATTAAGCATAACATATGCTTAATTTGGAGAGCATGATGGTGATGGTTGAGAAATGGGTGAAGATTGTGGTGGTGGAATAATGGGTGAGGATGGTGGAGGAGGTGGTGGTGGTGGGTTGGTAAGCAAGTGTTCAATATATGAAAACATATATTGAATTTCATCTCTAAGACCAAAGATTATGGTTCGGTTGTGGATGCAACAAAGACAAGTATCACCATGAGCTTCAAGTAAGCTCCAAGATACGAGATTGACAAAGAATGGTGGTGTAATTGGTGGAGATGAGACATGAGCATCAAGTGGTGTTATTGGTGAAAGTGAGATGGTAAGATGGGTGGTAAGAGGCTCTTGTGTAGGATGTGGTGATGATGCTTGTGGTGATGACAAGTGTGAGTTTATGTAGTCATTGATTGATGAAGTTGAAGGTATGGAGGATGAGGAAGTTCCATGAGTGGAAGGTGTTTTGGATGGTGCATTTGGTGCACTTGGAGATGAGCATTTAGGTAGAGGTGATGGAATTGTGTTGTCTTCATTAGTTAAGTCAATGAAGAGTTGTTTTGGAGGGATGATAACAATCTTTTGTTTCTTTGAGGCCTTAGAGTTTGAGGTGCTTGGTGGAGACATGATGGTTTAGGTTGAAAGAGATGATGAATAACGATATGAAGATTGTTTATTTGGAGGGAATTTATAGTATAGAAATGGTTGATTTAGGTATGTGTTTGAAACGGTTTAAGGAGATTCTAAAATTAGTTGGGTTATAAGGAGAAATGGTAGCTGATACTAGAGAAAGAGGTCACAAGATGCAA